>CM017801.1:15698634-16406631 GCA_008086715.1 Sitobion miscanthi
ATTTTGATTGTCAATATCATCAAAATTTGAACTTTAATCCTTATAAAAATTTAAATAACATTATGCTTAACTTTTTTTTTGATTTCCAGTAATAGTAAATTTACCTACGTGGAATCTTGAATTAAAATTTCAAACCTTGGGTGTATAAATTGAAATTTTTATAAATTTTTAACCATCTATTAAATAATTTGAAAATTCATATGATTTTGACAAAAAGTTGTAAAGATTAAATTTTAAACGCATTTCAAAAAATGTTGATTTTGTATTTCCAATATTTTTAATTTGGGTGTGAACAACTTATTTTTATTTACTACCTATCTTTAACAACTATAGCGTTTTTACTCCAATAGAAAAATCGTATATTACCTAAATAGGTAAAAATTTCAAAAATATCAAATATATAAATATTTTATCAGGAAATCAGGTCAAGTAAATGCTATTATGCATTTTTGGTTCTTTAGAGTTTTTAATTTTTGAATAACAACAAAATCAAAATCGATTTTGTAAAAACTGATTTAGTGAAAAAATTTTGGTTTTTTATAATTTTGGGTTTTTTTTACTGACTACTTTGAACAGTACTAGTCATATTTTACTTTGACTATTAACTAGAAAAAACCGCTCTCAAAATCGAAGATTGAAGGTTTCTATAAAAGTGATGACGGACACAAAAATAAAAAACGAAATAAAAAGTTAATGTAGGTATATGGTAGGTACGTCAGTATAATATATAATATAACAAAAGTATACAATATCAGTATAATATATGGTACCGGATTAATGTACTCCTAAAGGCGGTTTTTACTCACAAGTCACAGACTATATACACATATATACCAACATGTTCGGATAGACGGTTAAAACAATTATTAAACAATCGTAATTAGAGAGAAAAAAAGTGCACCATAACAACATCGACCTAACATTTTATAGTATATATCTGATATCAAATAACGCCGTCTGCAAAACATATTTTGAGATAGTATGTCAATATACTATACATGTCATTCGCTCAGTGTGAAATATCATATTTTATTTAATCATCTCCAACGACTCGGTAATATAGAAACATTATACACATATATAAATACATTATATAATCTATATTGAGTAAATATTATAGAGGGTGATTCACCAAGTATAGGGGGTAAGCACGCTTTGCAAATTACCTATTTTTTCATTTAATAATATCCATTTATTCAAACTTCTTAGTCGTTATATTACTAAGTAGATACTAAAGATAATACTCCTTAAAAATAATTTTATTCAAATTCAAATTAAATGTAATATTGTATAATATAGCATTCAAATATTTTATTTAGATTATGTTTACAAATTTAAAAATGTTGATGAATTGATAGTAATATACTATTTAATAACAATAATATTGTTTAGTCATCATAGGCCATAGCCCTCATCAATTCCAAAACTATTATTATGAACCAATTATTGTCCTTCGCATACAAAGTTAAATAAATTTCGATTTAGATGCATAAACATTCTTAAAAAAGTAATTCCGCTAACAATTTATGAAAAAAAAAGATCGAAATTTAATTTGAAAAACATTTTGGTATCGTTACAAAAAACACTTTTAATGAGATGAAAAAAATCGAAGTCTTCAAAAATACTGTAGATATCTAAATATGGCACTTAATAATTTCAAAATGTATAATTGTAATAAATGTATTTATCGATGGGAATAAATGGGGTTGAGCGTGCTTGGTGATTCACACTGTATAAACCTAAGTATATATAGACGGTAAACCCTCATATAGATGCGAATAGGGTGGGAATTAAGTCCTCCCCAATCTATACAAATATATTGAATTTATTTCGAACGTGTTCTGCGGCTACGCCCGCATTATTAAAAAACAAACTGGCTGGTTCATAATAATATTACTAATTAATTCTGGTACAATATGCCTATGAAAATGATAGTTTTCGGTCATACGAATGTTAAAAACGTTTAAACGCAGATAGGTACAAATGTACAAGACAAATATTATAATATGTAGATATGTCTATAGGTGCAATGTCCATAAAATGCAAGCAATGTACAATTAATGTTCGTACGTATTATAGTTTAGTGATAGGTAGTCAATAATATTGAAAAATATATAAAACACATTAATGTACACGATGTGTCATTTAAGTCATTATTATACATATAGTCTTATCTCAATGATTTTCCAATGTCAAACTGGGAAATAAATGTAATATTGTAATTATTATATGATTAATAATGTGATAAAATAATATGTACCCATAAATAAAAAAAAAATGTATATTGTAAAATTGTATTAATATTTTTGATTATATTGTATGGCCAATTACACTCCCTCCTCCCTTGTTGGTTTTCCACACAAGTCCGGACTAGATATTTAAGATACTTGATAGTTGTAAGTTTTATTTTTTGTTTTTTAAATACGGCAGACTAATATTATTAGACTGTGCAATATTAATTTGTCGAGTATTTTAACCTTCTAGAAACTTTATCAAAAGAAGTATAAAAATAAATATATGTGAATAGTGTCGCCATAAAAAATTCATGAAATAATACATTTTGCCATGATCCAATCATTTTAAAAGGGTTTACAAACTAAAAATAATCAGAAACGCTTTTTTTATGATATTCAAAATAATATTATATAGTTAGAATAGTTTAATACAATTACCTAGAATGTTTTTTATTGTATATAGGTATTGTTCATATTAAAGATGTTCCCAATCTATAAAAACAGGTAGTGCTCGCAAGTTGAACCGGCCCCCTGCCAAAGTACCAACCAACATATTATTAAAACTGTCCATGACAAATTAAAATAATATTGGTTTCCTGATTTAATAGATATTTTATTAAAATCTATAAATAATTATTTTTGTTCAAATACTTTTTTTTTCAAATAAGTTAAAAGGGGAAATTTATCAACAGTATAAAAAGGATTCCATTATAATATTATGCACTTATTTAGTAGATACATACAGTGTTAACAATACGTAGATACCCAAGTATAATTTAAATGTAGATTAAATAGGGAATAAATTAGGCAACAAAATATTAATAAAGCTTTAAAATATGAATTTAATTTGTTTACTATGAGATAAAGTGTCTCTTTTTATGAAGTATTTCACATAAAATATAATAAATATATTAACTAAAATAAATATAATATATTGTAATAGGTAGGTTAATAACAAAAAAAATACTCTCTTAATAATATGTAATGCAAAAAAATGTATGTTTAAATTAGGTGGAATGAAAAATAAAAATAATATTAAATATTAGTTATTAGTTATTATAGCGCTTTTTTTTTTAATGTTATGTGATACTTAATTGAATTACATTTTGAACAATGCCAACAAATAAAAGCAATCATATTTGTATATTTGTAATGGATATGGCTGTTACAGCATTACGTGTAGGTATATACCTATGAAATTCTATGTCCTTGAATAAATTATATTACCAATTTTTAAAAACGCACTAATAAGTAAAACAATATTATATGGAATCAAAATAGAACTATCAAAAGGTTAAATGTAGAAATATAATATAATATAAGAGTTTCAATTACTAGGTACCTACATATATTATATTTGCTATGACACCTTTTTATTGCTATAAATTATGTTTGAATAAAATCCGAACAAGTCTATTATCTCATAATTACAATCCATCTATAGTAGGTATACTGTTAGAAGGATATTTTGGAAAAATACTCCTAATTCTCAAATGTATAATATATGTACCTATAGTATAAGCTATTATATAGTAATAATATTGTACTATTATTATACCTACCTTTATAATTTTCCTTAAATATTTTATTTTATTATTACAATTTTTAATTATTATTTATTCAGGGAGTATAAAATTGGATTAATTTTTATAGTGTAAGGGATTTTGTTTCTTGAGATTTTTTTTTATGAAAATGTTTTTCCTCGGTAATTGTTTTTCCAAGACCCTAGGGGATAACTGCATAGGTGTTATTTACCCGTCTTTGCATTTTAAATTATAAATTTTACGAAAGTAATATATAAAAAAAACACACACTTTTAACACTCTTGAAATTTTACTCATACAAAAAGCTTAAAACCCAACCGATTTATACACTACCTATATAGTACCTTATTTTAAATGAACTGCAATATATATATATACATTTTTAGTGAGAATAACAAGAAATAGGTAAGCAAAAAAATCAATACGAAGTAAGAATATTTATTATGAATTATAATGTATTTTAACTTTTTACTGGTAGTACATTTTTAGGAAAAAAATGGTCTAGAAATTAAAATAAAAAATGATCTTAAAATAACAACAAAATTTAATACTATAATTTCGTACCAACTGGTATAGATGTATACATGTGTAATAAATTGTAATATAATTTTCTTTATAGTATATACAAGAAATATTACCGTAGTTATGATTAAAACAAAATTTGGTCATTGGTACCCATCTTATATAGATAGTAGTTATTAAAAATATAATATATTGTCATGCGTAAATTTTAATAACTACTAAATTTTATTTAATAGATAAATTTCAATATATTTTTAATAATTATTATTCTGCCTACAATTAGACATATTATTATTACAATATTACAGTCTTTATAGTTTACAAGTGGCCGTTGGATACTTGGATCTAAATGCGTATATAATTGCCTTATAATTGACATTTGACATGTAATTATGTCGTCAATATTTAATTCTATAATTACAATTAAAAATATATATTTTGTTCTTTCGATATTACTCGTTATCACGAAAAGTACCTATTAACATTTGAAATATAATTCAAAATATTTTTTTTTAATTAATTTATTTTATTATAAAACTACAATTTTGAAAAACGTTATAAAATTTAACCTAAACTTAATAAATACCTATTATAACTAATGAATTACTAATTCAAAATTCCATTTGTGTATAAATACCTATCTAAATTCTCAAGAGTAAATATTCTGCTTAAGAATATGAAATCAAAAATATACATATTATTATTAAAAAATTTAAAAAACATTAAAAATGATTACAACGTTGTTTTATAATGAATTTAAGTTAATATAAAAAATATTTTATAAAACTACTTTTCGAGATAGTGCGTCTTTAGGTACTGTTAAAATAATAAATGAATCTATGATCTATGTGACTATATGTATCATATTAATAATAGATGAAAATGTAAATGTACATGTAAAATAATGGACGATTGATTTATCTACCTTCTGTAAGCAAAGTTTGTGTTGAAAGCAGAGAGTTAATTACCTATTCACTTCATAATATAATTTATAGGTACTAAGACTATTGTTTGTTTCATTTTATTACATTTCATATAAATATTCATCATACCATATATATGTTACATTATATATTATAATATTATATACCGTAAACGCTTTCAGCGCTTTAACATCTTACAATTTAGTATTTACAATAGGTACATAGGTTATAGTTATACACCATTATTATAATTCAAAACATTAAATTAAACCAAGTCAAACCAACGGTCCAAAGATGGAGAAGAAATCCTAATATTAGCACCACAAATGAAAAAAAACTAAATAGGGCCAGAACTCATGAGTACCTAATAAACAAAGGAGATCCACCAATATGTCAATCATGCGGCACAACAATCACGATAAAACACATCTTTGAAGAATGATGAATTTACATAAAACAAAGAGAGGAGCTCAATATAAGCTATCAAATTGGAGCAAGTCTAGGCCCAAATCCTGACAATGAGATCAACACCATCGAATTCTTTAAATCAACCAAATTACTCAAGCTACTATAGTCAACACCATTTTAATGTACAAATTATCAAACTAAATAATCTAAAACTGTTTCTATTGTACCCTTTTTTTTTTTTTAATTCCGTGATCTGTTTCCCATTATAAACATTATGTATTTATATAAAACTTATATTTATAATAACATGCTAATGACCAAGTTGTCGAAGCAGAAATTGTTTGGATTTCAAGACCAATAAAAAAAAAAAAAAAACCATTATTATATTTATAAAATATTAAAGAGTTTTAAAAGAATTTTTCTATTTTTTGGGTTGGACTATTTATTTATTTATTATTTTTTATAAATTAAAATTTGAAACAAAGTACCTTACATAATATGTTTAGACCAAATCTTTAATTATTTTTATATTTGTTTACAAAACTGCCATGTAACCTATTTATTGTTTTATAATCGTCAGTCCGGATCGACATTATATCATCTAGTCGTACAAAAACGGATTTCCGTTTCAATTTATTTCTAACATTAATTTTGCGTTTGACGGTAGTATGCTCTGTTTGACAAATTAAGAAGCCGCATGATACCATCGAGATTAGACGCGATGGACGATGGTGATAATTTTTATAGAGCAAGAATTATTACTGGAGAGAAAATCTGTATAATACAAAATTATAATTATAATTTAAAAATCAAGTACAATTTAAGTTCCAATGATGAGTATTTTCCTACAATCAACAAAATAAAAAGTGTACCAGAAAGTAGAATTCATTTTTTACGAGATTTTGAAGCTATATACATTGGATATTTACACGTAAATTAACAAATCCTCATAAAACGATTTTCTTATTTTGTCGTTCTTCAAAAATTAATAACCGTAGGTAGGCACTTGACATTTTCATCAAATGTTTATTTTATCATTTTTTATATAAAATAATAAAAATTTTGATTGATCTTGAGTTATTTATAGATTTTTGAAAATTAAAATTTTTTTAGTTTTTTATTCTATAATATCAATACAATTGTATTCATTATGGATCAAGAATTAAAAATTAAAACAAAGAATAACGGTTTTAGTTTTTTTTTGTACTTAAAAAATATTATTCGGAAGTAGGTAGATATATGAAACTTCTAGAGTATATTATTATATTTTATACACACAATGACATTTTCAAATTTAATGTTTTTGGAAAAAATTAATTAAAACAACTGTAATAGATACTAATGCCTAATACTAAAATTAATTACCTACTTAGAGTAAAGACTTCGTCTTCGCTCAGAATCGTTTTTCGTATACAATGTCACAATGATTTTATGTTATTGAATTCAAATTTAACATCATCCATTACAGAATTATAGTGAACTACTTGTAATCTACTGTTCAGCAGAGCGACACCCACTTAGCTGATATTTATTATTTGATTTTCTAATTGTGTCAAAATTTGAACTCGAATGCATATAAAACTTTATTGTGCATTTGTATTTTTGAGATTTATAGGTTGCTGAAAAACAAACGAATGTGAAGCCTTCCATTTAATTTGCCAAGCAAAATAGAAACAAAAGATAAATTTGAAAATAATGTTGTACCTACATATACTAAGTGTAAAAATTACTTGTTTATACAAAATATTGGTGGAATAAATAATGTTATATAAATTGTAATTAACATTTTTAGTGCTTTAAAAATATTTTAGTTTTACTTATAAGAATCGGGCAAAAAAATATTAAAAGATTATTTTAAATTGTTAAAAAAAAGTACTGGAGTTATATTTGAAATACATTTTTAAAGGATTCTTTACAATACTGTATTTAATTAACTCCATAAATGTGGCGGTAGCTATCATTGAAAGGTGTTCGATTAAATTTCACGCGTTGATGTGATGTTTAAAAAAAATATGAAAATTCGTTGAGTAAATCGATGAATTAATTAAAATTTCTAACCAAAGAAAACATATATATGTATATAGGTATACAAGCTATGTAACAATTAGCTGCGAAACCTCAGTTAAGCCAACCCTTGATTGAATGATTGGTTTTCAATGTTTTCGCACAAATGATTTAGATTTGACGTTTTAAAGGGATACCATATATAGGTACGTATTGTAGGTATAATATTGTAATTATATGTGAAATACGTTTATTATATGAAACGTGTACCTACACGCTGTATAATATGAGTATAATAAGTTGCTCGACTTGGTAGAAAATATTAAATAAAATTTCTACAAAGATTCCAGGATTTACTGTTTTCTAAACGGCAGCAAATTAATATATAGAACCCAGATTGCCAATTCGGCACAAGGGAATACAAAAAAATATAATACCAAAAATGGAGTCGACTTAACGCGATATATTGTACGGTCAGATAAAATAGAGTGGTTGGGAGGGGGAGGGGGAGGGGTGCTTTCTGATACTATAGAATAAATAAGTTGGGTTAGGTACCTACCATAAAAATCCAAATCAACCAGCACATAATAACAAAACTGCAAAGGTATTAATATAATGTTATACAATATTCAATATTATTTGTACGATCGTACTAGGTTGATGACAGTATTGTTGTATATGGCATGACGCAATTGAACACAATATTTCAACTGTGATTGTCATAATATTATTTTCACATACGATTGATATACCTAGTAATGCAATATTATTATTAAATTTAAAAAAGGTGGTCAAGTGGATACCACTCTGCTGTACAGTGGTGTCTAGTGGGTCACTAAAACGAATGTGTTAAATTTGAATTCGATTATAATATAAAACCTTTGTATACGAAAAACGATCGAACAATATACATTGCTAAGTATATATTTTATGATATTATTGCTATTACCCGAAATAATTTATTTTACTTTTGAGGAAAACATTATTATTATATTATAAAATATCATTATGAATGCAAAGTATAACAATTTACTTAAAAAGTATCAAGTACCCAATAATAATATTTTTAAATTACAATAAAATAGCTAAAATTTTATTCTTTGTTTTGATATCTAATTTCGTCCAAATTTTAACTTAATACACCTATATATATTTAAAAAAAAACTGTGAATGAAATATATTACAGTATAAAAACTTATGAGTAGGTAACCTTGAATTATAAATTTTTAATAGCAAAATAATTTATAAATCATTATGATTTTAATGAATTTTGTAGAAATTTGAACTTAAAATTCTTCTAAAAAAATAGTATCCTAAAAATGTATATCCATAATATCCATAAATATTTTTTAACTGCTATTATAACAAAATATTTGGAACCTGAAACGTTCAAGATTTTTGACCCAGAAACAATTTTTATCGATATTTATAGAAAAAATTATTATTGAAAATTTAAAAATTAACATGTCTATAAATAGTTTGAAAATAGTCGAAATATTTTTGAAACGTTATCCTGTATATAAGGTGAAAAAAGGTGGGTAAGTGGATGTCACTCTGTTGTACAGTAGGTTACAAGTGGGTCACTGTACCTATAATGGATGGTATTAAATTTGAATTCAATGATATACTATGATTATTGATTGTATACGAAAAACGATTCTGATCGGAGACGGTTTTTCAGTGTTGATATTTTATATTATATTTATATTGTTATTGCTTATTATTAATACGGTAGCCGGTATTAGTTGAATTAATATTATAAAATTACAAAAAAATATCGAAAACCGTTGTTCTTGGTTATTTAATATGTAATTTCGTCCAAATTTGAACATAAAATAACTATAAAAAAAACTGTGTTTTTATATTTTTGAGATTTTTTGGTTACAGAATAAACTATTTACGTGGAGCCTTGTTTTACATTTTTAACTACGAAATCATTTTTAAATTTTAAATTCGATAAATGTTGTCAAAAATCGAACTTTAGATGCTTATAAAAAAAATGGGTACCTATGCATATTTTTAATATTTTTCAACTACTACTGTAACAATATATTAAGAGCCTTTTATTAGATTTTGAAGCTTTTTTTTACCAAATATATAAAATTTTATTTATATTTATAGAAAAAAAAACTAAAAAAATTTGAAAATGAAAATGTCTGTAAAAAGTTCAAAATAAATCAAAATTTTTTGAAAATGTTATCGTGCATAGGAAATGCTAATGTAAACAAACAGTAAAAATTGCATGTATCTACGGTCATTGTTTTAGAGTTACATCAAAAACTAAAATTGACTTTGTCAAAAACCGAATTTTACGTGAAAATTAAAATAATTATATACAAAATATCCACATGGACAAACCGTCTCCGCTCAGAATCGTTTTTCGTAAGTATCAATGATATTATATCATTGAACTCAAATGCAATACCATCCATTATACAGTAATTCACTTGTAACATACTGTACAGAAGAGTGACATCCACTTACCCACTTTTTTATAGTTTAAACTCGTGCCTTGTAATACAAGGTGCCTTTTTAAAAGACGCCATACCCACATGCTTTGTCTCCGCCTTACAAACGTGTACCTAAGACCTAATATGGAAAATTGTACGTTCTGAATAATTTATTTAACTCAGGTATGTATGTTATATAAGAGTGAATTCGCCTATTCTTATTACAATTTACTGTAAATTGTTTGTGCATTTTAAAATACTTATAGCTTGCTTTAAAATTAAAATACAAAAAAAAAAACGCAACGAGGTTCACTAGACAATATTCTTGCTTCTAAATTTGATAATAGGTATAAATTCGCTCCAATATACTAATCATAACAGAGTTAAATGGATTATTCAGAACGTACAATTTGCCATGTTACGCGTTTGTTAAACGATGATAGTGAATGCGGGTGTGACGTCCTCTGAATAAGTATAGTTCTCATTGAAATTCAAAAATATAAATTTTGTATATAGGTATTTGAAGTTCAAGTTTTGACAAAACTGCATATTTAAACAATAAGAATAATGATTTAAGTTTTTTGTTATAATTCAACAATATTCCTGGGGACTCCAAAATATTTAGATGATTTTAAACTATTTGCTATTTATACTGTATAACACAACGCCTACCATTAGAAGTATTAATATACTTAATAAAACAAATGACTATAATATCAATATAAATATATAGTAAAATATACTATTGGTAATGAGATATTAAAATGTGCTAACCGCACAGAATCGTTTTTCGTATGCTGCAATGATTTACATTTAATTCAAATATAACACATTAATTACTGTGACCTAGCTACTATACAGCGAAGCGGTTACCTACTTACCCACTTTTTATTATAGTATCTAAAGCCACTTGTTTTTTTCACAGAAAATGTTCTAATCATCAACTTTGAGGGAGATTTCTGGTAACAAATTTGTTTTATTGGTCCCCTGGGCAGTAGTGTCGAACTAAAATTAAACTGTTGGGAGGGACAAACATTATTTCTTATTATACCCACCACCTTTTGCAACATACCTTTTATGTTTATTCTGACCATATGTACTTGTTTTATAAGGTCAGAGGGGTACCCACTACCCATGAATTCCCACCCACCAAAAAAAGGGGGGTGATGGCCCCTCTTGGGTTATAGGTTCGGTGCCACTGACTATGCGGGATCAAACATAAAAATTTCCCAGTACTTTTTAAAATAATTGGGAAAACAATAACAAATTATGAAAAGTTTTTAAATTTTAATATTACTAAAATTAATGTTTGGTTAGTTATTCTTATTTTATTTTATTCACTTTGTTAAAGCTTTAAAATTAAGTAGGAAGACTGGAATGAAAATAATATGTGATTAGCAATATTACTAGTTAATAATATATTTTTATTATTTATTATTATTCAATCAATAAATTTTTATAATATGTTATATCGGTTTTTCAGTTTTCGCTTTTGTTTTTATTTTATTACCGGCTCATGAATATATTGGTACGTTTACATGGTAATAATTGGTAACGTTAAATCAGTTTTAAGTCCACAGCACTCGATTTTTTACTGATAGTTTCAGTTATATTATTTACAAGTATCTACAGATACAATATTATTAATGAATTTAAACAGCTTTAACAGCACCACGTAACAAATTTTGTTTTCAAATATATTGGTTATTGGTTTTATATTGGAGTATCGTCGGGAGTCAGGACATCAGGTATTGGTAAATAGTGGTATTCACTCATCCATTTAAAATCATGTTATTTTATTTCGATACCAGCGCAGCGTCCCCTTAATCCAATTCTACCTCTGTCCTCTATAATATTTATTAATATTAAAATATGTCAAAATAGTAAGTACCAAAATTTTAATAATTTATTTATTAAAAACTTATTTCTTTACTACCCTGAACGCATTAGGCGTTATAATATGAACACAATTTGCTGGGAAATGGTATGGAAAATTATTATATAATAATAAGTCCTTCAACGATCTTTTCAATACTACAATAATAATAGGTACCTACTACCTACACTCGTTTTAATCTCAGTTATTTTAAGATATATTGCGCGTCCGAGTTACCTAACACTCTTTCGTATGCATAACGCGCGCGAAACATAATACATTTTGTTTTTAAATAAATGTCATTCAATATAATATTATACACCATCGCGTATGCGAATCACATCATGTAGCTTTATATTTTATATACATGTATGTATACAACCCAATATATATATTTATATAATATAATATACATTTATATTATGATTACATCATTGTGGCAGTTAGTGGCAGACCAGAAACAACAATAATAATAGTAATAATAATAATAATAATAATAATACTAAATAATAATCATATTCTTATAGGTAGGTACGTACAATTGCAGTAGCCGAGAATATTAAGAATCGAATATAATATTATATATACCCAGGTATTTATTTTAATGAAAATAAATAATGGAAGTGTGTTGTATGTAAGTATATAATATGCATAATATATTATATATACATATATACGTTTATGTTCTTTACCCGTTAACGTATTATTTTATTTTTATGTGTGGAAAAAGACTGTGTATTAGAATTTATAATCCACTTCAAAGGCGAATAATTCTTGGTATGAATAATCACATTTGTGCGTTTTCTGGAAAAACTTTTGTTCTAAGTTTTTAATTTGTGTTTCTTTAGTCTCGAACACCACAAAAAATATAGTGTATTATATTCATACATCCTTGAACTGCGTATAGGAAGCTAAGGTTACTTTTTTACCCACCCGATTATAAACGTTATAAAAATCATTCTCCTCTTTATGTTATTATCATTATTTTATTTTGCGTGTTATTAAAACGTATTTAGGTACGCGCGTCCATTGTTCATTCTAATAGAAATGTTCCACTCTATATTATTATCGTACATATAATGATAATATCCGACATCGTTTTTTCACTCGTCCTTATAGTAATTTCGTCCACTGCAGGTCTTCGTTTTCTTCAAATATAACCACCGGCAAAAAAAAAAATATCAAAATTAAAAACAAAACATTTATAAGTACAACCGAGCAAGAGAATTTATATCACGTAGGTACCTATAGGTACTATACGAATCGTGGACAAAAAAAGCAATTCATATAAAATTTAAAAATAGCAATTTGGTCGAAAGAATATATGTCTCATATGACTCATATACATATAGCTGCTGCACCAGCTCATTCATTTATAGATGATATTTTCGGAGAATGTTCAGTTATTTTATTTTTTTTACACACATTTTATCGACTTATCCTTGGTACTATGTATAGTGAATACAATTGTATTTTCTGGAAAGAAAAATATTTTGGTATTATTATATACCTAAAATACATTTATACAATCAACAAAGTTTACTTATCAGCACTGAATTTTCGTATAACATTTTTGTACTATAAATTGGATGTTTAAAATATCCTATAAAAGAATATGATAAAAAAATCGTTTACCATAGTGATGAGAAAAAATATTCTCTCCAAGAGAATATGTTCTACTCACATCCAGTGTCAGCATGACATATACATATATAGTATGACGTTATTGAAATTTTAGAATAAAAACTAAAAAAAATTTTTAACTTTTTCAAACGTCTACAAGTAGCTCAAAAAGAGACAAAAAATTTTGAAAATCTTACCATGTATATAAAATGATAAAATAAACATTTGTTGAAATTTTATAATATCTACAGTTATTCATTTTTGAATAATTACAACAATAAAAGAAAATCATTCGATGAAAAATCGTTAATTTACAAGTGAATATTCAGCGTCGTAAAAATTTGAATTTCTATTACTCATAAAAAATGAATGTAAATTTTCGATACATTTTGCTTTAGGTAGAAAAACTTAGGACTAATCTTGTGTTAAATTTCAAAATTTTAGACATAAAAAGAAATTTTTTTGTAAACTACAAATTAATTTGTCAATTATAGGTAAATATTGATTTGGATGATTTAAGGCAATATTCCAGGTTCAAACACTACATAACTTTTTGATAAAAAAAAAATAAAGGTATCTGTTCCAAATCATTTCGGTACCGGTTCCAGATAATTAGGTATAATTATCAGGTACTGAAAAGTATAATAATTTTAAATACCTATCAGAAATGTGGGTTTAATTAATAGTATGAGAAATAATAGAAAACTCATATTATGAGCATACACAATTTATACACAAAACAGAAATACCATTAAATTATGATTAATAAAATAGGTAAATTTATTTTTGAACCTAAAATAACCTATTTAATTTTAAAATGCCGGCTCGGTTCCGGTACCTTATTTGTTAAATAAAGGTTCCAGTTCGGTTTTTAATATTTTAAAGGTTCCGGTTCCATTACCGGTTCTTTTAGGTTCGGTACCAGTCTCTGGTGCCAAGGTAATATTATATAAATCAGGGATGGCAAATCCATGGCACGCGAAAATTGTTACTATTATATATTATTATATATTATAGAATATAGATTATAGGACATAGATAATAGGTAAAAATATTTTGAGCATACTACTTTTGTCGGTCATTAACGATTATTCAATTTATCTATATATCTATGTATAAATATATAATATTGCGTTTAGTATCTTATCTACGTTTATCGATAGTAATAAACCTACCTCGGTAAACAGTAATCAGTACAAATACGTCTGTCGGTCTGTAAGTGTGTCGTGCGTGTTTCGTGTTTCGTGTGCGATTATTTTATTTTATTTAACATTATTTAATAGGTATGTCTGTACCAAAAACAAGAATAATTAGTGAATTAAATGTCAGTAGTTGTAGTAGCAGAGAATTTCAAAATTCATGGATTGAAGATTATGGTATGGTTAAAAATGGCGATAAAGCAGCATGTATTTTATGTTCAACCACAATAGTATGTAGAACATCATCTGTTAAACGACATTATGAAACTAATCATAATTTTTCTTTTGAAAAAATCAAAAGAAGAACAAAAAAAATATTAAAGTAATAGAATATTAAGAACAACAATTTGCAGGCAAATACATTAATGAAGTTTGTGGGTAGCAATTCAAATATTTTTGCACAAGTTTTGCTGTATCAAATGTTATTGCAAAGCGCGGAAAGCCCTTTTGCGATGGAGAATATATTAAAAATTTGATGCTGGAAACTGCACCATTTCTATTTGAAGATTTTTCTAATAAAGATAAAATTATGCAACGCATAAAGGATTTACCCATAACCAGAAATACTGTAAAAGCTCGGATTTTAAAACTTGCAGAAAATATCACAAATCAACAATTTGCAGATTCACCATATGAAAAGAAAAATATAGTCGAGTACCAGGTTTAATCAAAGCTTTTATAAAAAAAGTCCTCCAATTATAAAATGGCTAACTGTTTTAATAACAGAAGTTCAGACAGACGTGTACATAAAATTAAAAAGTACTAATATATCAAATAATCTAAAAGACCACACAGTAAGAAACCGTCAAAAGAAAAATGAGCGAATTATAATGGACTACAAAAATCAAATAATTGGAATGTAACATATTTTTTTAACCTATATTGCGTTTAATACAATGATTTACTATATTTATTTACTAGTTTACTACAACAAAATATTGTTTTAAATTTCAGGTACGATTTTGTGAAAACTATATCTTACAATTTATTTTTAAAAAAATATTAACTAATTATATATATATATAAGTACAATATACATAGCTAAATTAATAAACTATAATTATAATATATAATTTTTCCCCCCATTATACTATAAACAATATATTACATAAATACTATTATATCATATACAATTATTATGAAATTAAGGATTATAAACTTTATTATATTATTATTTATACATTTGACAATTTGACAGTTATATTATTTTAAATAAGCTTTAACATATATGATTTTTTTTACATTTGACCAAATTTATTAAAATTTAATATTTTCTTTATTATATTGTAAAATAATTTATTACTTACAAGTTTAATATAATCGAAGTGTATAACTTGTCTTGGTGGAAACGTGGTCAATATCTTATTTGGTGGAAAAGAGTATTGGTGGAAAAGGGAAAGGTACACATTTGGTGGAAACGGGTATTGGTGGAAATGGGAAAGGTATACTTTTGGTGGAAACGGGTACCGCCCGTGAATCGTGATCCCTTACAATAATTATTACTGATTAGGCAATAAACGTATGTACCTAATGGAGTGTCGGTACCTATAGTTTCTTTCTAACTTTTCTCAGTTATTTCCTATCGTGCTTTTTTATTCACTTTTCAGTTATCACATAATATCGTATATTTGTGTAATTTTGATATAGATAAGTGTATAAGTTTAAACAAAAATAAATAAATAATATACAATACTAATTACTAGGTATGCATATTTAGAATAGGAATGTATAGTAGATTACTTTGCCATGAACCTACTCGTAAGTATTTTATTTTCAATGCCACAAATACATATTTAGTCCGTCTAGACTTTAAGCTATCCTTATTAGGTCAATGCATGCAACTGTATATAAGGCATTTAACAAATAAGTAGTTAAAACGTTTCAACTGTTTCAAATGTTTGACTAAACCACCTAGTTAGTTCATTTTTTTATTGACTAGTTCAAGTACCCATTATAATACCTACCGTCTATTTTTTTTTTGTTAATTTGAAAAATAATAGGTAGGCACATTACATTGAAATCGTGTTATATAGGTAATATAGGTATAACTAAATATCTATTGTACCTACGATTTTTGTTACGCGTATAGGTACTAGCGTACCTATTATAGTGTACCTATACAAAGATTTTAAATACAAATTAAACAAATAAATATTCCTTGATTTAAAAATTATATTGAAAGAAGCGTGTCATGATTGTCTCAGCGTGCAATATCCAATAAAAATAGTAGGTTGCATTTTTAACAACAATTTTAAAAGTAGTTAGGTAGGTAGGTACATACTTAATTATTATATTTAAACAATTGAAATTCGCACAGTCACTATGTGTGACCCATGTGCAGTGGCGTATAAATGGGGGAGTGGGCGGGGGTAATACCCCCCTCCCCAAAGACCAAATTTTGTACGCTACATGTGTATTGTGAATATGTCTATTAAAATCTTTATATCCCCTCCCCCCGTGAAAAAATCCTAGATACGCTACTGGTCATGTGGTAGGTAATTAATAGAAAATGAATTAGCTTTACCATCTCCTTTTGACTAAATTAAATCATAATTTTTAATTTTTATCTATAATATCTATCTTTAAGCTAAGAGTTAATTTTTTTCGTGTTAAATACCTAATTAATTGTTAATTGATGATTTACTATTCACTTAACGATTTCACGTTCTTAACGTTGACTTAAATAATTCAATTATATTTTTTCATTAACTTACCCAATGCAATAGGTTTTGGATTTTTCTATTAGGTTAGGTTATTGTTATTGACGTTATAGCGTTCAGTGATGGCTTTGGTTTCATTTTCTTCGGACAACGATTGAACAACAAAACGGAAAAAAAAAAATCGGGTAGCTTATTCTGTTGTACCTATAGTAGGTAGGTGTCAAGTGTACCTCGTCATTGAGGGGTCACTGTTATTGATGTGTTATATTTTAATTCAATATGATAAATCGTTGTAACTTGTAAGTTGCAGTTATACAATGAAAAACGATTCTGAGTAGAGACGATTTGTCAGGCTCTGGTAGTAGGCTAGGTAGTAGGTATATTATTAATATTGCTAGGTATAGATATTGCCTTTTTCGATTAGTGTAATAACTGTTATAAGCTAGCCGGTAGGTATGTGTATTTTGAACTAATTTTTGTCAAGAACAAATCCCATATTATATTATAACTATTACCTATAGGTACATAATATAATTATTAATTTCTTTATTAATCCCCTTATTGTATGTAAGTAATAATATAAATATATATGCATACCTAATATATATTTCACTATTTCAGCTTAAAACTCGATACCGTAGAATGGTGTGATTAGGTTTGTATGGTACAGCACTATAGTTTATAACTAGGTATAATCTAAAAATTTGTAGAATTATAACAACATAACTAAGCATTTTATATTTAATTTAAGCATCCAATTTCAATATTTCGTAGAAATTTGAGCTTTAAATATCAATTAAAAAAATCGTGGGTTGTATTTTTTATATTTTTGTAAGAATAACTTACGATGAACCTTACATTACATATTTACATTTTCAGGCCATAACTATTCAAATTGAAAATGTTACAAAAGAGTTTATAAATCATCGTGGTTTCGACGAATTTTATCAATAGCATAGAACGAGTCAAAATACGTTTTTTGAAAAATATTTCAAGTATAGAAAATTCCAATATAAAATATAATTGGAGAAAATTCGGGTCTCTACATTTATCTATTTTTGAACTACAACAAAAAAATGGTTTATTTTGAAAAGTAGGTAGGTATAGGCACAAAGAATTTTGTGATTTTGATCTCTCAGGGTACCAACTAGATTAGATTTGCTACCATAAACTACCCTCTAAGTTGAAAGTGGAAGCATTATTAATGCTAAAAAGGTGATGATAGAAACAAAACAAATTATATTAAATAGATAAATAAAAATAGAAAAATACACATAATTTACAATCGATCCACTCAGAATAAAATATTATTAAAAAAAACATTTTACCTACGAACGCGTTGCATGTTGTGCACCTACTATAGGTTAGGTTCTACCTACCTTCTTACAGTGAAAAAAGAATTATAAATAATTATATTATAACTAAGGAATAACTAAATAATGCTGGTAATATTACGGTCCGCAACACAATGGATAATAATATTATTTCGTGCCGGAGGATAATAAATAATAATAATAATAATACTATTAGAGGGTTATTCGTTTGGGTCGACTGCTAGCGAGTAGCGACCGCCATCATATACAATATAATAATATTATGTATTATAGAGGAAATACTGTAATAGGTAGGTATACAATAATCATATTTTAATCGTATACGGTAGTGCCTAGTATAGGTAAGTAGGTAGGTAGGTACCCACGTATACTTGACACAACAGCGGTTGGCCGTTTTAAATTATCGCGGTGCCTTGGCCGTGGAACTAAAATAATCAAAATTATAATAATAATAATAATAATGATGATAATAATAACAATAGTCGAATATTATTATCATTATTCCTTGACCTTATCACACGGGTCTTATCACGACGACGGTTTGCGTTGTGCCGCGGCGGTCTCCCGTAAACAAATTTCCCTTTCCGGTCGCCGACCCACCCGCCCCACCATCGGCTACCACACGACGACCCGGCGATACGTTGTCATCATCATCAATAATAATAACATTATGACTCTAGGCCGGGGTCAACGAGTGTGTTGATAACGCACATTTTTCGATATTTCCCGGACTCGGTCGTCTGCCTATCCGTTCGGTGTCGTTCGTATTTCACACGAGCGTCTCGTACAAGTCGCGCGTCCCGCCTGCCGTTCGCCCGCCCGCCCGCCCGCTTACCAGTTACCTTATACCTGCAACTGTTACACCGGCAGCGGCTACCTAGGTCGTCGAGCGATTAGCATTCATTCCGGCTAGCGTCCGACGGTCGGACCGGCGATGGCGCTCGGTTTGTTTGACATTTCCGACGTCGGACGACGCGTCCATCGCACGGGTCACCGGTGTCCGGTCTCGTAGTCCTCTTCAAACCACCGCTGCTCACTCACCTATGCGTCAGCGTGCGTCGTCGTCGATCGTCGTTCGCAGCTCGCAGACACAGCACGATGGATTGCGCGTCGACGTTGTATTCCCATCGCAACAACGGACTGATGACCAGGTCGCTGGAGAAACTGTTGGAGGACGCTCACCTGTGCGGCGAGTTGAAACTCGGCGGCCGCAAACTAAAGGAATTCCCGGTGACGAATAAATACGATTTGTCCGACACGACCATCGCGGGTACGAGCAAACAGATCCAGTATAATAATACTGTTTTATACCTATAAAAATAATATGCTCACACCCGTCACCGACCGCCTTAATGCCTTTGAATACGTTTTCCCAATCCTCAAATGATTGCCCATTATACTGATATCGCTCGTTTGTTTTCAGATCTCTCTAAGAATTGCTTCACACACTTTCCAGCCGAAGTAATCAAATTCTGGTCATTAGAATCTCTAAACCTGTATCATAATGCTATACGATCGATACCAAACACAGTCACATCACTTCAATCATTGGTGCATCTTGATCTCAGGTTGGTGGTTATCAAATTTATGTATCTAAAAATTTTTCTGCCGTTAACTTCTGATTTATAACAATAGTTATTATTACGTATTATTATCTAGGTAGTTATTTTTTTTTTATTTACGAGTCATAGATTTTAACACTTCAAATGTTTAGAAAATAAATAATTTTTTGTTATTGTCTATCTATGTGCATTGCAACTTCTTTCTAATATTGGTTGATAAACAAATAATGCTATTGAATTTACAAACAGACATATTTCGAATCATTATTGTCTTTATTATTGATAACATCTGCCATCATTTTTATAACTCATTTAAATCATAAAGTAATCAGAATACAAATCATTAAGTAGTACTTTAAAGTAGTAGATACATATTATTATTGTATACCTAAGCATAATTTTAATGACATAATTTGTTTGTAAACTACAATTTTAGATGTTTAAATGTAAACTTACCAATGTTTTATTTAACAAACAATTTAACCATTCTAATTGAATTGGTACATAAATACCTACTGTATCGTATTTTAATTGTAAAGTATTTTTTAGCTAAACTTTAATGGTGATATTTCATTCATCATTTTATTAACTATGTATAGGAATCAGGATGATTTTTCTTGTTCGTTTAATTTAACCTAAATTAGAATATTCAAAATAATTTACAAGGGCATACATAATTATTTTTAGTATTTTCACATTTGGAGGTTAAAAGATTATTTATTAATAAATGTAAAAGCTTAACATTTTTAGTGAATATTAGGTATCTAGATTTATAATTATAATTAAATATGCATTACATAACTATCTATTGAAAATCCCTACCTATTAACTAGAGCAAGGACTGCAGTTTAACATTATTAAATACCAAATATAAAAAAACATCGTACACAATGTTTAATTTTTATTAAAAGTTAAATTGTATATTTTCTTTAAAAATACAAGTAAAATAAACCTGCTCATTCATCCAATTTTGCTATGGTAAATAAGAGCATTAATAAATTGTCGTTTAATTTTAAAACCTTTATAATTTATTTTGTTTTAATTATTTCTGCTTTAATAATGTTGACAAACTTAAACTATCTATTTATAAAAATACACAATTTTCACTAAGTCAACATATGAGTAACTACAGTTTTTAAAAATGTTATTCTCTTAATTATAGAACATGTTTTTACTAAAATGTAATTACTTACTAGTTACCTATCTTACATGATAATACCAAAATTATCATTTATGAATGTATAAAAGTCCTTGGTTCCTTGATGCTACGGTACAATTTACTTTGATTAACATTTAAATATACATATAGAAAATAATATTAATAATCAGTGCAGCATAAAACTATCATAAATATAATTTAATAGAATAATCAATGGTATAATAATAATGTAAAATAAATATGTTATCCAGGCAGTTAAAATATGTTTTATTTGTTTTTAAGTAATTATGATTTATTTGAATCTTCGCCTGATACGTATAAAAATATATGTGTATTCATATAGATGTAATATTTTTTTATAGTCGGAACCGTTTAACATGTCTACCATCAGCTATGTGTCAGTTACCTCTTGAAATCCTATTATTGTCCAATAACAAACTTAAACAGTTACCTACCGAAATTGGATTCTGCAAAACTCTTATCGAGTTAGACGTAAGCTGTAATGTGCTTATTAATTTACCACCACAGTTGGGTCAACTATCCTCATTAAAATGTTTAAACGCACAAAATAATCTACTTATTGAGTTACCATTAGGTAAGTAAAACATTATTACTATAGTTTCTAACATTTTATAGTTGAATAAAAATTCCCCATTATAAATAATTTTTGAAATTTAATTAATATATATTTTAAACCAAGTAAACTAATTAATGTATACAAATTTTCATATTATTGTACTTGTTACTATTTGAATTTGGATTACAATTATTCAGCCAGCAAAATAAAACAAAATAAAATTTAAACATTTAAAACATAAAAACAAAATATTGTATAACATACATCTTAAAAAAGTTCAAAAATTAAATTTTGAATTTTTTTACAGAATTAACATATATAAAATTAGCAAGATTGAATGTCAGTTTGAACCGAATATCATCTTTACCTGTTGAACTGCGATTAATGTCATGTTTGGAATGTTTAGATGTAGCTAATAACCCATTAGTGTCACCTCCAACTGCTGTAAGAGTGTATATTAATAATCAGTTGACAATGTTTAACAATATGATATGTTATATTTTGAATACAATTATAGTTTTTTTAAATGTCATAGGTTTGTGTTAAGGGTCGTATTCATATATTTAAATGGTTGGAATTGAAAAGCATTAAAGAAGGCCGAAATAGAGGATCATCATGGAAGTTCAACTCTCTTAAGAGCAATAATCACAGTTTAGACAGTAACATGGACAGTTTGACATTATCTGAAACAACTAGTCTCGTACATTCTTCAGATGAAGTAGGTGTATTTACCCAGTTTTAATGTATTGGCTTATAAACTATTGTTACTGATTACTAAATTATATTTTTAGGGTGCAAATGGAAGCATGGAATATTTGAACAAACCTGATAGAAAACATAGGGAAACAAACAGACACAATAACAATGCAAGGTATTGTAACATAATATTAACGTTTTAATGTGATTATTTTTAACAATTTGTATTACAATTTTATTTGTAGCCCTGAAATTGTACATGTCAGTAAAAGCAACGGTAATATGTCAACAAATACAAATAAAATATACTCCAGCAATAATAATGGTATCAAAGGTAAATGATAAGCCAACACATCACACACAAAGCTATAGGTAAGTAATACAGTTAAGAAACGCTACAATTGCATACATTGTCACTGTTTTACAAGTGCGTAACATAGCAAATTTTACACTCAGGAGATCACATTTATCTCTGTTAGTTTAAAAATTAGAGTGAATTGACCTCTTATAAAATTTAAAGGTAAGATTATAATCTAGGCAATAACATAGGCTTTTTATTATGTTTTAATTTTAAAGCTAGTGATGGGTATTTTAAGATGTACAAACTATTTACAATTTTAAAACACTTATAACTTTCTTTAAAATTAAAACATAATAAAAAGCCTATGTCACTGCCTAGATAATAATCTTGACTTTAAATTTTATAAAAGATCAATTCACTTTAATTTTTAAACTAACAGAGCTAAATATGATCTGCTGAACGGTAAAATTTGCTATATAATGCACTTGCAAGACTGAGACAGCAAATATCACTGTAACGTCCTCTTATAAACGCATAACATAGTAAATTGTACGTTCTAAATAAAGATAAAATAAACGTTCCCCAACCAATTTATACAAATGAGTAGTGCTCTGGTCCCGTTCTGGTAGCGTGCTCTAGTAGTAATTTGTATTTTAATAATTTATTACTCATTCTAAGATAAAACATGAAAAACATTTTTACTGTTATAACGGTATAATAATTATTATTTAAAAGTATGAAACATTAAAACCTAAAAATGAAGATACCTAAAAAGACTATTAGAAACAAAAGTATAAAACATTAAAATCTAAAAATTAATTTACCTCTAAAATCTATAAAATTATAAAAAATTACAATCTATAAATGAATTAATATTATTAAATGATTAAAAATACAAAGTAACAACATTTAAAATACCTAGAATCCAAATCTTACATGTAAAAACATGAAGATTATATTATTTCTTATTCAGTAAAATATTACATAAGTATGCGAATGCGACAGTACACGAGACAATCAAATCAAAAGAAAACACAAAGAAAAAAAATTATTCAAATTTGTATAACATAATAACTAGTACCTAAATAATATAATCTTTATGTTCTGCACATGAGAAAGTGAATAATTCAAATAATGCAAAAAAAAAAAGGTTTTAGATAAAAGTATACATTTTAATGAATTGAATATCATTCAATTTAAAATACTAAATGTAAGTGAAATTAACTAAAAGTGTGTAGATATATCCAATAAAAATTTTTTAAAAAAATGTTTTGTTCAATATTGTTAATTGTTATGTAAGAAATACAAAATATTGTTAACCTAATAAAATCTATTTGTAAAACTAATTATATAATTATAATATTATATACAATTACATACAACACTACTGGTATGTACATTTTTGCTTACTTTAGCTATTCTATTAGATTGTATATCTATAATATCTTCTGTTTTTACCGATTCTTCGGAAAAATGTGATTGACATATTCTATTCCTAATTTTTAAAATTTTACATAGAACTACTCTCCAGCTTTTCAAACAATTTTGTGTTACACGAAATGTAGGTACTCCGGTAGTTTTACAATTACATATACAACAATTTTGTGTCATTTTAATAAATATGAATATTGAATACTATATAATAGGAAAACGTATTCAAACAAAACTAAATAAATAATTAGTACTGATGTACTCTTAGTCTTTAGACCTTTAACGTGGGTCTGTATATTTTAGAGGTATTTTACAGTAATAGGTTCATAGATTATTACTATGAGCAAAATAATGCCGATAATATTCAATGGATCGTTAAACCCATAGTCTTAATTAAGTTTTTTAAGTCGACAATCAATCGTCGAAATAATAATATTATAGTACCTACTTGGCCGGTAGATGGCACCACCAGAGTGGGACCTGCCAAAAAGAGCTTTATAATCAGGTATTAGTAGCCAGACCTAATAATCTAAGACTGTGGTATTCATAATAAATAGAGCGCGGATTTATATGCATTAAAAACCAACCAAATATGCACTAAAAAATCCTAAATATGCATAAATATATGCACTAAAATGTTAAAATATGCACAAAAAAATAAAAATATGCATAATAAAATTAGCAAAAAATTATCGAACCCTACTATAAATATTTATCTACTTATTTTTGTAGGTAGTTTTAATTCATAAGAAAAAAATAGGAATCAATTTATATCAACAATGTATTCTAAAATAAATTTTAGTCTTTAAAATCTTTATCTTATTATGTATTTTATTGCCCCGATTATTGATCTAAGGTCATATTTGAGAAAACCGTTTATACCTACAAGTATACCTATTAATTTATTTTGATATTAATCGAAACTATAAAAATATGATATTTTTTTCTTATATTATAATACTATATATTTTTAAAATATCTAAAAAAACATCGAAATATGCACTAAAAGATGAAATATGCTATTAAAATTGTGAAATAAGCCCTTAAAATAGAAAAATGTCAAAATATGCAAAAATATGCGCTAAAAAGTTTCATTTTTTAAATCGTCATGTCATGAAACAAATTATGTGCTCACTTAGCATATCATACGATCAACCAGAATAAATATGCAAATGCATACAAATCCGCGCTCTAATAATAAATGCTTTAAGGTTTACTAGGTAATATTCTTACTTCTAAATTTTGATAATAGGTCAATTCGCTCAAATATTATCCATAACAGAGTTAAATGGATTATTCAGGGCGTACAATTTGCCATGTTACACGTTCATAAGACGGTGACAGTGTATGGGGGTGCAGGGTCCTCTTAATGTTTTATATTATTATTGTTCACAACATTTCTTAATTATTTTACAGAGAATACAAAGAGTTCCTTAAACAACAACGTGCCCAAGAATCTATTTATAAAGGAAAAGTTCAAAACCCAGATAATAATTATGATCAAAAGGTTATGTCAATTGTCAAAGTGTCACAAAAATGTTCCTTTTTGATTTTTTTTTTGTTGTCTAATTTATAAACAGGATATCCGTCCATACACTAAACCAAGTACACCTGAAATTGTATCGACTCCGGTCAATAACTTATCATTGCCAATGTCAACAAATCCTAGTAGTCCAAATGTTTGGTCCAAGAATAACACACAAATTACTAAAAATAAACTTCAGTTCACAATGAAACGAGAGTACGATAAAGCAAGAGAAGAGGCAGAACTTGTGAAACAACTACGTAATGTTAGTGTTTGTATTATTTCTTTAATTGTTCGACCTTAGATTAAAAACTAATTTATTGTATTTCAGACAATTGAATCACGCTTAAAAATGTCTCTACCAAGTGAATTGTCACCGGCGCTTAATGATGGAGTTGTGCTTTGTTACTTGGCAAACCATGTCAAACCTAGATCTGTAGCTAGCATTCACGTACCTTCACCAGCTGTGGTAAATATTAATAAAATTAAATGTTAAAATGTAATCAGTATAGTTTATATTGATCTAATTTATTTAATTACCTATAGCCCAAACTTACAATGGCTCGGTGTAGACGAAACGTTGATAATTTTTTGGAAGCATGCCGTAAAATTGGTGTGAATGAAGTAAGTAATTGCTAATTCATATGTTAATTCTGATTTCTGACTGTTTAATAACAATGTGGTGTATAAAAAAAATTATATATTGTAAGCATTAATTTATTAACAACAGCACTAATTTTTTCCTAGAAACTGATTTGTTGTGCTGTGGATATTCTGGAGGGAAAAGGAATTGTTCAAGTTGCCATCACTGTAGCTGAACTTTTAAAATTCCATACTACGAAAACGCAACCTCAAACCGTACACGTGCCATCACTTTTAAATGTATAAGAACAAAACTTATGGAAACGATCTATGAATGAAGAAAATGTGACTGACTGTTATGCTCATAAATGAAATGCTAACGTGGCATTGAAGACTGTTTTAATTCACCTGTTAAGCGTATAAAAATCCTCAGAAATTTCATTATGATGCTGAGTTAATTTTATATATTTTTTTATAATCAAAACTATATCGATCAATTAAAACTTAAATTTAGTGAACACTACTTAACATTTTTTATCGAGCGTATATTTAGTGTTAATTTATTTTTAGTCATTTTGTTGACAAAAAATAGTTATTTATTTATTTATTCTAAACTTCCTATAGAGCCTGTGTTAACAAATAAAGTTTCGCCATTCCTAAATAAATTGGCTGTACGTTATTTTAGTTAAGCTATTGTTTTTTTTTGCATTTTACTTTTAAATTTTATTTTACTAAATTATTTTTTTTCGTCATTTTTATTTATTTATTTTTATTATATTTTGTATATGTATATTTTAAGTTTTGTAACAAAATGGTATACCTAGTAGTTAACCTGTGACTTTCAAATTTGTATACTTAAAACAGAAAGAATTTATTTTAGGCAATAATTTCATATAATATGTATTAGTACAAAAGAATAAATAATATATAAGCATTATTTTATTACTTTTCCAAAAATGTTTATTCAAGCATTGATTTTCAAACTGATTACCATAATTAACTTCAATGTTTTTAGAATAAGTACCAGGTACTTAAATTATTCAGACAATTATAATTAGTTGTAAGCACTAATACATGTTTAATAAAAAATTTTTAGTAACTATTTATAATAAAAAAAAATTATAATTAAAAAATATTTTTTTTGTTTTTTTAAATATTTGATGAAAGCAGCCAGAGCCATGATTAGAATATTGCCTCTAAACATCAGTACAGCTTAAATTATTGAGTGTTTGTATTTTTTGTTCAGGTGATTGAAAAATTGAGTTGCCATTGTTGTATTGAGCACTAGATATATCATATACCGGTATAATGATACCATATATCATGTACTGGGGCGTATATAATGGTCGTTAAGTCGTGAAATTCTAATGGGTCACCATAGGACACTGTGGAGCAGGCAATTTTTGATCTACACCCAACAGCAGCGAAGGCTTTTGTCAGCAACAAAAACATTACCCCGGGGTCGTTCAAGATTTTCTGTGTGGCTTTACCAATGTTCCATCTCACGAGAATGATCGATTCAATAATAATCATGTGTCAACATAGAAAACTAGGTTAAGCTATGTTATATAAGAGATGAGAAAAGACAGAAAGTGGTCCTTTGGCAGTCATCGCATGATGCAGTCATTGTATAGTACAGTACTAACCAGTGTTAATAATGTGCTTATATTTTAATTGTGTATGTAAATAATAAATGTTATAATTTATTAGTATACATTGAAAGTACCTAATAAGCGTAAGCAACACCATTATCTTCCAGCGTAAAAAAACTACGCCATGGAGGGGGGGGACCTCATAGTCCATAAGAGTGTACCTAAACAAATGTTGAATAGATGTATCACAATATTTTATAATTTAGTGACTACGTAATATACTGTAAAATTTATGTACATTTTGTCATTTACAGAGAAATCTGCCCGACGATGAAATAGTCACAAGAAGTTCCAAATATTATACAAGTAATATGGTCATAACTCTTACAGGATACTGGTTTTTTAAGCACTACCTGCACCGGATGAAGTGCGAACTGATGCTACGTGCCTTTACTGCCAACACCCGTGGGACACTGCAGAGCACAAAATTTTTGATTGTACTCACTGGGATCCACCCCGAAGAGCAGTGATGGAGTTTGTTGGTATTTGTGAATACATTTAAAACAATAGGTACCTAGTATTAATTCAATTAAAATCAGCAAAGGTCAAATACCATAAATCCTAAAACACTATAATTATTTCCATAACTTTTTTTTTGTACTTAAGTTCTAAATAAAGTTATCATGAATGTTAGTAATAAATATTTTTTTAAATTCTGAGTAGAGCTATGAATATATTGATTATACAATGATGTGTGTTTTTTTATTTTTATTTTTGTGTCTGTTATCACCGTTTTAGGCAATTGCTTCAATGTTCTTCAACAGTATCTTGTTCGATGAGAAAATGAATCTAGTTCGTGCATTTGGGAGGTCTACATAATTTGATATTCTTAATAGATTTCAAAAGCGCAGGGAAAAACAAAACAAAAATTAAGAAAAAACGGGAATTTTTACGCAAAATCTGTTTTCGAGAAAATCAATTTTGGTTTTTGGTGTAACTCTAAAACATATTAACGTATATAAATTACATTTTCACTGGTTGTTTATATTTACAATTACTATACACGATAAAATTTTAAAAATATTTTGATTTGTTTTGAACTGTTTAGGAACATTTTCAGTTTCCAATTTTCTTAGTATTTTTTTCTATAGATTTCAATAAAATTTTATTTGTTGGGTAAAAAAGCTTGAAAATTTAATACAAGGCTCCTACTATATTGTTAAAATGATATTTGAAAAATATAAAAATCCTTAGTCACAGTTTTTATTTATTAGTATTTAAAGTTCAAATATTGACAAAATATGAAATATAGCAAATTATTTTGAGTTGAGAAATCATAAAAATTTTTCTTTTTCAATCTAAGATTTGAAAATGTAATACAAAATTGTCCATAAGTTTGTCTACCTTTATTAAAAAAAAAATGTCTACAAGAAAGTCAAATGAAATTTTTATAAGCGTTTGAAATTCATATTTTTACAACATTGGATAATCACTCGAAATCTCATGTAGTGATTTTCTTATTTTGTTGTTATTCAAAAACTAATAACTATATAGATATATGAAAATTTCACTGTATGTTTATATTCTCATTTTCTATAAACCGTAAAATTATTAAATTATTTTGACTCTTTTAGTGCTGTTTACAGGCATTGTCAGCTTACAATTTTTTTCGATTTTTTTTCTCAATAAAATATTATTTGTCGGGTAAAAAAGCGTGCAAATTTAATACAAGGCTCTTGATATATTTTTACAATAGCAGTGGAAAAATATTAAAAATACATTGGCACAATTTATTTTTATAAGCATTTTAAGTTCGAATTTTGACAACATTTATCAAATTTAAAATTAAAAAATTATTTTATACCTAATTAAAAATTTATTGAATTATCAACTTTTATATCTAAGAATTGAAAATTTAAAATAAGGTTTCACGTAAATAGGCTTATGTATATAAATTAATTTATTCACAATAATATCATCAATTAATATACTTAGTAGTTAGTAATATCATAAGCTAACAGACCGCTTTCACTCAGAATGGTTTTTCTATTATTATTATATCATTGAATTAAAATTTAACACCATCCATTGCAGCGACCCACTTGTAATCAATTGTACAGCAGAGCGAAACCCAGTTGCTCACTTTTTCAGATAACGTACACTTTTCTCAAAATCTCAACAAAAAAATAATGAAATCATAATAAATAACTGACTACCTAACTCAATTTAAATTAATTAGGAATTTTTTTTAATTTTACGTTTTTTAGTATTATGAAGTATGTACATTTTCAGATTATTAAAATTAGAATCAATTATGCTGCAGACAATACACAATAATTGTAGATAATATTATACTATAATATGGTGTTTATGAATTGTATAGATAATATTGAACGTTTCCATCGATGAACATTTTTAAAAAATATTTAAATAAATTTAATATTTAACAACTGTGACCTTAACAAGTACCTAATAATAATGATTTTGGTTTGATTGTAATATAATAAATATTATAAAAAAAAAGGCGTTACCATGCATAATAACAATATTATAATAATTGAAGAAAATATATTAATCTAATATTTTAATATATCACGCCATGTAGCAGACCTATAATACTTAAATAGCTAACTGTTTGTTGTTCTAAATGATTAAAATACATAAGTACTAAAATTGATACATTGTTGTATAGGTAAAGCCTGACCCGAATTATCGCTTCATTTTTTTTGTGCATTGAGGACTGCGGAGTGACAAATATAAACATAATATTCTATTTATAATCAATACACAACGACACAACGTAGGTGCATAGTAAGTAGTTCTATTAACAGTAAATACTGAATATATTGAAAAGATTAACGATAATATATAAAATAATACATGCAATTATAAAAATTAAATATTGAATGAGTAATCAATTAGTTACAACTTACAAAATATATTAAATTAAAAAGGTAGGTACAATAATAAGTATAAAACGTTTGTAAAGTCGTCACTCGTCAATACTTCGAAATTCAGGGGACCAAGCTTATAAAAATTCGATTTATAGAGGTTTTCGATCTACCGAGTGTTCGGTAATGAAAATTGTGTTAAATAATATTAATAATATACATTGTATTTATTATTTATTAATATATTTATTATACGTTTATTTTTACATTTAATTATATAAATTATTATATGATATGTAATTAAAGTAAAAAAGGCAGTATAGTAAGATTTTTTCACCATCACTGTCAAACACGTCTTGTACTTTTCGGAACCCATACCCAGACCGCCTTCAATTTATTCGAATTCAACAACAGTTTAACTATTGCAGAAAATTATTACGAAAAAAATTATACGATTAAAATTAAAAAACTCCAGACGAACATTTCGAAGTATCGAGGAGACCGAAATACATGTATTTTTTTTCCTAATTATAGAGGTTTTCTCAGGGGAAGAAATGTTTAGTTCGATTTATGGAGTTCTTCAAATTATCGGGTGATGACTATATTTATACGCTGACCTTCATACTGATATCTTACGATAAATAGATCAAACCTTATACAATTTAACTGTATCAGTTTATTATTTATTCAATTAGAACAATGTTTGAATTACTAAATAACCAATTGCATTATATGATAAACTAAATAGTTGTCTTAGATTAATGTGATACATTCCATACAGCTTGAAACGGTAATGTTCGTGTAATCTGTGTAGTAAAAAAAACTTGATTTATATAAAAACAAAAATAATTATTCCTATTCGATGTCTTATGTAAAAAATGTATGTACTATAAATCACATGTAGTAAATACTTATAAAGGTAATATATAATATTATAAACCTGACGTTTAATTCTAGGGTTTCTTTCTATTAAGGATCGTTGATGTAAGACAAGACTCATCCGATTTACCTGACACCACAAAAATTAAATTTTAAATAAGTTAAACATCCTAATAACTTACTAAACACAACGTTGAGTTATTAAATTCTTACATAATTATAATAGTTATTTATTTTTAATTATAATTTTAGTACAAGATGTATATTATATTCACTTTCTATGTGTTTGTTATTAAGATAGTTAAATTATTGATATCTGTGAAGAAATTTAACAATTATTCCTTTTTTTTCACAAAAGTTACTAAGTGGTAAGAGTAGATGGAAAATAATTGTAAAAACTAATTAAATCTACAATAAATTCAATTAATATATAATATAATATGATATAAACACCTCTTTTTCCGTGGAGTCACCAATCGTGTATAAGATTAGAATATTGACTGTTCTCGTTAACAACCATATGAAAGTAACAACTAAATAAGAATCATTAACATAATCTCTAGGAAACAATAAGTATCCGTTATAATAACAAAGATATCAGCGAAATTCGATGCAACGAAAACAACAATGGCCGAAAAACCATATATTGATCTATTGACTTGGTGTAAATACTCTATTACTTCCAAATACATGTCTCTGTAGGTACTTAAACAAGATCTTCTTCCCGGAATTTGTTCATTTATCATGTAGAAAATCCACTTTATATATGATATCAGTAGTATATATTCAAAAAGAACAAAGCAATGGCAAGTAATTAAAACCAGTATTATGACCTAAAAATAATTATTTTAAGTGATATGTGTGTTTTATCAATTTACCATTATACTAATCTATTACAAAACAAATAGTGAACATTTTCCATAATAGAATAAACTGATTACTTATTACCATACAAGAATATTATCTGTATTGTAGAAAAAACATTTTTCTTTTTTTTATTCAAATGCGGTTTCTGAATATTTTTTTTGTATTGTTTTACTTAAAAAAAAAAACTTTTTTCGAATCTTTAAAATAGTTTATATTTCCCATTAAAAAGTGGGCACAATAATTATGTTTAAAAAATAGTTTTTCTCTATGAATGAATACGACTGATTGACCATTCCAAAACTGAAAAATATTAGCATGGAAATATATATATTCTAATCACATAATTTGACTACTTTTTTCGTATATAAAGTGAAAATCCCAAAAGTGTCGTGCGCGCATATCACGCGTCTATCCTGCGCAACCAGACACTGAAGTCTATACCAAGGTCCTTACAAAATATAAATTTTAGGTTACTTCTACATTGGTAATTCAGCTAGTATCTTATAAATAAACAAATGTAAACTAAATAAACAACACATCATGTGTCTTATGCAACACGTCAACTTATACCGAGTTCTCTCATATTAGTTAGATTAATAATATTATTCTTGCCTCTTTGAACTTAAAACTTTTAAAATATAGGTACCTTTTATTATACTTTATACACACAATGGCATTGTCAAATTGCAATGTTTTCATTATACATTTTTTGAACCTACTTATATAACTATTAGTAAAGTCAATTACTATAACAGCATTAATATCATAGGATACACTTAGTAATATAGGCTAAAGGACTGCCTTCAATAAGATATGTTTTTCAAATGACAAATGATACACATTATATACGTACACAATTGGTCATATATTCGTATTGTTAGTGTGGAAGTGTATTAATATTAAATGCATCTATCAATTTATTATTAACAACAACTATGTTATTTATAAGTACTTCACTTAGAAAACACTTTGCATTGTGTACCTATTGTATAAATTGAGCATTGACACTTAAAACTAATATTTATTTTTGATTTCAACGATATTTCGTAGTATTCATTTATATTAATTTTAAAATATTATGTAAATCCATTTGTAAATGCATTTAAAACAATAGGTAGTTTTAATTCAGTAAAAATCAGCAAAGGTCCAATAACACTAGTTATTACCATTTCTTTTTTTTTTTACTTAAGTTGTAAAAAAAAGTTATTATGAGTGTAAGATTAGTATTAAATAATTTAAACAAAGGTTTTTTGATTTGCGGTGGTGGTAGTATAAATTACAACCACAGTAATTATAAGACGTCGGTTGCGTTTTATGTTTTGCGATGTTTATTAATTTATGTTGGATTATATAACTTTTACAAGGCGAACCTATGGGTAATAACTATATTTAAATTTATTTTAATAGTTTCGAATGGTAATAAATAAATGATTGACACATTGAAAAACATCCATAATTTATAATTTAATTTAGTCAACATATATGTATTTAATACAACGCTCAGTCAAATGACATAATTGTAATATATTATATCATAAATTCATAACTCTTATGATAATATTATTATACTTTTTATAAATTCTAAAAGTATAATAGCTAATTTCCAACAAACGTGTTCAATATTGCATATTATCTTCTTGATACACAAAAAAATAAATGAATAGTTCAATGATTTAATATAATTACATACCTGTAATATAATATGATGTAATAATCGTAAAATTTGTTTATATTTTTTTATTTTACAGGTCATAAAAGCTGATCCGGAAGCTTATGAACTAACGTCTTTAATATATCTCTGCTGTTATGAATTAATTTTTATTGGACAATTCTTCTTTTATATTTGGCGTATATTTTTCGATAATCCACTATCCATGGTATTAACTGAACTTGAATCAATACACGAAAAATTGATACGTCTGAATATGAACGGGCTGATGAAAATAACATATATGAATTGGATCCCTATAGTTATAATGATTATAAATGTGATTTTATCAATTATAGCTGTAACTATTTGGATGATAAATCATAAACATTTATTGGAAATAAAAGAGATGGTAATTATTCATATATAAACATATTTTATAAGTTCATAAATAATCAGTGTTTTAAAGAAGACTTTTATATTATATTTGAAATCCATATTCGAATAATTAAGTATTGAGATATGCTGAATACGTATTCGAACATATTTAAAACAAATATGTTTTGTAAATATATTTCAAAAATTCTTATACGTATACGAAAAAAGTAGTCAAATTATGTGATTAGAATATATATTTTTCCCTGCTAATATTTTTCAGTTTTGGAATGGTCAATAAGTCGTATTCATTCATAGAGAAAAACTATTTTTTAAACCTAATTATTGTGCCCAATTTTTAATGGGAAATATAAACTATTCTAAAGTTTCGAAAAAATTTTTTTTTAAAAAGTAAAAAAATACAAAAAAAAAATATTCAGAAACTGCATTTGAATAAAAAAAAGAAAAATGTTTTTCTACAATACAGATAATATTCTTGTATGGTAATAAGTAATCAGTTAATTCCATTATGGAAAATTTTCACTATTTCTTTTGTAATAGATTTGTATAATGGTAAATTGATAAATCACACATATCACTTAAAATAATTATTTTTAGGTCTTAATTCTGGGTTTAACTGCTATCCAGTGCTTTCTTCTTTTTGAATATATACTACTGATATCATATATAAAGTGGATTGTCTGCATGATAAATGAACAAATTCCGGGAAGAAGATCTTGTTTAAGTACCTACAGAGACATGTATTTGGAAGTAATAGAGTGCTTACACCAAGTCAATAGATCAATATATGGTTTTTCGGCCATTGTTGTTTTCGTTGCATCGAATTTCGCTGACATCATTGTTAATATATACGGATACTTATTGTTTCCTAGAGATTATGTTAATGATTCTTATTTAGTTGTTACTTTCATATGGTTGTTAACGAGAACAGTCAATATTCTAATCTTATACACGATTGGTGACTCCACGGAAAAAGAGGTGTTTATATCATATTATATTATATATTAATTGAATTTATTGTAGATTTAATTAGTTTTTACAATTATTTTCCATCTACTCTTACCACTTAGTAACTTTTGTGAAAAAAAAGGAATAATTGTTAAATTTCTTCACAGATATCAATAATTTAACTATCTTAATAACAAACACATAGAAAGTGAATATAATATACATCTTGTACTAAAATTATAATTAAAAATAAATAACTATTATAATTATGTAAGAATTTAATAACTCAACGTTGTGTTTAGTAAGTTATTAGGATGTTTAACTTATTTAAAATTTAATTTTTGTGTTGTCAGGTAAATCGGATGAGTCTTGTCTTACATCAAAGATCCTTAATAGAAAGAAATCCTAGAATTAAACGACAGGTATATAATATTATATATTACCTTTATAAGTATTAACTACTTGTAATTCATATTACAAACATTTTTTACATTAATTATTGAATGGGAATAATTATTTTTATTTTTATTTAGATCAAGTTTTTTTTACAACGCAGATTACACGAACACTACCATTTCAAGCTGTATGGAATGTGTCATATCAATATAAGACAACTATTTAGTTTATCAAACAAAGTAATTGGTTATTTAGTAATTCAAATTTTGTTCAAATTGAATAAATAATAAATAAATATAGTCAAACACTATAATCGTCAATCTATTTATCGTAAGGCACTATCATTCTAAAAGCTACCTTAAATCTTACCGATATTGTTGGTAATAATTTGTGAAATTATTATTTAATACATTTCCGTTTTCTTTCATATTTTGTTGTTTCTTTTAATTATTTTTACTTCATATTTTGCTATACTTTTTTATTTTAAATATTTTTATTGGTTATTTAGTGATATTTAAGGTAATATTATGGCACACATTAATTTTGCAATTTTATGTGCTATAAGCTCCCGACCCTGGACTTATTACTTTTTAGTTACGGATTTTGTGAATTATCTAGATGACTATAATATTTATCTAGATGAGATAAAGACATGTAGTTTTTATCTAGATAACCTATCTAAATAAATTCAGCTATTGTATAACACTGATTATACAAACAAAACACTCCTCCTATAATATAGAATATTAATATATATTACATTAAATCGCATCCACCCAGTGAAATCCCTCATTGTATGAACTGGATTTCCAGATATTGAAAATCGTTCGGATCATGAACTTTGACGAAAATACATTATATGGATATCCATTTCATGAAATATCCACAATACCCTTGTGTACTTTCTGTAATAATTTTGCAACAAAATGTTTTATATTATTTGGCAATTAATAATATCATATCAATATCATATCAGTATCATATCAAAGTAAACTATACTTTTTAATATTCTTTTTTGAACAAAAATATAACTATCTATAATATAAAAGTGAAATAGAAATCCCCCTCAGGGGAGTATTAAGCAATTAGTACTACGGGTTTAGCGAACCTGGGGCCCCGAGCTACCCTCTCCATGGGTATAATGGAGTTGGCGATAGGCTAACAACCTATCCTGTAAAAATCCCTCGTTCAGGAATCAAACATAAATTTGCCTCGGAATTGTGGATCAAAGGACTTTAGACTGGAAAATTGGAAATCGGCATTACGTTTTGGAACCTGGAATGTACGCACTTTATTCAAACCTGGAGCAGTAGGAACAGTAGTTAAAGAGATAGAAAGATACAAGTTAGGAGTAGTGGCACTACAGGAAATGAGGTGGCAAGATACGGGTTCAATGCAAATAAGTTATACAACGCTGTTTTTTGGTGCTTGTGACGGAAGAAGACAAGCTGGAAGTTGATTCGCGGTAAACAACAAGTTACTAACAGCTGTAAAAAGTTTTAAAGTTATAAACCCTAGATTAACGATCTTGACACTGGATACAAAATGGTTTGGAGTAGTCTTCGTAAATGTGCATGCTCCCACAGAGGACAAAGATGATAATAAATAAGATGATTTCTACTCGCTGTTAGACAATACACTGTGTGAGATACCAAGAGGCTGTGTAAAAATCATATTAGGAGATTTTAACGCAAAAATCGGACGTGAAGAATGTTTTAAGCCGATAATAGGAGGGCATAGTCTACAACAGTTATCGAATGATAATGGGTGCAGACTTATTGACTTGGCAACGGGAAGAAATCTAAGGGTTAAAAGTACCATGTTCCCTCATAAGAACATACACAAAGGTACATGGAGGTCACCAGATGGACGACATGTAAATCAAATAGACCATGTACTGGTGAATGAAAGATTTAATAACAGTATTATGGATGTAAAAACCGTACGTGGAGCCGACAGCGATTCGGATCACTTTTTTGTGGCAGGTAGACTACGAGTGAAGTTAAAAAGAAGACAAGAAATAAGGAGAGGAGGAGCTACGGGACGGTTTGACATCGCGAACCTTAACTATCCAGTGGTAGTTGATAATTTTCAAAAAGGTATAGAGGAAAAGCTAAGAAGGATGATTGCAAGTGAGTCAGGCAGAGAAGTGGAACAAAGGTGGAAAACGGTAAAACAACTTATTCAAGAAGAAGCAGAAAAAACAATAGGGAAACAAAAAACTAAGAAAAAAACCTGGTTTAATGATATCTGCGAAGAAGCCATAGAAAGAAGAAAGAATGCTAGAAATATATGGCTGTCCGACACTGATAGTGTGGAGAAGTTAGAAAGATTCAAAATGAGACAACGGGAAGCGAGTAACATATTAAGATGTGAAAAAAGAAAATATTTACAAAACATACTTAAGGAGGCAGAACAGAATTTTACTAGTCACAATACAAGAGACCTATATAAAAAGGTTAACTTCTTAAGTAAGAAATATAAGCAGCCGGAGAAATTTCTCAAAAATGATGATGGAACGCTTATTACATCTAAAGAAGAGATAGCAAATAAATGGGCGAACTATTTCAAGCAGCTATTGAACTGTAATACACCAGATAGTTTATTCCACTTTGAGAATATGGAAACTAATAATTTAATCTGCCTAGCACCGAGTAAGGAGGAAATTCAAGAACAAATAAGAAACTTAAAGAACCATAAGGCACCCGGAGAAGATGGTATCCCCGGAGAGTTACTTAAAAGTATGGGAAATGGTTTGCTTGAATATGTGTCCGGGCTAATAAAAGAAGTTTGGGAAAAAGAAGTGATTCCGGAGGAATGGCAAACAGCGCTGATATATCCTATACACAAAAAAGGAGATAAGCAGTTGTGTGATAATTATAGAGGTATCGCTCTATCAAATGTTACCTATAAAGTGCTATCCAAATGTATATTAGACAGAATTAAGCCGTGGGCAGAAGACATTTTAGGAGATTATCAAGCAGGGTTTAGACAAAATAGATCTACCACAGATCAGATATTTATTTTGAAACAAATTCTCCAAAAAATATGGAAGTTTGACAGGGAAGTACATGTACTGTTTATTGATTTCAAGAAGGCCTATGATTGCATACACAGTGAATCTCTGTTAAATGTACTAAGACAGTTCAAATTGCCCCAGAAATTAATTAATCTGATAAAAGCAAACATCCTACACACGGAAATCAAAATTAAAGTGGGCAATATTGTTTCACAAGGGATACCAGTATCGACTGGTTTGAGACAAGGGGACGCTCTGTCACCCATACTATTTAATATAGCGTTAGAAAAGGTCATCAGGGAGAGTCGGATTGAAGAAAACGGAGTACGATTGGGAGATTGCATAATAGGAGTTTTGGCCTACGCGGACGACATAGTGTTACTTGCGGAAAATAAGGAAAATCTCAGGGAGCAAGCGGGAAAACTATTAGACACGACAAAAAGAATAGGTTTAGAAATAAATGCTGAAAAAACTGAATACATGATCGTGCAGAGAAGAGAGCTCGCGGATCATGTTCACCCATTTTTAGAAGTCGGGCAGTACAAGTTTCAGAGAGTGCAGGAGTTCAAATATCTGGGATCGATAATGACACAAAAAAACGATGAACTTAATGAAATAAAAACAAGACTCCAATCCAGTAATAAGTGTTACTACGGTCTAAGTAATTTGTAAAAGGCGAGGACGATATCGATGAACCTCAAGATACAACTGTATCGCACCCTCATCCGTCCAGTGGTAATGTATGGTTGTGAAGTATGGACATTACGGAAATCAGATCAAAACAGACTACTGATATTCGAAAGAAAGATATTAAGACGAATCTTCGGACCGTGTATAGATGAGACCACAGGGGAATGGAGAATTCGAAAAAACGAGGAGCTCAAACAGTTGTACTAAATGTCTGATATAATTAGAGAAATTAAAAAAAAGAGACTCCAATGGGCAGGACATGCATGGAGAAAGGAAGGAACTTGAATTCGAATGGTTCAATGTGGGACTCCCCAAGGAAAGAGACCCTTGGGACGACCTCGACTAAGATGGGAAGACCAAGTCAGGAAGGACGTACAAGTGACAGACCCAAGTGCCGAATGGAAGGTCTTAGCGTTGGATAGAGTGAAATGGCAAGTTATATGTTTGAATGTATGATCTTAATGGTCGATTACAGACAAGAAAGAAGAAATAGAAATCTGTGTTACGGATTGGCTCCAAAACGGCTTGACCTATTCGGCTTATTCTTCTTTTGTTGAGTTCGTAATTGCCAGGACAAGGTTTTTATGAAAGAAAACATTAGGAAAATCACAACAATATATCAGGAGACTTGAATTATATTTTCTCGCTTTTCTACCAAACAAATAAAATGTTATTGATATTTATAGAAAAAAAAACTTAACAAAATGAAAACTGACAATGTTAGGAAACAGTTCAAAACATATCAAAATATTTAGAAAATTGTATTTTATATAGAAAATGCAAATATAAACAAGAACAACCGGTGAACATTTTAAACTCCGTGTCCCCGGCCTCCCCAATTTGGAAATTCAAAACAAAATCAATTTCATTCGTTTGTGCTGGTTTTTGCTTTTATCCTCGTCGTTTGTGCTCCACGTCTTCCAAAGTTACCCAACTTTGAGTGTTGAGGGTTACAGTGTAATCACAGGTACTCTCCATTGTCTTGCTAATCTGATTAAAACTGTCCACATAATCATTTTTATATCTATTATGTTTAGATGTAAAACATTTGGTTTGCCAGAAAAACCTGGAAACATGTGGATTGGAAATTTTTTTTTTTGAGTTTGTGCTATTTCCGGAAAAAAATATTTGCGATCCAACAAATGGACTTACAGCCTAATACTAAAAATCTAATTGTGATACAGGTGGTACTTTAATAGTTACTATATAGTTACTAGAAACTATTAAACTTTGTAACATTTTTATCCATTTTTTAGAATCTATATATATTATAATTTAATATACCTATTAAATATTCCATTTTTATTTTAAATAATTTAAGAATACCAAGTTTTTCATTATGAAAACCATAATTTCCTGCTTTTTCTTCAGCTGCCATTAAATGACATCTTTCATTTAATTGTTTCATATTATCTATACAATGAAATTTAATTTCGTTATTTGTATAATTCATTAAACCTGCTCCTTTATTTTCTATTATTTTTGTAGGATTTAAATTTTCTTTTGGTATTGATGGTATTGTAGGATTTAAATTTTCTTTTGGTATTGATGGTATTGTTGGATTTTTATTTTCTTTTGGTTTTATTGGTGTTTTATTTGAATTCATATTTTTTCAAATAGGACTAATCATTTTAATATATTTGTCACCTTTACTTGATTTCGGTTTTCCTGACGATTTGTCATTATTTTGGTATATTACATCTGTTTCAATTAATATTTTTGCATAATTTTGGTAATCTTCATTTGTATAAAATTCTGGTTTTGTAACATCTGAATGAGTTAACAATCTCCACATACCTTGCGTTAATATATGTTTTTTTCTGTTTAAAATTATGACATCAAAGTCAAACATTATTGGATATTTTCCAATCATGTGTCCAATATTTTATTTAAAATGTATTCCAAATGTATTATTTGGAATTAAAGCTGGTAAATAGTTTTGAGCATTTTCCCCTATTACGCGATAAAAACGCTGACGGCGACGGGTTGTGGACGGACACTGCATGATGAAGGGGGGAACGGGGAACAATTATTGCATAACACTGCGGTCATTAGTGCATTAGCGCGCGATATCTGTATTAGTACTAATGGTTTCAAGAATAAAGGTGCGTTGACTTGTCAACAATGCTAGCAATAGGTGTGTTCGGGGATTGTTATTTTAATATTATTAGGGTTGAAAATTCCGTGACGTTACATAACCCACCCAACAAGTTGTGGAAGTTGATACATAAGTCAGAACTGTAAATCACTTGTTGTAAGAAACAGGCAAGTAATTTTTTGGGGGGACCATAGAAGTCAACTAATAACTTTTCAAGAGGTTTTTGTGAAAGGATGGGTTGTATAGGACCAGCAATAGGGGTTGTTTTCGGTTTGCACTTCTGACATAAATCACATGCTTGTACTATACAACGGACGGTTTTGTAAAATGAGGGGAAATAACATATGTGTCGGAGGGAGTGAGCAGTTTTGAGGGGACCAGTATGAGTATAATAATCATGAAATAATTTAATAATTGATGTTACCAGGTGGTCGGATATGTAGAAAGACCAATGAGTGTCGCACTTGAACTTACGGATAAATAATATATTGTCTGTTATGGTATAATATTGCTGCCACACTGGTGGGGGGTCTGGTTTTATTGAAGAGATAATTTTTACTAATTTAGGGTCTTTTTGCTATTCGAATGAGATATTTTGAAGGAGAGGGATAATGTGGGGGGAGGAACAAGAGGTAGTAGAGTATAATGTAGAATGACAGGGGAGTCTTTAGGGGGTTGGTCATCTCGGTCGAGGAGAGAGGGTGTCAATAGGGTTGTCTTTAACGGGGCAATGCTGGATTTGGAGATCGAACTCTTGGAGGGCAAGAGTCCAACGGGTCAGGCGGTTATTTTTTAATTTACAGGAGAATAAAAATGTTAATGTTTTGTGGTTGGTAAATACTTTAATGGGATGTCCTAGGATATAAATTTTGAATTTTTGGCAAGCGAAGAGAATACCTAACAGTTCCAGTTCAGTCACCATGTAGTTCCTTTCGGCACCACAAAGTGACCGACTTGCAAATGACAGAGTGTTTCTTTGGCCTTCGCCATCAATTTGAAATAATTCGGCCTCGAGTCCTATATAGGAAGAATCGGTTTGAACACAGAAAGAGATATTAAAATTTGGGTGAGTGAAAGATATTTGAAGGGAGAAAGCAGTTTTAATTTTTTGAAAGTCTATTTTATTTTGTTCAGTGGATGTCCAGGGAGTGTCTTTACAAGTTAAATGAGAGAGGGGGTGTAAGAGAGATGAATGATTTTGTGAGAATTTACGATAGAAGTTACAGAAGCCGAAAAATTATTGGAGGTCTTTTTTATTACGGGGTTTGGGAACATTTTGGAAAGGTTTAACTTTGTCAGGATCCATCACCATACCTTTGGGGGATATGAAATGTCCGAGGAATTTTATCTGTTGTTTATTGAAGTTGCATTTTTTGAATTTGAGTGTGAGTCCAGCTTGAGCAATTTTGTGAAAAATCCACTCAAGGGCGGTGAAGTGTTCTTCGAATGAAGTGGAAGAGAGGAGAATGTCATCAACGTAAGTGTGAATGTCATTTGGGGATGGACAGGGTATTGAATAATTATTTAGGGCGGCTTCAAGTCCTTTGCCGAAAGCAGCATTGGAAATGTTTAGACCAAACGGGACAACACAGAACTGGTACGAACGACCGTTGTATAAAAAGCTGATGTACTGACGTACAGAGGGGTCAAGGGGAATCTGCTAATAACCAGAGGAGAAATCGAGGGAGGAGAAACAGATTTATTATTAAATTTGGCTAAAATATCATCAATGGGTGGAAAAGCGTCTCGAGTAGGGAGAATAATCGTATTTAATTTACGGGCATCTAAACATAGTCGTATCGAGCCGTCGGTCTTGATGACAGTGACCAAAGGATTATTGAATGGTGAATTTGATCGTTCGATCACCCCCCATTGAATCATTTTATCAATTTCTTTCTGGACAGCAGGGCGTCGAGAGAAAGAAACAGGATATGGTTTTATTTTGTAGGGGTCGTGAGGCTTAACATTACATTTATAAGAAAAGAATTTATGAAGGCCGGGTTGGTCTTGAATATGTTTTGGAAATTTTGTAAGAGGGAGGTCATTAAATTTTGTTGAGAAATATTAAAGAGAAAGTCATTGAGAGCGATATTTTTTTCTGTTTCGAACGGGGGAGGGTTATACATTAAATTTGAGGGGGATTCTGAGAGTAGAGGGAAGTCTTCGGAGATGTTAATATTTTTTAGTGAATTGACAAGACTGTTGGGATCATGGTCTATAATTAATTTGAAAGGTATTTTGTCGTTGAGTGAGGGGAGGGAAATTTCCTTGGCATTGCAGTCTATGGTCATCCCATTTTCCATCAACCAATCGGTTCCTAAGATGAGAGGAACAAATAGATGGGGAACTATGAGAAAAATACCAAAGGTTTCATAATTTTGAATAGAGAAATTTAAGTATATTTGAGATTTAATTTTAACTGATTTGTTATTAAATGATGTTGTGAGTAGTATGCCGTTAAGGGAAAAGAGAGGAATTTTATCTTGCGTGGGGTCTGAAGTTAAATTTTGATAGAGTTCTCCGGAGATCGTGGATACCGAGACACCGGAGTCCAAGAGAGTCTTTTAAAAGTTGTAGGGATATTTCGGGACGATAATTTGGAGGGGGTATAATTTCCTGGTTTAAATCTAAGGGGTGTGTGAGTATTGAAATTTGAGGAGAAGGGGTGGGGGACACAGGACTCATCTTCGCGGGTCTGGTCGAGCCTAGTTTCCCGAGGGGGGAGCGACCTGGTCGGAAGGTGTAGGTGGGGAGCGATTTTGATAATTTTGATATTGAGGCCTATTGTAGTTGTTCTTACGGGGAGGATATTGACGTGGGGGATTGGACGAACTTTGATAGGAATTTTGTGGTTGTGAATTTTGATGGGGATTATTAGAATTACTATTCATCGTTGCTATCTGTGGGGGGGGGGGCATTTGCTCGTTGGGGATATGTGAGTTGCTTAATTAGATCATTGGTGTTGAGAATCCAGAGACCTCTGAGGGCGAGAGAGATATTGTAAGAGAAATGTGATATAATTTGGTCTACCATCTCCGTCTGGTCGATGGGGGTTAGAGGTGTCTAGCACGATTTATCCATCCCATGGCGTGTTCGGTCATATTTGCAGTGTCATGATGGTGGTGGGGATGGTATAGTTCATTTCGTATGAACCGTTGGAGACTGGGGGACCAAAAATATTCTTTGAATAACTCTACAAACTCATGATAATTTATTGGGGGGGGGGGGGGGGGGAGGAGAGTAGTGTACCAAAGTAAAGCTTTGCCAGTGAAATTGTCACTGATAAAGTTTATCTTGACTTGGTTGGAAGCGCTGTTTATAAAAAAAATACTGATCTACTTTGTCCAGGAAATCGGCGGGATGTAGGGGAGTGAGCTGTCCGTTATATTTAAGTACAGTATCCTATGGGGGTCGAGCACGTTACTAGAACTTTGGGATAGATTGTTTGAATAATGGTTGCTATTGTTAAAAAAAGAAGGTTGTTTGGGGGGTTTGGAATCGCTGAGATCGAGTGCGTGGGGAGACTATTGGAGTGGGGGATTTGTGCAAAAACAGTTGAAGAAAGAATATTTGAATTTATTACGGGAGGTGTCAGATGAGGAGGTAATTGAGAGGGTGGTTTTGAAATGTAAGAATTTGAAGGGGGTTATGATAGGGGAGGGGGGTCAAGAGAGATATTTTGGACTTTGTTTTCTACCGCAGCGAGTCGAGAGGCTTGGCCTTCGGTGGCACAGATTCGCTCTGAGAGGGATTGGATTTGTGCATTGATGTTACGTTGGACACTGTTGATATGATTGATACTTTCATGAAGGGTAGCTGTATGGGATGTTTCATTGCGTGACTGAATTTCAGTGATGTTGTTTTGGGTAGCACGATATTCATATCGTCGATTTGTCGTTGGAGGGATGCTAGGGAGGGGGGAGATGTTTCGGAAAGGGAGGTGTCTTCGTCGAGGGTGATACTCATGGTGAGGTCAAAATCGGTGACTGGGAACAGGGGTGAATGGAAATAGCTAGATGGGTTGTACTTATCAGGTTTTTTGGTTTGGCGTTGGCCAGCACTATACATGAGGGGAAATAAGATAATAATTGTAATACTTTCCAGAGAGATAATAATATAAATGCTAATGAAGCTAATTCAAGTTATAATAAAGTATTAATTGAATAATAAAAAAAAATTAAATAAATAATTTTTTTGAATAATAAATATATTTAATTTATACTAATATAATATTATATAATAAGTGCTGGGATGCCCTCAAACAGTTGATTTGGTTTAAATAAAATAAAATATAATAATGATAGTCAGTTTATACTGTAATAAAAAAAAATTAGAATTTTAAATTTATGATATACTAAATGGAACAGAGGCCCTATGTGGGTTGAAGCTACCTACTCATGTTTTTCCTAACAAGCACAGTCTAAGTCGTTTTATATATTTTAGGGGATAATAATCATAATATGGAAACATTTTAATAATTTATAGGGAAACAATTTAATATTAGGGAAAGCAACCGAATATTTAATTTTTACAAGAAGACATAATGAATTTTAATTTATAAGCTTTTTTGCAAGAGAGAAAATACTACTTAGATTTTTAATTTGTAATAATATTTGTGAATGATTTAATTAGTAATTTTATCAGAGAACATAATGATTTGATTTATAATATTTTTTAAATAATGATTTTTTGTACCTACTAAGGGAAATAAATTTTAAGGATATGGTTTCACGCATGACAATCAACAATAATAACCCGCAGATTTTAGTATATACATAATTTTGACCATTAGGTCTCTAACAATACATGAGTTATAATATAAAAATTTACCATGTGGTCTGGGGAAAAAACAAGAGTCATCGAGCCTTAATGCAAAAAATGAACCTAACAGTGTTATGCATGGGAAGAAAAAACGGGTCTAAGGAACATAACAGGGGGGTTAAAAGGGGAAAAATATTATAATCATACCAAAGGGAGATGACGGGTCGTTGCAGGGTCCGGAGCTCGGATGCCGGAGCTATCCGCCGAGTCGGTACCACCAAACGCCTATGCCGCATCCAAAACCAGCACACACCAGCAGGAACAATTTCTGTAAAAAGCATGTTCAATAACAAATGTACATGGGGGGAATACAAAAAAGAATAATAAGTTAATTTACCTTGGTTGTGCAGCATTTTGCAATATTTTTTGTTTTACAATATAATATATTGTATTGTATTTTTTTTTTTTTTTACCAGTGGTAAAGTGATTTAAAATTTTAATAATTTAAGTTATTCTTTTGCAAGAGAGTAATTGTTAAAATAAACAAAGAATTGAGGATTTAGGGAGTACACAATATAAGTACGCGCGCATGCGCAATACACATAACGAACACGAACAATCAAATCTGACGTTACGTAACAACAATAGAGTGGGGATAAGACAATCGCCTCCTTATATAAACGCCACGCACAGACAAGACAGCACAGTTCAACAGTTCAGTAATCAGTAGCATACTCGGCACAACGCGGCGACTCTACACAGATGACCAAATCAACAACTAAAACACACAACACCAACCAATTATTGTTTTGACGCGAAATCAACCTCTCTTCACCAGTTGACTTAATATTGCGTTTGTTTTAACACCAGGTATGAACTCAATTTTGATATATTCACTTTATTATCCTGCCATGAAAATAATGTCGTTTTAATTCTTTACAAACACAGAGATCCTTTCATAATATTAATTTATGTAGAGAAAGACATCCATGTATCCGTATCCAAACATCACGTTCCGAAAGATCTGATTTGTATGTAAATACACATATAATGCACGCTAATCAATAAAAATCTACTCAAACCACATTTCAAGCACTGTTTGTCAATTAATTGTCTTTCCTGGACGTTAGGTTGACAGAATATATTTGCAGTCTAGATCCCGAGCAAAGGACCAGGCAGGTTTATGCGCTGTGCTGATAGTCGTTTCCTCTTAAAGCGACTAGACCTCAAATATATAAGTAATTAAAATGCGTGTTATACAAATAATATATGATAGGCACATTTAAAAACATCAATAATTTATAATTTAATTTGGTCAACAGATATATTTCATACAACGTTCAGTCAAATGACACAATTGTAATATATTATATCATAAATTCGTAACCTAAAAATACCTATGATAATATTATTATACCCTTTAAAAATTCTTAAGTATAATAGCTAATTTCTAACAAACGTTTCAATATTGCATATTATCGTCTTGATACACAAATAAATAAATGAATAGTTTAATGATTTAATATAAATACAAACCTGTAATATAATATCATGTAATAATCGTGAAATTTGTTTATAATTTTTTATTTTACAGGTCATAAAAGCTGATCCGGAAGCTTATGAACTAACGTCTTTAATATATCTCTGCTGTTATGAATTAAAATTTATTGGAACATTCTTATTTTATATTTGGCACATATTTTTTGATAATCCATTGTCCATGGTATTAACTGAACTTGAATCAATACACGAAAAATTGATACGTCTGAATATGAACGGGCTGATGAAAATAACATATATGAATTGGATCCCTATAGTTATAATGATTATAAATGTGATTTTATCAATTATAGCTGTAACTATTTGGATGATAAATCATAAACATTTATATGAAATAAAAGAGATGGTAATTATTCATATATAAACATATTTTATAAGTTCATAAATAATCAGTTTTTTAAAGAATACTTTTATATTATATTTGAAATCCATATTCGAATAAATAAGTATTCAGATATGCTGAATACGTTTTCGAACATATTTAAAACAAATATGTTTTGTAAATATATTTCAAAAATTCATATACGTATACATATACGAAAAAAGCAGTCAAATTATGTGATAAGAATATATATTTTTCCCTGCTTATATTTTTCAGTTTTGGAATAGTCAATAAGTCGTATTCACTCATAGAGAAAAACTATTTTTTAGACCTAATTATTGTGCCCAATTTTTAATGGGAAATATAAACTATTTTAAAGATTCGAAAAAAGTTTTTTTTAAAAAGTAAAACAATACAAAAAAAAATATTCAGAAATCGCATTTGAATAAAAAATAGAAAAATGTTTTTTCTACAATACAGATAATATTCTTGTATGGTAATAAGTAATCAGTTTATTCCATTATGGAAAATTTTCACTATTTCTTTTGTAATAGATTTGTATAATGGTAAATTGATAAAACACACATATCACTTGAAATAATTATTTTTAGGTCATAATACTGGTTTTAATTACTGGCCATTGCTTTGTTCTTTTTGAATATATACTACTGATATCATATATAAAGTGGATTGTCTACATGATAAATGAACAAATTCCGGGAAGAAGATCTTGTTTAAGTACCTACAGAGACATGTATTTGGAAGTAATAGAATGCTTACACCAAGTCAATAGATCAATATATGGTTTTTCGGCCATTGTTGTTTTCGTTGCATCGAATTTCGCTGACATCATTGTTAATATATACGGATACTTATTGTTTCCTAGAGATTATGTTAATGATTCTTATTTGGTTAGTTTCATATGGTTGTCAACGAGAACAGTCAATATTCTAACCTTATACACGATTGGTGATTCCACGGAAAAAGAGGTTTTTATATTATATTATATTATATATATTAATAGAATTTATTGTAGATTTAGTTAGCTTTTTAAAATTATTTTCCATCTACTCTTATCACTTAGTAACTTTTGTGAAAAAAAAAGGAATAATTGTTAAATTTCTTCATAGATATTAATAATTTAACTATCTTAATAACAAACACATAGGTAGTGAATATAATGTACATCTTGTACTAAAATTATAAGTGAAAATAAATAACTATTATAATTATGTAAGAATTTAATAACTCAACGTTGTGTTTAGTAAGTTATTAGGATGTTCAACTTATTTAAAATTTAATTTTTGTGTTGTCAGGTAAATCGGATGAGTCTTGTCTTACATCAAAGATCCTTAATAGAAAGAAATCCTAGAATTAAACGACAGGTAATATTATATATTATCTTTACAAGTATTAACTACATGTAATTCATATTACAAACATTTTTTACATTAATTATCGAATAGGAATAATTATTTTTATTTTTATTTAGATCAAGTTTTTTTACTACGCAGATTACACGAACATTACCATTTCAAGCTGTATGGAATATGTCATATCAATATAAGACAACTATTTAGTTTATCAAACAAAGTAATTGGTTATTTAGTAATTCAAATTTTGTTCAAATTGAATAAATAATAAATAAATATAGTCAATCAGTATAAGTGTCGATCTATTTATCGTAAGGCACTATCATTATAAAGGTCACCTTAAATCTTGGCGATATTAATGGTAATAATTTGTGAAATTATTAATTAATAAATTTCTGTTTTCTTTCATATTTTGTTGTTTCTTTTAAATATTTTTACTTTATATTTTGCTATACTTTTTTATTTTAAATATTTTTATTGCTTATTTAGTGATATTTAAGTTAATATTATGGCACACATTAATTTTGCAATTTTAAGTGCAATAAACTCCCGACCCTGGACTTATTACTTATTAGTTTACGGATTTTGTGAATTATCTAGATGACTTTAATATTTATCTAGATGAGATAAAGACATGTAGTTTTTATCTAGATAACCTATCTAAATTAATATAGCTATTGTAAAACACTGATTATACCAACATATCACTCCGCCAATAATATAGAATATTAATATATATTACATTAAATCGCATCCACCCAGTGAAATCCCTCATTGTATGAACTGGATTTCCAGATATTGAAAATCGTTCAGATCATGAACTTTGACGAAAATACATTATATGGATATCCATTTCATGAAATATCCACAATACCCATTGCGTACTTTCTGTAATAATTTTGCAACAAAATGTTTTATATTATTTGGCAATTAATAATTGTATCATATCAAAGTAAACTATACTTTTTAATATTCTTTTTTGAACAAAAATATAACGATCTATAATATAAAAGTGAATTAGAAATCTGTGTTACGGATTGGCTCCAAAACGGCTTGACCTATTCGGCTTATTCTTCTTTTGTTGTGTTCGTAATTGCCAGGACAAGGTTTTTATGAAAGAAAACATTAGGAAAATCACAACAATATATCAGGAGACTTGTATTATATTTTCTCGCTTTTCTACCAAACAAATAACATGTTATTGATATTTATAAAAAAAAACTTAACAAAATGAAAACTGACAATGTTAGGAAACAGTTCAAAACATATCAAAATATTTAGAAAATTGTATTTTATATAGAAAATGCAAATATAAACAAGAACAACCGGTGAACATTTTAAACTCCGTGTCCCCGGCCTCCCCAATTTGGAAATTCAAAACAAAATCAATTTCATTCGTTTGTGCTGGTTTTTGCTTTTATCCTCGTCGTTTGTGCTCCACGTCTTCCAAAGTTACCCAACTTTGAGTGTTGAGGGTTACAGTGTAATCACAGGTACTCTCCATTGTCTTGCTAATCTGATTAAAACTGTCCACATAATCATTTTTATATCTATGATGTTTAAATGTAAAACATTTGGTTTGCCAGAAAAACCTGGAATCATGTGGATTAAAAATTTTTTTTTTTTAAGTTTGTGCTTTTTCCGGAAAAAAATATTTGCGATCCAACAAATGGACTTACAGCCTAATACTAAAAATCTAATTGTGATACAGGTGGTACTTTAAATACATTCTATGTATTTTGGAAAATCAAATGTGCATGAAAAAATGTATGTAATATGAATCCCATGTAGTAAATACTTATACTTATACCTGACGTTTAATTCTAGGGTTTCTTTCTATTTCGGATCGTTGATAGAAGACAAGACTCATCCGATTTACCTGACAACACGCAAATTAAATTTTAAATAAGTTGAACATTTTAATAACTTACTAAACACAACGTTGAATTTTTAAATTCTTGCTTAACTATAATAGTAATTTATTTTTACTGATAATTTCAGTACAAGATGTACATTATATTCAGTATCTATGTGTTTGTTGTTAAGATAGTTAAATTCCAATAATTGTCGGACAGTTAAGTGAAAATCCCCATAAGTGTCGTGCGCGCATATCACGTGTCTACCCTGCGCAACCAGACACTGAAGTCTATACCAAGGTCCTTACAAAACATACAATTTTGGTTACTTCTACTTTGGTAATTCAGCAATTATCTTATAAATAAACAAAAGTAAACTAAATAAACAACACATCCTATGTATTATGCAACACGTCAACTTATCCCGAGTTCCCTCATATTAGTTAGATTAATAATATTATTCTTGCCTCTTTGAACTTAAAACTTTTAAAAAATAGGTACCTTTTATTATACTTTATACACACAATGGCATTGTTAAATTGCAATATTTCGTATACAGTTAGTTAAGTGAATTACTATAATAGCAATAATATCATAGGATATACTTAGTAATATAGGCTAAAGAACTGCTTTCGCTAAGATATGTTTTTCAAATGACAAATGATACATATTATATATGTACACAATTGACCATATATTCGTATTGATAGTTTAGAAGTGCGTTAATATTAAAAATGAAATTATAATGTTATTATAAATGCATCTATCAATTTATTATTAACAACAACTATGTTATTTATAAGTACTTTACTTAGAATACACCTTGCATTGTGTACCTAATATATAAATTGAGCATTGGCACTTAAAACTAATATTTATTTTTAATTTCAACGATATTTCGTAGTATTCATTTATATTAATTTTAAAATATTATGTAAATCCATTTGTAAATGCATTTAAAACAATTGGTAGTTTTAATTCAGTAAAAATCAGCAAAGGTCCAATAACACTAGTTATTACCATTTCTTTTTTTTTTTACTTAAGTTGTAAAAAAAAGTTATTATGAGTGTAAGATTAGTATTAAATAATTTAAACAAAGGTTTTTTGATTTGCGGTGGTGGTAGTATAAATTACAACCACAGTAATTATAAGACGTCGGTTGCGTTTTATGTTTTGCGATGTTTATTAATTTATGTTGGATTATATAACTTTTACAAGGCGAACCTATGGGTAATAACTATATTTAAATTTATTTTAATAGTTTCGAATGGTAATAAATAAATGATTGACACATTGAAAAACATCCATAATTTATAATTTAATTTAGTCAACATATATGTATTTAATACAACGCTCAGTCAAATGACATAATTGTAATATATTATATCATAAATTCATAACTCTTATGATAATATTATTATACTTTTTATAAATTCTAAAAGTATAATAGCTAATTTCCAACAAACGTGTTCAATATTGCATATTATCTTCTTGATACACAAAAAAATAAATGAATAGTTCAATGATTTAATATAATTACATACCTGTAATATAATATGATGTAATAATCGTAAAATTTGTTTATATTTTTTTATTTTACAGGTCATAAAAGCTGATCCGGAAGCTTATGAACTAACGTCTTTAATATATCTCTGCTGTTATGAATTAATTTTTATTGGACAATTCTTCTTTTATATTTGGCGTATATTTTTCGATAATCCACTATCCATGGTATTAACTGAACTTGAATCAATACACGAAAAATTGATACGTCTGAATATGAACGGGCTGATGAAAATAACATATATGAATTGGATCCCTATAGTTATAATGATTATAAATGTGATTTTATCAATTATAGCTGTAACTATTTGGATGATAAATCATAAACATTTATATGAAATAAAAGAGATGGTAATTATTCATATATAAACATATTTTATAAGTTCATAAATAATCAGTTTTTTAAAGAATACTTTTATATTATATTTGAAATCCATATTCGAATAAATAAGTATTCAGATATGCTGAATACGTTTTCGAACATATTTAAAACAAATGTATTGTGAATATATTTTAAAAAATGCATATGCTTGTACGAATACACGGAAAAGTAGTCAAATACGATTAGAATATATATATTTTCCTGATAATATTTTTCAGTTTTGGAATGGTGAATCAGTCGTATAAAGTCCTATTATTAACTATTTTTTAAACCTAATTATAGTACCAAATTTTTAATAGAAAATATGAACTTTTTTAAAGTTTCATTAAAAGTATTTTTTATGAATAAGAAAATACAAAGAAATTCAGAAACCGCATTTGAATAAAAAAAAAGTAAAATGTTTTTTCTATAACACAGATAATATTCTTGTATGGTAATAGATTAATTTATTCCATCGAGGAAACTTTATACTATTTGTATATTGGTCAATGGATAAATCACGAGCAGATTTCTATATATCTCTTATTTTTAGGTCGTAATGCTGGTTTTAACTGCTAGCCATTGCTTTGTTCTTTTTGAATATATACTACTGATATCATATATAAAGTGGATTGTCTACATGATAAATGAACAAATTCCGGGAAGAAGATCTTGTTTAAGTACCTACGAAGACATGTATTTGAAAGTAATAGAGTGCTTACACCAAGTCAATAGATCAATATATGGTTTTTCGGCCATTGTTGTTTTCGTTGCATATAATTTCGCTGACATCTTTGTTAATATATACGGATACTTATTGTTTCCTAGAGATAATGTTAATGTTGGTACTTTCATATGGTTGTTAACGAGAACAGTCAATATTCTAATCTTATACACGATTGGTGACTCCACGGAAAAAGAGGTGTTTATATCATATTATATTATATATTAATTGAATTTATTGTAGATTTAATTAGTTTTTAAAATTATTTTCCATCTAATCATACCACTTAGTAACTTTTGTGAAAAAAAAAAAGGAATAATGTTTAAATTTCTTCATAGATATCAATAATTTAAGTATCTTAATAATAAACACATAGAAAGTGAATATAATATACATCTTGTACTAAAATTATAAGTGAAAATAAATAACTATTATAATTATGTAAGAATTTAATAACTCAACGTTGTGTTTAGTAAGTTATTAGGATGTTCAACTTATTTAAAATTTAATTTTTGTGTTGTCAGGTAAATCGGATGAGTCTTGTCTTACATCAAAGATCCTTAATAGAAAGAAATCCTAGAATTAAACGACAGGTATATAATATTATATCTTACCTTTATAAGTATTTACTACAGGTAATTCATATTACATAAATGATCGGAGATGAATAATTATTTTTATTTTTATTTAGATCAAGTTTTTTTTACTACGCAGATTACACGAACACTACCATTTCAAGCTGTATGGAATATGTCATATCAATATAAGACAACTATTTAGTTTATCAAACAAAGTAATTGGTTATTTAGTAATTCAAATTTTGTTCAAATTGAATAAATAACAAATAAATATAGTCAATCAGTATATGTCGATCTATTTATCGTAAGGCACTATCATTGTAAAGGTCACCTTAAATCATAGCGATATTGTTGGTAATAATTTGTGAAATTATTATTTAATAAATTTCCGTTTTCTTTCATAATTTGTTGTTTCTTTTAAATATTTTTACTTCATATTTTGCTATACTTTTTTATTTTAAATATTTTTATTGCTTATTTAGTGATATTTAAGGTAATATTATGGCACACATTAATTTTGCAATTTTATGTGCTATAAACTCCCGACCCTGGACTTATTACTTATTAGTTACGGATTTTGTGAATTATCTAGATGAGATAAAGACATGTAGTTTTTATCTAGATAACCTATCTAAATAAATTCAGCTATTGTATAACACTGATTATACAAACAAAACACTCCTCCTATAATATAGAATATTAATATATATTACATTAAATCGCATCCACCCAGTGAAATCCCTCATTGTATGAACTGGATTTCCAGATATTGAAAATCTTTCAGACCATGAACTTTGAAGAAAATACATTATATGGATATCCATTTCATGAAATACCCACAATACCCATTGTGTACTTTCTGTAAAAATTTTGCAACAAAATGTTTTATATTATTTGGCAATTAATAATTGTATCATATCAAAGTAAACTATACTTTTTAATATTCTTTTTTGAACAAAAATATAATTATCTATAATATAAAAGTGAAATAGAAATCTGTGTTACGGATTGGCTCCAAAACGGCTTGACCGATTCGGCTTATTCTTCTTTTGTTGTGTTCGTAATTGCCAGGACAAGGTGTTAATGAAAGAAATTTTTGGAAAATCACAACAATATATCAGGAGTCTTGTATTACATTTTCTCGCTTTTTTACCCAACAAATAAAATGTTATTGATATTTATAGAATTAAAAACTTAACAAAATGAAAACTGATAATGTTAGGAAACAGTTCAAAACAAATCAAAATATTTAAAAAATTTTATTGTGTATAGAAAATGCAAATATAAACAAGAACAACCGGTGAACATTTCAAGCTCCGTGTCCCCGGACTTCCCAGTTTGGAATTTCAGAACAAAATCAACTCGATTCGTTTATGCTGGCTTGTGCTTTTAACCCCGTCGTTCGTGTTCCACCTCTTCCAAAGTTACCCAACTTTGAGTGTTGAGAGTTACAGTGTAATCACAGGTACTCCCCATTGTCTTGCGAATCTGATTAATACTGTCCACATAATCATTTTTATATCTATGATGTTTAGACGTAAAACATTTGGTTTGCCAGAAAACCCTGGAAACCTGTGGATTTGAATTTTTATTTTAAGTTTGTGCTATTTCCGGAAAAAAATATTTGCGATCCAACAAATGGACTTACAGTCTAATACTAAAAATCTAATTGTAATACAGGTGGTACTTTAAATACATTCTATGTATTTTGGAAAATCAAACAGATATGGTTTAGAAAATAGTTTTTATTTTAAATGCATGAAAAAATGTATGTAATATGAATCACATGTAGTAAATACTTATACTTATACCTGACGTTTAATTCTAGGGTTTCTTTCTATTTCGGATCGTTGATGGAAGACAAGACTCGTTGAGTTATTAAATTCTTAGATTATTATAATAGTTATTTATTTTTACTTATAATTTTAGCTCAAGATGTACATTATATTCACTATCTATGTGTTTGTTGTTAAGATGGTTAAATTATTAATATCTGTGAAGAAATTTAACAATTATTCCTTTTTTTTTCACAAAAGTAACTATGTGGTAAGATTAGATAGAAAATAATTTTAAAAAGCTAATTAAATCTACAATAAATTCTATTAATATATAATATAATATAAACACCTCTTTTTCCGTGGAATCACCTGTTATAAACCAGCAATCGACTTGATTGCTTAGCTTATAAAGTTGCAGGTAGCAAGACCGTTGATTGAGTATTTCTTCAGGTAAGTTGATAAAAATAAGAAGATTTGATAAAAGTTAAGTTGTGTTATTAAATTATTATTCGTGAAAATATTCTAAGTCCAAATTGACAATTCGTTGTTCCGACTATCGTGAAGGTGCTTGCATGTACGATGGAGAAATACGTCTGTTTTACAGGCCGTTTCGGCCGGGTTTTATAGGGTCTCCTGATCTACTACTTCCCCCCTTGTCTATCGATATCTTCGGACTTCACAGGACGTAATTCTAATTTATTATCTACACGTTCCTACGTCTGCTTATTCCGAGAACCACATCCCGTCTATTATCTTCACTATATATGTTTTACGCCATCCGTTAATATTTAGATAATATGGCGTTTACGATTATAGTTCAAGGTGTGTTTTTTGGAAATGCGTTTTACCAATTTTCTGTATCCGCTCGGCCGCCTGATCGTAATCGCCCCTTTCTTCTTGTTCGTATATGACTAGCCTTTGGTTGCTTTCTTAAAGGTGAGTTCATTCATCCCCATTAGCATCTAAGTTCACGACTGTCTTGTTTTCTCTTAGTTTCCATACGACGTATTATAATAATAATATGAGTTGATTAAACTACCTATTGTTATGTTATTTATAATGTCCTGCGCGAAACGATCACAATAATATAGTATAATAATATAGTGTGTATATTATTGGGTTCGATACACACCAATCGTTAGGTTACGAATGAATAACGAACACAACAAAAAAAGAATAAGCCAAATCGGTCAAGCCGTTTTGGAGCCAACCCATAACACAGATTTCTATTTCGGTTTCATATTATAGATAGTTTTATGTTTGTTCATAAAACAATATTAAAAAGTATAGTTTACTGGGTGGATGTGATTTAATGTAATATATAATAATATTCTATATTATTGGCGGAGTGTTTTGTTGGTATAATCAGTGTTATACAATAGCTAAATTTATTTAGATAGGTTATCTAGATAAAAACTACATAACTTTATCTCATCTACATAAATATTATAGTCATCTAGATAATTCACAAAATCCGTAACTAATAAGTAATAAGTCCCGGGTCGGGAGTTTATAGCACATAAAATTGCAAAATTAATGTGTGCCATAATATTACCTTAAATATCACTAAATAAGCAATAAAAATATTTAAAATAAAAAAGTATAGCAAAATATAAAGTAAAAATATTTAAAAGAAACAACAAAATTTGAAAGAAAACGGAAATTTATTAATTAATAATTTCACAAATTATTACCATTAATATCGCTAAGATTTGAGGTGACCTTTATAATGATAGTGCCTTACGATAAATAGATCGACACTTATACTGATTGACTATATTTATTTATTATTTATTCAATTTGAACAAAATTTGAATTACTAAATAACCAATTACTTTGTTTGATAAACTAAATAGTTGTCTTATATTGATATGACATATTCCATACAGCTTGAAATGGTAGTGTTCGTGTAATCTGCGTAGTAAAAAAAACTTGATCTAAATAAAAATAAAAATAATTATTCCTATTCGATAATTAATGTAAAAAATGTTTGTAATATGAATTACATGTAGTTAATACTTGTAAAGATAATATATAATATTACCTGTCGTTTAATTCTAGGATTTCTTTCTATTAAGAATCTTTGATGTAAGACAAGACTCATCCGATTTACCTGACAACACAAAAATTAAATTTTATATAAGTTGAACATCCTAATAACTTACTAAACACAACGTTGAGTTATTAAATTCTTACATAATTATAATAGTTATTTATTTTTACTTATAATTTTAGTACAAGATGTATATTATATTCACTTTCTATGTGTTTATTATTAAGATAGTTACAATAAAAAGCTAACTAAATCTACAATAAATTCTATTAATATATATAATATAATATAATAAAAACACCTCTTTTTCCGTGGAATCACCAATCGTGTATAAGGTTAGAATATTGACTGTTCTCGTTAACAACCATATGAAAGTAACAACCAAATAAGAATCATTAATATAATCTCTAGGAAACAATAAGTTTCCGTATATATTAACAATGATGTCAGCGAAATTTGATGCAACGAAAACAACAATGGCCGAAAAACCATATATTGATCTATTGACTTGGTCTAAGCACTCTATTACTTCCAAATACATGTCTCTGTAGGTACTTAAACAAGATCTTCCTCCCGGAATTTGTTCATTTATCATGTAGACCATCCACTTTATATATGATATAAGTAGTATATATTCAAAAAGAACAAAGCAACGGCAAGCAGTTATAACCAGTATTATGACCTAAAAATAATAATTTTAAGTGATATGTGTGTTTTATCAATTTACCATTATACAAATGTATTACAAAACAAATAGAAAAAAATTTCGCTAATGGAATAAACTGATCTATTACTTATTACCATTCAAGAATATTGTCTGTGTTGTAGAAAAAACATTATTTTTTATTTTATTCAAATGTGGTTTCTGAATACTTTTATTTGTATTTTTTTAATTTTTAAAAAAAAACTTTTTTTGAAACTTTAACATAGTTTATTAAAAATTAGACACAATAATTAGGTTTAAAAAATAGTTTTTCTCTATGAATGAATACGACTGATTGACCATTCCAAAACTGAAAAATGTTAGCAGGGAAAAATTTATATTCTAATCGTATTTGACAATTTTATCGTGTATTCGTATATGCATTTTTTTAAATATAATTACAACATGTCTGTTTTAAATGTATTCGAATACGTAATCGGCATACGTCAACACTTATTTATTCGAATATGGATTTCAAATATAATATAAAAGTATTCTTTAAAAGACTGATTATTTATGAACTTATAAAATATGTTAATATATATGAATAGTTACCATCTCTTTTATTTCAAATAAATGTTTATGCCTTATCATCCATACAATTGCAGCTATAACCGTTAAAATCACATTTACAATCATAATAACTATAGGGATCCAATTTATATTTGTTATTTTCATCAGCCCGTTCACATTCAGACGTATCAATTTTTCGTGTATTGATTCAAGTTCAGTTAATACCATGGACAGTGGATTATCAAAAAAAATGCGCCAAATATAAAATAAGAATATTCCAATAAAAATTAACTCATGACAGCAGAGATATACTAAAGACGTTAGTTCATAAGCTTCCGGATCAGCTTTCATGACCTGTAAAATAAAAAATATAAACAAATTTCACGATCATTTTATCATATTATATTACAGATATGTATTTATATTAAATCATTGAACTATTCATTTATTTATTTGTGTATCAAGAAGATAATATGCAATATTGAACACGTTTGTTGGAAATTAAATATTATACTTTTAGAATTTATAAAGAGTATAATAATATTATCATAAGAGTTTATAGGTTAAGAATTTATGATATAATAAATTACAATTGTGTCATTTGACTGAACGTTCTATTAAATACATATCTTTTGGCCAAATTAAATTATAAATTATGGATGTTTTTCAATGTGCCTATCATTTATGTATTACCATTCGAAACTATTAAAATAAATTTAAATGTAGTTATTACCCATTGGTTCGCCTTGTAAAAGACATACAAACCACCATAAATTAATAAGCATCGCAAGACATAAAACACAACCGCCGTCTTATAATTACTGTGGTTGTAATTTATACTACCACCACCGAAAATCAAAAAACCTTTGTTAAAATTATTTAATACTAATCTTACTCTCATAATAACTTTTTTTTACAACTTAAGTAAAAAAAAAACGAATGGTAATAACTAGTGTTATAGGACCTTTGCTGATTTTTACTGAATCAAAACTACCTATTGTTTTAAATGCATTTACAAATGGATTTACATAATATTTTAAAATTAATATAAATTAATACTACGAAATATCGTTGAAATTAAAAATAAATATTAGTTTTAAGTGTCAATGCTCAATTTATATATTAGGTACACAATGCAAAGTGTTTTCTAAGTAAAGTACTTATGAATAACATAGTTGTTGTTAATAATAAATTGATAGATGGGCAAACGCATGGTACGGCTTATGGGTCACTAGGCCAATATTCCCAAGATTTAATATAATAGAGAACCACTGCCCCTTTTTTGTATGTACGAGTATACCTCGAAAACAACTTTACTTATTTTATTACGATTTTCTCTAATAAATCTGTGGAGTCACGGGGAAGGTTTTGATGAATAATAATTTTCATTGGTAAAATTAATTAGGTGGCCGAAAATAATAACAATCTATGTTTATATACATAAAAATACATGTTTGTTTGTATGTCATTGAACTTCCCCTAAACCACTGTACATTTTTTGTGTGTTTTTATCTTCTATCTAGTGAATATAATGTACATCTTGAACTAAATTTATATGTAAAAATAAATAACTATTATAATTACGTAAGAATTCAAAAACTCAACGTTGTGTTTAGTAAGTTATTAGGATGTTCAACTTATTTAAAATAAAGTAATTTTAATAAATTTTAATAAATAATTTTTGTGTTGTCAGGTAAATCAGATGAGTCTTGTCTTACATCAAAGATCCTTAATAGAAAGAAATCATAGAATTAAACGACAGGTATATAATATTATATCTTACCTTTATAAGTATTTACTACAGGTAATTCATATTACATAAATGATCGGAGATGAATAATTATTTTTATTTTTATTTAGATCAAGTTTTTTTTACTACGCAGATTACACGAACACTACCATTTCAAGCTGTATGGAATATGTCATATCAATATAAGACAACTATTTAGTTTATCAAACAAAGTAATTGGTTATTTAGTAATTCAAATTTTGTTCAAATTGAATAAATAATAAATAAATATAGTCAATCAGTATAAGTGTCGATCTATTTATCGTAAGGCACTATCATTATAAAGGTCACCTTAAATCTTGGCGATATTAATGGTAATAATTTGTGAAATTATTAATTAATAAATTTCCGTTTTCTTTCATATTTTGTTTTTTCTTTTAAATATTTTTACTTTATATTTTGCTATACTTTTTTATTTTAAATATTTTTATTGCTTATTTAGTGATATTTAAGGTAATATTATGGCACACATTAATTTTGCAATTTTATGTGCTATAAACTCCCGACCCTGGACTTATTACTTATTAGTTACGAATTTTGTGAATTATCTAGATGACTATAATATTTATGTAGATGAGATAAAGTTATGTAGTTTTTATCTAGATAACCTATCTAAATAAATTTAGCTATTGTATAACACTGATTATACCAACAAAACACTCCGCCAATAATATAGAATATTAATATATATTACATTAAATCGCAGCCACCCAGTGAAATCCCTCATTGTATGAACTTGATTTCCAGATATTGAAAATCGTTCAGACCATGAACTTTGACGAAAATACATTATATGGATATCCATTTCATGAAATACCCACAATACCCATTGTGTACTTTCTGTAATAATTTTGAAACAAAATGTTTTATGTTATTTGGCAATAAATAATTGTATCATATCAAAGTAAACTAAAATTTATATATATATATATTTATGCATATAAATGTCTAGCTTAAATTATTTTCAAACTTCTCATCTTTTGATGTTTCAATTTTTTTTTCACTTTCTCACTCTTTTATTTAAATATTTGTAATGCTCTCACACTCGCCCATGAGCGGTGTTCTTAGGGCAAAACACAAAAAAGTGCAGGGTGGATGTAATTATATGCTCACACACTATTTTATTAAATAAACTAAAATCTTATAGAGTAATAAATAACAACCAGTCGTTTGTAGAATTCGGACATTCCCAATAAAACCGTTTTCACCGATAAAAAGGTACGATCTATATTATAAGCTGTATGGAATGTGACATATTAATGACAACTACTTAGTTTATCAAACAAAGCATTCGGTTTTTTATTTGTTCAAATATTGTTTAAATTGAATAACTAATAAACAGATATAGTTAAACGGTATAAGGATCGATACATTTATCGACACTAATAAAGGTTAGCCTATAGGTACTAACCTTTTATACTTACCTGTTGTATTAAATTTAAATAAATGTTGTAAGTTGTAACTAATTGACTACTCCTACTCATTCAATATTTGATTTTACGTATTATCATAATATTATCATAAATCTTTTCAAGATATCCAGTATTTCTATCAATAGAACTACTATATGTACGTATGTATTAATATATAGAATATGTTAATTTTGGCACTCCGCAGTCCACATTACTCTAGAGACCCCGACATGATAATTTGGTTCAGGCTTTATCTATACGCTAATGTATCTTTTTAGTATTAGATTTATAGCAACAAATAGTTACCCATTTAAATATGAAAGGTCTGATGCCTGGCGTGATACATTATCCCCAGTCTTGGAAAGAGTTTTTTTATTTTGTATTCGGAACACATATTCGAATAAATGAGAATTAAGGTAGGTATTCAGAATTCGTATTCGAATAGTTCTTAAAAAATATATTCAGAATACATATCCGAATACTATTAGCAGTGCCGTAACTAGAGGTTGGCGACATGGGCGCTTGCCAAGGGCGCAGTAAAATAAGGGGCGCGCTTTGAGTTAAATTAAAATTGGTTTTTTTTTCTCATGTATTTATTAAAATTGAGCGTAAATGTATAATGCACAAACATTACATACTGGAGTGCACCTTAATGGTGTTTATTACATTTAAATTTATATTATACACTGGAATACTGATATAAATTATTTTATTTTTGCGTGTATGAAATGTATAGCCATATGGGCACGAACGACAAACGACCATAGTAATGATTAACACAAATGACTGGTTTTCCCAATAATTTAACTAATATTACGGCATACGGCATATACCATACTTTATAATATAATATCTATACAGAGTAGAGATTAAAGTTTATCATTACATTGCCACATTACACTATAGGTAGGTACGTTTCTCGGTAGTTGTCACTTGCCATTTGCAGTCGGTTTCCGTATTTTATATTAGTGTAGGTAATACTGTAATCATAATTCTTTAGTAATAGTGTTTTTCGATACAAGAGCTGCTGAACAACGGTGTATCAATTATCAAGTATGTTTTTTAAATTTAATTGTAATAAATTGCAAATACATTAGGTAGGTACATTATACATTCATGTGTTAATTAGGGACAACTTTAGCAAACTTATTTATTATTTTATTTATTTTTAATCTTAGTTAAAATCTCAATTTTAATCGAAATAATATTCGGTTAGTTTCGTTTGCGTTATTTTTGTAAATTGTTATTTTTTCCTATAAAGTTTTAATTTTTTCTTTTAATTAAAAATTCTGTATTTTTGATGTTCTGAATACATCGTGTTTTCAATCATTTAGATTTTTCCCATATTAACAGATGGTATATTCATTTATACATTTATAATCAAGTATATTTTATTTTATCAGAATGCCTCCAAAAAAACCTTCTGGGGCTGAATTCAAAAAATTAAGAAAGGAACGAGAGGAAAAAGAACGCCCACTAGGAATCAATTTAAGAAACTGGTTATCTACTTCAACTTCATCTGACCATCGTTCATCTGATCAAATTAACTTTGAAAATATACCGAGTTCTAGCACTTCTTCAACTGTAATAACTTTTAATCAAAATATTACTAGTTTCATAACCGATAATTCCGAGACTGAACCCGAATTACTAGAACCAATTTCAAATAGTCACATAGACTTTTCAGACCCAGCTAAATGGCCATTAGTAAATGATAAAACACGAGTAGCAATCGTCGAGTATGGTTTCAACCATAATTATTATAATGATTTATCAAATTATATTTTTCCTGAAGACAATGATGGTAGGCATTTTAGTTCAAAATGGTTGTATAAAAGTCTTCCCAACGGAGAAAAAATAAGACGAAAATGGTTGGTTTATAGTTGTTCAACAGATAAAATTTTTTGTTATCCGTGTGTTTTATTTTCAAAATGCAGAGTTTCTGCATTTACTGATACTACAAACGGTTATTGTGATTGGAAACATCTAAACCCTAATATATCAGTTCATGAAAATACAAATGCTCACCGACAATGTTATATAGAATGGATAGAATTAGAAAATCGCATTAAAAAAGGAAAAACAATAGATGACGATTTTCAAAAAGTGATAAAAGTTGAAAAACAAAAATGGCGTGATATTTTAAAAGTAGTAATTGATGTCATATTATATTGTGCAAGAAATAATTTGGCACTTCGAGGTAAATCAGGAATAATAGGAGAAAATAACTGCGGCATTTTTTGAATACTATAGAACTGATAAGTCATTATCATCCACTTTTAGCAGAACATATTTCAACAGTGAAATCTAAAAAGGGATCAATAAGTTATTTTTCACCAAAAATTCAAAACGAAGTTATAAATCTTATGGGTGAAAAAGTTCGGAATGAAATCATATCAAAAATAAAAGATGCAAAATATTTTTCCATTATATTTGACTGTACTCCAGATCTTTCCCATAAGGAGCAAATGAGTCAGATAATAAGATATTTAGAAGTGATTGATAATCAATGTTGTATTAAAGAAAGTTTTATTGATTTCATTGTATCCAAGGAAAAAACTGGTCATGGACTAGCGACCGAAATAATGAATAAAATTCAAAGTGATGGGTTAAATATTGAAAATTGCAGAGGTCAAGGTTTTGATAATGGTGCTAACATGGCAGGCCAATATAATGGAGTTCAATCTAAACTTATTCAAATCAACGAGTGGGCAAGGTTTATACCCTGTGCGGCACATAGTTTGAATTTAGTTGGTTTGCATGCAACAGAAACGTCTCCATGTATGATAACATTTTTTGGAACAGTTCAAAGAATTTTCACATTTTTTTCTGGTTCCACGACTAGGTGGGATAAGTTATTAACTGTTATTAAAATAACATTGAAAGCGCACTGTGAAACACGATGGTCATCAAAAAAGCATGCGGTTTCAGCACTTTGTAAAAACATAAAAGATATTTATATAGTTTTGCAAAATATTCAAACGATCCTAGCTGTAATAATGATACAGTATCAGGAGCTACTGTTCTTCTAAAACAAATAACTTTTAAATTTCTTTGTTTATTACATATATGGAATGATATTCTCTCAAGCATTGATAAAATTAATTGCTCTTTACAATCCAAAAATATATCAATTGACACCGCATATAAAATTATAAAAGGATTAGTAAATATAATTAAAAATTTGCGAAACAGTGGTATAGCATCTTATGTTGAAGTAGCAAAACATATAGCAGTAGAACTGGATTTGGAAACAGATTTTCCCGAAAAACGTAAGACAAAAAAGAAACGTATGGTATCAGAACTTGCGGAGGATGAAGGTCATTCAATAAATTCCAAACGAGAGTTTGAAAGAGAATTTAATGCTGTGATGGATTCAATAATTGTTCAGATGGAATGGAGGTATAAAAAAATGGAAGAAGTATCGTCTGATTTTGAATTTTTAAGCGGTCATTTCCTATATCATCAATCAGATGATATAATAAAAAAATATGCATCTGATTTAGCAATAAAATATTCAAAAGATTTAGATGGAACAGAGTTAGTTTCAGAACTATTATGTTTCAAACACCAAGCGTCGTCACTGTTCTCCGATTTAAATTCAGCATCTCCATTGGATCTTATCAACGTGATACATTCTAATTCTTTAAAAGATATATACCCAAACATAGAAATAGCCCTAAGAATATTTCTTACTCTTCCAGTGACCGTGGCTTCTTGTGAACGAAGTTTTAGTAAATTAAAAATTATTAAAAACTATCTACGCTCAACGTTAGGACAGGAACGCCTTACAAATTTGGGAATATTATCAATTGAATTTGAAACTAGTAACTCGATTAGCTATGAAGATATTATAGACGATTTTGCAGCAACAAAGGCTAGAAAGATAAAATTTTAATTTTAATTTTAATGATTTATTGTAACATTATATTTTATTTAACATAACATTTATTTACATATAATAAGAAACATTGTACTTTTTTGGTTTTTTTTTTTTTTGTAAATTAAGACTGACATAATATTAATAATCTAATATCACTCATTAACTATAAAGACTCAATTATTTAAAAATATAGCGTTATTATGATTAACACAAAAGAATGTTATATTATTACATTTTTATATTATATACAAATTATACCTAAAAAATAAAACTAAAATAAAATTCGCCAAGGGCGCCACGAAGTGTAGTTACGGCACTGACTATTAGAATACTTTTTTTTCACAACAAATTATTATCAGTTTTTGAATGGTTGGTAATTAACATCAATTAATATTAATAATTAAAAATACATCGTAATCATAAGTAATTTATAAATGTTGACCTCATATGATACGGCCCATACAAGATACAACACATGTGCTTATAAAAATAATTATATCATGGGCCAATATTATATTTCGTTCAAAGAATAAAATTAATGTTCATGATTTATAATATGTCTTGTCACAAATTTTAAACTATTTTTCCGGATCGGAAAAAAGTATTTTTTCTAATGAATAAAAAATAAAAATAAAAATATTCGAATACAAAAAAAGTATTCAAATACTTTTATTCTTTTATTCAGTACAGTAGAATTATATATATAAAGATAAATAAAAATGTCGTGCCACAGTATTTGTTATTGAACTCCTCCAAAACGGCTTGACCGAAACCAAAAAATGTTCTAATTATTAATAGGTAGGTGTATAAATCTCTAATGAAATGGATCACGTATGATAGAGAAATTCGAAATAAACTTTTACCAGACTTAATGGAATACTTTCGGTTACCAATTGTTTCCCATGAATTTTTTGAGTGTACTGTTGATAAAGAACCACTTTTGAAGTTAAATAACAATTGTAACTATATAATATTTTATATTTGATTTTATTATTTTTTCAGAATATTTATGTTGGTAGGTAAAAAATATTTAGATGAAGCTTATGCTGTTCATACAGAGTTAGAAGCACCAAATTTTACTTGTTGCAGTATGTTTTAATTATGAGTAAAAGAGCCAAACACCATCTTCCTCTTTTGTTTAACATAATCAAAAATCAAGGGAAAACTATACCAATAATTATACACTAAATAGATATGATGAAACTTATTGACTCGATGATGGTTTGAGTCAAAAATATGACCGGATTTTAAGAAAATATTGAAAATTACGTTTAATACCACCAAGATCAAATATGCGACCATCATCGAGTAAATAAGTTTTTTTTGGCACATCTGTTCGACTCTTTCAGCCAGATCATCTCGATCATAGTCTTGCTTCCGTTGCAATTCGCGATTGAATCCATGATGCGTGGGCTTTCAACATGAGTAGCTGAATGAATGGTCAAACGATCAATGTAGGCTACGTCTCCTTCAGTAGCGATGACTCCAAGCAAGTGGATGTACTTGTCTGATTGTAACTTATGCTATGGATTGAAACGAATGAGATTAAGACGCTCCATTAATATTCAAATAAAAAAAAAAATTTGTATATTTATTAATTATTAATATTATTCTCAACTCCTATAACCCATACAACCATTAATAAATAAACATTTTTATCATAAATCTCAAAATTCCTGTTTGAGCACGTACTGGGGGTGATAAATTCTCTTTTTAAATTAGCCTATGATACTCACAAAAATGTGGCTTTCTATTGGTGAAAGAATTTTCGAAATCGGTTCAGTAGTTCTAGAGATTACCTTTAACAATGGTAACTAACAACTCCTCTTTATATAATAGTATAGAGTATAGATGTAAGTACATGCTTGTAAAAAACCCAAAATATGTTAATAGCATCTCACGTATTTGCTTGTCAGACTTATCAATTGTCTTCAATATCAGGATATGTCAATTTGAATAATACATTATATATTATTTATTATTTATATTAATTTCAGATGTTCGTATAGCTGCAAATACGGAAGAAATACAATATTTTTAAATGATTCTTTTAAAATTGATATCGATAAATTTTTTTCACATGCTCAAAAAACGTGAAAAAATAATAAAATAATCCTCATAAGTTGTTATTACATTAATTTAAAAAAATTACATTTTTTATGAGCAGCTGAAGTTTGAATTTTGACTGCATAATCACAATAATAATTATTAGTTAATTAATTAGTCATTAGAAATTCTATTCAATTAGTCAATTAGTTTAAAAATATTATTCATGGAAACTTGAAACTTATTAAATATATTATTATATTTTATACACACAATAACATTGTCGAATAGTCAATTACTTTATAGCAATTCAAACATAAAATACACTAATATTAATAAAGATTGATAGACACCTTTTGTTGCATTGTTTTTATTATACAATTGATACAAATAGGTATACGTAAAGTACACACTTTCCAAAATATTCTAAATGTTATGGTGTCAGTGTTCAATAAAACAAATATTAATTTAACATACACAATTATAATATTGTTATAAATGTACTTATCAAGTATTTACTACAATTATGTTATTAATAAGTACTTTACTTAGAATACTTCTTGAAATTTATTAAATATATCTTGAGAATTTCACTATTAATAAAAATATTTGTTTTTCACTTTCAAGATTTTTCCTAGTATTCATTTTAAAATATTATTATACACCATAAATACTAAAACACTAGTTATGACCATTAGTTTATTTGTACTAAAGTTGTAAAAAAAGTTATTATGAGTGTGGGATTAGTATTAACATAGGCGTGCGCACAGGGGGTGCCGGGGGTGCCTGGGCAACCCCGGACCCTACACCAAAAACGACAAGGGCCCTAATTATTAATTAAGTGTAAATTAAACTAATGAAATTATTGATGAACTCAAAAATGTTGTTCCTTTTAAACGTCGATTATCATTATAAGATCGAATTGTTATGCAATATTTATTAGAATGAATAATAAAATAAAATAAATGTTTTTAGTGCATTTGATATCTTTAAAACATTTGTCTGTATCTATAATTGTTTTCAAAATTATTGTGGGGCCTAATTTTTAGTGTGCACCCCCGGAACCACGAGTCTGCGCACGCCTATGAGTATTAAATAATTTTAACAAAGGTTTTTTGATTTTCGGTGCTGGTAGTATAAATTACGACCACAGTAATTATAAGACATCAGTTGTGTTTTATGTTTTGTGATGTTTATTAATGTATGGTGGTTTTTATAACTTTTACAAGGCCAACCTATGGGTAATAACTATATTTAAATTTATTTTAATAGTTTCGAATAGTAATACATAAATGATAGGCACATTGAAAAACATCCATAATTTATAATTTAATTGGTCAATATATATATTTCATACAACGTTCAGTCAAATGATACAATTGTAATATATTATATCATAAATTCGTAACCTATAAATTCCTATGATAATATTATTATACTCTTTATAAATTCTTATAGTATAATAGTTAATTTCCAACAAATGTGTTCAATATTGCATATTATCTTCTAAAATAATGTAATACAAGTGCCGATACCTGGCCATCATAGTTTTCCATGCCCTTTGTAATAATTAGTCGCCTTAATCTGCACTTTCCCGACTGCCCACCGATCTATTATTTTTATCTCACTACATCATTGTATAAGAAAAACGATTCTAATCGAAGACGGCCAGTCAGCCTATGATATTACTAATATTTACTATTCTTAATTCAAAGTGATTTATATATATTTTTTATAACGTTGGTTCTATAACATTGTTGTAGTAAATAATAAATTTATAGGTACATTTATAATGACATTATAAATTGTATGTTACTAACCAGATACTGAAGTCTATACCAAAGTCCTTAAAAATATACATTTTTGGTTACTTCTACTTTGGTAATTCAGCAAGTATCTTATAAAAAAACAAATGTTAACTAAATAAACAACACATCATATGTCTTATGCAACACGTCAACTTATCCCGAGTTCCCTCATATTAGTTAGATTAATAATATTATTCTTGCCTCTTTGAACTTAAAACTTTTAAAATATAGGTACCTTTTATTATACTTTACACACGCAATGGCATTGTCAAATTTCAATGTTTTCGTTATACATTTTTTCAACCTACTTATATAACTATTAATAAAGTCAATTACTATAATAGCCTTAATATCATAGGATAAACTTTGTAATATAGGATAAAGGACTGCCTTCGCTAAGATGTGTTTTTCAAATGACAAATGATACATATAATAAATGTACACACTTGACCATTTATTCTTATTGTTATTGTGTCAGTGTGTTAATATTGAAAATGAAATTATAATGTTATTATAAATGCGTCTTTTAATTTATTATTTACCACAACTATACTATTTATAAGTACTTTACTTAGAATACACCTTGCAATGTGTACCTAATATATAAATTAAGCATTAGCACTTAATAATAATATTTATTTTTAATTTCAACGATATTTCGTAGTATTCATTTATATTAATTTTAAAATATTATGTAAATCCATTAGTAAATGCATTTACAACAATTGGTAGTTTTAATTCAGTAAAAATCAGCAAAGGTCCTATAACACAAGTTATTACCATTTCTTTTTTTTTTTACTTAAGTTGTAAAAAAAAGTTATTATGAGAGTAAGATTAGTATTAAATAATTTTAACAAAGGTTTTTTGATTTTCGGTGGTGGTAGTATAAATTACAACCACAGCAATTATAAGACATCAGTAGTGTTTTATGTTTTGCGATGTTTATTAATTTGTGGTGGTTTGTATAACTTTTACAAGGCCAACGTATGGGTAATAACTATATTTAAATTTATTTTAATAGTTTCGAATGGTAATAAATAAATGATTGACACATTGAAAAACATCCATAATTTATAATTTAATTTAGTCAACATATATGTATTTAATACAACGTTCAGTCAAATGACACAATTGTAATATATTATATCATAAATTCGTAACCTAAAAATGCCTATGATAATATTATTATACCCTTTATAAATTCTTTAAGTATAATAGCTAATTTCCAACAAACGTTTCAATATTGCATATTATCTTCTTGATACACAAATAAATAAATGAATAGTTCAATGATTTAATATAAATACATATCTGTAATATAATATCATGTAATAATCGTGAAATTTGTTTATAATTTTTTATTTTACAGGTCATAAAAGCTGATCCGGAAGTTTATGAACTAACGTCTTTAATATATCTCTGCTGTTATGAATTAACTTTTATTGGACAATTCTTCTTTTATATTTGGCGTATATTTTTCGATAATCCACTATCCATGGTATTGAATGAACTTGAATCAATTCACGAAAAATTGATACGTCTGAATGTAAAAGGGCTGATGAAAATAACATATATGAATTGGATTCCTATGGTTATAATGATAGTAAATGTGATGGCAAGGATTATAGCTACAACTCAATGGACAATAATACATAAACATTTATTTCCAATAAACGAAATAGTAATTATTCATATATAAACATATTTTATAATTTCAGAAATAATCAGTTTTTTAATGAATACTTTCATTTTGTATTGAAATACTTATTCGAATAAATAAGAATTGAGGTATACCGAATACATTTAAAACAAATGTATTGTGAATATATTTAAAAAAAATGCATATGCTTGTACGAATACACGGAAAAGTAGTCAAATACGATTAGAATATATATATTTTGCTGATAATATTTTTCAGTTTTGGAATGGTGAATCAGTCGTATAAAGTCGTATTATTAACTATTTTTTAAACCTAATTATAGTGCCAAATTTTTAATAGAAAATATGAACTTTTTTAAAGTTTCATTAAAAGTATTTTTTATGAATAAGAAAATACAAAGAAATTCAGAAACCGCATTTGAATAAAAAAAAAGTAAAATGTTTTTTCTATAACATAGATAATATTCTTGTATGGTAATAGATTAATTTATTCCATCGAGGAAACTTTATACTATTTGTATATTGGTCAATGGATAAATCACGAGCAGATTTATATATATCTCTTATTTTTAGGTCGTAATGCTGGTTTTAAATGCTTGCCAATGCTTTGTTCTTTTTGAATATATACTCCTAATATCATATGTAAAGTGGATGGTCTACATAATAAATGAACAAATTCCGGAAAGAAGATCTTGTTTAAGTACCTACAGAGATATGTATTTGGAAGTAATAGAATGCTTACATCAAATCAATAGATCAATATATAGTGTGTCGGCCATTGTTGTTTTTATTGCAGCAAATGTTGCTGAAATTATTCTTACCATCTATAACAATTTATTATTCCCCAGAGACTATGACAATGATACTTTTTCGGTAGTTTCTTTCATATGCATATTGTCGAAAACAGTCAATGTTCTAACTGTATACATGATTGGTGACGTTACAGAAAAAGAGGTATTTATATTATTTGAATTAATTGTAGATTTAGCTAGCTATTTAAAATTATTTTCTATCAACTATTAATACTTAGTATCTTTTGTGAAAAAAAATACGAATAAATATTAATTTTCTCCATAGATATTAATAATAAATTTTTCGTAAGTAGTATATACCAGTAGCACTATACTTTTCGTACAGTGTATAATATTTTATAATTTTTATCTTGTATTGAATTATCAGTAAAAAGAAGTGATTATATATAATATGTAAGAATTTAAAAACCCAACGTTGTGTTTAATAAGTTATTAAGATTTTCGACTTCTTTCAAATTTAATTTTTGTATTGTCAGGTAAATCGGATGAGTCTTGTCTTACATCAACGATCCTTAATAGAAAGAAACCCTAGAATTAAACGTCAGGTATATAATATTATATATTACTATTATAAGTATTAACTACATGTGATTCATATTATATAAATGATTGGAGAGGAATAATTATTTTTATTTTTATTTAGATCAAGTTTTTTTTACTACGAAGATTACACGAACACTACCATTTTGAGCTGTATGGAATGTGTCATATTAATCTAAGACAACTATTTAGTTTATCAAACAAAGCAATTGGTTATTTAGTAATTCAAATTTTGTTCAAATTGAATAAATAATAAATATATATTTCGTCAAACGGTATAAGAGCTGAATTATTTATCATAAGGCACTATCATTATTAAGGTCACTTTAAATCTTAGCAATATTATTAGTGTTAATTTGTGAAATTATTAATTAATAAATTTCCATTTTATTTCATATTTTGTTGTTTTTTTTTGAAATTTTTTTAAAGTATATTTGGTGATATTTGAGTTTATATTATAGTACATATAAAGTTTAAGTGCTATAAACTCCCAACCCGGAGTACTTATTAGTTACGATTTTTGTGAATTATTTAATAACTCATTTTATGAACTGGATATCCAGATAATGAAATTAGTTCAGACCAAGAACTTTGACGAACTTTTTTTTTTTTGTGTTCATAATTGTCAGGACAATGTTCTTATCAAAGAAAAATTTAGGAAAATCCACTTGAAAAGTATGAAATGTGGAAGTCCAAAATACAATAGCAGCGCCATTTATCCAGAAGAAAAATAAACATATAAATAATATATTTTTGTTTATTGTAAGGTTGCTATTGGTTATGATTGATATAGTTTTAGTTATTAATTTTGAAGAATTAAAAAAGAGGAAATCAATCCTTGGCCGCTCCAGAAATGGTGCCAAGAGGATGCGCTTATTTAGTTGAAGATGAAATTAAAAACATATCCGCTGTATGTTGAATTAAGTAAAAACAAAAACCTTGGTATAACTTTGATACTTAAGAGTTAAATTATACACTTACGTATAAACGGCAATAATATGACTAAAGCACCAATGGTGAAAAATGGCATATCATTTATGAAAAACCATCGACAAATTTCGAAAAACTACAAAAAACAAGATTTTCATTTCTAAATGTAATGTGTAAATCATATATTCCCCCAAGCATACCTTTCCATATATTATCTACAATTAATCGTACCTGTTTGATAAAACAGTCAACATGATTATTATTAGTAAGCTTTTGCGCGTCTGAAATATAAAGTAAACATCAACGTTACACAACATCTGTCCCCTGACCTCCGCCCTACCTATATTCTGTTCCATCTAAGAGTGAACCACTTTCGTGCACGCAGACTGAGCCACCGTACAGTGCCTGACCCACCCCCCCCCCCTTATGCGATGGCTATGCGTTCTGTGATTGGCGGACAGTCATTGCCGGCCGTCGTTGGTCGTCGGGTGCCTGTGTTAAAGCTCTTACCAATGTCCGGATTGTGGTGAGGATGCGCGGAAAAACTTGTTTTGGTCAGCCGAGTGGTTCACTCTTATATTGAACAGAGTATAGTGTCCGGCGGCCTAAGCTGCTGCCTATATTGTCACCATCGGCGTAACGGTCGTGACCGCCGCCGCGTATTGGCAGGTCATTTTAAAGCCATATTAAATATTATTGTATAAAAATCCTATAACCATCTGCACTGCTGACCCTCACCCCTCAACATGTTCACCGTCCAGAATCTAAAGCACAAGCTTGCCGGAGAACCAAATTCACTCTTTTCACGACCGTTGACATTTGCTAACGTTTGCGAACCGTCACGTCTCCGGGATTTCATTTCTTTTGGAACACACGCACCAACAAAACTCGAGTCATTTTTCATTGAGTTACACCCGTACTGGTCATTGATAGTTTCAACACAATTCAACATTCGCCATGATGGGCTAAGCCAACGTTATGGGCCGCTGGTGGCCAAAACTGCCAGACAACTTTTCTCCACTCACCTCAAGTCATCGGTCGTTGTTGCGCCATATTGTAACGTATACATTTCCCTTTGTCCCTCTCCCCCCTTTTAAAAACACGACTTGTAGGCGTCGCAAAACGCAAGTCCCTTTTATTTATTTTCCTTTTCTTCCAAGCTGTCGCAAGCCATACGCTTTTGCGAACAAAAATATTATTTTATTACAAAAAGATACATTATATGTACACTCCCGGTAACCCTGTGAGTACCATCACGAGTAATCTAGTGTGCTGTCTTCCGTGGACCTGGGTCTAGATTATGATTAACTAGTCATTCATTACTATAATTTCTAACAAAATTAAAAAAAAAAAAACTATTATTATGTCTTGCGACGAGCTAAATTATTCTCAAAAGCATTATTCTTTTTCCCATACCTGCCATGTGCCACCACTTATTGTATTATTCACCTATGTGAACGCAAAATTATTATATTATTTAAAATCATAACTTTATTATTCACCTGTGTGAAGCTAAAATATTATTATGTCATATAAAATTGCATTATTATTATTTTTACTGACTGTTAAGATTATTAATCAACGCTTAAATCATTATTACTTTCAAACTATTATTCATGAAAAATATAAACCACCAAATTACCCTAATTCTCTTTTGTTAACCCTTTATTTTTATTTAACTCTTCAGCATTCATTTGCCAATGCGTGTACTGAAAACTTACGGCTCCACCGAAGTCAATCTTAGGATTGTAATGTGGTGCGGCTCGTAGGTCACAACTTGAGTGTTCCTCTCAAGTTGTGGGTAGTTTTGGGAGTCTTAAAGACTCTAAACTTTTACATAAGTATTATTGTAGGATATCCGACTATAATGTGAGTTATATAATAACATTTTTAGTATACTAACAAATAATTAATAATACAATAACTGAACAATTTGAATCTATTTAATACATATGATAATATTATGCACGCTGTGTACAATTTGTAAGAAAACCAACCTAATAATTTTTTTAATGATTTGTACCAAGTGGCTAGGGTATGGTTACCTATTTTCAAGCGTTTTTCTTGATCATTTTTTTTCTTCCATATTTTTTTATGTAATAACTATAATTTGTGTGTCTTTTAAAATAAATGATTTTAAATTGTATACTCTTCAAAATGTGTATAAAATATAAATGTATAGATAATACAGTAATAGACAATAGTTACAGTCAATAACTATAATATAAAATAGTACAAAAAAAACTAGTAGGTATAGGTACTTACCATATTTTTACACAGTTTTCACGGCGTGGTATTCCTATTATAATACCTACTATGAAGTATTAATATAATCACATAAACAATAGTTCGATCTGTTATTGATGTCTGTAAGTTGGTATATTGTCATTTTCTATCCAAATGACAATATTTATTACTGTTCAGGTACAATGATATAATATAGATAGAAGATAATGTAAGAAATAACTCCAAGTCTTCGGAAATATTTTTAAATTACAACAAAATAGCTAAAATCTTTAATTTTTTAAATATCCAATTGTGTCAAAATTTAAAAAATGAGGTAATCTTTTTCTTAGATTTTAGATTTTAATCAGAACTACTTCTTATAAGTGTATACGTTTTCTGATCATAGCTACAAAAAAAAAAAAAAACAAAAAAAGTTCATTGGTGCGTTTGAATTTCAAAAGCATAATATATAATAATCGTGCATAATATGTATTTTAATTATTTTAAAATTGCTATTGAAGCACAACTTATGTGGAATCATCATAGTCCCATATCGCGCGTTTTCTCAGCACAGCCTGCAGACACTGAAATCTGTACCAAAACAATCTTACAAAACAAAAACTTTTGGTTACATCTTATATACATATTATAATCTCCTTGCATGTCACGTAAATATTTTTATTTTATGAAATTTTTTTCGTAGAATAATCTGATTGTTGCATATATGCCTGCACAGTGCATTACCTTTGCCGTAATTACATTCTTTTGTGCGTCGCGTTTGGTATATAGGTAATAGAAAACGGTATAACGCAAGAATCTGAAACAGCCTAATTAGGTCTGCATATTATTATGCATTTATAATTATTATAAATTATAAATTATAACAATTTGGTGGTGACTTTAACAACAATTTTGACGATAAGAAATCGGAGACATTTAAAACTTTCCTTATGGGCACATTCAATTTACATTTATTAAACAATCCAGCAGAATCTACAACGAGAAATGACACCACTATTGATGCTGTATTTTCAAGATATTTGGAAAAAATTACATCACAAAAATACATATCATATTTTATTTATCACAGGCCTGTAATTTAGATCATTTAATATGATTAATATAATAATAACTGAATAGTAGCAATAATGATTTTCATTTTTATTAATTTTTAACATTTACTTGAATTTGTTAAATACTCAAATTCATTTACTTTTTTTTAATGGTTCCACTAAAATGTATTTGTAATATATAATATTAATTGTTGGAAAAGAAACTTCGTTTCAACCGGGTGTCCCGTGACACCACTCACTTTTTTATTATATCGGTTAGTCCACATTTTAAGATTTCTGCTTTAAATTCCAATTAAATCCCGAATAATCAACGTTTGAAAATTCCGAAATTTCAAAATATTCAAGCTAAATTTTTAGAGTGGGGGGAACCAATGGGCAACCACAATTGGGAAAAGTGGACTGACCAATATCAAGTAGACATCATAACAAATTCAAATCTGTTTTAAAAAGTATTATTGCATTACTAGATCGATCAGTATGATGGAATAAAAATTGGATGTTTTGGCTAAATTAACTGTTTAATACAATATTGTAAATTATATAGTATTTTGTCAGGAACGTTTTATCCCGGCTATGGGTCATCGTGTCATAAAAAGCTTTGTTTCAAAACTGAGCATCGCACTTAAAAATAATATTTGTTTTTAACTTCAACGATATTCCTCAGTATTCATTTTTGATTCATATAAAAATATTATGTAAATCCGTTACTAAATACATTTAAAACAAAAGTTGGTTATAATTCAGTTAAAACCAGCAAAGGTTGCACACCATAAATCCTAAAACACTAGTTATTACCATTTCTTTTTTTTTATATTATGTTTTATTTTAATATTATTCCTTATTATTTATTTTTGCATGACGATTGATTATGACATTGACTGTTATTTTTAAAACAAGAACATTTACTTGATATTAGCAAGAATTTGTTCTTGAATTTTTTCCGGTTTTGGTTTTAAATTGTATACCAGTTTACAATTTTTTCTTATTTTAGTTTATATTTTTTTGGTTTCGGTTTTAAATTATAATAACGGTATCCAATTTTTTCAGTTTTTTAACGGTTTACACCGGCTTCTGAAATTGGTTTTCAGACCGGTTTCAAACCCTGTTTTTTTCTAACCAATTTTGTGTAACGCTTAATTATCGCCATAGAAAAGCAAATCGACAATAAGAATATGTATTTTTTTAAAATTAATTTCGAAAAAATCCAATTAACTACGAACTTTAAGTTACCAAAGTGTAAGATTATGACACTAAGTGTACATGGATTGGACAACGACCAACCGCGTAAATTAGATACCTGGATTTCACACTGTTTCACGTTTCAAGTGAAATACAATCAGAGCTGGAGATGTTTCTGTTTTCGAAAAAGGAGAATGTTTAGTGCATCATTATTCAATCCACACACTGCTGTAAGAAATATTTGAGCTATAGAAATGCAAATAAACTATATACAAGTTCGTTATTATAATTTTGGCATACATAACACCTGGTACGAGCAGCCTCGATGTAATATATGATTTATTTTAGTAACCATAGTTACCAGTTACCACGCCTCCAAACAACGCACAACACATGACGTCGAATTATTGTGTATATTATAGACGGCAGAAAAACATAAAATCAATACATTCACTGCACTCAGAATCTAAAATACTCGTATTTGTATTAACCATTGTGTTTGGATCACTTTTTATTGATTTTATTTTATTATTTTTTTGTTAAGAATGCAAATAAGAGTAAGGAAAGCCCCCTTCAGAAATGTACAGAAAATTTTGTGCAAATGAATTATTGTGAAAAACTTAACAAGAAAGTGTCTATAAAAGCTGTACGTGTAAACCTAAAAACAGGGTAAACCTAATATGTTTACCCTGTTTTTATTCATTTTTCCTATAACACACATTTAGTACAGCAGGAAAACATATGGTGGGGTCTTGAGGGAGGGTTTCATCCATTAAATTTAGTTAAAAATTATCATACATATATACAAATTGGAAATTTAGAACAAGGTTTCTTGTGAGTAGGTCCTTGGTTAAAAAAACCAAATAATATAAACAGATTTTTTTTATAGATATTTAAATTTGGGAAAAATTAGATATTTAAACAAAAAATAACAATTTTAGTTATTTTATTGCAATTTAAAAATATTATTCATGATGGGCACTTGCAACTTTAAAGTACATATACCAAATGAAATGTTTTCGTCAAAATAAATTTAACCTACTGTTAATTAGTAGCAATAATATTATAAAATATACTTATGGAAATATATGTTGATGGACCGTCTTCGTCCACAATCATTTTTCATATAAAATGATTTTATATCAAATATGCTATATATATATATATTAATACCCACACACTCAAAATTTAGAGAGCGTTCGCTCATCTATAACACCTTCACCACATCACTGGTTAATATTTTACCACCTTGGCCCCCAATCAATATTTTGGGTTGGTTTTAGATTCTGCGTGGAGGCCGTGGAGCGATGAATGTATTGATTTAACAATGATGTGCTTATTTTCCGTCATCACCTTTTGAAGCATTAAAAAATAAAAATGCTTAAATTTTCTACTTCAACATTTTTTCTGGTATAAAATAGAATCTGGTTTGAATTATCCACGAAGTCAAAAGTTTAAAAATGTACTATAGGTTACCTCATAACAGTAGCGTATCTATGATTTTTTTACGGAGGGGGGATTTATTCACATTATTATATAATACATGTTATATTGTATACAAAATTTGGTTTTCGAGGGCGTGATAGTAGATACCCCACTGCCTCATAAGTAGTAACATGAAATCAAAAATATAAAAGCATAGTTTTTTTTTTATAGACATGATATTATGATAATTGCACTTTGAACGAAATTTGATATTTAAACAATATAGTAATTATTTTGCTGTAACTTAAAAATATTATTCGTGGGGACTTAAAATATTTACGTACATTATTATATTTTATATAGGTACACAATGACATTTTAAAAACATTTTTATTAATTTTAAGATATTGCTTAATTATACTACGAACCTACACCGTTCAATAGGGCTGACAGTATTTTCGGTATACCGGCATTTTAAAATTATTTTGGTATATGGTATGCCGTAAAAAAACGAAATGATTCGGTATACCTAAATACCGATATGGTACGGTATACCGAAATAATAAATAAAATCTAACTAGTATCGATATTTTTTTCTTTTATTGTTTCACATTATATACGTTATAATATACTATAATATATAATATTATAATCTGTAATCTATAATATTTCCATTGATACTAGAAAACAGCACTAAAACCGTTCGTTCGGTTTTTTACGGTATTCCGTTCATTCGTTTTTTTACGGTATACCCTTTGCCAAAATAATTTTAAAATACCGGTATACCGAAAATACCGTCAGCCCTAAAGGCGGGTGCACGTACGTGTGTACGTACATACAAATCCTTTGCACACGATTAATCACGATACCATGTTGTTGGAAATAGCTGAACATTTTTTGTGTACACAGCAAACGTGTATAGTGGAAACCCGCCTTTACCGTACCTTATCGGTATTTAGGTATCTGGTATACCAATTCGTTTCGGTTTTTCGGTTTACCGTTTCAAACCGGTATTGAATCAATACCGTAATACCGAAAATTATTTTCAATACCGTCAGCCCTACCGTTCAATGGTAAGTTGGTATAATGACTCAAAAATAATGAATTATAAAATATACTATACATTACAATAATTCTTCTGTGAGTGGTCAAAATGGGTTATTCAAAAAAATCAAGGTTTTAAAAATATTAGAAAACTAGTAGTAAGTAGAGATTTTAATATAATTATGATTTTATCTGATTAGTTAATTATGGTTTTGAATAGCTATATCTATATCTGAATATACAATTTCAATAATATAAGCCATGAAAAATATTTTTATATTTGGTTTTAATAACTTAACCCCCAAGTTATACTTCTACGGTACGATTTAATAATTTATTTTTATCGTGAATTTAATCCTTCTTATCTAAAATATTGTATCTAAATTCTAAATAGTTGACTTAAATGCATAATTTAATATTATTTATAATTAAGGAGATAATTATCGACTATAGTAGGTATAATAAATAAATGCATTAAATATAATTATAATATTATAGCTGAACCCGTGCACTTCGCTGTCCGTTAAATGTACTAACTACATATGACTCAAACTTTGTTCAATTCATTATTTAATATTCGGTGTATGGTGTTCAAAATGAATCTTAACTTTTCCGTTGTCTAGAATTAAAATTCTGATTTGCAGCAGTATATTATCAGGTAGGCAATCTACCTGCGGTAGATCACGGACACCATGCTGTTTGCCCGTAAGTGTATGATTTAACTCTAAAGTATAAAATTTAAACCAAGCTTATCATATTCTACTTATGGTGGATTAATATAATCAATAAATACAAAATCCTTATCTAACCGTACTAAAATCAGATTAATAAAAAAAACCAAATTTAACCATTTTTAAATTAGCCTATCTTCTTCTCAGAGATCTAATCTACATACAAACATTCAACTATATAAATATATATATATTATATAAAAAAAAGTGTACATTATGAATAATTTTATAACTCAAGATCCACCAAACAGATTTTGTTAAAAACAAAATAAATAATATTACAAATCAACAAACATGCCCACTTCTAATAGAAACCAATATAATATAATACTGTGTTATTATTATTTTAATCTGCAACAATAAACTAAATTTTTTATTATTTATTTTATTTTTTTCTGAACAGATGACGTCACTGTTGTATTTTTGACATCCAAATTTCCTACTTTTCCGGTGGAATTTTCCAAAAATTTTCTTTCATAGAAACCTTATCCGAGATATACTCTTTCGTTTTAAAAAAAAAAATCATGAAGATCTGATAAATAGTTCCAGAGTTTCCCTGAACAAAGATTTTCATTTCACATTTATATAGTTAGAAGATATACCTATATATATTTTGATAAAAAATAATAATACAAACCAACAAACATGCCCGTAACCTATAGCAAGCAATATATACTATTATTATATTTAATAAGTTGTTGTTTTTGGCTATGTCACCAGGTGTGCACTTAAGAGGCCATAACTCCAGAACCATTTATCACACAGCATACAAACTTCACAGTAACCATCTAAATATCTCCCTTAATATACTCTGACATTTTTAACAAAATCTGTTTGGTGGATATTGCGTTATAAAATTTCTTCAAAATGTACACTTATTTTATATATATAGATATATATTAAACATATCATTATAATACTATACAATATGTCAATATGTGGTTGGACTTAAGGTTAAACTTTAAGAATTACATATTTGTATAAAAATTAAAATTAAAATAATGACAGCGCACCATATTTTTTCTCTCTCTGACCCACACGCAACATAGCAAATTTACGTATAGCAGAATAAAAATATTAATAAATTAAAATATTAAGCTTTTAATATTAGAATAAATTCCCCTAATATCATTATTTTAGTTAAGAACCTTACCCATTTCGCTACGTTGGTTTTTTACGTTATTCACATTTTTATGCAATTTAATAATATTTTAATCATTTTTAAATTGTAATAATTTATACAATCATAAAGAAAAAACATATAATATCATAAAGTAGCAACGTAACATAGGCAATGCTTTTAACTTAATCTAAAAGCTGGGTAATATGTGAATTCACTCTAATACTAAATGTAACAATTTTTACTTAAATAACAACATAGGGTTATAGTTCTGCTGAACGTATATTTGGTATGTTGCGTTTGAGCCAGAAACTATTAGTGTGGATGACAACCTTTTTAAAAAACCTTTTTTACAAATAAAATAACAAAACTACGAGTAAAATTTTTTTCATCACATTTTTCTTCAAAATTAGAGAATAAAATCAACATAAATTATTAAAATATAAAACATTTTTAGATTCTACGAGTGGGTAGCGATAAATAAGCTAGGTATTGATTTTACAATGAAGTGTTTTTTTAAAAATGTTATTGTATTTTTTTGACCAGAAACACTTTTATAGAAGAAAGAAAAATGTTCAGTTTATCAACTTTGAGGAACGTTTCTGGTAGAAAATTGAGTTTAGCTGAGATAACAGTTAGTACCTACTTTGATAATTTTGAAAAAACCAAAATATTTTCAATATCGATAAAACTATTATTTTTTGTCTAAACCTACTATTAGGTAGATAAATAGTACCTAAACATATTATGTAAGCTTAAACATATTTAAACAATCAAACTTTTTTTTTAATTAAAATAAAAATCTTTATTGTATCAACAATATTATTATAATATTCATAATAATATTTTTCAGACTGATAAATTAACATTATAAAATCACACTCGGTAGGTATAATTAATATAGGTACCAATAATTATTACCTGTTATTTAAAAGTATTTTTTATTATTATTATTAATTAGCCTGCGCCAACTTAGGCCATTGGGTGGTTTTTAACTGTGGAGAAGCCGTAGGGAGATTAGTGTAGGTTTTTATAAACATGTGTGTTTTAGTTTGGCAGAATTTTCAAGTGGGCACCTATAGGTATATCGTGATAACGTAATTGCAATTTTAGTTATCAATTATCATATTATTATTATTACTAATATTATGAAAATTTAGTTTTTGAAATATCATCAATAATTTTAGTATTGTCTATTGCAGGGTCACCAACTAGTTTTTACGGGTGTTCGTTTTGAAACTTATCAAACTTCCCACGGTTCAAAACACATTTAAATATCCAATGACTTTTTTTACACATCAATCATTAATAACAATCATACTAAATCGTAATAAAACGAACTTTAAATTCTTAGATATCGTTTTTTCGACACACGATAACGCAGCGGCGCGAGCATCTAACGTTATTAACATACTTACCGGTCAACTTCTCTTGCTCTTGTGGGCTTTTAACGTGAAGGAGACACATATAGATACCTATAATATATATTCACAATATCAGAAAATATTTGTAATTATCATTTTATTATAAAAAAATGTAATGTAAAAACTATATTATATAATATTTTATAATTACGCAGCCATCAGAGTTCGTAAAAAATGTGTCCGCGGTTTGGATACGGACCATGGTCCGCCAGTTGGTGACCTGGTCTATTGTAACTAATGTCCATATCCTATTAACCTAATGATGAGTAATACAAATTAAAAGGACATTGAATGGTTTTTGGAACCATGTACCAAAGGAACCTATATCTAGTACCTACTAGTTCAGTTCCAAATACAAACAATAGGTACCACTGTGTGTAGTGTATCAACTAAAGGTAAGAATGTAAGATACACATTTAATAAAATCAGTTAATTTTACTATTTTTACTTTAAAATTTCAATTGTATCTGTTGGTAAATTTTTTTTTCATATTAGTTATAATAATGACGAATTTGAAAATAACAACAATTTTTCAAAAAGGGGGAGGCTAAGGGGCTTTAACCAGTGTGCACCCTCTGCGTCAGAGGTCTGGACCATAGTCTTATATAAGACCGTGGTCTGGACACGCCTATGCAGTATTCCCCACACATCGTCAGGACTTTTCTGCGACTAGCCATCAATGTAAACATTATATAATATTGTAATATTATTATGTTATTTTCACGGATTTTCTGTCAAACACAATTGACGTGTACATTGCAGATACACGGGCCTCAATTTACCCTAAGTATAATTGTTATCGGGACCTTTTTCATCGGACGCAAATTACAAACCTCCCTACCATTACAATAACTTTTTTTTTTTTTGTAACCGTGACCATCGCATGGAACGGCAGTGATTAGATTAAGTACCATATAAATTAAGAATTTTCGTAGAAATCTGTTATTTAGATTGCCGATTATTTCGCTGTCTCCGCAGTTCTTATACACGAAAGCCGTCCCGCGGCGACGCGGACCCTTTGAATTAATATAATCAATAATTTCGGGTCCACGATAGAGGCCGCTGTAGGTGGCTGTACTATTCTGTAAAGAACCCCATCGTTTTCGTAACGATCGTCTCTCGGCGGGCGTGTCCATCCGCGCATCGATCGCAAAATATATTAGCAGCACCCTCTACCTCGAAGCACCGACCGTAATGTCACTTGTTCGTAATTTACAGACAGGGCTGGTCTACAGATTATCTGGCTCGTGGACGTTAGACATCAACGAAGGTGGACGAAACAATAAAAAGTATGTAATTATATACTCTAATATAATATAGTCTTAAAATTACAAGAGAGTAGGTTCCTAAAATAAATAAATAGAATTCCACTAACATAAAATATAATATCAACTATAATTAATTTACAAAAATATTATTATAAAATTAGTTGTACGTTTAAATACCTATTTTATACAAACAATGGATTAAAATGTATTAGGTAGCTTAAATATTAATATTTTTATCTTTCATGAGGTACCTAGTTTGAAATTTATTTTTAAGTCTTAGAGAATCACAATTTTTATTGTCTTTAGCAAGTTGTATAATATATATTTTTGGACCTTTGCAGGTACAAGAAAGTGGACTGAGTTAATTTTCTATCCATAAAAGGTAAACATTGATATTTAAAAACTGTTTAGTATTATAATCTTGTTTTATATTTGAAATTAGAATATTTTTGACAATGCAAAGTACGGAGGCTTTGTAAAATAATTGTTGTTACTGGTTAAACATTTCATGTACCTATTACGTAAAAAAATGTTCTGTGTGGTAGATTTGGTCTTTATTAAAGATAACTTTTAATATTTTGTAGGCAATGACAATCACTCTTTATATTTAATGGATAACAAGAGTGGTATCATCATAATCCTTACTATATATGTATTATTTGTATACACAGATGTCCATATATATATACCTAATAATAGTACTAGAAATGTTACTTATGTCTCTATCTAGGTACCTACATAAACTGTATGATACATATTTATAATAAATACTGCACCCCTTCCCATTTCAGGATGGCCATGTCTATGTTTAAGTTTTATGATTTTTAAAACAACAGCGGGTAGGTAGATTGGGGAAATCCCGGTCACCTAAGCAAGAATTGTTATATCTCAGGTTCTTATACAATCTAAATATTAAATGTTATACCACTTCAATAAATGTATATATATACAGTGAGTACCGCTTAATGTGATCACATCGGTTCAGGCCATTTTGATTATATTAACCAGTTGATTCCATAAAGCATTTTTTTTTTAAATATAATATTTGGTTTGGGATTTTCATTTCTGATTCTAATAAACGGTTGATTCTATAAGCTAGTGATCACATTAAGCGGAACTCACTGTATATTGACTGCATTATATCAATGTTTCTGATTTTTAAAACATAAGCTAATATTTTTTATTTTAAAAAAAAAAATATGCATATGACCGGTATTCTCCTGGGGTTGTGTTGGGTATGTTGGAAGTTTATAGAAATAGAAACATGACACTAAATACTTCTTCAGAAAATTTGTCGATTGCATACATGCATTTCTGATCTATATTAATAATATATTATAATATGACAAAGTTTTAATCTGTAAATCAACTACATAACTATATAATTACTTAAGGTCCTAAGTAAAAGACCTAGTCGTTCCCCGAAAAATTATAAACATTATTTTTGGCAATATTAGTAGGTAATTATTTGGTACCAATCATGCCATATCTGTATTTCTTAATTATTACAAAAAAAATATTTAATAGAAAACAATATAAATACCTAATTCATATTCAATTGAATCGGTTGAAAGTATTTAATTCGTTTTTAGATTCTGAACGATGAATGTAGGTATTTTGATTTTGCAATGATGTGGATATTTTTTTATTTTTATGTCTGAATAATAAAATACTCTCGAATATGCGTATTACCATTGATTATATATAGTATAATTTAATTTAATACTAATATAATAAAATAATACTATTATACCATGATTGAAATATACAAGATTATTGCATATAATATACCCGTTCTAAATCAAATATTTGATGATCAAAATAAAAATGTGAGCGTAAAGGGAGCCAATAATAATTAATTATATATGTACGGGATTTTGAATTTGTTAGCTATTGTCAGCGTATTTTTGATGATAAGAAAAATGTATAGCTGTGATATTCCTTTACGCAGCCAATTTTGTTTCTGATGATAACAATCCGAGTCGATGTGCAATAACCTGTATATTTTAACCATATTGTATTATATTATATTGTATAGTTAATTGTATTACTAATTATTCGTACTATGTAATTTAACTTAAAAATGTTATCATAAAATATACTATACACTTTTATTCTTAAAAAGCGATTACCAAGTCTTAAATAAGTCAAATCTCTTTTAATATCATATTAAGTAGCTATGCTCCAATCAATTTACATTTCCAGAAAAATTGAGGAACTAACATATTATTTTATTTTATTAGCAAACACCTAGGTATAATCTGTATTTTTTATTTGATTTTTTTCACTAGCTACATTGGAAAAATTCAACAAATATGTTATTAAGACCAGGAGCAGTAAACTTTAAGGAAAAGTGGAAATGCTTAGAAGAGACTGTTCAGAGTATCTTGAGACTAGACACAATTCCTAGGGATATTTGGCATGCACGTTTCAATGATATTTATTCTATGTGCGGGGCCTTCCCAGAGCCTCATGATGATAAACTTTATGAATCAACAAAGTTATTGCTAGAGACACATACATCTCAACTGTCGACGCTTATTCAAACCGAAGGTACTGAGAATCAGTTGCAAAATTATTGTACATATTGGCAAAAGTATAGTAAAGGTATAAAACTCCTAGATTCTCTGTATCAGTATGTACTTTTTTATGTAACATTATATTATATAAAAGGATGTATGGGATACTTATAAAATGCATTTCTAGGTACTTTAATAATACAAATCGTGCATATTCTGCAACACTGTCGTTGCATAGGAGAGAATCAGATGAGCCTAAAATGATGATGATTGGAGAACTGGGACTTGATGTATGGAATCGCATTATAATTGTACCACTGAAAGACAGTATGCCCAAATTATTATTGGATGAGTTTGAAAAACCAAGATATAAACTATCCATAACCACACCTTTAGATACCATTGCTGTTATTCTTAAATCATTTGTTGAAGTCCAGGAGTTCAATAAAAAATGTCCACTTAAAGTTAGTATTTATAATTATTTGTCATAAAATGAGAAAGTATTCATCAAGTATAATTTAAATTAACATTGTTTTTTTTATTTTTCAGCTATACCAAAGTTATTTTGAGCAACCTTTTTTGAAGCGATCTAGTGAATATTTTGAACTTGAATCTACAAAATTGTCCAAAGAATTCACAGTGTCTGAGTATATGGCTAAAGTATTGGTAATAATAAAAGAAGAAGGAATTAGAGCAAAAAAATATCTTCATGAAAGGTAAGTTTTCAAAATATACACATACTGTAATGACACAAATAATAGTTTATATTTTATTTCATAGTACTTATAACAAACTGCAATCAAGGTTTCGTCAAATTGTGGTTGTTGATCATTTAAATTTTTTACATGGAGAGTCTGAAGCTATGATAAGAGAAGAGCGACTTAATGACATGCACAATATTTATTTACTTCTATGCGATGTTAAAGATGGATTTGGCTCATTAGGAGACGTTTTCAGAGAGCTCATAAAAAAACAAGGAATTAAAGTTCTTGAATCTTTAAAAAAAAATCAAGTATGTATTAAATAATTATTTTTAACTATGATCTACAATAATATATTATATATTTATACACATATATAGATACATGTACATTTTGTTGAGGATATATTGGAGTTACATACAAAATACAAATCTATAGTCGCAGATGTGTTCAATAATGATTTTTACTTCAGTGAAGCTCTCGATACAGCATTTGCAATAATTGTAAACTATAAATTAGAACAAAACCAACCATCGAAGGCCCCAGAATATTTATCAAAATATTGTGACAAGTTACTGAAAAAATCATGTAAAGGCTTAAGTGAAGCTGAAATTGAAGACAAACTATTACAGTCTATCACAATATTTAAGTATATAGATGACAAAGATATATTCCAGAACATTTATCAAGTACATCTGGCCAAACGGTTAATACTTCAACAAAGTCAGTCCACAGTCGGAGAAGAAGGAATGATCAACAACTTGAAAGTAAATCAATTGAACGTTTTAAGTATGTAGGTATATGTTAATTATAATTTTTATTTTTAGCAAGCTTGTGGTTACGAGTTTATAAATAAATTACACCGTATGTTCACTGATATCAGAGTATCAGAAGGACTAAACACACAATTTCAGAAGGAATTTCTTAAAACCACTAAAGATGAATTGAATTTGTCTTTTTCTGCAAATATATTGCAAACTGGAGCTTGGCCTATGATATTATCAACCAAATCATTCGTTATTCCTGAACAACTGATAACTTGTTCAAAAAAAGTAAATATTTAAATGTATATAGTACATTATTAATATCTGTTATTACAATTAGATTTATTGTTATTAGTATGAAGCTTTCTATAAAGAAAAATTTGTTGGAAGGAAATTAACATGGCTTCATCACCAATCTCAGGGTATTTTTATTTTATTAAGTTATTATTAAATCCTTATTGTTCGTTAAAATGTATTTATGTATTGAATCAATAGGCGAGTTAAAATTGAATTATTTACCAAAAATGTATATAGTAACATTACATATGTTTCAAATGTCGATCTTGTTACTGTTTGAAAACTTTGATACATTGAAATATTCTGAAATTAATGAGATACTTCAATTAAGTGATGATCATTTTCAAAAACAGATCAATAGCTTAGTAGATTGTAAATTGTTATTGCTTGATGGTGATGTAAGTAAACTGATTAAACTGTTTCAATTAGCTTTTACATTTTTAACAATACTGTTAATTCAATATTTAAAGAATGTAAAATTGAACATGAACTTCAGCAATAAACGTACAAAATTGTGTATAACATCAGCCGTCCTAAAAGATACACCGCAAGAGATTGAACAGTCTATTAATTCTGTTGAAATTGATCGTGAAGCATTTTTACAGGCTACTATAATTCGAATAATGAAAATGCGTAAAACATTGGTGCATAATAAGCTTATAATTGAGGCAAGTAAAATATAAGAAAATGTGTAATATAATAGAAAATATCATATTAATAATATGTATCTATTATGTTTTAGATAATTTCCCAATCAAAATCATTTTTGCCATCCACTGGGTTCATAAATAGATCCATCAAGATATTAATTGATAAAGGATATCTAGAATGCAGCCCAAATTTACCTGTTGAGTACAATTATGTTGCTTAATATTTTTCAAATAAGTAATAACCTACCAATATTAACTTAATTATCAATTCATTACTATACATAATACCATACTTTTTGGTTTTAAAATGATTTTTGAATTTTACCTACCTAAGAATAATTATGTTTGTTCTTATAAACTAGATATTGTGTGTTTAACTATACTTATTATTGTAATCCTTTTAACACTGTAGATAATTTAGGTAATTTAATGTCTTAGATTTTAAATTAGTTATCAGAAAGTGTGATTTTTGTTGTTGTATTGTTACTTACCAAATTGAAAATTTCTATGAATAGAGATAGAATATTGACAACCTAAATAACACACAAAAATTCACCAAAAAAATGCATAAATACTCAAATAGCTCCAAAAAAAGAAAATATGACCAATAAATCTACTTAAATAAATGAAAAAAAATGTAATTTAAAAATATCAATTAAAATTATTATTAGATATATTGGTGTGATAATGGATGTCAGAGTAATTTAAAATATGCATTTTAAAATTAATTTAAAAATAAAATAGAAATAAAAAAAATGTATTAATACAACGAAAACCCACATATCTAAAATTTGAGAAAAATTCTTCACATTGTAAAAAAACTAAAAAATTGCGTTAAGAACAAAACAATCTTTTTATACCTAGCTAAAATTGAATAAAAATGCAAAATAAAATAAGTTTATTCTTAATCAAGGGAGCATGAAACAAATTTTAAACTAAAATAGCATTTTATAAGATCATAAAAAAAAATCTACAATAGTCATCAACTTCCTATCTCTACACCTATGAACTATAATATATTTATAATTATTGTAGTGATGAATCAGTGTTGGGTAAGTTACTTTATTCGTTACTTAAAAACAAATGTAATACAGTTCCTTTACTCGTTACTCAAGTAAAATTTTAATGAAATTACTTTACTTTTAAACTATGTTACTTTCTCGTTACAAAAACAAAAAAGCTGGAATTTTTTTTCTTAGCAATTTACTGTCATTTTACAAGTAACTTAACTAGGAATACGCTAAGTATCATTTTAAAAGGAGGTACAAAAAAAAAAAAAAATTATACTTTTAAATATTAAACACGAATACACCATACAGCTGTCGATACTGATTGACTGACACCAAATACGGAATAACAGCTTTTAATCATTGTATTAAATATTATATGAAAATAAAATCATAATAATCATTTATAAAAATACCATTTATTTTAAATGGACAAATGGCTATAATAATTTATAACGCCAAAATGTAAATATAACCTAACCTATCGAAGAAATAATGTTATATTCTAATCATAAAAATTACAATTATAGTAATACAACTAATAACTAATAAGTATTATAAAATGTAATAGCTTTAGTACAGCTCTGAATTCTTTAGAGCACAGTTTCTCAACCTGGGCTACGAGTATCACAGTTGTATGCAGAAGGTTCATGGGTGGTATACAAAGAAAATCTTCCTTTATAAAAAATAAAAAAATAGAATAGTCAATGTATCATTAGTCATATTAAACAATATTTGGTTTATTTGATATTAAATAAGTATAAATGATTATTGTAAACATTTAATTTTCTTTTTGTGCATTTAATGCTTGTCATAACTTATTAGTTATAAAATAAAATACAGTTCCATACATCATGTAAAATAACATGTTCATTTTTTATGTAAAAAAATAGGTTATTTGGTCTAGGTGGGTTCATGAAAATTGTTAAACTGTGTAAGTGGTACACACTACACGAATATAAAAAAGGTTGAGAATCGCTGCTTTAAAGTATTAAAAATAAAATATAGGTAACGATAATAAAGAAAAATAAATTACATACCTATACTACATTTATATGACTACTAAGTACTAGCTAAATGTTAATAGTGTTAAGGTAGCTATAGTTTATAGGAATTAATAGTTAGCAAGGACTTATAAAAACTTAATAACAATATCTAGTCCACGGTAGATATTCGTAGCTTATAGGAAATGTTTTTTATATATTATATTGATATGCTTGATACCCACTTCCCGCGTTATAGACATATTTTTCCGTATTATTATTTTATTTTCAATTCGGAATAGGTAGGTAGGTACCTACTAAACAACTCAAAACTGCAACGTGTTGTACTTGTACTATAGAAATTACTTATTAAAAGTAATTGTCATTACTTTGAAATAATTCTAAAAAAATTACTTAGTGTGCAACAAACAAATTATAGCGTTATTTTCGTTATACCACTGCCAAACACTGATGATAAATTGATAAATAAATTTATTTAACTACCTACCTTTTTAATAACTGTGTGTAATAACCTAAATACCTATATTATTATCTATTACTATTTAAAAAATGTTGAAAACGCATTTAATATGTTGTTGATATACAATAATACAATATGTGTGTGTTTATGATTTATAACTTTTGTGAAAATAATTGTGTGTACTTTATGTTGCATTATATATACCTTTTCAGCCGCTCATTTCAATTTTATTCATTCCTGTGAAAATACCTCTTATATTATAATTTAATATAATTTAACATGATCTTTATATGTTTTATATTTTGGTATGTTTCGATTTTAGAATAAATAATATAGGCACAAAACTATGGTTTTCACTGATAAAATCAATGCCATTTTCAATTTTGTTGTCATCATTTTTTAATCTTAAAATTACTAAGCTTTTTAAATATTAAAATATGTATTAAATTAATCTTAAGTAATAAAAATTAAAATAAAAGGTGTACTAGTGGGTACCAATATGCTGTACACTGGTACAGTGTACAATAGTTGTTGAGTATATCATAGAAATGTATGCGTTAGTTTTGAATTCAATGATAAATCATTGCATACAAAAAACCATTGGTTTTTCATTTTAAATATCTGTTTTTATTTTTTTTAAGACTTTCTACTATTACGTGTAAAAAAAAATATACCAATAAAAATGTATATAGCTCCAGTAGGTAACAGAAAAAATATTAATTGTATAAAACATTATTATGAACTGCAGCTGATCTAGTTTCAATGCACTCATACAGGTGTGCAATGTCATTGCATTTTGCCCCTACTATGACATAGTTACTGTTCAAATCTTGATGTGCAACCGACGTTGTCTGGCAACGTCCTACAGGCCACAGCCGCATATCCCCAAGGCCAGAGGAGTTTGAAAAAAATAGCGTTTCGAGCAATTACCTCTAAGCTAATAATACTTTTCCATATATCTCAGGTTGCCTGTGTCAATCACCGATAAACTTTAAGTTACAAGTATCATCTACGTTACAAAAGTACTGATCATCCCCTGTAAATTTCCTGTCAGTTGATGCAATGGCGCAATTTCAATGAAAAAAGGTGGGTAAGTGGAAGTCACTCTGCTGTACAGTAGGTTACAAGTGGGTCACTGTAATGGTATTAAATTTGAATTCAATGATATAATATCATTGTATAAGAAAAACGATACTGAGCGAAAACGGTCAGTCAGCCTATGATATTACTGAGTATATTTATGATATTGTTGTGAATAAAGTAATTTATGTATAACCTATTTACGTGGAACGTTGTTTTAAATTATCAATCCTTAGATACAAAAGTTGAACATTTTATACATTTTTCACTACAAAATAATTATTAAATTATAAATTTGATAAATTTTGTCAAAATTTGAACTTTAAATGCTTATAAAAAATAATTGTGCCTATGTATTTTTCAACTGCTATTAGAACGATATATCAGGAGCCTTATATTAAATTTTCACGCTTTTTAACCCAACGAATAAAATTTTATTGATTTTTGTAGAAAAAAAACTAAAAAAAATTGAAAATTGACGATGTCGGTAAACAGCTCAAAAAGAGACAAATTATTTTCAAAATTTTATCGTGTATAGGAAATGCTAATACAGACATTCAGTGAAATTTTCAAGTAACTACAGTCATACGTTTTTATTTACAAATAAATAAGAAAATCGTTACATGAGATATCGAATGTTGTAAAAATATGAATTTCAAACGCTCATAAAAATTTATTTTGACTTTCTTGTAGACATTTTTTTTTTTCAAAGTTGGACTAACTTATAAATAACCTTGTATTACATTTTCAAATCTTAGATTAAAAAATCTTCCTCAAACGTTAATATTTATGATATTGGGAAATATTTGAATCAAACTGTAAGTAACGAATTGAAGTATAAATTATTAGTAAGTAAATGGACACCCGATGAAACTTATAAATTTCCCATAGTTGGAAAAAGAAATTTAAAATTTTAGTTTAATTGGTTTAAACGATTTTCTTGGCTTGCTTACACAACAATAGGCGAACAAAGAGCAATGTGCACGTTTTGTGTTTTATTTCCCAGGGATTTCGGAGGAAAGGGAAATCATCAACAATTGGGAATCTTAGTTAATAAGCCATTTAATAATTGGAAAAAAGCTATTGAAACTTTATCCCATCATAGCACAACACAATTTCATAAAAATAGTGTAATATTTGGTGAAAATTTTATTAACACGTATACCAAACTTCAACCAGATATTCGACAACAACTCGATTGTCAGGGTTATGATGGCGCTGCGTCCATGAGTGGAAATCTTAAAGGCGTCCAAACTATTATAAGGGAAAGTCATCCAGCAGCACTTTACGTGCATTGTAGTGCGCACTCTTTAAATTTAGCGCTAGCTCATTCGTGCAATGTTCAATACGTCAGAAATTGTATTGGTACAATAAAATCTATTGGAAATTTCATTAAAAAATCGGCTATGGGGACAAATATATTAAAAACTAAAATAAAAAACATTTTACCTAATACCAAGTGGACTAAACTGACATCAATGTGTGACACTCGTTGGGTTGAAAACCACAACGGAATTCAAAGATTTGTTGAAATTTTCCAACCCACTGTTGAAACTTTGGAAGAATTACAATTAGTTCAAGATATCAATACGTCATCAAAATCAATTCAATTTTATCGAGTAATAGTTACTAGTGAATTTATATTAAGTATGGTTACATCAAATACTCTGTTTTCAATGACACTTCCACTGTGTAAAAGTTTACAATCAGTTAGTTGTGACTTAGTAGAAGCTGTACAACATATCGAGACAATACTAAACGAATTAATTCATTTACGTGAAAATATTGATCATACGTTTAATGACATTTTTGAAAAATCTGAACTTCTTTTAAAATCTATTGATGGAGAAGAAAATTTTAGAATTCCCAGAATAGTAGCTCGTCAACAAAATCGTGTGAATATTGTTACTAATTGTCCGAAAACATAATTTCGTATAGCTATTGCAATACCATTTTTTGATGATTTTATAAGAAAATTAAAAGAACGCTTCACTAACCATAAAAAAATAATATCTTCGCTGTGCTTTTTACTTCCCAATTAACGTACTAATTCTGAATTAGAAGCAAGTGATTTCGAATTATACTCAGAGTTTTTAGATTTGGATGCACTTTCGAACGAGTACCAATATTAGAACGATCTCCTGAAATACTTAAAGCATATTCAAATTGTAACAAAAATTTTTTCCCAAATATTTCATTTTTATTAAAAGTTTTGGCAACTTTACTAGTAACTACGACGACACCGGAAAGAACTTTTTCGACGATGAAAAGAATAAAAAATTACCTAAGGAATGCAACTGGAGAAGACCGATTGACTGGCCTAGCATTACTCAGTGTACATAGGAATATCGTTGTAGATCCAGTAGAAGTAATCAATCGTTTTTCAAATGAAAAACAAAGAAATATAGAGTTTGTCATATAAAATATAAACCATTTTTCAAACCAAATGTATAGAATTAAGTTTAATAATCTAATTAATATTAAGTCTAAAAATGTATTAATGTGAATTTCATTAATAAATACTATTTATAATTCTACAATATTATGAATTTTTAACCATATTTAATTATCTACACAATATTATAATACAATTAGAACACACATTTTGGCTTACAACCCCCCCCCCCCCCCCCCGAAATTAATTTCCAGTTACGGCCTTGATCATTGTTACAATATAGTAGGAGCCTTGTATTAAATGTCCAAGCTTTTTTACCCAACATATAAAATTTTATTGATATTTGTAAAAAAAAAAATGGAAACTGAAAATGTCCGTAAACAACTCAAAATAAATCAAAATATTTTGAAAATGTTAAGGTGTATAGAAAATGCTAATATAAACATTCAGTCAAAATTTCATGTATCTACGGTCATTTGTTTTAGAGTTATACCAAAAACCAAAATCAGTTTTCTCGAAAATATCTCGACTGTCCAAATCGGTATTCTATTTTCATAAATATTATTATTATAATTTTCACAATTAATAAGCATAACAAACGTATAATAAATACCTACCTAATGTGGTTTATAGTTTCCCGGTACAATATTAAACTGTTTAAGAAATACATTATGTACGTACGTCGCATATAAATAAAACGAATTGTCATAGTATCTATACATAATTTATTATAATCCTCACAGATACACGGAATATCAAAACATTAATTTTGAACACAAATGTTCAATCTTTTGCTTTAAAAATTGAACATTTTATACATTTTAAACATAACGTTTACCAAAATATCTTATAAATCATTAAACAAAACATAACGCAAAACGTTATTTATAGAATATCATTGAACGAAAAATAACGCAGAACGAAATAATTTTAAATCCATTTATAAAGTTATACTAGTTTCGTAGAAATATTAATTTCATGCATACGGACATTCGAATATTGTTTATATTATATTCCTTACCCGGGCCATTAACTGACCGCATTAGTTATTATTAATACATTTAATATGTATTCTATTCTAAATAACGATAAACGCAAAAATTGTGTAACGTTTTAATTGTTTTAATAACATAAAACGGAATTTTGTTATTATAATAACTAATAATAATTTTCCATAAAAAACATTTTTTTTTAGGAATTCTCTTATTTATAATTTAATATAATATAAGTAAGGTAACATGTGAGTATTTATCGAGGTACGTAACTTTTTTTTTATGACCACCCAAATTACCAAATAAATTATATATTATATTTTATATAGAAAATGTAATTTTAAAAATATATGCTCATTTTTCTCAATCTTCTGTAAGGCGTGAAACATTAATTGATTTTTTTACATTTTCGAACTGTGAATGGTCTGAATTAAAGAAACATGTTGTGACTAGATGGTTATATCTTTACTCCCTGCTATAGAAAATATTCTACGAAATTGGGAGACAGTATAATCCTATTTCTTATCCTTGGAAAAATGCCCTTATTTAATATTAAAAATACTATTTAGTAATGTTCAAGTGACAATCAATACAGACATAGGGATATAGTTTTTCTTTTTAAGTCATGTTTTACCTTTATTCAACGAATGCATTAATAAATCACAAGAGAATAACATATCAGTAATGGAAATTTATAATGTTATGAATTCATTAAAAAAGTCTTTAGAAATACGAATCGAAGATAAATTTTTTGTCTTCCAGACAAATAAACTTATTGAAACATCCATAAACAAAAAAATACCTATTATGATTTTTTTTATTTTTGAACAATACACTTAATTACTTGAATAAATGGTTTGATTTTTCAGATTTAAATTCGTTCAAACAAATAAAATGTATTAATCTTTCAAAGAACATAAATTAGAAAATAAACTTTTTTTAAATATGAATAATCTGTATGATGAATGCAATAAAATAAATGAAATATCAACATTGTTAAAAGAACATACCTATTACAAATTCAGTTAGTAAATAGCAAAGTTTATTTAAAATTTCAAAACTTTAAATTAATACATTTCCTCTTGATAATATTTACAAAGTTGTAAGTTTTATTTACAGTATTCCTGCTACATCAAGTTACTGTGAGAGAGTATTTTCTATGACGAACTTGAAATATAGAGATGAAATAAATAAGTGAAAGCTTGGCTTTATTAAATATGAATTAATTATCTCTCTTAATGGCTAATGCTAATGAAACATACACTAAAATATATGATACTTTTGTTAATAATAAAAAAATACTAAAAGCTGCAAAGAGCAACAAAAAGTATACATTTAAAAATAACATTTAACACGTTTATAGAAGTAATGTAATATAAGTTAAATATGTTTTTTTGCGTTCTGTACTATATTGGTAGTGTTAAGTTTGTAACCTAAAAATAAGGGGGTACTACTTAAAAACAAAAAGGTGGCAACCCTAATTATTACCCATCACTTATTTTGTATTTGAATTTGAATTTTAAGTACGGTGTTGATAAATATATTATATATAATTAAGAATCATTAAGAACTCTTGTTTCTCCACAAGCTCAGACTTTTGAAGACTAAAAAGATATTATTTTAATTGTATATTATTCGAAATATCAATAACAAATCCATGTATATCTATATAATCTATCTAAAATATAAATGAACTCAAGTATATACTTGGTATTTAGTGCAGCCAAAATGACATTCAAAATCGTGATCAATTATATAAATAATAAAATGTATACATGCAGTTTAATATTATCAAATTATTTGTAATCCAAGTATACCTACAATCTACATCGGCCCAGAGTTTTAGTAGGTACGAACATCAGCTCACCGGGAACTTTTTCTGTATCGCGGTGGGCCAATCCGCCACTGTTCCTGAGTTAGATGCCGCCTTTAAAATAAATTATGAGCCATCTCCACTATAAAAACAACAATTCAAGCTATATGTCACTGCTGTAATGAATATGATAAATTTGAATTCAATGATAGATCATTGAATAAAAATACGATCCTGAACAGAGAAGGTTTGTCAAGCAGCTTGTACTTCAAAGAATATTTTATATTTTACGTTTTTCTATTATAGTAATACGGTATAGGTAGGTTGCAATAATATTTTGAAAGTATCTGTGTATATTATGTTAATAATTAATATATTATAATACGAAACGGCGAAAAGTTTCACGCCCCTGCAATAATAATTTTTTATTACATGCAACGTAATAACTAAAATCTTTATTTTGTGAAAGAATGTCCGCAATTTCGTAATAATTTGTACTTTAAACATAATATATTTATGTTGCTTTAAGCAAAACTTTTTTGTTTAAATCCAGTAAGGATAACAATTATACTTACAAGGAATCTTGATGTATTACATTTTCGAGCTTTTTGAACGATATTTAAAGAAAAAAAAACTAAAAAAAAAGTCGATTAGATATTTCAAATATCTTTAAGAAGATGACAGTGCAACATTTGTTGTGCATTTTGAGACAATATTTAAATTCTCTATAATTATTGTTACAGGTGATTTAACTCTAAGATTAAGTACTCAAAAACATAAAAAAATGTATTTTGTGTGAATGTGTTTTGTCCATGTTGCACGTGTGCCGCAGCTAAAATAGATAGAATACAAACGTTAAATGGTGCACTAAAATCCTCTTAAATAGCTCAGAAAATGTCACAATATTTTTAAAATCATAGGTACCTATTCACCGAAAAAAGCTAATATAAATAATTGATAAAAATGCTTGTCTTTACTATTAGGTACTCATTTTTGAAGTACAACAAAATAACGAAGTCGATTTTGTCAAAAATTAATGTTGTGTGTAAATATTCCCTTTTTTCCATTTTTACGATTATTAAACATTTTGTACATTTTAACCGTCAAAGTACCTACTAGAATAAATTTTCTATTAGAAACCAGAAGATTGTAGCACCGAAAGGTGATTAAAAACGATAAAGTTTTTAAAAAAAACCACATAGGTACACGTAAATACATGATAATCATTGTAGGACAAATTATATACCTATACAGTCTTCATCGGTCGGTATCTAAAATGTCTTCAAATAACCAGACTGCTGTGGTCAAATTATATAAATATAATTTTTATTTTCTATTGTACCCTTGCAGGTCACATGATATAACAAATCGAAGAATAATCATTAGCAATTTGCCTCGTTTTTTTGCTTTAGTCGAAGTAGAAAAAATTTGTTGGCGGACACCATAACGCAATATTGATCAGACATTGGACATGTCATCGCTGTGTAATCGTGTATTCGTGTGCACACGCGTTACTATACGCGTCAACTACAGAATTGAGTGGACAAGACATCGCCGTCACCGCAATTTACGTTCCATATAATAGATATATTATATTAAATTTAATAAGATTGTACGACGAAAGTTCAGATTCATGGAAACCTAAGCCTGTGCGGGATTTCAATAAACCGTTTTCAATGGAAATATCTTCGCGTTAAGCTATGGTATGTATATTATAATATTATTAAAATTTTAATATTATCGAATTAATAATGATGTGATAATAAAAATTATAATTACTACAAAATGAAAACCCGTGCGAGTTTCACTGGTGTTTGGTCTATAGTAAAAAAAAAAAAAATCAAAATTGTTTCACGGTTGGTACACCTATTTTATTTGTAATATTATACCAATAGGTAAGACAAAAAAAATTTGTTAACGTATAATTTGAATAATTATTTGAATTTGATTTAAACGCGTTCATTAAAATACATATAATCATTTGTATTAGGTTTATATGCATTTATATTTTATATATTATATTATATTGGTAGTTATTATTATGACTTGCAGACTGCAGTGCGTATACAGTATATATATATATATAAATACCTATATTATATAAATAGTATAAAACGCAAAAATAAATCGTGACTTGCGTATATATTATACGTGTATGCCCGCGAATCATGAATCACGAACGTCCAATTAATTCGTCTTATTTTTTATCGCAATTATCGCATCAATATCTCAACAAACTGCCAACTGGCCGGAGCGAGTAATAATTACACGAGAACAATATAATTATTATTGCCGATAAACTGGAGTTTAAAACCGCGACGAAAAATAAAAGTGTTCGACGTATTATTTGGTAGCTATTATGATATTATACACATAAATACAGTATTATGAACGCATAATATTATAGGTATAATGGGTACAACATTAATAATAAAATAGCTATATTGTATTATATTATGGAAATATAGGTTCCTGTAAGTGTGCGTGCAAAAAAAAAAATAAATAGAAAATTCCAAATATTGTTTTCAAAGTTTTTGCAAAGTTACGAATGAAATGTAGGTATACGAAAATATTACAAATTGGAGTGGTGGTGATAATATTATACTATTTGAATCGGTATATTATGCAATTTATATTAAAGGTACAGAGTGATTCAACGTGCATGCTCACCTCACATTTACCCTTAACTATTAGCATTTATTCAAATTCCTATTTTTAGAATTGTCAATTATTATATTATATAGTTACTAGAAAAAATACTAGAAAAATTATCAGAACTCAAATTTATTAAATTAAAAACGCCAAAATCTTATTCTCAATTTTTGGAATTAATCAAATCTGACAAGTTCAAAGGAAGAAACGTTTTTGTTCAAGATATTCACATTAAAGAATTGTTAATTTTTAATTCTAAAGTGAAGTTTTATGAAATTGAAGAGTACAATAATGGATCTTTAATTGTTCAAGATAAGGTAATAATAATATTTGCATATTTGTTTAGCGCAATCTTAAAATAAGGGCAAGTAAAAACAAATGTGTTTTATGTTACTATAAAGCCAAATTTGTAATTTTATGTTGTATATTTTTGCAATAAGTATTCATAATGTGTATACATGAATCAAGAATGTATGTACTCATGTACCATAGGTATGTTTTCAGATTTGTGTGATGTATTGTTAAAGAGATAACATAAATATTGCACATTATTCAATAACCTTATAATATTAAATCTGGAATTAATATAATTATTTATAATTTTAATAATTTTAATTTTCTTTAAATGCTAGCAAATCTTAAGCTGAAACGTAAAAATTATCGTCATTCATCACTATCTGAACCTCTGTTGCTTCCTTGATCACTATTATCAGTGATTGAAGAGTCTGAATTGACCTCGCTGGCCCCGCGTTCTGAGCTTTTCTTACTTTTCATTTCAAAATCACTATTACCACTATCTGATCTAGCTTCACTAGACACACGTTTTACTTTACGCTCCTCTTCACTGTCACCACTTTGAGATGATTCTTTGGCCTTGGTAATATCTTCTTCATCAGATTTATCGCTTTCGTCACTTCCAGAACTGACCTTATGACTATTGGATTCCTTAACACTAGTGTCACTATCAGAATTTACTTCACTAGCAGCTCGTACACGTTTGTTATTTTTTTCTTTATCACTATCAACGGTTTCACTGTTAGCACGTTTAGCATTAGTTGCAGCTAAACGTTCTTCATCGTCATCAGAAACATCACTATCTGAAACTAAATTGTTCTTTTTAGAATCACCTGTAAATAAAAAAAAAATAGTATAATTATTTATTAAAATTTCATTAACATTAAAGCAATTTACTGTTAGATATATTAAAATTGTTTTGTTTAATTATAATAAATAATAATAATAGTAGTTATATAGACAATTGATAAAATATACTATTTGTATGTTATATGTATCGAGTAAGTTAAAAGAGAGAAAAGATTGTCAGCTTCAGGGGAGGTTAAATCAAGATATATTTAACTTATTTGAAATATATAAATTTAGTGTGATATTTAGTATATTTATAGTAATATTGGGGTAGCCATATGTCCTGGTTTTGAATATAGCGTCCCGTTGTCTCGTAAACATGTTATCAGAACAGCAAATTGCCTAGGTCAAACTTTAATAATTTATGCAACCATTTTCTCATTTTGTCTTTTACTAAATACTTCTAGTAGAAAAACAATATTGTTTTAATAAATAATAATGAATATTTAATTGACTGATGAAATCTATTTTATAATTATTTTTTGGCTTAATAACAATTATTATTGAATATTTTTGTTCTTTTCCAATTCCCTCTTTAGAATTATTCTAATCAGTTATCGTTAATCGTTGTTTAATAATTTGGTCGGTTATTCATTTTGATTTGTAACATTAAGTTAGTTTTTGACTTAAAAACTTATGTAAAAGAGTCAAGAGCTAACCATTATGAGTGGTATTCTAGTTACGGAAAAATAGTGTGTTAAAAACTTAAAACTGGTTGATCAGGGAGTCATGGTTAGAATTTTTCATAAAATTATGTAAAAAATGTTTGTCTCAGTTTAAGTAAAATTAATATCGCGACACAAAGTGAGATTAATCAGCCAATATGGTAGGTGACTTCAATTTTCACAACACTAATTAGAATTTTATAGTCTTAAAAACTAATCTGAGTAAAGTCTATTCTATCAAAATAAATTGGTAGATATTTTTTTTTTTAAATGGAGCCCTGCTTATCCTAGTTGTTTTACAATTTTTCTGAAACTTCTGATAAATGACATTTTTTATGTGTGAGTATTGTTTAATTTTAAGGGGCCTCGCTATGCCATTGATTTAAGGAGAATCATTTAGGTAATTTCTAATCTCGTCGTCGCCACCCGAGATTTATCTGTTAGTCGTAAATGATTATTAGTGTGTATGGCGTCCATGCAAGTTAATTGTAGCGGTACAGTGGGCACTTGCACGCACATGTCAGTATGTAATATTATGATCATGAAAAAAATATTTATTTTTCTCTCAAACATACAATTCTAATTCCAACAATACGTCGCAATGATTACCTCAATTTGCATTCTGACAGAATATTCATTTTTTCCAAAACATGTCCGAGGGATTGATTGAGGCACATTTTTAAAATTGTATTAATTAATTAAATATTTAAGTTGGAAATTCTGAATTTTTACAATTTTTATTACAATTCAAATTAAAAAAACTAAAAATGTGGCTCAATTGTTCCCTTGTTTATATTACGGACAATCCATATTTTTTCAGAATGAAAATCTTGATAATTGTCACACGTAACGTTGGAATTAGAAACAGTAGTTTTTGACCAAAAAGACGTAGTAGTGAGACCCCTTAAGTTTTAAACTATATAAAAAATGAAACCTAGTTATGTTAAAATATGCTGCATGCATTACCAGTGTTCAAATATCAAAGTGTAGATTTAAGATTCATTACCTTTTCTAGACTCATTATCATCATCATCATCACTATCTGCTTTATTTTTAGTTGCTATTTCCTTTGCACTTTCTTTTGCAGCTGGAAAAATATTAAAAATAGGTGTAGTAAAATATATGTTAATAATTTAAAAAAAAAATTAATGTGATTACTTAAGACCGGATTTATATTCTTTTAAAAAACCTTCAAATATTCTCATTACATTCTCTTAAAAATTTAAAAAATATGCAAAAATAATCAATAAACATTATTATTTGCCAAAATATGCATTTTTAAATTTTTTTTTCAATATTATTTTGATAGTGAGGTATTAATTAGGTATTAAAAGTTGCATATTCTAATGAAATACTATTGCACTTTAGTAAGAGTTGGAAATGATAAAAAAAAAAATTGTAAATGTTCAAAAATTTTTTTCTGGGTACCGTTCATATTAAAATTCAAAATAAATACAAATTTTTTCTCACAATTTACAAAATATTCCAAAATATGCTAAATGGGTTAAATATTCTCTTACCCATGAAATATTCTCAAATATGCAAAAAAACTTTTTTCTACGCATTCGGAATCAAATGAATCGTTCACATTTTTTACTCTCATAAGACTGCATAGACCCAGTAAAATTGGGTAAAAATTGTATGTAAAAATATTTAAATCCGGTCATTAGTGATTACTAACCATTAGGACAATCACAAAAAAACCTTGATTCAAGCAGATGAATCTTATATGTATATAAAACAACTATATTATTATTGACTTTTTATTTAAATGTTTAATCACATATTAATAATTTGAAAGTACATGTACACATTTCAGTACTTCTTCTCTGATATTTGTTGGGGTGGTGAAAATAAAACGTTTGAAGTATAAAATTGTACACTTCCTTCCTATTTTTAACAGTTAACTTATTGTTAAACAAATAGACTTAAACAAATCCTAAAGGGATATTAAATATTCAGTAAAGATGAAGAGAACGCACTGAGTAAGCTGATTGACTCGCTAAAAAATAAAAATTTGATTATCTGTTTCAGTTTTCAATAAGACAACAGAAGTGAACAAAATTCTTGCTTATACTCTATGTAAGTTTAAATTATACACAAGGGAACTTAATTCATCCAATATTAATTTTTTTTTGTTTTATGGTAAATTATTCTATTTATTGCTGTTTATTTAAATACAATTGTGCAATATGAAGTGTAAATTAATACTCAGTAAACTATACAATTATTTTCACCAGAGCACTTCACTTTAAATCATTTAACAATTACCTTGCATTGCTTGTTTAGCTGCTTCTTCAGCTTTAGCTTCTTCTTCTTCGTCATACGGCTGTAACTGTTTTTCTCTAAATTTGTGAACACTGAATTCTTGTTCATTGATTGGAACATGACGAACAATTAATCTGGTATTAGTACTACTACTTTGTGTACCAATTTTTTGTCGTCTCTTACTTAAACGAACTCTAAAATGTTTGATTATTGTCATGATTCAAAAAATATATCTATCTAAAATAATCTAAACCAAACCTTGTTTCCAATTCATTATAAAATACTCCATCTGGCTGTACAGTAAGTTGTATTCTCTGGCCATTTTGTACTCATATTCATAATCGTCATCATATGGACGTGCTTCAACAACATCTTCACGACGTTTAACTATAGTTTCTTCAGATGGTAAAAAGTAAGCTACAAACTGTTCACCACTTTCATCCATTACACCTCTGAAAATTTTTCATAAGCTTTAGTTTATAATGTTTACAATTTTACTATTACATATAATTACTTTTTATTTTTATGGCTTCAAAATATAATTGTTTTAATTACCTAATCATAGCTTGAGACATTTCTTCTATCTGAGCTGGAATAGGCCGACCCATTGGAGCTGGATCTGAATCAAAGATAACTTGAGCACATGGAAATCTCCAATTCTAATTAAAAATAAGTGAGTTACATTATTTAAACAATTAAACAATTCTGTTACAACTATCAAAATGTTCAATGTTACTTTGAAATCTGGAAAAACATTTAATGTCTCAACAGCATGGACATTTGGCTTGCTGTAATGTTTTTCAACTGGTTTTTTATTGTCTTCAAATGTCTTTTCAATTGCTTTCATCTGACTATCTCTATCCATGTAAAGAGTTTCCTCCTGAAACAATTTAGTATTTTTATTTAGTAAAATAGTTAGAAGTTTTATTTTCAAAATTATACCTTAAAGTTCTTTTTGATACTAAACCCAACTTTAGCCTCAACTTTTTCAATTGTTTGTGGTTGAAACCTAGTTTGTTCTGTAGAAATGTATTCTGTACGTCGTAACCAAGATACACTTCTGGCATGATGTCTTGACCTAGAAATTTAAATATTATTTTTTATGAAAAATATTTACCAAATTGATTCTAGATAGTAGATTTAGAGTTTAAACCAAATTGACAAATATCTTCAGTATTTATTAATCAATATTATAAATAAAAAAAACCAATAGTTAAAAATAACAAATAGGTGATTTAGGACCGTTCTTACACTGTCCGGTAAAGTGTTGGTTAACGTTAACCGACTGATAACAGATTATTACCGGTAGAATTCAACCAGTTAAGTGTCGGTTAACTTTAACCAGACATTGTAAGAACGGCCATTAAATATGATATATAATTTTTAAGATAAATTTGATTGAAATTCAAGTAAATTAAATATTACTATTAAACTTCAATCTTTATTAACATCAAATTGTTTAACTAATAATTTTAACATTAGGTTACCTAGACATTATTTAAATACTTCTATTATGTACAAAACAAATCGTTGATTTTGTTTTTAGTAAGATAATTTATATTATAAATAAAAAGTAAATGTAAAATTGTACCTTTTAGAATCTTGTGGAGTTAAGACATCTTCTTCCAAAAGTTTTTCATCAGCATTATCCATTTGTAAATCATAGTCTATTGTATACTTATCTTTATTAACCAAATCAATGTTGAGTCCTAAATCATGATCTGCGAGTATTTCAAACTTATATGATCTCTCTAAAGACGTAGGGTTATATTGTATAAATCTATAAAATAAATTATCTTAAATAAATTTAAATAAAAGTTATAGGTATGTGTAAAAAACGAAGTATCCCACCTTGTTGTATCAAAAGGATACGAGAGAAATTTTAAATCAAAGGGTATGTCTGGAAGCATATTGCAATATTTCACTTTACATACTAAATCGGACCTAAAAATGATGAATAATGATTACAGACACAAAAATAAAACAAATATTCAACGGAGTAAACCGTGTTATTAATAACATACCTTTTTTCTACGGCGCGTAGTGGCCTTTTTTCTTGAGCTGTATTGTTTTGAACGGTTGGGGCCATTATTGAAACATATAATATAGCAATCACCAAAAGAAACTACCCCTGTAAATTATTCGGTAAAATTTACAAATACCAATATAAAATCATAAACATCGGGTGAGCAACTTAATATCGATGATCCATAAAAAAGTAAGTAAACTAGATCAGCAACCGGTACCAATGATCTAAGATTGGTAGACGGTAGTTCATAGAGAAAATCCATAGATATTAAAGATATCTTTATTATCTATACGAAAACCACGGACTACGATATAATCACAGACAATATTAAATATTATATTATTGTTATGGTAATGTGGCATCAATACAACACGGTATCAGCATTGTCTTCAGTGTTGCCAGATTTTTAAAACCTAATAATCGTACCAAACTTATTTTAGTTATCGTACAAACAGGGCACCAAAATTATCGTACAATATCGTACGATATAATATAATATATACCGTTACCTTATAATTTTTTATAATAAATAAAAGTTTTTCTATTAGTCAATTCCATAGACTTCTAACTTATGTATTAGTATGCATTTGGATTCCATTTCCATATAATTTAAACTTTCAACATTTATGTGTAATACAATATTTGATAAAGATATTAAAGATTAAGTCATTATCAATAATTAAAATACAAAAACGAAATCATCTCAATTTAATAAGCATGTAATACAATAATATAATAAAATTCAATAGTAGGTAAGTAGATACATATTATCATTATTAAGATTAAGTTATAAAAAAAATATAAAATAAAATTTGAAAACTTTATTAAGTAATTTCCATATCGTTAAAAATATAAAATTAAATAATATTAAATATATATATGAATAATATTTTTTTTAAACTTTGCAACTATTATGGGTTTTAGTCATCTGGAATATAAATTGATTCATTCACAGTATTTGTGACAATATTATCAGGTTCACTCATTAGAGGATTATTAATAGTAGTAGGATATAAAACTGCACTGGTCATAGAGTTTATCATTGTTTGGGTTGGAGTAAAGTAAATACAATTTTTATCTTGATATCTTCCTCCCCTTATACATTGTTTAGCTAAAAGAGTGCCATTGACTATAATTAAAAACTGCAGACAATGCCCGTAAACAGCTCAAAACAAGTCAAAATATTTTCGAAAATGTACGGTGTATATAAAATGAGAATATAAACATTCAGTGAAATTTATCTACAGTTATTCGTTTTTAAATTACAACAAAATAACAAAATCGCTACATGAGAAATCGAGTGAATATCCAATATTGTAAAAATATGAACTTCAAATACGCTCATAAAAATTTAAATTGATTTGCTTGTAGACATTTTTTTTTGATAAAGGTAGATAAACTTATGAATAATCTTGTATTACATTTTCAAACCTTAGATTTAAAAAGAAATTTTTTTATGAATTCTCAACTCAAAATAATTTGCTAATAAGCATTTTTTAACAGCTTTTGTTATTTTCATTCAAAAATTGTTTGTACTATTTTTCACCTAATAAATGATTTTGTTTGGATTCTTCCAAACGTATATTATGAATCATATCTTGTTCAAATAATATTTTCTATTCTTCATATTGTGAAAACTTACTATAGAATACATTGACAATTTTTCATTTGAGCAGCCAATATGAATGATGGAATTTGTACTACCTAATGGTAGTCACATCATAACTACTCCCAAAATCTAAAATAGACATAGTATGAAGAATTAATATAACTTCTTCAAACTGTAGGAGATAATTTAAATGAAATACCCTTTTAACTTACTATTTCATGCCGTGACAATATGCTTTCATTCTGAGATGTCGTCGTCTCAGAATGAAAAGGTTCTAACGTAATTTTTGTAATTATTCGGGGGACATTTTTAAGTTATCATTCATATATGAATTAGAACCTTTTCATTCTCTTTATCTCATTGAATAATCAATGGATCGATACAATTTCAGGATTGAATTATACAACAAAAAATATTAAATAATAATATGCAAAAAAATTGATTTAGAACCTTTTCATTCTGAGACGACAATGTATCATTAGTATTTTCACTGCCAACTTAATACATCTTGTGACAATGTAACCCGATGGATTTTGCCCACATATCCACATATTATCTCTTCGTTATTAATCGTATATGGCAGCGCTATCTAACTATAGGAAATTGACTAGTTGTGAGGGCCACACGCACGTGTAAGAGTTAGTAAAAAATGATATGGCGTCAGTAGATGGCGATTATTGAATTAATTTAAAGGGCTTATAACGGCCGATATCCATCACGGAAATCGCCGAATTCACAGTTTTTGACCGATTTCAATAAAATGTTTGTCAATAGATTCAACAAGATCCGTAGTGTAAAAGTGTAATAGGCTATTTTTAATTACTTACTTTTTACTTTTTAACACATAAAATATGTTGAATACAATTGACTCACGAACAACTATAATTTAAATGTTTTTATGATTGGATATAAATATTAAAATAAATAACTGTAGATCCGTATTTTATATTTCGTCAACCCTAAATAACTGTGTTAAAAATCTGCCCAGTTTACATTCAACAGAGTGTGAGGAGGTGTAAATCCACGGACATTTAATTTTTTATGGGCAACGCCGTGCAGGATCTGCTTGTATATGTAACAATAGGTACGCACGTAATATATCATAATATATAGTTACATATTTTATTGTTCGGTTTGATTGTTTTCATCAACATTATGTTCAGATTTTATGTAAATTGTCACTAAAGTTTGATATAACAGAATTCGTTATGGATGTATCAGATCTATAACAAATATAGACAGGCGTATGTAATTTGAGTATTGAGTGGAAATTAGCGTAACATAGTATATTATATAATTTATATACAGTTGAATCCACTTAATTGGGACACATTGGGCGGTGACCTATTTGTCCCCATTATCTGACTGTCCCGATTAACCAAATAATTGTACACACAATACATTCATTCCGGACTGTCATTAATGTTCCCATTAAACGAGTGTCCTCTTTAAGCGAATCCTACTGTACCTATATTATACAGTATTTCCCGCTTATACTTGACTAAATTGGAGACCAAAGAATTTGGGTCCATTACCAATATGAGTCAATAAGACGAAATGCCAAAGAATAAAATGATTTATAATATTATGTTTAATGATTTTAGATATTATATTATTTTGTAATAATAAATCCATCATTGTGTCACGGTGGCTACAATTCTATACGTCAGTAATCAGTATATGTATTTGTTAATAGTATAGGTAGGTAATATACTAATATGTGTATACTATATGCGCCTTAATTATACTGATATTATTCTATAGAAATATTAATTATTAAGATTTAAGATATCGATAATGGTCATAATAATAGTCAATACAATTATCATACAAATTGGCCTTTGTGAACAGTGCAACATTATCCGACATCGAACCAACCTGTCCAACACATTTGTTGGTAACTTGTTGGAAAACGTTTAACATTTTTTGGTGTTTATTTTCACAAAGGGGCCAAGTTAGTGAAATTTGCAACAAATTTGTCGGATGAGTTGGAATTTTTGATTAACATCTGTTAATATTGTCCAACTAAGCTAGCCAAGCTAGTTCAAATCAGTTATAGACATTAAAAATGTTCGGGTGATGTGTATATACTTTTATTATTGGGTTACTAGTCATACGTATATTACATTTAATTTCCGCATTGGCATATGGTAGGTATATGTATATTATATTACAACTAGGAAACCGAATTTTTGAAATAGGAACCCAATACAAAATTACCCAAATAAGGCGTAAGTATCTATATACCTATATGTATAATTATTAAAGGCTATGGTACGAAATACGTGAGCTACTGAGAAAATTTAAATTCAAGTTGATCCATAGTAATTTGGATCAAAGATAAATAAATAACAGAACAATTGACCAAAATATATAAATTTTGGAAAATATAATATTTTCTATCATATTGTTGTAGATACAATCACACACTTTCATGTATACACTGTCCATTAATTTGGAATAATTTAATTCCTGCGTAGGTACAGAATCTGATGAACAATGTATCTTTCTTATTTTTAGAAAAATCTGTTTCCTATTGGATATATTTTATAACTGATTCATACAATAGTATGAGGGTAGATAACCATGATATACAGGGACCTACTAAGTATATAAGTACTTTAGTTTATCATTGTATTATTGTAAATATAATTAATGCTCAAAGACATGGCTACATTTCAACAACTAAAACACACTAAAAAAAGTTGTTCCTATGACAGTAGGTTTTAATGTTGAATGTAGGTACCTACGCATATTATTCTTAATAGTACCTACCGGTTTAGAATAATAAATTATCGTCTATGGAATTAAAATATTATGTTTTTGTCAAGGTACTATCTAGATTCTATATTATGCTTATTTTTGCTTATCATGGTCTGTCAATTTACATTGTTTCAATAATAAACGATTAGGTATTTTGCAACTTTTAACAGTAAAATATTTTATACAATTAAGAATTTTAAATATGCTTATAAAATATAAAAAGATTTTAAATCTCATGTTGTCTAGAAAATTTGGTTTACGATAAAAAAATTGGATGCTATTTTGCATCCATCACACACATACCTACAGCTCACTGTATAATATACGTTCGCCGAACTCACAAGCTTTTACAGTGCGTCACATTCTCGTGCCTATTTAATGTTTACTAAAATCGAGTATCTATTTCTTACCGTTTCCTAGAAGGCGGTGCATCCGGTGAATTTAGTTCCGGTTCCATGGGCCGGTGACTAAATGGTTTGGCGAGCGCTTTAATGTAATTACGATTTACTAGGCCGATATCTAATGAAGGCACTTGATTCATGTACAACGTCACCACCTAAACAGATATTCACACTCAACATTAAATCAAGAAGTTTTTAGTCATAAACTTTTACATAAAAGTTCTACAAATATATTTTTTTGCGTTATATGACATTTTTGTGCTAGACGCGTAAATTGTTAGAGTCAGATAGTCTTAAGACAATATTATATTATGTAATGTCTGCGATTGAAATTGTACCTATTGATGTTTATTATATTATAATAAATATAATATGCACCTTTTATAATAATACCTAAAAGGTATAATTATCTATAAAACAATTTTTTTAACATTAACGATTAACCTAATAACCTCACGTTCTCACTATTAACTCACTCTGTCAATATCTGTGTTTTTGAAAAAATAAATTTATACGTTAAGTAGTACTTACCTATATTATTATCTCTAGTGAAATTACATCCCGAAAATTGGAGGTTAACATTCACCAGTGGAATTTTATCACAGAGCATTTATAGACAACAATAAAAATACATTAATGTATATTTACTGCGGGGCAGGTATGTATTTTAATATATCGGCGATGCTACAATATTATGCCTTGAACAAGTAGGAATATGGAGTAAGTATAAGTACTAGACCACATGCAGACATAATATTTACTATTATTCCTATTTCCTACCATACGTAATGCATTCATTTTTTTTTATAACTATTTACGCAGGTATGCAGTAAAATACCAGAGTTGTTTATAATTGTTACTATTTTCGATTTTTAAATTGTGTATAAAAAAAGCGGCCATGTTTAAATTTTTAAATTTTTAGTTCAAAAAAGACATTTTTAATTGCAACTTTTATGCTGGAATTTATTTTATTAGCTATTTATTTGTCGTTAATGGTGAATAAATACCTAATCGTATACCTAGGATGGAATATGGCTTGATTGAGCCCCAAAATCAACAGATATTAAATTATTTTAATTAATACTTATATATTTTTCCTTCCTCTAGATTTTTACTAATTGTTGATTAAATATTATGTAAATTATTAGGTAATTTTAAACATTTTTAAAACAAATAAAACTTCAAATTGTTTCGACCCAACACCATGATATTGAGGTATTTTTAGTCTCTATATAGGTCATGAGTACATTTTTGAGGGTTGAAAAAATTTGACATTTTTAAAAATTTTAGGATTAATAATTTTATATAAAGATATTATATAATATTATAAACCTACTCATAATATATTATGTACCTTTGTTTATTATTAATTTTTTTTTTTATAAAATTTTAATTCACATCGATTTCAATAATGTGATTATAATTATCATTCACACCATTAATTTTCATTAATGTCAATATTTGTTAATTTGTTAAATTGGTGCAGAATCAGAAAGAAGAGATTAAAAATAAGTTTAAAATCTGATATCAATATGAAAGTGCAAAGTGTGAATAAATAATAAGGTAAATTGACCACTATTTTTTTTTCGTGTATCTCGTTAATCGTACACGGGGCACATTGTTAATTCCAAGTACACATAAACACATTACTTGTAGCTCGGACTCAATAGGTACATAATGGAGTCTACGAAGAGCAGAAAAAGAAGTATTAAAGTATTTGGATGTGAGTCGTGAAAATAAATTATTTTTTAAAAGTTGAATGACGTCGAAAGTTGAATACTTATACCTTTGAAACAATAACAGTTTTTAAGTTGCGTTAAGGGCGACCACAGGGTGGTCTCTTTGAACATGATAATTACCTTTCAATATTCTAATATTAAAACAATTGATAATGTATATCAATTACCAATGAACAGTAAATATTATTAAAATTTTAAAATATAACAACAATAAAACGTAAGTAGGTACACTTGGATAGTCTTCAGCAATTTGACGAAAACGATTATTTTTTTGAATATTTTTTTTTTGCGCCATGGTAGGAAATACCAAATACCTAGTACCAAATTTACCTTTCCTGTCTTAAAGTTTTATAAAAAATGCTACTATTTTGAAAAGTTTGGGAATCCCTGGCATGATGCTATTCTTTTGCTTTGCAAATATTATAACTTAATGCAGTGGCGTAACCAGTGGGTTGGGAGGTGGAGGGGGGGTGTTAAATCCCCCACCATTGACATATTTCCCTTAATAAATGTATTATTTATATACGAAAACTAAAAAAACTTGGTTTAATTTATACTTAACTAACCTGCCCCTACCCTCCCACTCCAATTTAATAATCCTGGCTACGCCACTGAATTTTAATGCGTTCACTTTTATTAAAGTTGGTAACTGACTTTTTTGAAATCGGTTGTTGTGAGGTTCTCAATGACTGCATACACATTATTCACGCTTTTGTAAAGTAACCAGTCGAAGAACACATCATACGAGATGTTGTCGTCTAGTGGCATTATCATACCAAACTGCGGTAGCACGTAGTACAGGCGATGTGTTCGGTTTTTCAGTATTTCCGAGCGGGCAAATAAGAGTTTGCCCAATGATCTTATATGAGGAAGGCCGTTTAAGTTTATTTGTTGTTTATAGTGCACGTGCACAAGGTCTATGTCCGAGAAGTGTTCGAGTACTGTCAGATTCAGAAATCCCAATTCCCTCGTGTGTTCCATTGCGTATAATATATTATCATGAATTGAGACCTATTATATGACTGCTTATATAGTATATTGAAATTAAAATCGTTCGATTAATTAAATACTTACTACAGGTAAAAGTGTCAATTCAACAAAATCACAGCTAATACGTATCCACGAAAACGGTATATTTACATAATATGTTGCGATGATTCGTTGTGTTTATTAAACGCCTAATTGACCTTAAAACTATATTATAAAATGACGTGAAATATTATCTCCTAGGACCTAGGTCTTAGATAATCAGTCTCATTGAATAAATATAAAAAAATATTTAAATTTAATAGCTTGTACTGCATAAATAGATTTTCTCGTTTATAATTCGTTCAAAAATTAAAAAATTGATTTTAGCTACTAACGTTGTGGAGGGCGTAATAGATATGCTAAAAGACTTAAAAAATGATTTTAAACACTTGGAACCATGATAAAAAAAATTATATTGAATACCTACCGTTAGGTCCATAGTTGAAAGAGTGCGATTTCTAAATATTTGTATTATTTGTTAAATGATTTCCCTTGGGTTGAGTGGGGTCTGGCAAAACTTACGTTTTATAATATTGATTAAAAAAAATAATAAAAAAAATTTTTCGTGGTAGTCCTACCATCAGAAAATGGGTGTTGCAAATTGTTGCAAATTGGTTTCAAAATATTGGCACTGGTTTGGAGTGGTTAGCTCAAAGTACTCCCACTTTGAACTATCGACCGCCGCTGCGTGAAGTTGGCATCCCGAGGGTTAGGTATATCGGTATATAATGGTATACCGCGAAAATATATGATTATTTTGTTTGACGTCCATTTGTTTTCCGTTCTGTGGCGATTTTCGAGTACGAATAAAACAGATAGTGTAATGATTCGTTTATAAAATTAATCGGCATATTTAGCTATGATAAGTATTATGAACATAAATTTGTAAAGATTGATGGATATTTGTACTCGTAGTTTTAAAATCCTTACGCCTGATATTTGACGTCACGAATATATATGATTATTTCGTCTGACCATGAGGAGATTGGCTGACAAGTTTCTTAAAAATTTTGTTCTTTATAGTTTTTTCATATTTTGAAAATCATTCAATTTTTTGTGAAAAATGTATTAGTAAAAAAATTTAGTAGGTAAAAATAATTATTAAAAAATTTAGTAATTATAGGAAAAAAAATTTAGTAATTTGATAAAAATGTATAACACATTGTTTTTAAAAATTGGTATCTGGTAATGAGATTACTAGTATACCATGACATATAATGACCCAGGAATCAATTAATACATTGAGTATAGATCTCGCGGGAATCAACTCACCTACTGCGGTATTATAATACATCCAACAATTACATTAAATAACATTTTTACTAGATAAATTTAAATTTAATAATATGAAAATAATTTTCGTCATTTAATATTTAGTCGATGATGTTACCATCTCGTAGCAAATATTATTTTCGCTATTTTGCTGACTAAAAATATAAAATAAAATTTGTGCATATAGTCATCTATAAAAATACCTAATGTAAGAGACAGGCGTATATGAATACATATTTACACATCGCTGACTGGCAGTTCATTTATATGACGTAAATGCAGCATAAAACGTTTCCAAACTGAAATTATCAAACAATATCCAAAAGGTTCAACAATTTAAAAACACGCTTTATCTAAAACAACTAAATTTAATTGTTGATTCTTCTGGGATAGTACAGTAAATAAGAATAAATCTGATAGCTAGGAGACATTTTTTTTATTGTTTTCGGTAAAAAATGCAATAGTTACCTATAAGGTTCCGCATAAGTTGTCAATAGTGAAATTAAAAAAAGTTGAGTGTAAGTCCACATTCATTTTTTATGATTGTCTAATTTTCGCAACTTAGATGAATTTTGTTACAGTTCTAACTTCAGACAATCATAGACAATTATTGTGGACTTACGCTCAACTTAAGAAGATTCCTTATAAATTTATCTACCTTTAAAAAAACAAAGTTCAATGGAAAGTTATATTAATTTTTTATGTGGTTTGAATTTAAGAATTTTACGATATTAAATTAACGAATTCCAATCAATGAATTCTTGATATGTAGTTGTTTTTCAAAAATGAATAGCCACAGACACTTGATATTTTTACTAAATGTTAATTCATTTTAAAATTTTCCATAAAACTATAATATAATATAACAACATTTTTTAAATAATTTGATACTCTGACCAGTTTATAACCATAAAAAATTTCGATTTTAATTAACTTGTATTCAGTTAAAAAGCTTTAAAAATGAATGCATTGCAAAAGTATTAAAGATATGCCGGCAAAATCTTTTTTAATAAGCATTTAAGTTAAAATGTTGACAACATTTATAAAAATTGCAAATTATTTTGTAGTTAAAAATGTATAAAATTATCAATTTTTTAACCAAAGATTGAAAAATTAAAACATAGTTTTTCATAAATAGTTGATACTGTAACCCAAATTTCTAAAAAATATATTCTCACAATTTTTTTATACCTAGACATTTTAAGTTCAAAATTGAAACAAATTAGATAAGTAAACGACAAATTACGATTTTAGTTATTTTGTTGTAATTTAAAAATATTATTCGCGGGTACATAAAACTTTGAAAATACCTAAAACAAATTAAATGTTTTCGACAAAATAAATTTAACATACTGCTATTAGTATAAATCACTTTAATAGCAATAATATTGTAAAATATACTTTTAGTAATATACTAGGCAGACCGTTTTCGTTCAGATTCGGTTTTCGTATACCTACCCACAATGATTTTATATCATTGGATTCAAAAAATTTAACACATCCATTACAATGACCCATTCGTCAGATAGCCACTAGATTTCGCCATATTGACCGGTTTCCAAATAAATTGATACCTATTATTATATTGTTCCCTCCGCGGGCCCTGGCTATAATATAATTATCATAAGGACATTTAAACTTTAAAGTATGAATAAAATATTATATATTATATAGATACAACACAACAATCTTGTGTATAATCGATAAATTGTATATTTATCGAATTATAGTCGCACTAACTCATATATTTAATCGTCATTTACTAATCTAGTTTCCCAGATAAAACCCATGATAGATATAGTATTTTGCATTTGCAAGCTATATTAACAATAGCTGAACATAGTAGGTTGTAGGTACTATTATAGTCTATACGGAATACGTCTACGAGCTACTGTTATACAAATAGTAGGTACCTAAAAGTAAAAACAATAAATATCCAAACATTTTTTTTTTTAAGTAAACATTTTTGATTCCGATTTTAAATAATACATAATAATATGAAAAGCTCGACATAGATTTTATGGATTTATTATTTATAAATGTTAGAGCATAAAAATGTATTTTACTGCGCTAAATATCTAGGTATAAATTCTATACTCAGTGGTACAATACAGTACTTATAAATTATAGTACAGTTAATGGTAAAAAAATTAATTTTTTAGTAGCGGTGGTGCTATATTAGTACTAGCACTCCAGCGGAAATATTTAGGAACACATTTTGAGTGGGGTCCACTTAATTTTTTATATCATTCCTAAATAATAAGTATACAGTAATACGTCATGCTAAATATTTGCTCTGAGATAAATGTTTAAATTCCAGTTTGTGTGGGGCTGGGGGACACGCGTATACCTAATAGTGACTCTTGCGTGCGTAATTACGCAAATTATTATTCTAATCACGATTTGCATAGGTCCGGTCATAGATTTTTAATAATTAAAATAAGCCCAATAACCTAATCTATATAATATATTATATTATGTGTGCACTGTGCATCAAAACTATGTTCAAATTTAATTTGCTCACACATGTTCGAATGTTCATTACATTAACTACTTCTAATCATTATACATTTTCGATGGTCAATGCTTATATATCTGTATAATTATAATATAATTTGTTATATAATAGTTTAGTATAAAGCAATACATTATAAATGTATATATTAAAGTAATAGTTAGTGTACGCACTACGCATTCACATTTTAGCAGGTGTTATTAGTTGTTTACCGCTCACAAACGAATAACTACAGAAGACGGTAGTGAAACGCCCGCATATAGGTATAGGGATAAAATATTTGTATCCTAATAAATCATCACTTCAAAGAACACATTATATAAAAATCCACAGGGACGGATAAGTGGTTTTTCGTGTTCAATGACGTTGTTATAATATTATCGTTGCTTATTTAATATTATTATTGTTGTATGATATTATTCCTGTAATATAGGAAACCAGTTTAGTTGGTACCTACACATTATGCTATATGAGTATTTTTTTCGGTCTAACACATACAACATATGCCGAGGAATTTACTTGGCCACACACATACACACACACATACATACATACACACACACACACACACACACACACACACACACACACACACACACACACACACACACACACGCACGCACTTGCATGCGCGGGCACCCTCGTTCTCGGAGGTGTATTATCGTACTGTTGGAAGCAATTCAAGGACGGTGGTGCCGTCAAAGTCTCTCTTACAAGACTTAATATCCAAGTGGTTCCTAAAGTAATATCACACATAATCGTAAAATCAATATTATATTCATCACTCCACTCGGAATCTAAAATATTATGGATTCTCAATATAAATTACCTATATAATAATAATATAGATGGATACCTAAACTATATTATATTAATGGTCAGTCTTATAATTGTCTTTATAAAATGAATAAAATGAATACCAAATTTAGTAGCCCGAATTAGCAATCAGCGTATAATATACTAAAATAATATTTTCTATCATATTATATTAGCCATATTATATTAACCTTATATTTTGAAATGTTTAAACATGGGTTACTATTCATCTTGCATTTGGGGTAAAAGTAATTTATATATACAAGTTTTTTGTTAACTTTTCTGAACTTCTCAACGTGATATAGGTACATAATAATATTACATTGCATGTTTTTTTTAAATGTCAATGAAATTAGATATGTTTGAGTGTGATGAATTGAGTAAACTGTTTAATTTTTTATAAAAAGATTTATGTGGTTCATATATACTATAATATTATTAAAAAAGACCTAGGTCCGTTAAGCTGTTTAGAATTAAATGAATAAATAATACCTGTGACGTAAAATAATAGAACATCATAATGAGTATTTCTTATCTTATAACTACATTTTTTATGACAATGAAAAATATAATTTATATTTTAACAAGTACTTTTGAATGTCCACACTTTTTTTGGTGTTATTCAAATTTAAAGATCAATAAAAATAAAAACAATTAAATCCAGTAAGTGGGCCCCTGATTTGCATATGGGCCCTGGACTAATACCCATAATGTACTTGCGTAAAATATAAGGTCCTGTGTGCATGGCTGTGATTTCTAAAACCACCTATACAGATATTATATTATCATTAAATTTCAAATAAACTTCCACGTTTTGACTTTTCAACACCCACGTTTAATATAATTTTTTTCAGCAAATTGTGAAAACAAAATCTGAAACCGTCAATCACTTTCAACGTTTTATTCCTTTTGATTTTCATATCGTAATTTTTATTAAATTGAAAATAATAGGTACACACTATAGATCAACGTAAGAACACGCGCAAGAGCTAAAATTAAATGCATATTATATGGTCTATATAGCAGCTAGTAATATTATATTAGTGAACATATTAATATTTAACATATAAGTACTTATCTTTAAATTGTACGGTAAATCGACCGGATATCGGAATATCCCATGATGATATTTACGTATATGTTTTAAAAGTACTAGGACCGTCATTTTATTTACATAGTACATACATATATATATACCTAAATAATAATTTTATTTTTTTATTTTTTTATAATACTATTTTTTATGGAATTAAATACATTAATTCTCATTAATTTTAATAGGTAACTACATTTTATTGATTTAATGAAACAGAAAATCATTATATTTTAAATCAATAAGCCATTTAAATGACTAATGAGTTAGATAATATTAAGTACATAATATAATACAACGACAAACAAAAAATAAAAAAAAGATTTCTTTTAATATTAAAGGTTAAGTAAGGACGTTAGGTTATAATAACTTGTTTAGAACAAACCAGTTTCTAATCTATACATTCTACACTCATTAAAGAAAAGAAGTGTTTACACACATGACCTATGTACCTACGTTAACTACCTATGTGAAGTTAGTCGTATAAAAGCCTAATTGCCATAACATAGACCATTATATATACGTTCAGAAGAATCAATTTAAAGAAAAGAATATTATCCAGAGCTCTATGTAGGATTTTTAAGATATTTAAATTTTTAAGCAAAATATGATCGTTTTAAAATTTATAAAAAAAAGTATATAATTTTATGCTTTAGTAATATACGGAGACTAGCAGTGGGTTACGAACCCAGGTTAACAAACCTTAACAATTTAGAAATAATTTTATTATATAATAAAACCAACTTGAATTTAAAAAACGCAATTTTAATTAAATAACTCACAATATTATAAGCTTAGGTGAGTTGCATTGGCACATTCTTTAAAAAAAAAAATGAATTCGTTCCTATGTTGTTTTTATAGAAAATGAATAATTACTTTTTCCGTTCTAAACAGAGAAAAAAATAAGTAAAAAAGAGTGGGTATGTGGATGTTACACTGCTCTACAGAAGGTCACAAGTGGGTCACTGTATAATGTATGGTAATCGGTATTACATTTTAATTCAATGATATCATAATAATTAATAACATTGTAGGTATACGAAAAACGATTTTGAGCGGAAACGGTTTGTCAGTCTAGTATATTTTAATTTATATTTATAATGTTAATACATATTATTAATACGGTAGCCGGTAAGTTGAATTAATATTACAAAATTACAAAAAAATATCGAAAATCGTTACTTTTGGTTATATAATATGTCATTTCGTTCAATTTTACAATAACTGTAAAAAAAACTATGTTTATGTATATTTTTAGATTATTCGGCACACACAATGAACAACTTACGTGCAACCTTGTTTTAAATTTCCAATCTTTAGCTGTAAAATTTGAATATTTTATAAATGTTTGATTACAAAATCTTTTTTAAGTTTTAAATTTGATATATATTTTGTCAATGTTTGAACTTTCAATGATATAATAAAAAAAATGTGTCTATATGCTATATGTGTTTTTAATATTTTTCAACTGCTATAGGAGTAACAATATATAGGAGCCTTGTATTAAATGTTCACGCATTTTGAAACAACAAATACAGTTTTATTGAAATGTATAGAAAAAAACTAAAAAATTTAAAATGTCTTATTCGATAGTATATACCATATACCATAAGTAATGTAGGTATAAATGCCATTAAAAGGGTGAGTGAGCAAATAGACTTATAAATATTGTACCTTGGACCTACAACAAGTGAACAACATGAATAGGTAAGTAAATACATTAATAAAAAACACGTCATCTAGGTACTTCAACTTAATATTATAATAATATTGATAAAATAAGTACCAACCTAGTACCTAATACAATAAAAAAATGCATATTATAAATTAACCTTCCTACTATTTAAACCCAAAATCACAATTTTTTGAGAATTCAATTGCGAATTTCGAAGTTTTTTGCCCATAACTTATTAATGAAGTTTGAGTGACTTTTTGAAAGTACCATCAAATTAAGCACGGAATAACACATTTTGAAAAAAATTCGGACATCAGCTAACAAGGAGATTGACCAATACCTTTAAAAAAGTACCAGCTACTTTCAGTAGTCTGGTCATTATCCACCAGAGCGCGTCTACTCAGCTGATTTACAATTTACTTTTCTAAGGATTTTAGCAATTTATCGTCGGGACAGCCTGCGCTTATGCGTTTATTACGTTTGTTATAACTGGAAACGCGCTTATACTCCATTGTTTTATTTGTTCATTTCAGTCTTCACTCTTCAGATTTTTCGGTACGCAGCAAGTAGCGTTATACAGATTATATATTTTGTTCCCGTCGCTTGTTGGTAAGTTTTTTTTCTATTACGATAGTATTGTTTTAGATATATTATTTAACAAAGTTCGATTCATTAACATTCAAAAAATAAAAATTACCTATTTTGTTAAATAATATAGTTCAAATTATGTTATGTATAGATATTCATAATTTATCTAATTCAACCAAACAGAATAAATAATTAATTTAATTTAATATATTTTTACAATGCATATTATGTAAATATTAGATTATCTTCTGCTACTACCTTTCGTAAATATATAGTTGTGGCTTGTAAGTATTCCCCAAGAACTGATACATGAAGATATGATAATTATTTTAATGTAAATAATATTGAACCTGATTTAAAAATTATAAGCTCAACATTTAAGTAGGTAGAAATCTAACCTTAAAATCATCGTTTTTTTTTTATTTTTAGTAATTTGTTTTATAGATTTTCATCTTTCCATTGCATAAAGATATTTAAGATATTTTCAAATATTTGATACAATATAATCACAAAACAGCTTTGAAATCAAAAGCGTAAAAAATATCAATACTCTATAGAATATGATATCAAATATTATGTTGTGTAATATAGGTAATAAAAACCGTTTAAAATTGAATAGTTCAACAAAGTACCTACCTCATTACTTTTCATTGTTTCTTTTTTAAAATTACCATTTTTACAATTTATAGTTAGGTACCTAACCTAGGTAATCACATTTTTTAATTTGTTTGTAATAAGTAGTAGTTATTTACACAAGGAAAAAAAATTACTATAATATTATACCTAGTTAAACAAATTATAGTAAATATAACTATTTAATAGGTAAAATAACTAAAATGATTTACTTATTATTACTATATAAATGTAATTTAGTTATGGTTAGGTTTAATATATTTTATAGTTAATGCAGTTTTTAATGTTTGAATTAACTAAAAAATATAGTTAAAATAGTATATTTCAGTTCGAATAACTTCTAATAACTTGACTATAATATTTTAGCAAATCTGATTAATCTTATAGCTATCCCTATAGCAATTATAATGCACAGTCAATCCTACTATTTTTATAGTACAAACAACTGTTTTGTTTTTTCCGTGTATCATTAAATAAGTAATGGTAAACAGTTTCTTAAGATTTATAATAATACAAATATATTTTTATGAATCATACAAATTGAAAAATACAATTTCCTTATTAAAACATAAACCAATTATAATTTATGAACATAGGTACCACTTTAATCAGTTTAATGCTTAACCAATGTTTTTTTTAAAGTAACCTATATTATTATTACACTTAGGTACTTACTTATTGTTATATTTATATAGGCAATTATTATATTCATATACACAAGTGAAATAACAATTAATGTCTATAACTGGAAATATGCAAAAGTTGTTGATAAAACTAAATTAAGAAAATTAGTACATGAATATATTATAATTGTTTATAGTTGAAATATGTACATATGAACTTATTTTATGTTTATTTAGTTACAGAAAAGTAAGGCAGACATTTAAGTTGCTCAAACAAAATATTCAAAATGATTTGTTACTTACGAAAAAATAGTATACATGCATTTCTCCAACATAAGATAGCTGGACAAATGGTTAGGAGCATAACTAGAAGTATTGCTTGTAAAGGACCACAAAAAATGGAAGATTATTTCAAAGACAAAAAAATTATAGTCACTGGATCTTGTGCTGGTTTGTTACACAATTAAATAATAGCTAAGATTAAAAAATATATGTGAAAGTAAAACACAGTCACATACTTGCATAGGATATAATACTATAATATTTATGCTTACAGTTTAATGCTCGAGTTTTTAACATATCATCAAAAATGTATGACAATGAGAAATTAATTTGCATGTTTAATTATTATTGAACATTCATTTATTTTTATGTTAACCTACAATATATTTGTATTTTTATGTTTTGAAAATATTTTTCTGAAATTCTGAACGTTTAAATGTTTATTATGTGACCACTAAAATTTAGTACCTTCTAATAAGTATGTACATTTAGATGGGTGTCATGGAGTTTTCCCTAATACTCTACTCTTATATTATTCATCTAAAATGCATATTTATAGTGAAACTTTCATATTACAAAGACATGTGGGCAACAAAAAATTTATAATATTGAGAAATATGTTGAATAGAATTAAATAAATATGTTCCTTAAAAATATATCACTAAACAGAACATTTTGTTAAATGGAAGCTTGACTGAACAAATTATAATCAACTCAATAGTAATTTGTGTATCAGAACTTAATATATTGTGATACAACAAATAAAATAAAAATCAGGCATTCATAAAAAAATAATACAGTTCTAAGCAAAATTTGATGGGTTTTTTTTTTTGTGAAAGTTGTATAACTGCTTATTAGTTATTATAAGTACTTTAGATTTCAATGCAGTTTCAGTAACTTGAATCCCATAAAAACTCCGATATGATGAAAAACATTTGAATAGTTCATTGCCCTTGACATTACTTAGGCCTACATTATTAGTCTGTTCATTATCTGGAATTAAACCTCTACATTTTAAATTTTTTTATCTCAAAAATACAGGATATGTCTCATTAAAATTATTTTAACAATAAATTAAAATATTATTTTCTTATCTTGAATTGTGTGTTAATATACCTAATATTGACTCCTAACAAAATATTTATCTATTTATTTACTGCTATATAATTTAGTTTTAGGTTTAGGTATGAAATATAATACCTACCTACCTACATACCTACCTATTTATTTTTTAAAGACACATTTATAATAATACTATAATATTTAATGTCATAACCACTTTAATTTTTGATTAGTTATAAATGAGTATAATTAATTATAAGTTTTAAGATTACTAACAATGAACTTGTTTTTTAAAGCTGATTAGTTCACTATTTGATAAATAATAATAACCTAACCTATTTTTTTTTTAGGTATGGGCGAAAAAATTACAGAGAGATTACTAGATTTGGGTGCATTTGTCTATGCAGTGGTAGAGAAAAAGGAAGGAGCTGCTAAAGAATTACCAAACACAAAACAAATATTTTGTGATGTTTCAAAGTGGGAGGACACTTACAAGAAAATGTACGACATCGGACCAGTACATGGATTGGTCAACAATGCTGGTGTAGCTGTTATTGAACCATTTTTCGAAGTCACCGAAAATGGTTGGGATAAGTTAGTAAAATTTTAATTTTTCTCATATACCCGTGGTTTAGCTAGAATTTTGGAATTTAGGAGAAAGGCAAAGCAAAAAAAAAAAACCATCAACTGTTTTATTATTTGATGAACCAAAAAAAAATAAGAATACAAATTATAGCGTAAATATTGTCAATGTCAAACCAATTAAAAATAGCACCTCTATAGCAATTTTTCATCAGTTTTGTAAAAATAATAGTTGTAACACATTCGGGTACAAAAAGATATGTTACTTACTTGGAAATTGGTAGAAATATTAGGAACAAATGAGTAGGTACACCTTTTTTTAGGCACCAAAAATTAATACAACATTTGTGTGCATCATATTTTTAAAATAATACCTCGTTTGGGTTCGTTTTTTTGCTTGTTGCCTATTCCCCCTCCCCATGTTTATATGCCACTGCATATACCTAGTATTAAATCCTTTAATAAAAGGTAACCTAAATAGACTTACCTATAACATTTGTTGCGTATAATATTTGAATTTTGAATTTCCCTCAAGTATGTTTTAACCGATTATTGAAACTTAAAATTAGTTTTCCTCATCAGTTCTGTTGCTCTCTTTCACCCAAATGTTCATAAAATTAATTTTTCGTTTTTTATATCAGTGTTCTAACTGTGGTGACTCTTCAAAATTTTATTCAGTTTTTTAACGATTCCTAAATACATATTTTATATAGTTTAATGTTGGATTACAATAAAATGAATACTAGCAATACTATCGAAATGATTTTGAAACATAATGTAGATCTTGTATGAGTCATGATTTATGACAAATGTTTAATTATTATATATGAAAACAAATCACCGTACTTATTACTATGACAATACTTTATGTTCAGGACTTTGAATGTTAATGCCAGAGCCTTAGTGAGAATAAGTCAGGCAGTGGCCAAAAACATGATTAATGCTGGTATCAAAGGATCTATTGTGAATATTTCTTCAACAATTTCAACAGTAAGTCAAAATAATGAAATATATACTATAATATTTGTCATGATAACTATTGTGTATAGTATATTACCAGTATGGCTATAAATAAGTTGTATACAGTGTAGAACAGATAGAACGGACTTCTGGAATAACTTTTGTTCTAATCATTATTTAAATTTTTTTTTTTATGTATAATTTATAGTTACTTGTCTCTATTTTTATATTTTAACATTGAAAACAAAAAAAATTAATTTTCATTTAATTTTTTTTGGTTTTATTCAAAATAGCCAATTTATGAATATGATTATAAGAACGATTTTGATAGTAAAAACATTTACCTAAGTCAAGTAGTTTTTAGAATTTTTTTAAATATCAATATTATTTGATTATATGAATTTGGAACGTAATAACTTTTTCCAAAATATTTTTCTTGGGAATTAGCTGACATGAGTATATTTCTTAAATTGTTTACTTATCAAATAATTTTAACAATTTATGTTGTACGTTTAAGTAGCATCATTTTTTTTTCCGTTAAGTCTTTCTGTTACACATTGTATATATCTAAACCCCTAGGTACCATACAATATGATATCTGATATTGTTTTTTTAATGTTTCTAAATTGTGTACGTGCATCAAATGTTGTATGTACGTTATACATGATATATCAATTAATTTATATATGTTAAAAAAAACACACAAATTAAACATGTCTTATAACGGTCAAATTAGGTTATATATGGTTGTGTCCCAGGATATTATCACTAGAGTGTGATATTTATGTTTAAATTTCTAGAGAGCCATACCTGATCATACAACATACTGTGCATCTAAAGGAGCTGTGAATCAAATAACCAGAACAATGGCAATCGAGCTGGGTAAATGTGGGATCCGTACCAACAGCGTAAATCCAACTGTCGTGTTGACCCGTATGGGTAAAATTGCTTGGTCAGATCCCGAAAAATCCGAACCCATAATGAGACGAATCCCACTTGGAAGATTTGCAGGTATATTTACAATGGAATTCTAAGAGTGTGCTGAAATGAAATCTTTTCTAGATGCATACACTCGTTTGACAAAAATATATTATAATATTCAATCTTTGGTTAATTTTATATTTTAGAAACCGATGACATTGCGAACGCTGTGATTTTCATGCTCAGTGACTATTCTACCATGGTGAATGGAACGTCTCTCGTAGTTGATGGCGGGTTCTTGGCAGGATAGACAACTTTGCTACGAAACAAAGTTATTAAAGAATTCACTAATTCAATACAAAATTATTGTTTTTCTCAATATGTCATGCCAAAAGTTGTATGTAATATTTAAACTATTATATATTATATTTATTGTGTGCATTTTACAATAACTTTTATACTTAATTGTTAATAAACTGTGAATTCTAAAGCATAATATGTTTTAATTTTAAAACAATTTTTCTGTTTTCAACAACCTATAATTTTTTTCTAACATTATTTTTATTCAAATGTAAACGAAAATACCACAATCACACACACAGTCTCGACAAACATGTGATACACTTCGGGCGGACTTTTCTATTTCTATTTTACATAATGTTCATAATAGATATTTTCTTTATACAAATTAGCCACTAATTACCTGTCTAGTAGGCACTCAGTAACCGCTAACATATTTTTAAAAATAGTGGTCTGAAAACTATATTTTTTTTAAATATAATATAGCAAATCCAGTTGTAGTCATGTTTTTATATTATATACCTAATAATATGCTCTATATATTTGTATACTTGAGAGGATTACATTTATAGGAATTTAGTATAGGAAATTTAGAAGGTGCGTGCATGTTACGTAAATGGATGCGCGGTCACTATAGTAAGTGATCATTAGTGCGTATAAGATATATCGGAGTGCTTCTGCACGCAAATGTGAAAAACGAGGTACAGGATTATATTTTTTTTTTTGTCTAAAAGTATCAATTATTTGGACATTTTAATATCTAACCTAGATAACTGGTATAGTGGTAAACAATAAAATATCTGAAAATATGTCTGATTTTTAATGAAGTTTATTTGAAATCGAATTTTTTGAAAAATTTGAAAAGATGTAAAAAAAATGTACAGTTCATACATATTTGCATAACAATAGTAATTACTTATTACTATTAAAAAATAGTACTTATTAATTGTATCTACTTATCAATAGTAATTAATCATTTAATAGTTAAGTATATTATGTATTTATGTCACAAACTCGCAACATAAAACTTAGGTAAATGAAAATAAAATCACACTAGAATATTAGATATTCATAGGAAACGCTCTGCGAAGGTGCGGTTTTAGAGGAATATCAAATTAAATAATAAATATAATCATCTGTTCTTGTGATTTACGGTGCAATTAAACATGTCAAATGTCAAAAGTATTGTAAATGTATTGTAATGTCTAGTAAACATTCCTATTAAACAATATGATTGGGTTAGACTCCTTGTAATCGAATCCTTTGTATCTATTGGTGACCTAGTTGATTTAAAACTTGCTGAAGAAGATTAATGTTCAATTAAAAATGATCGAACATGACAGTTGAAATTCGAAGAGTATATAACCTAGCAGCAGTCGGATACTTGTGTTAACAAATCCTTAAAAATAATTTTAATGATAATATAATATACTAGCTGATACTGTGCACTTCGTTGCCCGTTAAGTATACCAACTCTACATGACTCAAACTTTGTTCAATTCGTTATTTAATATTCGGTGTACGGTGTTCAAAATTTATATTAACTTTTCTGTTGCCTGGAATAAAAAATTCGCAGCCGTATAGTATCCGGTAGGCTATCTACCTGTGGTAGATCGCGGACCCAGTGCGGTTTGTACGTAAGTGTATGATTTAACTCTAAAGTATTAAAGTCATACCAAGTTTATTTTGATATAATATGGTGGATTAATGTAATCAATTAATACATAATCCTAACCTAACCGTACTAAATTCCGACGAATAAAAAAACCAAATTTAACCCTTTTTAAATTAGCCTTTCTCCTTCCTAGAGGTCTGCACACCAACATTAATTTATATATAAATATATAATATAGGCTATAGCTGATCCTGCGTACTTTGTGGCCCGTAAAAAATGACAACTCTTAAACAAATTGTGATTGTTCAACTCCTTTTTGGTGTAACTCACTGCAGTAAGTGCAACTCAACCACCCTGGTAGGCAATGTGTGAAAATTCGATTTGATGCATGATTTTACCTGATCTGCCCGATTAACCAGTAGCAACCATTAATAAATAAATACTATTTCTATTAATTATTTCTCCTATAACAAATAGTAACCATTTATAATGCACTTACGTATCTAGATGGCGCTAAGACCGACGTTGTATCAACTAGCGTTGTACATTGGTTCCATTGATAACGCCGTCGTTTCCAGTCCTGTATATCTTAGTCCGTGGTTTACTATTTACTAAACATGATTAAATTATTTTGAACAGTTGACAATATTAACATTGAACAATGAACACCATCAATTGAATTTGCATTCCAAGTTCTGGTGGATGTATATTTTATTTTAAACCTTTCATAAAACTTTCAATGTGACCATCCGATGTTTAAAAAAAACACAACTAAAATTTAATATTTTATGTAGATTTTCTCGGTTGACAGTTTAGTCGTTTGTTTTATCGTTTTTATTGTACACTATATACATTATTCATATATTATTTTGATTTCATTGATTCTGTCAAAATGTATACCCGAAGTAAAACTCCCAGTATGGGAACTCCGTCCGTGTACTCGATACACGCTAGTCATTTGACTATCCGATCTTCTAACCTACGGTCAACGCGTTCCATGAAATCTTTACGTGTGCCATGGTACCAACGTCCTATATTAAAAGATGCTTACTTCCTTGATACACAGAGAGGTGCACTTGTCATTGCCTTCTATTCTTTGGTAAGCATTCAGCCATTTGGACACATTAATTTGTACATTGGTTTTGTTTTAGTTTTTAATTTATATTTATAATTAATTATAATATGGTTTTAATGTCCACTAGTTTCTAAGCAATTTTACATTGGTGACGTCAGCGTTTGATACATATTGTTTGGCAATGGCTGCTCCTGGATCCACACATTATGGTTACTATGTCATGAGCTATCAGTTTGTATATGTTGGAAGCTCTTGGGGTAAATATAAATAATATTACGTTCTGTATTCAACAACACAGCAGTTTGTTTAATTACCTAATTTTTCTATGAATATTTTTTACATTTCAGTCAGAAATTTATTGGTCTTGTTCTCATTGTTTTCATTTGTTGTGGCAGCTGTTATTTTTGTGACAAGTTTGATTTTAATATCTGCATTAGAAAATGTAAAATAATCGTTATTTTCAAAACTAATGTAATAATGATAATATTAATAATAATTTCTACAACTTTCAGGAGCACGAGAAACGGATTGTGCCTTGGTTATTTTCGTTTGCTGCATTTACAGTACTTCGATTTATTGCTTGGTTGTTTTCTTCAATAGTCAACGATCCCATATTTGGATATAATTTCTCCATGATTTTGCTGGGCGCATTGTTCAGTGTCATCAATGTATACGGCTGGATACTTATATATTCTTTGTATTTGGAACTGTTTGATTTGACTAAGCTTGAAGATTTAGCACATTTGAGAGTATGTAGTTTATCATTTGTCCTTATGTAGATATTTACAAATTAATTATTTTATTTTAGATTGGAACTATGGCCTCGCTGAATGCATCTACAACACTTTCTTTAGCTGGATCTCGTCCTACTACTCCTCATAGTACTGTTTCCATTGTTCCAATATAACTTGATACAATATTTTATTGATAAATCAGACAAGGAAATGTAGTATATATTATTTTATTTTTAAACTACAGTATAGTCACTAATCTATACTTGATACAGATCCAGACATCTGGACTAGCGAGGTCTAGATTAGAAAGACTCCACTGTATTATAGCTATTATTATTTAGACTTATGACAATGCGCTTGACACAATATAATCTTATACGTCCATTTTGTGTTCAAATGTTTTTATGTTGACAATTAATCAGTATTTTTTTTATTCATAAGTATCGTATTTCATTTTTATACTTGAATATATTTTATATCATTATTTTTAACATGGATTAAATACATTTTAACTAAATTGACTACTCTAATGCTGAGTTTACACAGTACAATATAGTATAAATAGTAAAAATAACAAAACAAAAACTTAATTTTATCATTACAAATAGGGAAATCTATTTTTAATTAAAACCTTTAATGCCATATATGCAGGGGCCGGGGGGTATCCAATGTTTCCATCTTTTCAGATAATTTATTTTGTTTACATATATTCGTGAACTTCTTGAACTAATGTTAATATCAAAAACATTTTTTTTCGGAATATTTTGTATCAAAAATGATTTTTAACGTTGTTTAGGAGTTTATACAATTATTTTTTGTTAATATTCCACTGAAACACAATCACTGTTTTGTTTTGTACTTTATACTTTTATCTTTGTTTCTTAAGTGGACCCGGTTCTAACATATAAATTATTGGAAACGTTAGTCCAATTATGGATTGGATGACCATACATCTGAATTTATTAGTGATGAAGTTTTTACGCTGTCCATATAAAAGAGAGACTAAATGAATGAATAAAACTAATTAGTATTTTCTATATGTATCTATATACTCTATAGTTTATAGTATGCTTACCCTATAGTAATAATAACTTTTTAAGAACAAAAGTTTCTTTATTTTTATTTCATATTCCTATCATTTAATTAATATTTTTTTTGAATTTTAGTTTTAATTTGAATGCAAGCCAAATTATTTTTTACAATATAATAATATACTTAATCAACTGATAGTAGCATTAATTATATTAGATAAAATGATACATGTAAACTGTAAATTTGTTTTGTGAATCTCGACTTATTTTTATACAATTTATTAGAACTTTGTAATAATAGAGAGAATATTATTGTTTTATTTATTTTAATTATAAATGCCCAAGGGCATAGAGTACATAATAAGTAGAACAAATTAAGTAACAATCATAAATAAAGAAATATAGATCAATATAAAGTAAATACAAATACTTATTATTAACAGTTAAAGATTATAGGTAACTTATTATATCACATAGCTATAGAAAGCACAAAAATACAATAAGTTAAATAAATATAATTACAGGGATACATTCAAAAAATATATGAATTAATATTAAGTATTGTAGGATAGTGTCATTGGTTATTCAATATTAAATTAAATATTATATATTTTTACATTATTTTTTTGTGTATAAGTAAAAAAGTATAAATTCATTGTTAACATTATTTAATAAATTAATAGTTATAACATTTATATTGTTTATATTTCTTTATTGTTCATTATGTACCTATGTTAATTTAGCTATTTAGGTATTGATTATTATATTCTAAGATTTATAGTCAAATACAATTGAGGACAAATGAGTACACAATTATTCTGAAACTAATTTAGATTATTGCTCATGAAACTTATAACTTATATTTCAAACTTATTATACTGGTATTTCGTTCTTGGAAAAAATTGGGAGGCCCTTACTATAAATTTTTGTAAATAGACAGTTCTCCCAGATATTTTTTATGCAGCAGTAAAATTGTCCACCATTAAATGGGAGGCATGATATTTTTAAAAATAACAAAGCATGAAAATGTTGATTAGGTACCTATGTGTTTATTGGGCATCATTGTGAAATTATGTTATCTTCAATAATTTGGAGAATACTGTTGGGATATGAACATTGACATATAGCATTATTATATTATAATAGTATAAAATTTTTATTAAATCAATTATACTCTTTATGATAGAATAAAAATTACTTTTATAATAATAATAGTAAATTGACTAGGGGAAATGTCCTTCTACACCGAAAATAGCCGCAGGGAAATATTCGTACATTCTAATATGATGTACCCAATCTCTTTTATTAAGTATGTTAAAAAATTTTTATTTTTCTTATAAATTGTGTAATAAAATATTATTAATTATTTTCATCTAAAACATAAAGGCCGAGAGGATTTAAAAGTGCCTAGTTTAATAACAGTTTACCTAATATTCTTTTATTTCCCATACAGGACATTTTAAATTCTTGAAATGAGCAATGAATGTAGGTACATACTGGTTTTACAATGATGTGTGTTTATTTAATTTTTTTATCTTATCACGGTTTGGATGTTCAACACAATTAAGGTATTTGGGTGGTATATTACTTGTTGTTTAATATAATACCTACACCAAAATCAAAATAAAATAGTCTAACATATAGTAACACCATTGATTTTAAAATTTACTTTATATTTATATGCTATATTTTAAAAATTAAAATTAATGGTAACACCTACATAATATTGCTTACATAAGCTTATCGCCAGAATATTATAATATTAGCTTGAATATAGAGGCAATATCCCATAGAGTAATTCTATGCAGTATTGCCGACCGCTTGACAGTTGTCAATCGCTGTGTGATTGAAGCAATGGCGTCATTTCAGTTTATAAGAGGGATGGGGGGCAACATTTTTGTCCGGCCCATAATAAAACTGAAAAAAACCGCTGTAAAATTAAGTTACATTTCAATTGTATTTTTATCTCAACACAAATAGCCTTCTTACATAATTGTATACTTACTAGTAGGGAATTTCATGAAATTAATTTTTTTGAAATATTTTATGAAACTTTCATGACATATTTCATATTAATGAAAGATAAAAAAAAAATTTTAATTTAAAACTTTAGTAAAAAGTATAGATAACACTTCTACATAGTTAATTTAAGTGTTAAATGAGGAGTGGAAATCCAAAACGTACCTACTATTGCCAAAATACTGATTTTTCACGAGAAGCGATTTTCTGTATCTTGACATTTTCAATAAAAACAAACCATTTATAACCAGTCAAATAATTTTGAAAAAAAGGTTTTTTTTTAATTATTTAAAAATATGTTATTTATACTTAAAATGATTCAAAATTCAAATGTGTTAAATATTCTAGAGTTATATTTTTAATTTAATTTTAAACTCAAGTAGTTAAATGTTTACGTTTTGGAATAAAATTTTTACCTGGCACCGCCTCTGAGTAACCCTTAATAAGTTCTGGGTACATTATGTTAAGCTGAGCGGTAAAAATTCTTGAAACAAATTTGAGTTCAGCATTAAGTCTCCAATGGAATCTATAGGCCACTTTCTGAAATTTATTTTTAGTTTTTTTTTAACGACGAATTAAATTTTCAAACTCAAATTTGTTTTCAGAATTTTTATCGCTTCACTTTATTAATCGGTGCGTTGTCAATAGAACACTTCTTTAATCCTATGTTGCGCGTGTGTAAGACAAAGACAGAAAATGACCGATTGGAACAGCCTTAATAAAGTATTAAACACAAACGAAATCGGATTGCGTACTGCTAGACGATAGTATAGGAGTCGATAACAAAAATCAAATTTAATAACAATTATTATTATTATCCATAGATTTTTCTACGAAACAATATAATAATACCACGATAGAAATTACTGATAATAATTTAATCATAGCATGCTATAAGTACCTATCTAGTTTGAAATTATAATATTGATAAAACTACTTACTAGCCATTCTTATTGGGTAAATTACTATAATATATTATTACTAATATTATTAGGTAAAATAATATTTTATTAATAAAATCAAAATAATTTTTTCCATGTGAAACTGTTACTTTTGAGATATGACATTATTCTGGCTAGAAAAAGATTGTATAAAACAACATTAGTCAGGCCAGAATAAAGTCACATCTAAGAAGTGTCGATAGTCCAGTTGGAAACTATATATTTTATTTTAAGCAGAAATAAAGACATTTGAGCTCATACTGTCTTAGATATTATTATATAAATCAAAAATGCCAAGCATACTAAAATATAAAGGATGAAATTCTGAAAATGTTTATGGTAATAACTCGAAAAACGAATTTTTTGAGATGTGTTACTATTCTTTCAGGGGTGTGATATATTCTGTTTTTAATGATAAGTATAGATACCTCTATGCGATACGGATATACTATAAGTACATATTATTATAATCAAATATCAATAATGTAATAATCAGAAAAAAAAAAAAAATTGTTCAGTCATTTTGATGCGGTTGTGAGTAATATTGTAGACTTGGAATTTTTTTCTAAAACTGGGAATTTTCATTCCGAAATCCAACATGACGTGATGTTCTTATATACTTTATATTGCTCGCCGCAGCGAAGAAGGTCGTACCTCTGATTTCTCAATTTTTTTTATTTTTCAAGTTCTCATAACTGTTTTTAACGAGTTCCTAGTTTATGAGTAAACCCCTATACCTAGAATTGTTGGATTTTGTTAATTTTTTTTTTATTTAAAAGAAGAGAACATTTTGCAGGTCAAATCAAAGAATGATTTTTAAAATTATAATTTTAGAAGCTTAAATATGCATTTGAATAATGCACATTATTTGTTATTTTTCAAACGTATTTTTTTTTGCACTTGGTGTCTAAATATCATAGATATCTATAGATATGCTATCTACAACATGAATATTGCGGTTCTTGCCGATTATTATCGATCAGTGGTCACCGACTAAACGCTAGTTTATTATCGAATTAATAATCAGTCTACCTTTTCAATCTGAATTTGGTGTTTTGAAATTGTAGTACATAATAATTATTTAATAGAAACCTTTTATTTTGTTCATAAATATGTCAATCATAAATAGTTATTTTAATTTTGACGTTAATTGTGATGTTAAAAGTAACGAACGTTTTAATGCAGTTATTTGAACTAAATTTAATGCGGATATTGAAATGCTGTCTCACAGCAAGTTAAACATTGGATAAATATGTTTTCCGAAGCTACATGTACAAACTGAATTGTGGAACGTGGGAATGCAAATCCAAAAAGATTTTTATACAAAAAAAGTATACCTACATAATGTCAACAAAGTAAAAAAAAATAAAAATAATTCCACATCTAAATTTAGTATTCGTAAACGAAATTTGCAATGTACGGCAAACATTACAGTTCTTGTAAAAATACTACTTAAGGTACTATTCAGAATGACCGAATGTTAAATATGATTTCAACGGTGAAATAAAGGTAAGTTATACAAACAAGGATTATAATATTATAAGTATAAGGCTGTAAATTTAGGTATAAATTTAATGTTTGGATTAAATTAATTTTAAATTTAGGTATAAAAATGTTGGGAGATGGTATAATCTGCGGCAAAATTAACCTTTTTCTAAAAGTTGATATGTAAACTGCGACAAAAAAAAATTTACATTATACAATCTGTGACAAAACCGATAAGATACAAACTGCGGCAACTTATTTTATACAACTTCTATATATACCTTCTATATATACTATATACATATCGATACGATAACCTATAATATATATTATACGTTTATCGTTTAATTAGGTGTAGATAATATGTGTTATGACTTATGACAGCTATAATAGTATTTTATCGGTAGCCTAACTTCATGATCGATAGCGTTTGTAGTTTGTACGCTATCTTGTAACATGAAAATTACCTATAATATTATACTCAATAGAAGTCTCTAGAGACTCATAGAATATTAGGCGTAAAAATAAAGAAAAAACTAATTTTAAAATTGAAAAATATTATTATTATTAAAAATGATTTTAAGAGATCGTAATGATCGTATAATCAAAAACCATTTTTAAAATTGAAAAATATTATTATTACTAAAAATTAGTGATCGTAAAATCAAAAAAAAAAATTTTTAAAAATTTAATTATAATACAATAAGTACCTAATTAACATTTTGCCGTTTATTCTTAAAACAAACTTTTTTCAAAAATTCATATTTTGAAGTTCGCCTATCTTCTTTCATTTGCCGCTGTTCGTTAATAAATTTGTATTTTTGCGTTGTCGCTTTATTTCTTTTCTGTATTACCCCTTCTTCTGCACTTCTAATTTTTATATAATATGTATCAACTTGAATATCCTGTAAGCATCTATACATTTATAAAGTGACGGATGATGATGATAAAAATATGCGTTAAATTTTGAAAGGATAGATTTACATACATTATTTGTTATAACTTCTGATTTCGATGCCCACAAAGAAGGAGGGGATATGTCTTGCATATAAGTTTCTGTTAAATAATCGCAAAATTGTACTATTTGATTATTAGATGGCATATCTGCAATTAAATCAAAAACAAACGGATCTTCGACTCCATCAGGTTCAAGAAACGGAAGACCAAAAATTAAATTTAAAAATTTTCCTTCATCTGTGTCTCTTTCAATATAAAGTTTAGATAGACCCAAATTTTGTAATTTTCTAAACCACGCTTGGCCGAAATGAAAATTACAACCACGAATAATACTGGTTGGCCGTATACTGCGGACCGCTTCGAGTATTCCAATTTAAAAATCAATTACAAACAAATTTGGGTTAAGTACATATCCTTCGGTTAAACATGCATCACGTAACTTTTTAAATACATGTTTATAAGTTAAAGTACGTTTGTTGGGAAGCAATGCATATACCAGAGACGCAGTCTTGTAAGAATACTTTTATTTTGTATTCGGAATACATATTCGAATAAATGAGAACTAAGGTATTCAGAATACGTATTCGAATAGTTCTTAAAAAATATATTCAGAATACATATTCGAATACTTTAAAAATTATTCGAATACTATTAGAATACTTATTTTCACAACTAGTTTTTGTCAGTTTTTGAATGGTAGGTAATTAACAATACATCGTAATCATAAGTTATTTATAAATTTTGACCACAATTGATACGGCTGATACGGGCCTACTGAATACAACACATTGGTGTTTATAAAAATAATCATATCATGGGCCAATATTATATTTCGTTCAAAGAATAAAATTAATATTCAGGATTTTCATGATATAACTATTTTACTGGATCAGAAAAAAATATTTTTTGAATGAATAAAAAATACAAATAAAAGTATTCAAATACTTTTACTCGAATACTTTACATGACTGCAAAGACGTATATGTACCATTTTGAAAAACACGCAGTACAAAAAACTAAAAAAAAATTTAGTACAGAACTGGAATGTTCCGTCCATAAAAACTTTTTTGTCACGCCAGCACCGAAAGTTTAGTTTTCGATGACGGTTGAAGCGTTGGAAAACGATGTTCTTCCGTGGAAAACCTCAAAAGTACCGGGCGGTAAAGTGGAATTCCCCAAAAGTACTGGTCGGTAAAGTGGAAATCCCCAAGAGTATTGAGCTCAGATATCACGCGTATTCTCTGAACAAACAGACACTAAAATCTATACCTATACTATACGGTCCTCATAAAACTTTTGGTTACATCTTATATTCATACTAGCTGTCCCTCCCGGCGTTGCCCGGGCAAAAGTTACCTAAGGTGAAATATTTCGCAATAGCCAATATTATAACTTATGTGTAAAGTTCAATGACTCAAAAATGTATTAATTGTATATATATTATAGCTGATCCATTCACTGGGTTATGCTCTTTAAAATATGTACCAACTCTATAGGATTTAAACTTTGTTCAATCCGTTTATTTAATATTCGGTGAATGATGTTCAAAACTTAAAAATTTTCATTGATCATCTGAATATATAATTACCCGAGAGACACGCTTGTATATTGTACAATACTATATTGTATACGTGAGACACGTAGTATGTTTTCAGGTAGATTGCAGACTCTTCGAAGTGCGTATACGTAATTACCAGGGTTGGGATTTTATAGCATTTGCATATCTCTGATGAGATGCTTAAAAAATAGCAGAGTAATCTGAAAATGTGTTTCATGATACAGAGAACTAAAATTAAAAATTTAATTTTGCTTTTTTTTGTATATTTTGCAATTTTGAATGCGTTGTAAAGTCAATTCATTTGGATTCTGATCAGAATGAATAAATAATTTCAAATCTTAAGTAACTACTTATAATAATTTGTAAATGATTAAAAAATTATTAATTAATAAATTTCCTTTTTTTTTGCATATCTTGTTGTTTTTTTATTGCATATTTTTAGCGCATATTTAGCGATATTTAAGGTAATATTATAACGCATATTTATGCAATTTTAAGTGCTATAAAATCGCAACCCTGGTAATTACGAATGTTTTATTAACACGTTGATATTACGATGTGCATGTGTCGACAAATTAGTCTTGGGAATACCGTTTTTACTAAGCTATATAGCTACAGTTCTAAAATTATATTCATTATTCAATTATGATCAATAGCAATCTTACAATAAACAAAAATATATTATTATTTAGTTTCTGTTCTTATACTGGACAGATGGCGCCTACATCCAAAATTTCTACTTTTCCGGTGGATTTTCTCAAAATTATATTACTTAAAAGTTAAGAACCTTCTCCTCAAAATATTACGAACACAACAAAAAAGAATTAGTCAAATCGGTGCAGCCGTTTACGTGTGGTGGAGCGTCCAAGGCAAATTTATACATAGAGATAGATAGATGGATAGATATAGTAATAGATAGATGGATAGATAATAGATTATTGATAAAAATATAGTAAATACACATATCTAAAAAGGTCAGGTAGCTGGAAATCCTCGGCTGCAGTGCCGTACCGTATTTCCCGTTATCGGCCGACTGCTATTGCTATATTATATGAATATAGATATACAAATTACACGTAAAAATTCATTTTTACCGATTTTAACCCTTAAAAGTCAAAATTTTGAAAATCGGGTAACGTGGTGACACTCAGGAAGGTATTTGGAACAACTTTGTGAAAAAAAATTGGAAAAAAGTTTAACAGCGTCGTCACAAAATGGGAACATAAAAAAGGCCTGTTTTTTATATATATATAAGGATTATAACCACCTTGCATGACGTACAAACATTTTTATTTCATGAAATTGTCTTCGTATAATAATTTGATTGTTGCATAGATCCCCGCATAATGCATTACCTTTGCCTTAATTAATTTTTTTTTATTCTTATTCTTATTTTAATATAATAATTATTATTTATACTGAAATCTATACTACGGTCCTTACAAAACATAAACTTTTGGTTACATCTTATTTTATATTATAACCTCCACGCATGACACTTAATATAAATAAAACCAAATCGTTTCTTTCATGAAATATTGTTTTCGTAGAATAGTCTGGTTGTTGCATAGATTCTAGCCTGAATTACCTTTGCTATGATAGCGCGATCAATGAACGCAGAGGCGTGACAAAAAATAGTATGTGTGGCTCGTGCGGGAAGGCAATTTCAGTCTTTGGCGAAATGCGGCCCTCGCCTACGGCTCGTGCCGCACACGTCGCCCGCGACTGAAATAGCTCACTTCCCGCCCTATTGCCACACAATATACTATTTCCATAGAACATAAGTATTTTAAATTTGTGAGACATGTAAATATAATTATATTTGTTTCCTTATCATTTATTAGCAAAAAGTTTTCATTTTTGTTAGTCGTAATATTCATGTTTATTAAACTTCATGACGTACTTCATTAATATTCTTGCGAAGTGGTAGGTGATATTTGGTTTTTTTACTATATAAATTTCTACGAATAAATGAAATATCATTAGTCAGTATAATTGTGTATCGTTTCCTAAACTACGAAGTTCTTTTCTTATTATTTTAGATGGCATTTCGTTTATATTGCTTTCAGAATTTTTCGTTTGATATTGTATACTTAGGTACTGCTTGACGTTCAATTGTAAAATCTGCTTTATGACTGTTCCAAAACTGATTTATCTTGTATTAGAGTTTTTCCCTTGTTGAAGACCAATTTGGCCTTGCATGTTTTATGAGCGCATTATTCCCACGTTTTATTACCAATTATTTTTGATTCATATTTAAATTTGAATTTAAAATTGTTTAACACTGTTAATTATTTGCCATTCTGGCTAAACATTGTTGTAAATTCCATCACGTTAAATAAATATTAAACTTTTAACTCTATTAACATTTAGCACCTGTAAGTAGATAGTAGATACTTACTAGTATTATCAAAAGTAAAGGAACCAATATTACCAATATGTTTTATTAAAACTTAAAAATACATTTGGATTTACCTTATCAATTTCTGCGCAAGACGCAAAATCACATAATTAATTAAATGATATACGTACATTGTTACACATAGGTAGGTATATATGATTTAGGTACTATAATATAGTTTAGGTATGTAGAAGGTATATAAAATAAATTGCCGCAGTCTGTATAATGTATATTATCGGTTTTGTCGCAGATTGTATAATGTAAAATTTTTTTGCCGCAGTTTACATATCAACTTTTAGAAAAAGGTTAATTTTGTCATAGTTTACATACAGCCAAAATGTTTAGATTAAATTAATTTAAAATTTAGTTATAAATTTAATGTTTAATTTTATAAAAATTAAATCCCCGAAATAAAATAGTACGTTCTTTAATTAATTATCAAACAATAATAAATTAATAAAATATGTAGGTAAAAAAAATAATAAAAATATACTCACAGATAAAAATATAACATAAAAAAATATTTTGAATGGTGAACACGTAAAATAAAACAAATAATAAATAACAGGATATACATAATAAATAATCAATATTTTATTTAAGCTTGGGGTACCTATAGAAAAGTTTTTTTATATTAATTTTTAGAAATTAAATGTTAATAATGTGGTAATTACATGAATTAGTGTTAAAAAAATATTTGCTCAATCATTTTCATGTGGCTGCAAGTAATATTATAGTCTTTCTATTGTAAGGTGAATTTTGAACACAAGCATGCAGTGAATGTTGGTGAAGCGTATAAGGTAATAAAAAAATGGTATACATTTATATTATTAAATTTTTTATTAAAAAAGGTTGATCCATTTAATTATTATTGTTAATATTATTATTATAACTATATAACATGTATAACACGATATGTAGTAGATTTTGATTTATTATTATCTTATTATTTAATAAATTATATTAGTTAGAACAATACATTTGTAAATAATTCTAAAATGTTCTCACATTACGAATCTTATGTCGATTCAGTGCGGAGGCACTGAGTACACAATGTTTTGTAAAATTAATTTCAGTCGTACAGGCTTCCCCTCTGCACTGAATCGCGCTAGGGTCGGGAAATATGTTGCCTGGTCGACCCCACGACGGGGTTTCAAAACTGGTTTCTCTATTATTATTATAAAAAAAAAAGTCTTTTGCCTTCAAATCCGATCCTTAATTATTATATAGCAACAACCCCTGACGATACCTGCTGCAGGTAGTACCAGTTGTACCCAACCAAGTAGTTTCATAAAAGAAATTCTAAACCAACGATGGCGTCGCCTGGCGATATTATATTGTATAACACACATCGTTTCAACCATGACTGCGAAACGAAGTGGATACAATAACTGACTGAACAACACAGTTTTCAACCAAAAATACAAAAACCACATACCAGTGGTTCGTAACATAGGTTCTTATACCTACTAACTACATGTTACGAGAGTGATTCGTAAAATAGATATCTATTTGATAATTCAAAATTTGATTTTGTCGTGCCTAGCTAATTAATTATAGTCTGCAGGTTACATGCATTTTTTTTAAACTTACGATAGGTACCTTATATTCTAACCAATTGCATCATATGAACAAATAACCACTAACTCAAAATTAAAATGGTACATGAATGACTGTTTGATTTTTTATGTCATAACATGTGATACACAAATATCATACTTACGAGTACATATATTTTATTTATGTACCTATACAACGAAAGCCCAAAAAAATAAAGCAATTAAAAAAAAACAAATTTGGTAATCAATTTATTTAGGCAATAAAGACTACAGCAATACTTAACATAATTACAAACAATTAAACGATGGGTCCTGATTGTAATGCGCAAAATCTTGATACCGGTTAATAAGAGGAATAATCGGTGGAGCAAATGTGTAAGTTAAAATGATAGGATGAACGTAAATTATATGAAAGTGCTTTACAGTTGACTTGGGTGAGTAAATCGGGAGAGCCATTGGATCCTTTTATAATTTTTTTAAGAAATTAAATGCTAGTAGCTGCACATCTATCAGCCAAATACTCCAGCCTTAGGTTGGCTAGCTTGGGCCTAGCTTATGCATTACCGGAGTATTATAGTAATGGGGGCTGTGTTCAATTTTTAACGTACAGCTGCAGGAACAGCTGCACGTACAGCTGCACGTATAGCTGTAACAATACAGCTGCCTAGGCAGTGAAACTAATAAAGTGGCGCTGCGCTCTCTCGATTTGGGCTGAAATATTTACAGTAGGCATGAGGATCCCAAGTAAATAATTCCCACAAATTAACCAAAGTTTCATATTATATAATAATAATATAATATGGATAGATACTAAAGTTTGTTATGCAAAACATTTTTTGTTCATCACTTTTCGCGCATATTTGCATACTTTTAAAATCCAAATTAGGTTTTAGTTAACCCCTTCCCTTAGTCATTAACTGCGTTGAATAAGTTGATAAAAATACTTTTTATAAAGTAAGACAAAATCATAGTTTCATCACTTGAATAATATCTATATAAATAGATGATGTATTTACTCATAGATAGGTATACCCTATGCCTGTTTGATCGTGACATAGTATAATATTATTTTAATATGTTTAAATATATTATTAAAATAGATACTTTACTTGTAACTAGTTATACGAATTATTATGAGTATTTATTTATATTTATAGTTTTTTTTTTAAGTTAAGATAATTTTGTAATTCATTTTTTAAATATTGTGTACATTGAACAGTTATTGAATTGTGTAGAATATTGTAGATAAAATGTAATTGGTTAAATTGGTTTATTAAATATTTATTTTTTGAAAGTACTTTAGGTATGTATGTGTTTTGTCTGTAGCGGGTAGGTATACACTAACATATGACGGAGAAATACGTGATAGGTACAAAATAAATGAGTAACAAGATGAAAATTGTAAAAATAAAAATTAGCAAGTTATGGTATAATATAACTAGGGTTATATCGAGGTATATCGACAAAATATCGCGCGACCAAAATGTAGGAACATTATTATCGTATCTGTATAGGTATCACCATTAAAGATATAATTGTAATATTATCTTTAATGGTGCTGTATATTGAATTTAACCTTAACTTATCTAATCGTATCCCATTTTTTATCTAGAAATGCATTTAATTTCAACATTCTGGTTTTTAATTTTATAATATTTGTAAATATCAGTAATGTGTCAGCAGTTAGTACTGCAACAGTATCACTATCTATACTTGTCAGTAGGTACTTGGAGTAGTCCTGTAGCAAGTGCGCCCGCAGATAAAATCCCACCCGGGGCAAGATAAAAATTATTCATAATCTAATATTAGTTATAGCGATTTTGATATTAAAGTACATGCAATTAAAAATTCCCAGGGGGGCAATGGCCCCCTTGGCACCCCCCTGCGGGCGCCCATGTCCTGTAGTACTAGTACTGGCAAAGTATTATCACTCCAGATATATGATAGTATTGGTAACAGCATTGGCTGCGAGTACCACGACAGTATTAGCCAGTACTGGCGCAGTATCATTCCCGTTGTGAATTTCCGATTGTAAGGTACGGCCACTGTGATAGATTACGCTAACTGGACAGTTTTTACTGTATGTTGTCCTGTATTCTTACTTGTGAGTTGTGATACTATTGAATTTTATTTTAAACGGCATTGAATATTTAAAAAACTGCAATAGGCAAATTGTATGTATTTATACACAACGATTTCGCTTTTACGAGAGAGAAATATGGTGCTGATTTCAAGATAAGACAAATAATATAACTGTTTATAACATTCTACGTTTTCGTTCAAATGAATTATATTTGAGTTTTGTATATAAAATATTGTTTCAAATTTCAATTTTACATTTTAATTGAATTATTGAACATGTATATTGGTATCACTGGTATAAACAAATAATAATATATTATATTATAATAATATTCGTCGGCACTAAACTCGGCTACACGGCAAAACATAATAAGTATATTTCCCAATATTTCTACGATAAAAGTGACTAACGAGGTTTTGATACGTATCCGTGTGTATACAATAAGTGTATAATATTGGTAAAAAGTCAAAAATTTGATCGCGTCCCAAACGAATAAAAATTAGTTATATGCGCAAGAAACACCGATAAAAAACTGCACACAAACGACGATAGCGAGACTATTATACATTAAGTTTTGTATTTGCGCTCGGATCTCTCACTCGCAACGTATTTTGGCCAACGGCCCCATAGAAAATAACATACATATATATTTAATTGATTACTATATTACATTAAAATATTGTGACAACATTACTAGAAAATACTTAGCATGGCGCGAACACTCCTAAATAGCTCACAATATTTTCAAAATTAAAATAAATGTATAGGAAAGTACCGCGCATATAGGTGTAATAATACTGGCGAGACTCTTCGATAATAATAATAATATAATTGTAATAATATTAATATTAATAATAATAATAATAATAATAATAATAATTGGTAGAAATGATGCGATCATATCGCACGTATGTATAAATATATAGGTACATATATAAATCGTATATTGTAGGTACATTTATACCTGCTACCTGCAAATATACCTGTAAACAATAGCCGACGACTGTCGACCGTTGACCGCAGATAGACGGTACGACGATCCACGGAACGAAAAATGAGAATCATAAAACTGCAGTTCTTATCTCTGTCTCTCTCGCACTCGGCATACAACCAACGCGTGCGAGTGAGAGGTCTCCAGCGAAAATACGAAACTTAATGTATAATAGTCTCGCAATCGTCAATTGTGTGCTGTTTTTTTATCGGTGTTTCTTACGCACAGAAAGGAGTCTCTAGCGAGACTCTTCGATATACGTATTTGTAATTAAATATTTATAATGTGGTAAATGGTAATTATAGATAGGTACTAATTAACGTTTAAAAAAATATTTGTTCAACCATTTGCAAGTGGTTGTGAGTACCTGATATTGTAGTCTGGGGATTTTTTTACCAGGATTCATATTCCGCGATAAGGAATACGTATTATGTCATAATGTTCGTTACACTGGTAATGACAATGAGATGAGCAATGACGCGTCGTTCGGCGGCTCGTGCGCTCCATGCAAAAAAAATATAAATTAGCACAGAACGGCGTATATTAATACGAATTAATATCGAATTTTTGTTGACAATCAATTATTTGCGCCGTTTGTGCTAATTTTTTTTTTCAATGTTTGTGCAGTTGACATCTCGACATTTTTGTAAATTGATATTTTCTCGAGTTGAGGCACGGTACTTTGGGTTTGATTTCACTTCTTTATTAATATCGAAGTTGGGAACTATTTCAATGATGTGCCTTTTCGGCACAGAATTAGGATATTGATTTCATTTCTTTATTGAGCTTCAAATTCTACTTTTTCAACCATGGGTCTTTTTGGCACAGCATTTTGAGATTGATGTCGCTAAAATTGCACTGAGAAATTTGATGGACTTTTCGACAACGTATCTGTGTCAACGAGCTTTTTCTAATTTATTTTATTTTTTTTTAATAAATATAGAAATAAACTGAATGTCGGGAGTGATTTCAGGCTAAAACTATCCAGTTTTAATCCAGATATTTACCCTCTCGTGGAGGACAAGCAATGTCAAAAATCACATTAACACTTAATAACTTGTGATTAAGTTGAATAAAGTTTTTTTAATTCTTTTATTTCTAATAACTTACATATATATAATATATTATGTGTTTATAGATATAATATATGCATACGTATATTATAGGTATGCTATTAGTGAGCCCCAAAGATTGTCTTACAAAATTGGTAGTCCGCACAACTAAAAAGGTTGGGAATCATTGAGTCTTAGACAATGTTACATTCCAAAATTCCAAAGTGTGGAGAAATTCGGAAATGGACCTTAAGTATTATTGTTTTTTTTTCGTTAAAAATGTGGTATGAGTATAATATGTCCAAATCGTGTACCTAACATTTTCACACAGATATATATTTGTCTGCTACGCCGTTTGCTTATAATATATATAACTATAAGGAATAAAAATATTGAATGTGAATACCACCTAGTGTAAATGATACAAATAACAATTTTTAAGTCGACGACCATAGTTGGGGAGTGTGGGGCCCCTCTTTTTTTTATCAATCAATATAATGATTTATGGTGGACTAGTCAAACTTATGCAGTAATATTATAATAGGCGTTCGATTTACGTACAAATACAAGCATAGCGAGGTCCAGTATAATATTATCATATACCTAAGTAACAATCTATTACTTAAATTAGAGTCGGTGTGCGGTAACACGTTTTCGTGGCGCAGATGCCTGTTTCGTCGTGACTACGCGCATGACCTTCGGTGGGTAAGGGTGGATAGGTGACGGCTGCAGTGACGGAGACCATGATCGCACGACCCTGAATTACAAAATAATCACAACCACGGGGTATTTTACTCAATGGGACAAAAAAAATATTTTAAAACAATTTTCGCAACCTCAGAGACTGTGTGTCTGGTATGGACAAGTATCTATGGTCAATACTTAACGACTTAACGTGTTAAGAATTTATTTATTTTAATGTACTTACCTATCTAATTATTTTTATTTTCAAAGCATATAGAAAAATATGTAACTCTTATACCTATAACACACATATAGTATGTGAGTAGCAAATAGGTACCTAATATATAATATAATGTGTGCTTTTTTTTTCCCATTACACATCCTGTCATTTTGATTTGACTGGCACTATATAATCATTTAGTCTTCCGTCGCCAATATTATTATATTACAATATAAAACAATTTCTACAAAACGAATTCTAAAATGTGAGTATACTAACTATATGATAATATGTATAGATATATTATCGTATACATATCCCAACGTTTAGAGTGCGCACATGTAACTCAATAAAACCACTCTGTGTGGATGAAAAAAAAGGGGGAGGGGGTAACAGTTCTGTTACTCTGACCCTTGTGAGCCCTGATTGTGTACAGCAGCCGGCAGTCACCATTATCTCTCTATACAGATTGCACATACATACGTTGTTATCTCTACATCTAGCGAATAGCTTTGGTGAGTACAATCATATTATGAATTATAGTTACATATTATTATTGTAATATATTATTTTCAACGGTATTTTTATTAGTATCATCAGGGTAATAAATTAGGCACATAATTAGATCGTTAAAGATCTCTAAATATCTCTTTAGGATATTTAGTTTTTTAAGGAGATTGAAAATGGATAGTTTTTAAGGGATTCAATATGGGTAATTTTTTAATTCCATTCATGCGCGTCGTGTAAAAGCGTGTGTAGTAAATGATCTTAAGTGGGTGTGACAGTACCTAGTGTAAATCATGACAAATTAAATAGGTATGTCAGCAATATTACGGGCTTATAAACAAATCGCGCATCCACCCTCCGCCCAGCCTTGTACTGTGACGTAGGCATTTCTCCAGTTCTCATTGGTCCACAGCCGACCCTGTCGCAAATAGCCGCCGCCGCCGCCGAAGACTCCACCACTACTCCACCGCTCACCCTATTGGAGAAATGCTTACGCCACAGACATGCGTATCACAAGTTGCTGACATACCTATTTAATTTGTCATGGTGTAAATAGCGGAGAACTCAGTACGCAGCGCTCGTTTAAATCATCATCTCGGCTGCAATGTATGCTCATTAATCATTTGTACGTACTATTTCTATAATCTATATCCTATACCAATATACCTTGTACCTCGATAAAAATTCTGAAAACTGATTTGAATTCGTTAATAATATGTTTTCTACTTGAAAACAATCATGCCATATTTAAGATTTCAGTTTCAATTTCTAATAATCATCATTTAAATTTCATACGTTTTAAATTTTCAAACAAAAGTTATAGGAGTTGAGGAACACAATTTAAAAAAGTAACATGATCGATCTAAGTAAAAATATCTAATACTAAATTCAAATCACTTATCAATAGTATAATCGCATTACAAGGGTTCACCCGCAGAATGATTGACAAAATATTTGTATATTTTGTCTGAAATAATTGACACAGTTAACAAAAAAAAGTAATTTGCATACCTATTTAAAGTGATCAAAAAAATATTGTTTAGCTGGTGTAAAACTTAAAGACACTACATGTCTACATGTTTTTAGACTGTAGCAGTGTGGCAAATGTTTGGTGAACATAATATTACATTATATATAGACAAATAGTACCTACCTATCTATTATAACAGAATAATAATGAGCATCTGAATTTTGAAATTGCTAAGTATCTTAATTATATTTTTTGTTAAAGACTTGCTGTAATTTGAATATCATTTGAAATACCTACTGCGAAAATGGCTCAATCACCAAAGGTAATACAATTGTTGTATTTTATATACCCAATATTTATTTTATACCTACATTAAAATTCAAAACATTATTACATTATTATAATTTGCAAACATACCTACTTGAATTAAATCCTATATTTTTTTTAAAGAATGATTCATGTATGGTTGCTCGAAGTTATCAACTTGAGCTTTTAGAGGATATTAAAAAATCCAACTCTATTTTATATTTACCAACTGGCTGTGGAAAAACATACATAGCTACATTGCTTATCAAACACATGGGAGAATGTTTAACAAAGTACGCATATAAAATATATATTTTTAAATGTTCATAAGTATAAGAAACATTAATAAAATATTTAAAACCATTTTCAGACCGATTGGGAATGGTAGAAAATGGACAATTTTTATAGTGCACTCTATAGCACTTGGTAGCCAACAAGCAAGTTACTTAAGAAGTCATTTGCCATGGAATGTAGGCGAATTTAATGGTGAAATGAAAATTACCTTAAATTCTCAAAAACAGTGGGATGAAATATTGAAAAAATATCAAGTGAGTACCAGGATAATTTAAAAATAGTTTATGATTACATTTTTTTAAGGAAAACCTGTTTTTGATAATATCAATTTTTTTGTTGATTTTAACAAAATGTTTATATTAGCATTATATCTATATTATACATTTTTCAAAATATTTTGATTCATTTTGAGCTATTTATATATTATATGAGCATCAGAAATTTTCGATATTTATTAGCTTATGTTTATATTAGGATTTTATATGCAAAATATATTTTGACCCTTTTCAACTTTTTATAGACATTAAAAAAATCTGAATTTTTAAAACTTCAAGAATTTGTGTTATATAGAAAAATAATAATAATGATGAGTAGGTGGGTAATTTAGCTAGCTTTAATATAAAATATTAATGAGAGAAATTTGATATCACACCCAAGCGGTATAACCACTTGAATCCATAAAAACGTCAGTGTGAACAGCCCCAAAATTTCTATTATCTAACTTTTCTTCTAACCTATGATAGCTAGAAAGTTGGTTGATAACTTATTAAAAGAGGATTATCAAGTAGATACAAAATGTGGGATTAAAACTTTAAAAAAAAATTATTTAGTTTTTCACAGATAAAAAAAAGAGTTTTTTGCTAGATTTTTATTTAGAGAGGTAGATTTCCGAAACTGGAGAACAGATTTTGTTGTTTGGGGTCTTGTTAGATTCACATTGGCTAGGAGAAGTGCAGTGAAGATTTTCAGAACTTTATCTCCAATCATTAATTCACTACAAAGCTGTAAAGCTGAAAAACATCAAAAAACGTCCAATAAAATTTGTTTTAATTTTTTTTAATGTTCTGTAGTAAATTAACTATTAAAGATAAAGTTCTGAAAATCTTCACTGCACTTCTCCCAACCAATGTGAATTTAACAAGACCCCAAACAACGAAATCCGCTATCTAGTTTCGGAGATCTAAATGATTTTTTGTGGGGCTGTTCACACAGACATTTTTCTGGATTTAAATTGTTATACCGCTTGGGTGTGATATCAGTCAATACATTTTTTAAATTAAAAATCTAGATAGTTTACATGCCGATCCTTGACTTGGCAAGCGTTTTTTTTTTTTTCTCTATAAAATGATGAACATTCTTTTGGTGGGTTAAAAAGCTTGACAATTTAATACAGGTTCCTCATAAGTTGTTATAACAATTAAAAGCACTTCAAAAATATTAAATAGTAAATACACATAAGCATGATGTTTTTTTTAAAGATTTTTCATCATCATCACCTTCTGTAGAGCAGAGTAATTACCTTCTTTCCACTTTTTTTGATTGTGGATTTTTAGGTTTGGTGTGATACAAAATAATTTATTATTTTACTCAAGATAGGGTCAGTCAATTTTACCAAATAGTTTTATTTGCATTAGGTACCTACTATTTCATAAGTACATCCAAGTAGAATTTATTCGTTTTTCTTTTTTTTTTAGATTCTAGTGATTACTGCTCAAGATATATTTGAACAATCTGAATCATGGTTTCATACATATCAAGGATGCTAATCTACTTATTTTTGATGAATGTCATCATGCTGTAGGATCACATCCATATAAAAGAGTTAGTTAATTTAATATATTATGAACATTTATTATATATTAAGATAATTTTAGGCTTCTAGTTTTTATGTATCTAAATTCTAGGTATTATAGATAACAATAAATAAATAATAAATAATAAACACATTTTATTATTATTTAATCATTTTGTTTGACTTGTTACTTCTTAAGCATATTTTTTTTAGTAAGTAATACAGTATGATTTTGGGGAAAATTTTTAAAAAGTTTACCCATAATGTTCTACCTACTTGGGTATTAAGGTTTATTAACAATATAAATTTCAAATTCGTAGAAAATAACAAAATAATATTATTACTTTTTTAAAATAACTTACTAATAATTATAAAATTGAATTAAATTAACGTATCTATATAATTAATTAGTTATAATAATACTTACTCACTGTGGCACCAAACTTCTAAAAAGTAAAAATGTATTCAGATCAAAAGAAAATACAACAGCCCCAAGCCACCCCAGCGGCTACAAGCCTACATTTATTACTGTGATTAGAGCCTAAGAGCTATAGAGCTTTTAATACCTTTTCTAATTTCTATGGTCTGAAGATTGCTCCCCTCTTAAAAATGTGGTCAGGCCATGGCCTCGGACTCGGCGCCACTGCTTACTCATAACATTGCACATTACAAACAAAAAACAAAGACAAAGTAACATTAAATTAAGATTACTTTGCAATAGTATCACATTTAATACCTAATTACCTAATATTAATAGTAATTTGATATAGTAAGACATTATAATGCACAAAGTTCAAAAATGAATAATAGTATTATGCAATACAAATTATTTAGGTAGGTACTCAGTATTTAACAAAATTTAGTTTAGTCAGTGTCGCTTTCCTTCTGAACCAATGAATCTTGATTATTATAGATACAACTAAGAATTTCATACAAATTTAAAATGGTATAAATTTGGAATATACTTTGATAAGGATAGTAAATCTTTATTTTCTCTTTAGAAATATTATTAGTTTTGAATAACATATATTAACAACAATTTTTGTTGAGTATTCTATATACCTTCCACGCTTTACCATATCTATAAAGCAAAACTCATAATCTGGTTTAAGTGATTTTGTATATATGGCGTACTATATGGCGTAAAAACCGAAAAATGGCCTTAATGGATTTATTCCCTTTTACTTGCTCACTGTCTGTATGTATGAGTAGGTACTAGGTTTATCGCTTGTGTTAAAAATATGTAAAAATAAATAAATCTGTTAAATTATTTTTAAACTAAACTTTAGTTTACTTATACTACCAGACTTAAAAGTTAATAATTACCAACTACATTAAATTAAAAACCACTGGAATAATAAACATAATGGCATAATGCTACTTTTAATTTATGTTTCTTTATAAGCAATTTAAGTTTCAACATGCTTCGTCAACAATGCTCTTAACATATTGTCTACCAATACCTTCAAATTGATTAATTGGGTTTACTGATTGCCTCCATTATTATTTTTACTGGCAATCTTATAGGTATAGGTTTTGCTCTATGACTTAATATATGAATTGGTATATAGTTTTGATTTTTTTATGCTTCTATAATCATTCCATGTTATAATTGTTGCACCTGTTTCAGGGTCAGAAAAAAGTTCACTATTGTTTACGCCTTAGGGACAGTGTATACAGATTTAAGTGTACAAACTTTAGTACTACATTTTTTTTTAAACTACCATCGCAAATAATTCCATTCTAAACTTTTTAAACACATATCAGAATTATTTCAGAAACTGTAAATGAAGAAGCCACCTTTCAATGAATATTACATATAACTATAAATCTGTAGAAGTCTCCATAGGTTGTGGTAGACTAATTAGGTACTTCAAAAAAAAAAAAAAAAAAATAGAAGTAGCATAATATTATACTTTTAAATCTGTAATAGCATCTTAAACTACTTTCTAAAAAATTATCAAAATAGCATTTTAATACAAACTTTTTTCACAATTAATATAATTTGCTAGAACTTGTGGAATATAATATCAAAATGTAGTAAAATCTATAAAAATGATGTGTATTGTTTTACTAATGACTTTGCTCTTAACTACCTACCTAGGTTATACTTATCGAAGTGGTAATTCCTGTTATTATATTAGCCAAAACACTGATTCTACCAGCAGTGGCGCCGAATACGTTTTTATTATGTGGTGAATATGGTTTTATTAATTCTTAACTCCTCATTCACCCCCTCATACCATTTAAAGAACGCCTATTTTGGTAACGACAGTAAGAAAATGAGATAAATATAAAATAAATTATTTACTTGGTATACTATGTAATGAGTAAACCATTTAATGTTGGATGGTGCAATTGCACCACTTTAAGAAGGTATTCAGTGCTAGTGTCAACAAGTAAAAAATATAAAAAATAATTAAATAAAATGTGTTTTTATTATTATGGTTTACAAATCAGATAATGGAAGTACTACATAATTCCAATATAAAAAGTGATGATCGCCCTCAAATTCTTGGGCTCACTGCTACTTTGATTAACGCAAATTGCAAAAATGTTAAAGATGAATTACACAAATTGCAAATTACATTTGATAGTACAATAAAGACAAAATATGATAAACATATTGAAAAGTAATTATTAAAAACAAAGATAATAATAATATGATATTAATAATTAATATCAACAATAACAGTTTTTCAGCTCGCCCAAAAGAATCTATATGTTTATATGATGAACATATTCTGGATAATGAATTATTAGTTGTCGCATGCAGAATATCAAAAATAGTCGATCATCTCGGAGAAATTCAGGGTAAATCTAAAAATGAAACAGATTAAGAACTGGTGAAATATGTAATTTGGAGCTACAAAACAAAGAGACAACGAATCAATTAGAAAATTATTTTCGAGACATTGAGGTAAAATTATAGTTATTTTCTTTAGAAAATATAAACAATTGTATTTTTTTTAGGTGCATCTCAATGATGGTGGTGCGTATATCGCATATTTGACTTCGTTACATTTTATAATGGAAATTTTAAAAAAACAAAAAATATGTAAAGATGTAAACAAATCTATTATTATATCTCTAGTACTGTCAGAACTAACCATAATTCGAAAAATGTTATATAATTACATGAATAAACACTCAATTATTCATAAAGATCATTCAACTTCATTACAACAAGTATCTCCAAAAGTGAAAAATTTAATGGAAAATTTATCCACTTTAAAAGCCACTGACGCTTGTTTAGTATTTGTTTCACGCCGGACTACTGCTAAAACTTTATGCCAATATATCAATGTACATTAAAAAAAGAATAATGATATAGATACTGTTAATTATAATAATTAATTAGTTGATTTAATTTTATCATTTTTTGATTTATGCAACAGGATTACATTCAAGAATATAATCTGAAAAATATTGTATGCGAGTTTATAGTTGGAAGAAAAGGATTATTTGCTATTGATTGCAAAGAAAATGATTATAAAAGAATACAAAATAATGACATTATTAAGAAGTATTTTATAATTCATATATATTACAAAACTATCCTACATAAACTATATAAATATTCATAATTATTGTTTTTTTTTTTTTGTAGGTTTAACTCTAACATTATTAATGTACTCATAACATCACAAGTACTAGAAGAAGGCATTGATATTCAAACTTGCAATGTTGTTATTAGGTATGATAGTCCTAAAAATTTTACTTCTTACGTACAATCCAAAGGAAGAGCTCGTTCTGCTATTAGTAAATTTATTTCTATGGTACCAAATTTGTCTATTTCAAAGTATACAGAATCTCTAGATGACTTCAATAAAATGGAAAAAGACATCGAAAATGTATGCTTACTTAGCTTAACTAGTTGTTCATCTTAGAAAGGAATAATATTTTGCTATTTTTTTTTAGATATTGGCTGTAAATAATATTGATGACGAAGATGATAATTTTGTTGACAAAAATGTGGTTAATGTGTATAATACGGTTTTTGGAGATGCTGTATTAAACTATGCAAATGCTTGTGATATTTTAAATCAGTACATAATTTTAGAACATTATTAGCTTTCTTGGATAAAGTTATAAATAGGGTCTGAATGATTATGATTAAAATGTTTAACAAAAACAAAAACAAACAAAAAAATAAAGACAGAACAGCGAAGGTGGGCAAGTTAATGCAAATAATTAACTGAGGAAAGTTAAGTTAATTCAATTAAATTGTCTTTAGTTAAATTAAAAGTTAACAAAAAAAAAATTTAGATTATTATATTTTATAATAATTTGCCAAAAGCAAAAAAGAGTCAACGAATCAGTATTGTCTAGTAGATTACGAAAAGAAAATTAACTTAACTGCACGACAATGATTATTAACTATAAAAATTTAAGTTACGAAACAAAAATAATTAACTAGTTAAGTTAAACAGTTAAAATAAATGTGAATCATCTTCAGAAAGAAACCATAAAAAAACATAAAAATTCAGATTCTAGTTATAAATAAGTAAAGGTTATAGTATATTAGTATAAATGTTTGATTTATTTGTTTTTGTTTGGTTGGTATGATTTATAGGTACTATATGTCTTTACCTCAATATCAACACTCGGATTTGAAACAAGAACGTTATATTTCTCAGGATAAAAATAATTTTTACAAATGCAAACTAACACTACCAATTAATAGTGTTATTAAGACTATTGAGATTGATGTAAATATATGAATATTTTTAAAAGTTATTAAAGTTTGGTACCTATTATAATTAATTTCATGTTTATTGTTTTATATGTTCAGGGAGTATTATGTAAAAATAAAAAAGATGCTATACAAAGTGCAGCATTTAACGCGTGTATAGAATTGTACAAGATTGGAGCATTAGATGAAGATCTTAGCCTATGAATATTGAAAATAATATCAAGCAAAATTATTTAAAATGGTTTCCACATTGGGATGAAAAAAATATTAAACATGGAAAATATCAATTAATTACAGGAACTCACAAAACTAATAGGATAGTGCATTCTGAAGTGAGTTATTGTATTTAATTATTCATATTATACGTTATTAGGTATATTTTTGGTTATCTAAACTGGTTACGAATAATTTAAATAGAGTCCAACATACTTACATGGATCATATCCACAAGTAAATAAACCATCATATTTACATGTTATTCACTGTGTTCCTGATTACATCCAACTTAAAGAAAGTAAATACGAAACATTTGATAAATTATTAAAGTCAACTAAAGAATTTGGAATATTAACATCAAATAAATTACCACAAGTAAGTTAACCAACAATTTATTTTTGTGTTATAGAAATAAAATTGAATACCTACTTATTAATCTCTATAATAAATTAACACCTAAAATATTTAATACTTATAAAAGATTTGACATATTTTGTTCAATGGCTATATAAATATAAGCCGTTTGTATAAGCAGTATTTTTTTTTCATTTATAACTTATAACTAATAAGGAACGGATTAATATGATATATTAAATAATATAAATTGATATAAAACTATATTAGAACAAACAAGTTCTTTCAAATAGATATGTGTTATGTAGGTATATTTTATAGATACCTAGTACCTAGTACCTACAGAGTACAGAGTAGGATAATTTTAGATTCTGAGCGGAGCTATGAATGTATCGATATTAAAATGATGTGTGTTGTTTTTAAAATTTTTTTTTCGTGTCTGTATACACGATAAGTAATCGAAATAATGCTTCGATTTTCAACTTCAGTATCTTGTTCGATGGGAAATTGAATCTAGTTTGTGCATTGAGGAGGTAAGAATTTCCCAGTAGTTTTCATAAGCGCCGAGATAAACAAAATAAAAATGAAGGAAAACGGAAATTTTTACGCAAAATTATTGACTTTGGTTTTTGTATTTTGAAAAAATAGGTAAAATACAAGATTCCACATAAGTTTGTCCATCTTGACATAAAAAAAATGTTTTCCAGAGTATCAATTCAATTTTTATAAACATTCGGTGTTCATATTTTTACAATATATTATTGTATATTTACTCGATTTCTCATGTAGCGATTTTCCTTATTTTGTTTTAATTCAAAAACCAATAACTGTTGACACTTGAAATATACACCATGTGTTTATTTTATCAATTCCTTTATTCCTTTACTTTATAAAAGTTTCAAAACATTTTGACCCGTTTTAAACTGTTTATGGATATTTTTAATTCTTAATTTGTTTAGTTTTTTTTTCTATAAATGTCAATAAATTTGTTTTGTCAAAATGAAAGTGAAAATTTTATTCAAGGCTCTTGATATATTGTTACAATAATAGTTGAAAAATACTAAAAATACACGGGCACAATTTTTTTTTATAAGCATTTAAAGTTTGATTTTTGACAACATTTATCAAATTTAAAATTTAAAAATGATTTTGTAGTTAAAATGTATAAGGTGTTCAACTTTTATATCTAATTAAGGATTGAATTATAACCTAACCTAACCTTGATGGTAAGAACCATTATCCGTGTTCGTATGTTTGTTTTATTTCGATAATTCAGTTTTAAAGTGAGTTAAGAGCATTTTAAATTTACGCTAATTATATACGCACAACCTACTAAAAAATTGAACCATCGCAAAAAACCAACATACGAACACAGATAATGTTCTTACCATCAAGCTTCATAATAGGTTAATTCACTCTAGTTTTTAAACTAACGGAGTTAAACGCGATCTTCTAAGAGTAAATTTTATATATTGCGCACTTGTAAGACGGAGACGACAAATATCCGTGAGGCGTCATCTTAAGTAAAAATACAGTGGCAAATATCAAAATTATAATTTAACATTTTAGCGTTTTCCAAATTTTCATTTGTTAGGTCTTAGGTGTACTTAAGTGTACTATTATCCACCTGGAGGTGTCAATGATTTATCAACAATCTTGTGAAGTATATACTTGAGTAAAAGTATTAAAATACTTTTTAAGTACCGACTAAAAATACGCATTTTAAATACTTTTGAAAAAAGTAGTTGGGCAAAGTATTTGTATTTAAAAGAAAATACTTATTATATTTATAGTTTATACATTTTCTGTTTTAATTTTAATTACATAAAAAAAATTGACGTTTTATGATAATATATGATATATATTATTTTTTATAATGAATTATACTCAATCAAAATTGCTTTTTCATAAAAAAAAAATAGATTTTGTCAAAAATTGTATTTTATTTCCATTAATCTCATGATTTTTAATCATTCTTTTAGTCATTATAGGTAAAATGGCAAAAGACCGAGTTTTGTCCGGGAGGCGCGTGTCCTCCTCTACGGCTTATGGATTCACAGGACACTTGATATTTTATTGTCTACTAGAACTAAATAAATATGTAATACCTAATAGGGATCAAAATGCCGGAAAAATTCAAGAAAATTTCGAAAAAAACCGTTTTTTTCCCAGTCTTGGGAAATGTGGAAAAATTGGTTTTTTTCCCAGTCTTGGGAAATGTGGAAAAATTGGAGACTATTAAAATAATACATTTCCGAAAAAACGCCAAGTTTTGACAGAAAATTAAACATTGTATTTTCAAAACCATTTTTTCCGGAAATTTTTATCCCTAATACCTAACATTCTTAGAAGTTTAATATTGGTCCTCACGTCTTGGTCAGAATATAAAATCTAATATACATATGACATATACGATATACAACTATTCTCTAATAATCTTTATTATTTCAAATAATTTAATCAATAAATAATAATCACTGTTCTTTGTATACTTATACAGGTATCAAGTTTTCCTATATTTTCACATTTCGGTATTGTGAATGTTAGTATACAGGTAAACGTTCATGTAAATTGTTTTGACCATAAAACCCTTAAGGAACTAGACAATTTCCATAACAAATTATTTATGGATGTATTGGGCGTAAACAATTATGTTGCAAGAAGCTACGATAATGAAGATAATTCATACTTAGTTGTTCCTATTTTTTTGACAGTTTGGTATTTCATTAATAACTTATTATGAAATATGTAAGTACTAATAAAAATATGTTTAAATATTTTTATATTTTAGATAATATTTATTATCTGGATTGGAATGTTATCAATATAAACAAATTTATAGAAACAGATGAAACACCTACTATGGAACAAAGAAATTCTAAATTGTATGAAGAATATCTCAGTTCAAACCATGTAATTTCATTGTGGTACAAAAACGTATCACCAGTACAAGTAATAATATTTTTTCTATTTGTTTTAAACACAATTATTTTATCCGTACCAACACTACCAACTAGTATTTAAATTTAAATAGTTTAGAATCAATTTCCAATAATTAAAATTAAATATTGGCTTTATATTTGACATTGTTATTATTATACATTTATACTTTCCATGTTTCATTATTAAGATTATCTATGACACGAGTTCCTGTGCGGTACAAATCTAGATTATAAGGCAATATTGTCAATTTATTAGTTTCCGAAATTTTATATAATTTTTAAGATGGTAAATAATGTTGAAATCAAAATGGTTTTATCTCATTTGGTTTTAAAGTTATGTCGATTTTAAGCATGTATATTTAAGGGGTGGAAATCCAAAACGTACTATTGTTAAAATACTGATTTTTCAGAAAAAGCGATTTTCTGTATCTTAACATTTCTAATGAAAACAAACCATTTTTACATAGACGAATCATTTTGAAGAAAAGGTTTTTTTTTTAAATTATTTAATAATTTATTTTTATATTGAAAACGATTCTATAATGTGTTAAATATTTTAGAGTTATATTTTTAATTTAATTTCAAACTTAACAGGTGACTGCTACGGGTTTTTTTTCAAGTTATTTAAAATTAATTTTGAGATTCTATTTGGGTCGTAGTCTCAATTATCAATCCTAGTAATATTTTTGAGGACCCAAATAGAGTCTCAAAATCGATTTTAAGTAACTTGAAAAAAACCCGTGGCGGTCAACCTGTTAAGTAATTACAATTTTTAAAATTAAATTTTAGTACGTTTTGGATTAACTTTTTTACTTCCCTATACATACCTACCTACAACACGGATAATAGTATACATTTTAGCATACCATAAAAAAGTACGTTTTGGAAATAGTTCGTTTTGGTATAGATAATGATTATTGATTAGTGCCAATATTCTTTTAACATGGACTATAGTACCTACCTATGTTTTGGCGTAAAACTGGAAAAAGTACGTTTTGATTTTCTAAGTATAATTTTTATGTAGGTTTATGGAAAAGGTTTGTTTTGGATTAACCAATCATTTTTAATAGCAGATTTAAGTGATTAGACCTGGAAATAGTACGTTTTGAACAAGGTATTCTGACGATGCCAATCGATTTATTGTATTACTATAAACTAGATTTTATCAATTTTGCCAATAGAACGTTTTGGATTTTCACCCCTCATTTTAAGAATAAAATAAATATAAAAGTTATTAAAATAAAAACCATTGGTAAAAAAAAACTTTTTTTTAAGGTTTTATACTGTTTCTAGTTTATTTTAAATCTATTTATGAACCAAAGTTCAAAATGTTATGCAAAATCTTAATATCAAAAATCAATTAATAGTTAATACACTAGTAGAATATATTGTATCTTAAGCAATGTTTAATTTAAACTGTCATTACATATTTATTTTGTACATCATAATATGAAACCCGTCTAAAACTTGTTTTTATGTATTGCAAAAATAAATATTAATAATAAATATTTACAAAATTATTGATAATTTAAATACATATTAGTTTTATATTTTCAACATTTAGAGATATATTGTCACTGATGTTTACATGGATAAGACACCTGAAAGTTCTTTAAAGTCTTCTGAGTATGTTACTTATGCGAAATACTTTAGTGACAATTATAACGTTCACGTTTCCCATAAAAATCAACCCTTGATCAAAGTAGAGTCATTAAATGTGTCAGAAATAAATTATTTAACTCCCAGGTAGTATAATATTGAAGAATTTTATTACCAAATAATAATTTTTGTATTTGTTTTTAGACATCCATTGCATAAACTTGACAAACAAACTGAACACGGTAATATACTTATACCTGAATTTTGTACTTGGCATAAATTCCCATCGGATTATTGGTTGAAAGCTTTAATGTTGCCAACTATATTATATAGATTAGAAAAGTTATTATTGGCAGAAGAACTTTTTGCAAAAATTAATTCCATGTGTAATATTGTAGTAGAAGGCAATACAAACAGTAAGTTGAAGGTATTACTAAGATAAGTTTTTTTGTTATTATTTTTTTTATCAACAGAAGATTCATTAAAGATGGATAGTATTTTTATTTTAAATGAAAGCAAAATTAATGAAAACGTAATGGATATTAATGAAACATCGAAATACACTCTCATTAATACGGATGAAGTTTTAGAGTTTAATCCAAACAATTATCCTAAAGATATTGAAAAGGACATTGAATCAACAATGTCTGATCTTCAAAATTATCAAACATTTATGTACGATCAATCTGAGAGAAATTATAATATTGTGAGTATAAAAATGTAAAATAAATGTTTTAAATAAATCTTACAAATCTCCTTAATATGCATTAATTGCTATTTGCTAATAAACTAATTGAATATTTATATTAGAAACATCAAGAATCAAATTCATCCAATAGAATTAAGGTTAGTAATAAAATTACTAAATAGGTAGGTAGTATAATTTCATCATATCTTTGTACTATGTATTTTAGTTGTTAAATGATTGATCAGTTATTTTCAGGCCCAGGTCAAGCGTACATTATTATTTATTTTAAGAGAATATTTTTTACGTTTCATAACATATTATCATCTAATTTTGACTTTTAATCATAATCATTCAGACCCTATTTATAACTTTATCTAAGAAAATTAATAATGTTCTAAAATTATGTACTCATTTAAAATAGCACGGGTATTTGTATAATTTAATGAAGCTCGTCCAAACATTATTGACATATTATTGTCATCATTATTATTATTATTATCTTCATTTTCAATATTATTTGCAGCCAATATCCAAAAAAAAATAATTGCAACATATTATTCCTTTCTAAGATGAATAACTCATAGGAAATGTTAAGTTTTGCTCTGAATCTAAAATACAACATCGGGTGGGACAGCTAGTATTGAACATATTATACTCAATGATAATATCTAGGTAGTTAAGCAAATTGTATAATGCTTCCTATAGACGCAATTTGGTGGGTCTATGGGGGGGGGGCTTATCCCCCTAATTGTATTTAAGCCCCCTAAGTATTTAAATATATTCATTCTTAAACCCACCTAATAAAAAAAATACGCGGGTCTGTATTGATTTTATAAATTTGCCCCCCCCCCCACCAAATTAGCTGTCCAAATTGCGCCTATGATGCTTCCCAACTTATTAGTAGTAAATATTATATTATTTATGATTATTATATATAACAATTTTAAATGCCACTAAGCAATTTTCCCACCAAACTTAATTTTTTAGAAATATCTTCGAACAATATGTTTTTATTTCAATATTTAAACTTAAGATAAGTGGTATGAAAGCAGCCCTGATCGGCAATTTTCTATTACTTATTAGTCATTAGTTTTGTAATAATTAGGTATCAACGTCATACATATTATTATAATATGTATTGTCTCCAATTTACATACACATAGGTATTAAGGCATATTTTACATTCAGAATAATCTATTTTACTTTAGTTGTGTTTAATATTAAAATGAATTGATATATTATGATATTTAAGGGTAAAATTATTACTTAAGCTCCATAGCTAGAATTTTTTAATATATTCATTTCAAAGCAAGTTGTGAACATTTGGAATTCCTTTTGGAAATATTAAAATTTAGATGATATTCTAGATTCTCTAGATAATATTCTTGCTTTTAAATGTTGATAAGACATCAAATTCCATTAATAACATAATTAACAGAGTTAAATGGATTATTTGTGTTGTACAATGTACAATTTTCTATGATTGACATTGTAGGACGGAGAAAAGACAAGAGTGTATTTTGTCATCTTATTGACTTAACCAAGTCAATAAACTAACTAAGTCAACCAACTTAAACTAAGCTGTTGGAAATTATATGTTTTTAGAAGTCTAAAAATAAACATTATAACAAAATTTGTAATAGATATTATTCATAAAGTAATTTTTTTCCAATATATTAGATACCTAGGTACCTACTATTTTTTCATATTGTGAATTATTCAATTTATTCATAAATATAAAATTATAAATCAGTGGTTGAAAAATGATTTTATGTAGGAAGAACTTATTTTAATAAAAAAAAATGTATTAAAAATAGAAACATAAATACTGTATAAGTATTGCAAAGATTTAAAAAGTCATATTTATTACTTTTAATAAGCTTAAATGTTTGTTTTTAAAATTACACCCATCATATAATTAACTGCAGCTTGTTGCTACCTAGACATTTTAAGTTGTAAAATTATTATTTTTGAATTAGGTATAATAAAATTATAATATAAGAAATATTATATTTATCACTTGTGAAATAATATAATAAATTTATTATTTCCTTATTAATTTTGTTATTTTTAGATAATCTTAAAAGTTTATAATAATATTTTTTATATGAAATATTGCCTTTTAAGTGTTATTTAATACTTTATCTTTATAAAGTATATATTATTATTATTGAATTTAGTAAATTATACTATTATACATGATTGAACAAGTAAATTAAATGAAATGAAATCAATTATTTCAGGAGCAAATAGATGAAGTACTAAAAACTGAATTGAATAAGATGAATCCTTTAAATCTAACGAACGATCCACCACCAATATTGAGTCCATTGATCAAAGAAGTTTCAAAACAAAATATATGGCCTAAGCAGTCTGATATTTTGAAAGTAATAATAATAATATTTTAACTAATAATTAATACAAGCAAAGAGATTGGGCACTGACTAATCCATTTAAAATTAATAAATGCCGTTTAGTTTAAAGGTATTGCTAGTATAATCTTGTAGTTAATTTTCTTTTCTAAATGTGTTTTAGGAACTTAATTTAAAATTGACTCTCTTTTTACATTAAAAGTTAATGATGTAACCTAACCTAACCAAAAAAAAGGGAACTAATTGATTTTATTGGCATTCACCAATAATTTAAAAAGAACTGTTTTAATTATTTTTATCAATAATTATGTATTTTTAAGATGAATTTGATGCAATTATACTTATAATTTAATTTTTTAAGTTTAACGTTTCTATTATCACGTAAAAAGAAGTAAATTGTTATTTACACTTTATTTTATTACTCAATAATTAAAATTAAAATTTATTAAAAAATAATTAAAATTTGTTTTATCAAAACTTATCTTAGGTACTAAAAAAATGTTCAATACTTTTTGTATACTTATTGAAACATGAAATTCAAAAAATATGTCATTGATTTTAGTTGTTATTAATTGAAGACTTGATAGAGTCTAGTTTAAAAAATGGTGATACTTAACTTCTCCTTTTTATTTGTAATTTTCACTTAAACTAAAATTAAAAATTATTTACAAGTGTTGTTAAATTTTATGTTTAGGCTATAACACCATCAAAAGTGAAAGATATATTTAATTATGAGTGCATGGAAACATTCGGTGATAGTTTCCTGAAATTTGCTACATCATTGTTATTATTTGATACTTGTTCATTACATGATGAAGGAGTTCTTACTATAATAAGAACGAAGATCGTCGGTAATCAACATTTGTGTCGTGTTGGAAGAATTTCAAATATTGTATCATATATGGTATTTAAAGGCTTAAGGCTTAAATATTTGTACAAAAAAATAATTATATTAATTCAATTTTAGGTAAATCATTTTGACCCAAATACGGATTGGATACCTCCATGCTTTGGTGTTCTTAAAAATAATATGAATACCATTGTAGACAATAATATTTCACATGATGCACATTATCAGATAATAGGAAAAGATATTGCTAAAGACAATCAAATTACAGGTAAAAAATAAAAATATTGTTTATTACTTAATTACTAAAGAGTTTATTTCAAAAGTAATAGAACAATTAAAATTTTTTTTTTAAATATATCACGTATTTTTAATTTAAAAATAATTTATGAAAGTATAATAAATCTTCTTTTTTTTCATTTTCCTTTGCTCTAACTACATATTATCATACAGTTCTTTATTCTAACTCATAGGTTCGGCCACCTTTGTACAGTTTGTCCCACCTTATTCATTGGGCTCTATTTTGGTATCATTCACTATTCTGCCATCCATCTCTTCTTCAGCCTTTCTCTATTCTTTCTTTCCTCCTACATTAATTTCTAGTCACTCTCACTACCTCCCGGTTCCCAGTCATTTCACCTCATAATCCATCTCAACTTATTCTTCCTCATTTTGTCTACAATTTATTTCACTCCTACACTACCTACCACTGATGATTTAATTTCTTATTATTACACATGAACACAACCTTAGCATTATAATATCTGCTAGACTCACCCTCTGTTCCCTTTCATTGTCCACTACCTAACATATGGATCATTACAAGATGGCAGTCATGACAACAGCTTTTTTAAAATTTGCCTTTTAATCTCAATGTTATCCCCTTGTCAGACAAAATATCTTTCGTTTCTCTCGACTTCATTCATTCACACACAGGGCTGGATAAGACAGTCGAGCATTCAAGAAAATCTCAGAGTGCCACTAACATTTTGGGCTGGTAGGAGAAAATGGCCTTAATGTCGCATTATGATTTTTTTGACAGTTATTTATAATGGTATACTGACAAATGTGAAAAGGCCATTATTATTTATTAATATTCATAACATTTGGCCAATATTAGCCACTATAGCACATTATGGGTTAGTAGAAAAATATACCCAAACCGGCTCTGTCCACACATAATCATATTTATGACAAAAACTATTATTATTTTGTACAACCAATGTACTAATGTACCTACTATTGAACCTATTTACTTCACACATTACCAACATTATACCACATCTTCATAACATACGTTGCCCTATCATTTTCTCGATCAATTTCTCTAAAATCATATGCAATTGCTTCAGTTTAACTTCTACTTACCCTTAGACCCTTCCCTCCAAGCGCTGTTCTTCACCCTACCATCTCTCTTTTGGACTTTATCCCACTAACACAAATGGTCCATTCACCTTCCGATGAGTTATTTATACATAAGAAATAATTTTCAGATAAAATGGTTGCTGACTGTGTAGAATCATTGATTGGTACATATGTATATGTAAGTAGGATTAATAATAATACACACCTATTATATTTTTTAATCACATTTTGTTTTTATTTTAGAAATGTGGAGTTGAAGTAGGCTATAAGGTTCTCCGTGGTCTGGGTATTATACCAGAACAAGTAATTGATATATTCAAGTCTACACCAATCAAAAATCTAACGGCTGATTTAAATATTTCAAAATTTTTGCCTGGATATAAAATACTTGAACAAAGAATTGGCTATTCATTTAAACATAAACATCTATTAGTTCCAAGCTCTAACCCATCCAAGCAATGAATTTGGGCTTACAGAATGTTATCAAAGACTTGAGTTTCTTGGTGATGCTATAATTGGTTAGTTATTACTTGTCTATACCTACAAAATATTATAATATTATGACATGATGTATACAATAATAAATTATTCAATAGACATTTGTTTGTTTTTCTAATTTTTATATTATATAAATGGCTGAACAATACTAATATAAACACAGTGTCGGCCAACTGGTTGTCTTCGTGTCAAATTCGGTTCATTATTTATATTTTTTTTGTTTTTGCTAATTACTTTTACTGTTAATGTTAGTTTAGTGATTAAAACTTTCATGTCATTTGACTTTATAAAATATGTCATTTTACTTAGAAAGTATTATTAAAAATCTACAAATTGAATTCAATTTATTTCCGTAGGTATGTGTCAAAAATACAGTTTTATATTATATACATACCTAAAAATAAATTCAAATATATAGAGTAGGTATACATAATACCATAAAAGATATGATAAACCATTATTAATAATATGCATTATTGTAGTTATTGGTTGATGAGTTGATTTCATAATTGGTAGCACATTTAAGTACAAAGATTGAAACGGATATATGCAGGCCGACTTTAAGTATTTCAGTACCCAGGGCAATATTACAATAATATGTCTATTATCTATATTTATGGTTCAAATGCTACCTTACATTAAATTGCCATCCGGTAGAATTATTTGTATAATGTGAAGATTTTTTTTTTGCTTTAAAAATTATAATAATACATACATACGTTGCCCATTAATTTTTAAAATCTAAAAGTTTCATACTATGTAATTCCCTAAAATGTTTCTCAATGAAACATCATTGAATTTAAATAATATTTCAGATTTCTTGATTACATCATATATAATGGAACATGGAAATACCAAAACTCCTCGTGAAATAACTGCTATCAGAGCTTCACTAGTGAATAATACAATCATTGGTTCATTGAGCGCACGCATAGGACTGCATAAATTTTTCTTAGCAAAGAGTTGAAAATGACTGAAGCAATTGATCTTTTTTATAAATATTTTCAAAATAACGACTATCAAATTGGCCAAGAAGTAAAATTGTATTTTATTATCTTAATACAATAAATATATAGCTTAATAATTTATCATATTTGTAGGTTTTGAGTCTTGTAGAAGAAAATGATTTTTATGCTGCTAAATATATTGATGCACCAAAAGTATTGGCTGACTTGTTTGAGTCACTAATTGCTGCAATATATTTAGACTGTAATAGAGATTTGAATGTTGTATGGACTATTTTGTATAGATTTTTGGAAAAAGAAATCAGTAAGTTAATTCTTCAATAAGTTTTTTTAATTTATGCATTAATAAGTTATACATTTTATTTGAATAATATTATTTTCCATAAATTGTAAAAATTCATAATTTAAATTTATTTAAATGAAAACTAAAATATTTAATTTAACCAATTTGAGGTTTTTCAAAGTACATTGATAGTCTCAATATATTATTAAATTACTATTTATAAAGATTTAATGCCTTTTAAATGATAAAATATGGATTTCATAATTATAATATTAAGTATTATTATTTATAATTTATTTTATTTTTGCAGACGAATTTTGTAACAACTTTCCAACAAATCCTATAGATATTTTATATAAATCAAATTTACAACCAATTTTCAGGTATGTACTATAGGTACTTAGTTTATTAACTTAAATCAGTTTTGAGTTTGGCCCATACAATTTACATATTAATATAAATAACAACAAAGTGGTAGACTAGAAAAAACCTAACTAATTATTAAGGTAGTACTAATAGAAAAATAAATTACTAAATGTAATATAAACATAAAACATATACTACTTGACACACAGTCTGACAAAGTGTCTCCAGCCAGAAAATTTTTTTTTTTTATTCAATTATTTACCATTGAATTCAAATTTAAGACATTCCTGTCAGACCTTTTCAATAACGAGTTGCATACGACGCCTACTATACAGCAGAACAGACTTCTCCAGGTTATAATTTTTTACGTTATTATTTTGAAAAGTGATGAAAATTATCTGATTTTTACTCCCTCCTCCTCTCTCACCTTTACATACTACTATACTAGTTCAAATTTGATTACAGAAACTAAATTAATAATAATCATATTTTGGTTTTTATTTTACAGTGATTCTAATAATCAAGCACTCAATGATAGCTTTGTGATTCAGTTAAAGATACATTCAAACCAAAAAAGTTTGACTGTATATGGATATGGTCAAACTAAAAAAGAAGCCAAGATTGCTGCTGCAAAAATGGCATTAAAGAATATGAAAAAAGTGTCGTAATAATTATTCATATTATGCTTTTTCTTATCAAGCATTCAAACATTTAATTAACGATTAGATTTTAATTTTCAAGATCCTATTATTAATATACAGGTACTTACTATATATCAGTTCATGTATTTTTTTTAACTTATAATTTGTCAATTAAAAAAAAATTATAAATAAATAAAGATACTTGTCCCTACTTAGTGTTCTTTGTCTTCCCTTGTATATGTTTATACTAAGTCATAAATTATAAGTCATAATCATCACATATATAATACACATTATATTTACAGTTATTTACTGTATATACTCCTATCTCAAGTGTATGTTGATTAACATTATTCTTGACAAAATATTAGATGCCCAATTCATAATATTTTACTATAGATCCAAATTATTAATACCTAATGTTGTTAATGACTGTAACTAGTAACTACTAAACTATGTCATAAACATTGCATCCTTTTAAATTGTAGTAGTATAGACCAAGCTAAAATTATAATTTTTAAATTTGAGTACCTATACACTATAGTTAAAACAAAAGAAAATAATATACAAGATACAACTATTAAAAATCACCATTGTCTTTATTGTACCTACTTAATATTAAACTGACACCGTTATAGCTTTATTATTGAGATTTGGGAGTACCTAGAGAAGTCTAGCACAAATAAAATATGTACAAAGTAGGTACATTCAATCAAAGTTTCATTGTTTCATTTTAATATTATTCAAAATATAATTTTATAATATAAACTAGCTGTCCCACCTTCCGTTGTCCAAGCCAATGATTTGTGTTTTTTAGAAAATATATATTTGTCATATTAAAATATTCTCTTTTTATGAGCTGAAAACTATATCAAAACCATATTAATAGGTGAAATACCATTCAAATATCTAAAGGAATAGAAAAAATACACTATAAACACACTCCAAAACTTTAGGAATCTTTTGGTATAACTTTTACTTCAATCAACAATTTATTATTTATAACTCAAGTCATTCAATAGTTACACAATTAATAACAGATATATATATTATGATTGTACAACAAATATTTTTGAATAAAGTACATAATGAATACAGATATGAGAATATTTTATAAACATAATTACTTACGTAATTAAACTATGGTATATTTTGTAATTTCACTACAGGTAGGCAGGTAATGTAATTATATTGGTTTAATACATGTTTAAAAAGCACCTACTTCATATTTAAGGAAAAACTATTCGAATTTATCGTAACAAATAATACTTAATAATTAGCAATTTAAAAGTTTATTTTAGTTACACAAATAAGCCTATAAAACGACTACATGAATTAATATAGGACATAGATATTATTATGATTATAATGATTACACTAATAATCTATTGTCTATAATTATATCTTTCCGTGAAATTATTTAGAATAGTATACTATTATCTCAAATTCAAATTAATGTTGTGTGACGTTTTATAATATATTATCTTTTTTTTACATAATAAGATTGTCCTATATTTGCACTCTTTATCCTGTTTTTGTGTTGAGCATTTACAGAATGCTTTTAATTCAGTATCACAATTATTTTATAATATATGCTACAATAATTTTGTATTAGACATTTAAAAAAAATGGTCGTTTTAATTAAAAATGTGATAAGTATATTGGTAACTAATTAGTATACCATTTAAAATATTATTTTATTACTTAATACTTTTATGATAAAGTCCGGTCCCCACCGGTTCATTTTAGTTATATTAATTATGACTATTGCTGAATAATAATACTTAGGTTGTTGTTTTATACACAAATGTAACGTAATTGGTTTATGTGTATATATTTTTTAAAAATATATAAACCGTGTTGTACCATGTAAATTGTAGGACATAACAAAAAATATTATCCATTATGTAACTTATTTATAAAAATAAAGACGTACCTTTATTTTTTTTTTTTAAATTATTAGACAAATTATACTATGAAAGCACCCAAAATTAAACAAATATATTGGAAAAATATGTAACCCACTGATGTATTTTCTAATAAATATTTGTTAGTGGGTGGGTGGGTCCTCAAAAATTATATCCTCATCAACACATATTTGTTTGAGGATAGCTGCCACTGCTGAAAATCTTGGCACTTGCTGGTGTTGTTCCAACAAAATGAGTTAGAAAATCATAAAATGCATGCTAACCAGCTAACCACATTCAAATAAAGAGTCCTATTTTTGAATGTGCGAAATATACTTTTATAGGAAAACGTAGGAGGTGTTAACATTGTAGACATCATTAGCAATAATTAAAGTAAATTTAAACCATAAGCATTAGCATTACATATCAATCAAGTGTAGGTATTAATATAGGGACCAATTGTTTCTTCAATGGACAAGAGGTAATCAATATTTCCAGAAAATTAAAATAATACATATTTTTTTGTGTTTTAGATATATTAAAAAATAATTTAATGTATACGTAAATATGAATGATTACATTATAAGATTTACCCAAAAAAAATAAATAAATAACTTACTACATACAGTTGTAATTTAATATAATATAGGTAGGTTTTGTTTTGTTTGCAAAAAAATAAAAGAAATTATTACAATAATAATGAAAAAAAAGCAGTAGCAAATTAATACAAAAAATAATCAATGCATTGTGCATGTAAGTATGAGTAGTTTGTATTAAAGAACTTATACCTAGATTAGTTACTTAAAAATCTATTAATATAAAATTGGTATTGGCAATTTGTTTACTATTTAAAAAAATAAAAAAATGAATATTATATAATGAAAAATACCTAGAAAAAAATTGTATTGGCAGGTACTATATTAAAATATTAAAAATGTAAAAACCAAGTCACCATTTTCTTTGTTTTTAATTTGTATGAATATAACTAACTTGGTTGGTTTTATGATCGCCTAGATTCAGGTATTCATCATCTGGTCCTAAAAGAAATACATAAAAGCTAGTTCAACTTCCTCTATCTTAAAAAAATGTATTAAGAGCCTAATCTCACATACACAAAGGTACCCACAATAATTGAATTGTAGGTACTCCTAAAAAATCATTAGGAAAGTGAAAATTACCTTTTAAGTACTTATTGACAAAAATTTTTTGACTTATCCCAATCTTCAACAAGTGACAAATTAAACATTGAATACTCTGCGTTACCCGTAACCTCAGCTTCAATGTCTAGGAATTTTGGCAAACGATCAAGAAGCTCTTGGCCCTCAAGAATGGAATATGTCTCAAGTAATATTAATCCTTCACACCTAAAATCAGATATAAAATATTAATTCAATATTAATTAGGTAGAAAAAAGTATAGGATAATATAAAGTGAAAATACAAAGTAATTTTAAAATTGTTACTATCGTACCTTTTATGACAAGGTTTACAATAAATGTCCAACTGATAATACTGATTGCAGTGTATAAAGCATCGCCTTTTTTTATAAATTGGATAGTGGGTTTCATCTTCAAGTTGCAACATATTTAAATAGGTCCTACGACTGAGCTGCCTTTTCACTTCTATTACTTGACCTTGGACTTTAGGCTTGCGAATCGTATGTGTATAATTCCAATGTCCTATAAACGAGTAAAAATGAAGTCACAGTCCGCATCATCATGTATCGTGTAATCAAAGACAAATAAGAAACCTTTTTGTCCTCGTTTTCGTAAGCGAGCTTGCGTATTGTTGGTATATGTTTGCAAATATTTGTGTACGACCACAAAATCTTGAAATGGAGGGAACAACTCATCATTAGGCAGATACTTCACTAACCACTTACGTTTTTTTGAGTTTGGTGCTAATCTATCGATAGTATCTATGCCCAAATTCTGACAAACGGTCTATAAAATATCAATAAAAGAACAAAAATATTCTCTGAAACTACCAATAGCTGGTAGTTAAATTAATTTTAATACTTACAGCTATCATTCTGCATATTTTATTTTCAAAATCTGATGAATTATCAATGACATTGAAATATGGGTGTCCAATCCAGGATGCTGATACTTTGACGTCTAGACTTTTGGCTAGATTTACATCCTCAGTCCTGCTCGAATGATTCTGAAACGGTCGTTAAATTAATTAAAAATTTTAAACACAATTTAAGAGTTTTTTGACGTTTTTACCTCGATTGTATAAAAGTTTTCAGCCCCACATGCAGCAGACACCATGTGAATTATTTGATTGTAACGATTGTCTCTCAAGTCAACCATGTTGAAGCCGTTTTTTTCCATTATCATATCCCATTTGTCACTAGATATATCTATAAAAATAAACAGTTTATTGTCGAATAGTTGTTTAATCCAGAAAGTTGTACAAGAGTTCATAATATGTTTGGGAATAAAAATAGTGTTTTCACTTGAATAATTTAAAAAAAGCTGTATCAAGAACAGTTGTATTTGAAATGTAACAGTACAGAAATGTAAACAATAGTAGGTATACCATTCACGTGTTTCTTATATTTTGTAAATCATCAAAAACAAGTGCATTAATATACTAAAAAATTGTCACAATTAGTACTTACGTTAGTAATAAATAATTTACAGTTGCTTATGATTATATGTCAGACAAAATATTATTTAGTAATTTAATGTTTTTTTAAACAGTTGAATCTTATCTTTTTCATTTCATTATAAATATAATAACTATAGGTATACTAATGGATAACCTACAATATTTCCCTCTTTATATTAATTATACTTGAATTTATATATTTTATTATATCATAAAAATAATTGTTGTATTACATGCGGCAGCATCCATAGCACCTCTGTCACAAATGATTAGACAGTTTTGGTCGCATGATTTACCCAGTTCAAAATACGTATCTTCTAATTGTAACATACATTTGAGAAGGTTCTCTTGAAATGTTTGGACTGTAACAGAAAACAAAAATAATATTATGAAGCTAATGTTCAGTGGTGGCGTAAACGGGATTACATTTAAGAGTTGGTATTTGGCAGGTTGGTGACACATACAAAATGATTGACATTAATACTCGTATGTAGGTATTGTATATTTACCTGAATATAAAATTTTCTATTAATGGGTAGTGGGTTAATGGGTAAGTGGAGAGGCCGGTAGTCAATAGTCGTAAAAATGAATTGTGTAATTGCAAATAAATGATCCCGCCGTCACGGCTAATGATAATAATTTAAATAATATAATAAAGGTCGCAATAATGGAGGTGTGTTCATTTTACTGATGTATAGGAATAAAAATATTTATAAACAGAGGAAATAAGACTTACGACATAATAATAGCTATAAAGTAAAAATAAAAACATCAGACCTGGTGAAAAAAACATATAGGTTGGCCAAAAAAAAAATTCCATGTTTAAATTAAATGATACAGACTCACGGACAGCGTGACTAAGACAGATAAATTATAAAATATAACTTCGACATTTATTACCTTGATCGTCACTTAATTCTGAAAATTTGATACCTCCACTGAAAAAAAAACAATAGGTAAGTAAATTAGCCGTATAAGTGATACTGTAATAGGTACATTTACAAGTAACAAAAATACAATTATAACTATTATCAGTTCAAAGTTGTATATAAATACTAGGATAAATAATATGTTTAACTTATCTAATATTCAAGTATTAATGGTATTATAGTATTTTATATAAATAAATAATAATTATTCGTAATACTAAAATTAAAAAAAAATCATAGGTACTGGTTTCTGATATAATATATTATAACTTATTTGTTTTCAATTAAACATATTGCTATGTGGTAACACAATACACATGAGAAACATATGGAAAATTAAATGTCAAGATTTCATTTATTGTTGAAGACAAATATTATAGGAACTTTATAAATTTATTCATATAACCATTTTTTAATAAATATTTTTAATAAGCTTTGCTTTAATACATATTTTTAAGGTAGACAAATATAAAAACAGATGATGAAAAATAAATACCTACCTATTATAGGTACTTATTATTATATAGGAATTATACGATGAGATATATTATGTAAAAATTATGGTTAAATATATGATACTTAAATTTGTTTTATATACTAATATATATTAAGGCGCTCGGCGCCGATGCCATTTTGTCCTCAAAAATTCATTTTGCGGGAATAACGATACCGCCTTGTAGAATCAACCAAATTTCATAATTTTTTTTTTTAATTGCTTGAGGGAAATATTCTACAGCCTGCATCGATCTCTGTTTTTCAATATTTTATTCTCAAACTTTATAATATATCTAAAAAAATACAAGATAAAAAGCATTTTTTTACAATTATAAAAATAATAATATAATAAAATATAAAATCAGAGATCAATGCGAGCTGTAGGAAGTCTTCTTCTTTCAGATAAAAAAAATAGTCATCAAAATCCGACAATTCTACAAAGCTTAAGAGTTATTCCTATTGAGTCATTTTTTCGATATAATACACCATACAATCCCGCCTAAATAGGTATCAGGTAGTAGATTAGTGGAAAAGTCTTATAATTGAGTTGGCAACTAAAATATAAAATTTAATTTTCAAATTTTATAGAATTGTGAAAAATTTGAAAAATTGGCACCGGGACCCTTAATATTTATAACTTTAAATTAAATTGTAATATTATTAAAATTGACAAATAAATAATTTGTAATTTATTGAAAAATAAATATAATAATAGTACCTACCTTAATAGAACATTAGCAGTCTCTGGAACTCTAAAAACCTAATATAAATAAAAACACTATATAATATTGTAACCTTGGAAATAATAATTTTGAAATTTACCTTCCATCCTAAATTCTCAAAGAATGTACATAATCGTGACTGTCCCGTTGTCTTGCCACCACAAGGCCCTACATTTAACAAATAACATTAGCCATTAGTGGATACCTAATGGTATACTTTTTATAAATAAAAATAGATATAATAAAATTATTGACATATTGTGTATAGAGTATATGCGTTTCGTAAAAGTAATAAATAAGTAACCATATTTATCAAATATTTCAATGATAATGAGTACTAATTACCAACATTTTCAAATAATCTATGCCCCCAAATCTACTTAGCTAATTTCCATATACGTATTATCCTTTGTACACAAAGTTATATACCTCAAAAACTACTAGTTCCAATTTTGATTTAGATAATGCATCAAAAGTCTAAAAAAAAATATTTGCTGAATAATTAAAAGTAATAAAAAAGATTCCTATTTGAAAAACAGAAGTTTGTATTGTAACAAAATCCTCCTTAAATGTTATAAAAATGTAAGTATTCAAAAATCTTCAAGTGTGTTTAAAAATTCTAAAAATTGAAATTTTAATGTAATATATGTATAATTTAAGTAAAAAAATGGGGTGAACATGCTTAAAATATCACTATGTATAATATTAACGCAAAGTCTGACGAGGGGAATCATTCACTTATAATAAACTATAAAATTATTGAAATATTTAAAACTGCAAAACTGCAAAATAATAATTATTAATTACACAGAAACGAGCTTACGCAAACCAAAATTATATTTATATTACCTATAGAATTTCAACTTTGAAGACATATCAATAAGATATAAGCATAATATTATTCAAGTAAACTTTCAAAAATAAATGTCCAATCTTCATCATTGTATTATATTTATATATATAGGTATAAGTAGACGTATAGTATTATAAATCAAAAATATTTTTGTATGCAACATTTTCAAGATCGCTGAATCCAACAGCGGAGCCACTGCAGGGTCGGGTGAGCGGGGTACTCGTGGCCTCATCCGAGCACATTGTTTTTTAAGAAGGGATATAAAACCTAACTTAACTCATTCTCCTAGTTATTACTTGACACTCGCACTATTATGCCCTCCCGTTCACACTATAATAGATAAGCATATGGGCCATGAAAAGAAAAATTACGTACGGTTGAATATATCGATAAATACTTTACGGGGTCGTTACTCCCTATATAGACCAGGCACATGCCAAGCAAATAAAAAAGGTGGGCAAGTGGGTGTCGCTCTGTTGTACAGTAGGTTACAAGTATGTCACTGTAATGGATTGTATTAAATTTGAACTCAATGATATAATATCATTGAATAAGAAAAACGATTCTAAGCTAAGACGACCAAAATTTCATGTCGCTGGCCCATATTTTGAATTTCGGGGCGATCGTGTGTGATTTGTTGTGCTTTTTATCCCATCGTTAGTGCTTTATCCCTTCCAAAGTTATTCGCATTTCGTACAGGGGGTGCCAAGGACATTCTAGTACCCCCCCCCCATTTCGAATTTCGGGGAATATTCTTTGTGTATCTTTAAAATTAAGTAAGAATAAGTATGTCCATAGGATCATAGGTATTTTATTATTTATTTATTAGGTATTTATGACATAGGTAATGAAATAAATTACATACTAATATTATTATAATATTATGTAATATTTAAGTATTTTTATTAATATTATCGGCGATAAAGTGATGTGTTAAACGTTTGATATAATACTCATTCCCAAAGATGATAAGTTTATGATTATTCATTATTATAATGACAAATCATAAAAACGTGTTTAGAAGTACTTTTCTTTAATAAAATAATAAGTATTATTTATTTATCTCAGGATATTAGCTTCTGTTTCATTTGTATATAAATAATAATTATTTTATATTTAGTATTTGGATTTTAGATCTGGGTTGGAGGTGGCCCCTTAACGAAACATAACCACCACAACAACGCATTAGAGTCCTGCAATGTAATCAGTTAAATACAATAATTTGAATAATTACAACAAAATATATATAATACAATCCCCGGGGATCGTTCTTACCACCGGTCAGTACGATTTTGTAGAGTTTCTTGGTTTCGCCATTCATCGCGAATATATTTGTTGACGACGAGACAAAGATGGGAGTCGGGACCCGCGTTAAGTATTAACTGCTGCTAGTCGACAGTAGTGTAGAGTATGGACCATGTGACTTTTGTCGATGGCGGTGATGGTATCTTTCACTCGTTGTGGCCAAACTCGGAAAAGGCCGTTTGCGCTATGACGGACGACACGAAACCGGCGACTGTTGTCTTCACGTGTTTACGATTACTACAAAACGGTGAAAAAGAAAGATGGAAAAAAACTTATCTGCCGAAAAAATCGAGACCGGATTAGTACCTACACGAGTGTGTACGCGTCGCACGCCCTGCCTATAATAGCCGACTGACGCTCGTGAATGCGTGAATGTGTTCCGTTGGACGTCACGTTTACCACCACTTAAGGTATTTGAGTACGCGTACCTACGTCACAGATCCAGCGCTATCTACCTATATTCATTATAATATTATATAAACTAGTTTACTCAAAATATGCTACCGATTTAGTATTATTCATAAATATTCTATTATATTTATTTCAAATACTTTATATCCCCAACGATAAATTATTTTATATGAAAAAAGCTTTAATAATATTTGCCTGACCACAGTCGTTAGCGTTTTACTAACTCTTTAATACTTATCTATATTATGTTATGGTGTATGAACTATACATGGGTATCAAAAATTGATATTATGTTAGGTATTAGCAGGGGCATGAAACTCTGTGCATTGGCCGAATCGGGCGGTTGTGGCCTTGAACACGGTCTCCGGAAAGCATGGCATACGTTATCAATTAAAAAAAAAGTAAACAGTGGAAACTGGAAACAACCCGACCCCGCGCAGAATACCCTGCCTATTAGGCGGAAACGGTTTTTCAATACGGATGTAACATCATGTTGGTGTACGGAAGCAGTTTCATTGTTCGGGCTTCAGATCATAGGTAAACACTTCACCCATCAGCTGATCGAGTTTTGCTTCTATATTGTTCTACGTAGGTACCTAATTATACCTTACTACTTATTTATTTTAATTTTTAAACAATACCAACTAATAATAATAATAATGGCTTACGGTTGATTTAACTAATTTTTGCCGAAAAAATTGCATTTTGTGTATTATACATTCATGCCTAATACCTATCTAATTATTATAATAGTATTTATTTATATCATATTATAATATAATATTGTTATAAAAATTTCTGCGGAACGGCGTTAATTGGTTCGTGGTATACTGGTATAAATAGGCAACAGCTTAAAATTAATGTAAATATTTAAAACAATGTAACTGTATAAGTAACTATTATAACTTATAATCTATATAAAATACTAGATGATATTGAATTGAGTGGCGTTGTCCGTGACAAATTAAATGCTCATGGATTTATCCCTTTTTATACTCCATTAAATGTTAACTACATAGATTTTTATCAAAGTTATTTGAGTTGTTTTGAATAATTATAAAATACGGGTGTAACATGATATTCAAATAATCAATTATAATAACTATTTTATTTTCTGTAATAAATATAACCAATGGCAACTCTATACAAAGAAATTTAATTTTTCACAAGCCACCGAATCCCTGTGTCTGTCCCTTAGAACTATAGTTTAATGTAGCTACACAATATTATGTCCTTGTATACAGTGTAGAGATGTACAAATAAAAAATTTGATTTCGATGTACTAAATTTCAGAATCAATGAGTGCTATATAGGCTTGGCTATGGATCAAAACCTCACGAATAATATTTTTTAATTACAAAAATAAAACTGAAATCGTTATTATTGTTTAAATAGGTACCAATACCTATCTAATTTCGTCCAAACGTGATCTTAAAACAATAGCTCCAACTGGTGGGAGGCAACGTCAAGGTGGGAATTCAAAGGTCTGTTACCCCAGCACAGCCATGTTTGAAACTGAATATAAAAATTATCCAGTATTATATAGGTACTATATTTAGTACAATTTTATTCAACCAAAATACAATTTTGTACATCTTCCCAAAGATTTCAGCATCTTTTCTGATAGGAAAGTGAGTAATGTTGGTAAATTGGGAGGGTCAAAAGTAAAAAATTCCAAGTAGTTTTAAAAAGCACCAAGAAATAAAAAATTAAGGAAAAACGGTAATTTTTACTCAAAATTGGTTTTCGACAAAATTTATTTTAAAACGAAAACCTTAGGTACACGCAATTTTCACTGAATGTTAATATAACTATTTTCTATACAATATAAACTGAAATGACGCCTTAAAATATATAGAATATACAATTTTACATATATATTTTTCGATTTTTTGTTTCAGTAAGAACTTCTTTTAAATAAGGTTGTTATACATTTTCAAGCCTTAGCTTTAAAAGTTGAACATTTAATAAACTTAGGCACGTATACTAATACAATCTATACTATAATTTACACATTTTTGAGATTTGATGATTTTTATCTGAATTTTAACATCAAATATTTATGAAAAAAAAATCATGATCATATTGTCTGTGCATTTTAATACTTTTTGTAGGTGTATTTTAATACTTTTTGTTAGAAGAAAAACTTATATGGGATTAATAATCAATATTCAAGCGTTTTGACCAAACATAGACATTTTTATCAACACTTTAAACAAAACCTAAAACAAATCTAAAATTTCAAATACCAACAAATAGTTTCAAACTAGTCTTAATATTTTGAAAATTTCATTGTGTGTAGAAAATGTTACTTAACTAACAAAAGAATAGTTCAAGCTTTTACGATTAATACTTTTTGAGTTACATCAAAAGAAAAAAATCGTTTGATTTTAAATTTTTAGTTTACGCGTGATCCTTTGTCATCAAAATTTGAACTACAATCTTTTATAAAAAAATTGATTTAGCAAATATTATATAACAATATAACATGGATGTTACGTCTTTATTACGTTTATTTAATAAAAAATATAATAATATCTAATACCGATATGAAATTGCTTTGGAGTTATCTATTTATGTCATATGAAGAAAACATGTTCCGACTTCACCGATGTAGGTAAATCAAACAGCGAATGAAGTAAAAGTATAGAATGAAATTCAACACAATGGAAAACAGTTTGGTTTCATAAATGATGGGTGATGACGAAAGTATCGGCCTTTTTACTTAGAAAAAAAATAAGCTCTAATAAGCCTGTACAAGTGAGAAGGAAAATGTTTTAAAATACATTTGTAAAGTTATTTGTATATTATTAATATTGTTTATTCATTTAATAGGAAAGTATGAGTTTATTGGAATTTATTAGTTTTTTTTATAATTTATGTTGGTATCTAAGCAAACGAATTCTACGTTTGGATCATTTTTGCGCAGGCTTTTATAATCTAAGTATAGGTAATTTGGGTTAAACACGATTGCGGACGCTTTACCTGTTTTGCAACACGATTGCAGACGATCACCATATGACAAAAGGTATTATTTTCACCCAAAAAATGACACGATTCTAGTCAAAATTTAGTGAAACGCTGCCAAGTTGTGCGACGCAGTCTACCAATCCCAACGATTTTCAATAATATGATCGGTTTATATTTCGGATGTCTAGTGAGGACCGACTACAACATCGTTTAAGATAAATACGTAATTGCGTAAAGTATATCTCTAAATCACGGACTACATAGTATTAATAGTAATAATAATAATAATACAAATACAAATTATTATAAATGATAGTTAATGTATAATGACATTGGCGTCGTATTTCTATTAAGTCTACAATTTTATGATTATAAAATTAAGTTGAAAGTCAAAAATTAAAGTTTTATAGGTGTTGTATAAATTAAAATACTATAAGCGCTTACTGTAAATATTCATAAAAGTCCACAATATAAATACAATTACATAAGTACGTAAAAAAGTTAAACATTAAAATTATAAAAAGCAAAAAATTAAAATAAGTGCCCAATATAAATATTTGAATTTATATTTTTTCTGCTCTAGAATGACAACTAATTGTTTTTAAATATTGTAATGCGTTCTGGTGATTTTTATAATGTTTTATAATATTTTATTGTGAACGATAAAAGTACCTAAATGTTTATAATCAGACTACGCCCAAACAAAAATATAATATAGAAACCGGTCAACATTCAAAGATACCTAAGTCATGAGTCATTGCTATAAGGTAGGTATGTATTAACAAACTATGCGACGGAATCAAAAACCAATTAAATAGTGGTCTCCAGGTATCATCTTAATGACTTATAACGAGTTATTAGTATAGTCGGTGCACTCTGCGTCGTGTGACTAAACCATCATAAATAATTCAATTGTAACAACTAACGACAAACAAGAAAAAAACTAAGAAAAATTCCAAGCATATTAATGTACCTACCTAAGCAAGTGATACAAATTCTTATTTCATTATTGGAGATAAAATATTTAAAAAATGAAGATGGCCTTGTTAAAATATTTTTTATTATAACGGGGTTCTTAGCGATTGGCTTTTTTCATGCATTTAGACCAGTGGTTTTCAAACTTTTTTTAATCATGGCACATTGTGCACTTCATAAAATTCCTAACAATTCCCTAACAATTGACATTTTTAAGATAATATTTGTATTCGTTATTTAAGTTAACACCAAATTGAATAAACAAAATAATACAAAATATTGTATTTTTATCAGGGCTTGCAAACGTTATAATAACGTTAAGATTATAACGTAATATTTGACAAAAAACGATTGAAATTTGTAAACGTAATTATAGCAAAGCGATAATTAAAAATTACTAAATACTGCAAAACAAAACATAACAATTAACAAAATATATTATGTATCATTAAACAAAACATAACGCAAAACGTAATTTATAGAATATTATTGACCGAAAAATAACGCAGAACGAAATATTTTAAAATCTATTTATTTAAATGGTCTACCTATTGGTTTCGTAGAAACATTTATTTCGTCTAAAAAATCTAAGAAATAATTATATTATATTCCGTATCCGAAAATAACAACCTGCATTAGTTATTATTTTTAATTTTAATAGGTATTAACACTATTTTAAATAACGATAAACGCAAAACTTGTATAACGTTTTAGTTCTAAATAACGATAAACGCAAAACTTGGATAACGTTTTAATTCTCTATAACAATAAATGAAAAACTTAGATAACGTTTTAATTCTGAATAACGATAAACGCAAAAGTTGAATAACGGAGTAATGATTTATAAAGTGTACCCTGTTTCAGTGGAAATTGAAAAAATTATAATTAATTCAAAAAATTATAGCTCAAGTTCAAAATATAAATAACTATATCTATATTTTATTTAAGCTTGTAATTTTTTGTCAAAAAAAAAAGAACAGTTAAATAGTTAAAATATAACCTTAAGCTTTATGAACTGAAGAGTATATTGTTGAGTAGTATATATGGGGCTTGTAAGTTGTTCACTTTGGTAAACTGATTCTGTTATTCATGTTTTAATTAAATGAACTAGTTCAGACTGTTCAGAGAATTATTTGATCATAAAAATCATAAGAAAAATGTTCAGTTGTTTGTGACCACCATCGACAAGTTATTTTAATTGAATCAACAATCAATTTTACGGTGAGTTGTTTATTATTATAATTATACAAAATTAAATTAAATTACTTAATTCTAGTTTGTATATTAATAATATACGCCGGTCCCTATGAAAAATAACGAATCTTAATATTTTGTTGTAACTCAAAATATATTATCCGCAGTAACTTGAAACTTTTCATCTCTGTGTATATTATTATAATATACTAATACAATGTAGTTTTAAAAACATTTCGATTAATGTTAAGCTATCAACACCAAGAACCTATTCACACCGCCCTATGGTAGGTATGTAAGTAGGTACTGACTTGTAAGTTAATAATATATTACAATATTATCTAGTAATTTTATATGAAACAATATTATAATTTTTATTGTATAATATAATATGAAATTTGTTTTTGTAAAAAAATAAGACAACCTACCATTTACTAATAGAAAATTAAATTATAACTAATAACAATGTTAATATAGGAATCATAAAATATCTTTAGAAATACAGGCTGACAATGCGTCTCCACTCAGAATCGTTTTTCGTTTCTATGCAATGATCGAATTAAAATTTAACACATAGGTAATCAAGGTATAGGCACTCTATCATGACTAGACCGCTGATTATATGCAGTGAAAATACTCTATTATATGCATGCAAATATGCAGCATAAAATACAGAAATATGCATAGACTATGTTAAAATATGCACTAAGAATTAAATTTAAAAACAATATGAAAAAATTATGATGATGAAATTTATTAACAAAAAAAAATTATTATAAATTATAATTAATAATTATTATATTATATTTATGTAAATTTATTTAGAACTGTAGTTTTCGTAGCAGTATATTACTAAATGTTTCTCCAAGTGGTCCATTGTAAAACTATGGCGCTTGTCATCCAAAATAAGTTTAAATGCAGAAAATGACCGTTCAACATCACAGGACGTCACAGGACAGTATTTAAACTTAGAAGCCATGTTGCTCGTTATTGTATTGGGGAGTACAGTACTTTTGCCATTAATGTAAGCGTCTATCATACTTAGGGAATCGTATCCGGGATTTTTGTTCAGTAATCGAGTAATCTTTGTTTTGATTTTTTCTGAAAATACGTCAGGCAGTTCAGATGCTGTTGTTAATAATCCCTCCATAACTTTTAATGAATTATGTAGTAACAAGTTTCTTGCTTCTAGACCTGTAATTAGTTCTGGTATTTTAGAAAAATGTGTAAAAATCAGATTTAAATCATGTTGTATTGACGAGGTTTCAAATGCTTCCTTGGCATCACGGATTGATAAGGCGTCAGAAATTAGGTGCGTACATAATATTATGCGTAATAGATACATACAATTCAATAACTAGTTTTAATTTTATTAATATAGTTAATATTTTATAGCATAATAACACTAATAATTAGGGATGAGAAGTTATAGGATTTGCATATTTTTTTCTGTATCTTCTATTCTTTAGCTAGGTGAGCTAAAAATCTGTTCTATAACCTAATTTATTAAAATTTGTTATTTAAATTTTGCATATTTTTGCATATAGTGGTAGTTATCTTAAAAGTTGCATATTCATGTTTTTTTGTGCATAAAAATGCATATTTAGTAAAGTAAAATTATATTTAGTAAAACTATTTATTATTTTATGAAATTTTATAAGTTTGTTGTCAATAATCAATAAAATAAAAATATAGATAACAAATGTGATAACTGTAGAATTGTAACATTTAATAGTATATAAAAGTAAATATAGGATAAGTATCTTATCTAATCGTTTATAGTTATATCAAAATATAGGAGTGTATGACGTATTTACGTTACTTTAATTCAATTAGTCTAGTAACAGCCGTTGTTGTATAACCGTGTGTTCGTTCGTTTCGTTCGTTTTGTTCAGAAACATAATTTAAAATGCCGAAAGTGAATGGAATAAAGAAATACATTACAGAATTTGGTTAACAAGTTTTTTCTAGAGATGGTGACATTTTATTTTGTAAAATTTGCTCCGTTAAAGTTTTTATACCTAGTATTAATTTTTTATTCCACAGTTAAAAATTATTTATATTTTAATAGAATCAAATTTAACGAAATATTATTTATATTAATTTATTGTAAACATGTTTTTTATTTATAGAAAAAATTGCATATTATGATATATTTTTTGCATATTTTCAAATTTTTGATGCATTTATTATAATTTTTCTTTGCATATTTTGTCTATTTTAGCTCCTATAACTTCTCATCCCTACTGATAATATTATTCATCCATCTTGAATTCTAAATGATATATTCTACCGAAAAATAAATATGTTTATCAAAACTCCTTGTAAGAAATGTATAGGCAATATAATATGCAGTATTGCGGATTCCTGCTCTATCAATTGCTATACTATGCTATATTAATAATTGATACGTATACAAATGACCATATAAGTGGTAAACACGATTTACGATAACTTATAAGGATCTTTAGCGGTCTCGGTTTGAGAATCGAGTTTGAGTGTCTAGAAATCTCTCATGGTCCGTGGAAATCAGTAATTGGACGGAGTTGATACGTCACTCCTGCGTATGCGCGTTGCTTTTTTGTAGGTAAAAAGTGTAAAGTTCCAAGCCTTGTTTGAATGCCTTTTATGAAATGTATTATTACTATAAATTATAACCCCCGGTTTGGTATTACGGTCGTGCGACGTTGGTTGCGACCACTGATTCGGTGGTATGACGTGTTTTTTGAATCTCTGAGGATTGGATAATAAGGTTCAGTCTTGAGCTTTTATGAAAATAGAAAAGCGTTAATCTGAAAGCCATGTTTGAATGTCATGCAAGTCAGTCATCACCGGTGTAAGACGATACAAGACAGAGGAATCCACCTGCGGTGAAAAGGTATTGTTTAAAAAAGTGGAACAAAATGTAAAGCCGTGTCTGAGTGCCGCTTCGCATATCTAGTGCACTCGCTGAGACTGAACAGGGATGATCGATATAGAGTCTTCGGTCTGCGTATCGTACAGCAGTCCAAAAGTTGAGTGCATGGTCGTTGATGTCGGTTTTTCCGGTACCTTTAGGTCCGTCGAAGTAGTTGCTACGTCACGATTGTCGTCGACAGCCACCATCTTGCGGTCAGACATCCTTCGCTATCCGCCATTCATATCATTTGATTGACATCGCGCGGTCGATGTTGGAGACGCTGATTGAAGTCCTCTATCAGGTTTGTTTCTTTCGCCTGTCGTACAAAGGGTTTGATCCCTTGAAGCCTTACTATAGTAATATTGAATAAACTTAAAAATAAATTTAAGATTTAATATTTGGATGGGCTTAGCCCCACCTAAGTCCCCCCCTATTTTTGCCTATGTAATGGTGCACGACCACCGTTCTTATGTCTCTTTAGTGCAGATGTAGCAGTCTTAAGGGAAACGGTCCTGGTGTAGTGGGTTGAGTATATCAAGCCAACGTCTCGTTTGTTATCCGTTTTCACCGCCGCGCAACCATGTTCTCTGATATGCTCTGCCCGGTTGGTGGCGGGTCTTTTGTGATCATGATTTCTGCTGCTACGGACTGAATACTTCTCTTACACTCCATGAATTGAAGTGAAAAAATTAAAATTTTATTCAAAATCAGTAAAACGATGCCGTCGCTACGGAATTTTCAGTTAAATATTATAATAATAATTATAATTATGATAATAATTTTCTCTTACTCCTCGGAGAACACAACTCTAGTTATAAACTATTATTAACTATTATAATAAATAAGTTATATAATATTATAAACTATTATTCTATCATTGCTGGCTACACTCAATATTAGTCATGATATGATTTCCAATGTTTATTTTTAATCTTTATATCAATATTGATATAAACATAATTATTATGACTTCATATTTAAAATTTGTTTACGATATATCGTTGTATTATATATATATATATAATATTTTTGAGTAAGGTTTGATAAAATGGACAGTTGTAAGTAGAAAAAAACTTGTTACTTATATAATATATGTAATTAAATTTAATTGATTATGTTAAAGACGATTTAGAAATATTTTGAACAGGTTGTTAAAAATTAACAATAGAATCAAATTTGTATTGACTTATTCTGACTTCATAATGAAATTCATTGGTATCCAAAATCATTCAATTTACTGTCATGATTTCTATTATAACGATAGGTACTCGAAAATAACGATAGGTTACTCCGATATTTGCTCCGTATATTAATGATAAATAAATAAAATAAATAAATATCGAACGTTCGTATCTTCTATCCGATAATAAACTATCAGACTAGAGAAAAAACGATTATGGAGACATTTGGTTAACTACAATATTCATAAACAATATAATATAATATACGGTATACAAATATGATGTTTTCAATAATTAATATTTTATTTTTAAAAATTTAGTTTATACATAAGTAGTAAGCATCTAACCTTTAGTTAGTATGATATAACTTTTATTTACAGTAGTGAAAAATGTAAAACATATTTTATTTATTAGGTATACTCAATGACTCGAATTGTGTCTGGAAAGTAGGAATTTTCTAAAATTTTCAATTACCAATAAATTATCCTAATACAAAAAATTTAATGCAATTATTTAAGCATTTTAATTTACCAACAATCAACATAAATGTATTTATATAATGTAAATATATAATATATTTTAATGTAAGTCAATTATTAATACTAGGTACTTAACATTAAAACTTTTTTTAATTTATAAAAATTAAAAATTATATTAGTGATATGTTATAAATTAAAATTACTACCAATAACTTAGATGATATTTTGTTGTTCATTTCAGATCCATATCTATCCTACACAAATTCTATAAGATTGACTCTTCTAAAAGGTAACAACTTTAATTTACATAATATCTGTAAAACATTTTGATTCTTAGTAGGTACCTCTGCAATACATTACAGTTTACATCAAAATAAATCATAATTGTAATTTGCACTTGTGCAGTGTGCACCTTGTGCTATTTAATATTTAATATTTGCAATTTGGTGTCGAAAATTTTGCTTAAAAATTCCCGTTTTCCCTTAATTTTTATGTTGTTTTTTCTGGTGCTTTTGAAAACTATTGGGAATTTTAATTATGCAGTTTTACTGACCCAAACAGTGGTGACAGATACACACAAAAAAAAACATATTGTAAAATCAGTACATTCATCGCTCCTCTCAAAATCTAAAATGTGAATCGATAAAATATACTTATATTTATTTGTTGCTATAGGTCAAGATGATGTAAATGTATATACCGATCAGGTTAAAGAGTTTGTCAAAGATTTTTATGAAAATGGACCTGGTTCTGTGGGCGAAAATTTAGATTTAGGTGTACAAATGCTAGAGGTAAGATTTATTTTATGGTTAATATGTGTTTTATAATTTGATATAAAATGGACTTAGGTATTCGATTATTGAAAAATATTATCTGCAGTTAAATAAGATAACTATATTCTACTTTTCTACGATCTGTAGAATCGTAGTTATAAATTTGTATAAGTACCTTTACCTATACGGCTATACCTATGTCTATATAATTTGGATGTCTGTCTACATTTTTTTTCACCATACATTTTCTAAGGCTGGGCATTAACGAGTTATATTAAAATTAAGTTAATATTAACAAAGTAATTTTAGAAACTGGTTACTTTATAGAGTTAATTTTTTATTTTAAAAGTTACTTTTGTATTATATAATATAACGACATAGGTAACGTACTAACATAAAATTAATATTTTAAATTATGTAAGTTTTAAAACTAAGTAAAACCATTTATTTTATATATTAAATATACTTATATTTTTTCTCTTTTTTTTGTGGTAACGCTGAATACGAGGGGGCTACTTTGCCATTATTGACTTTAAAGAAATATTAGATATAGTTAAGTTAAAAGTTATACGGAAACTTACAATCAACTTAATAACTTAAGTTAAGTTATTCATTTATTTATATATATATATATGTATTTAATTTATAAATGGCCAGTAATATGGTTTAAAATAATAAAAAGTAAATGTTTACGCAACATGTATCATCAATAATGTATTATAATGTTTTATAATTTATATTTATTATTTAATTATTTACAAATTATATTGTAACTTAGATTTTATTAGAATTATTCGTTATTTATTAAGTTTATATCAGTTAAGTTAAATTTAAATTTTAAAAAAGTTCAGTTAAAATTAACTTTACTTTTTACTTTTAACTCGTTTATACCAAAGCTTGTAAAAATATAATACTTGGTGGGTGATAATATGCTAAGAAACTCTCTGTACCCTCTTACATGAGCACGAAACTTGAACTTAAAAAAAATATTTAAATTCAATACCTAGGTATATATTGTATTTATTATTTTTCTTATCGATTAGAAAATAAAAACGTCGTTTTTAATTAAGTTCATTTTTACTTAGATAATTATTTTACTGTTTAATTTTAAACTTAGCGAAGTTATAGAAATTGTATTGGTTAATTTTTAACTTACCTTGATTTACTTTTTCTTATATCAACATCACTTAATGAGTTAATAAACGAAACCAAACCTTGCATTTGTTTTCCTTTCTGTAAAACAAGTTTTACCATTTAAAACCAATTTATATTTTTAAATATTATATTATATATATCATAATATTTCCTAATATATTAGGAATACGATGTAAAATTCAATGTATTACTGGCTGATAAAGATGTAATGAAAAACACATCGGCATTGTTTGAAATGCCGCAAGAATCTTACATGCTGCTCGACGTTGCATACAAGGAGTACCATTGCTTGCGCTCAATTTACAATTTATATTCACGTCAAAAAAGCGCAAGAGATGATTGGGCTAAAACACTGTGGTCCGAGTTAAAACCACAGTTATTGTTAGAAGGCATGGACAGTTTTATTAAAGAGTTTAAACAAATTTCTAAAGTATGTCGTTCAGTGCCCATTGCGTTGGTCTTAGATATGCATATGAAAAAATTTAAAAATTCCATTCCACTATTTATTGAGCTAAAGAATGATGCAATGAAAGAAATGCATTGGAAAAAGCTAATGGAACAAACTGGTACCTAACTATAAACAAAAAAACTATTAACATGATTAATCGTATTAATTTTAAAGGTCAATTTTTCGATATGAATCCTGAAGTATTAACGTTAGAAAATATTTTTAATATGGATTTAGCTCGTTATAAAGACACGTGTATGGAAATTGTTGCAAATTCAGTAAAAGAACTGAGCATTGAACGGAGTATCAATGATGTTGAAAAAGTACCCATTTATTTTATATTATTATCAGCACCTAAATTAAATTTATAATAATTCAGTGTCGTAAAATGTATTAAGCTGCTAATCATCAAAATTTATTGAATGTTATTAAATAAAATCAAAACATTTATATTTTTTGCTATTATCATCTTATATTAAAATCATTAAATATTTTTTTATGAAGTCCCTGTATATATATAAATAGATTATGCAATTTTAGTTTGTATGGTAGGTACATAGTTATTCAAGTAATTTTTATTTTATTTTATTTATATTAGTGCTAAGTTAAATTGTTTTGTCTATATAACAAACAAAGTATTTAATTTAAATAATTATATAATTATAAATTATTTGTATCAACAGAATTGGGAAATTATGAATTTGACTATTATCGAATATATAAAAAATGATACATTTCGAGGAATAATTTTGGGAGATTTATCTGAAGTTTTTCAATTACTTGAAGATAATATAATGACTCTTCAAAGCATGGCTGGTTCCCAGTATTTGAAATATTATTAAATTAAATTAGTTTTTATCAATCGTATTATAATCATATATTTTAAATATGTAGGTTTATTGGTCCATTTCGATCAGTAGTAGATAAATGGGATAAAGACCTAACATTTATTAACAATACCCTCGTCACATGGAATTTAGTGCAGTCAAAATGGATGTATTTAGAAGAGATATTTCTTGATGATAAATTTCGTATACAGCTGCCCAATGAAGCATTAAAATTTGATGGCTTAAATCAAAAATTTAAAGATATTATGAAAAACACATTAAAAAATCCAAAAATAATTATATTAAGTAAAATGCCGGAACTATTTACAGAACTAACTAGTTTATTTGAAGGACTTGAAACATGCCAAAAAATGCTGAATAAATATTTAGAAACGAAACGAAACTCTTTTCCAAGGTTCTATTTTTTATCTGATAATGAGCTGTTATTAGTTTTGGGTAATACTAATCCAAATGGTGTACAAGAACACATTGTAAAGATGTGGGATAATGTGGGAAGCTTAATTTTTGTAAATGATTCTCGTAAGAATACTTTAGTAAGCGGTATGGTTTCGTGTGAAAAGGAAATAATGGAATTTAAGTGTCAAGTGATGGTCGATGGATCAGTTGAGATATGGATGTTGAGTGTATTAATGGAAATGTGGAGATCTAATAAGTATTTGATAAAAAAATCAATACTTGAATACGGAAATACCACAGGGTCTAGATGTGATTGGATGTTGAACTATCAAGGACAAATGTGTTTGGCTGCAAACAGCGTATGGTGGACAGCCGAAGTTGAAAATGTTTTTTGGGAAATAAAAAAAGTATTCAATAAAATGTCTTGTTATTTTTAAAATAATTGTTTTATTATTTTAGGGAAACATAAATGCAATGAAAAATTATTTAGAAATATTGAATCAACAAATGGACGAGTTGATAATACAAGTGAGGGGGGAGTTAATATCAAACGACCGAAAAAAATTCAACACAGTTTTAATCGTTGATGTTCATGCCAGAGATGTAATTGAAAATTTAGTTCGAGATGGCATTATAAAAAGTCAAGAATTTGAATGGGAGAGTCAGTTAAGATTTTACTGGAAAAAGGATGTTGATAATTTAATCATCGATCAGTGTTCAGGGACATTTTCATACGGATACGACTATATGGGATTAAATGGACGTTTGGTTATAACACCGTTAACAGATAGAATTTATTTGACAATAACTCAAGCACTTTCAATGCAATTAGGTTGTGCTCCTGCTGGTAAATGAAAACAAAACTTAATGCAACGCCTTTAATTATTCAATTATGAGTTTACAATTTTTTTTTAGGACCAGCTGGTACTGGGAAAACTGAAACAGTTAAGGACTTAGCGAAGGCATTAGGAATATTGTGTATGGTTACAAATTGCGGAGAGGGGATGGACTTTCAAGCATTTGGTATGATATTGGATGGTTTATGCCAATGTGGAGCTTGGGGTTGCTTTGATGAATTTAACCGAATCGATATATCCGTTCTGTCTGTAATATCAACGCAATTAGGCACAATTAGGAATGCATTAGTTGAAAAGAAAAAAATGTTTTTGGTAAGAAATAATAACTAATAATAATTAATACAGTTTTTTATTGACATAACATTTATTCATTTCATTTAGTTTAGGGGTAGAGATACCATCCTCGATAATAAGGTTGGGATATTTATTACCATGAATCCTGGTTATGCAGGTCGTACTGAATTACCAGAAACCGTGAAAACATTATTCAGACCAGTCATATGTGTACTTCCCGATTTAGAACTAATTTGTTTAATTATGCTATTTTCGGAAGGATTTTTAAATGCTAAAGTATTAGCGAAGAAAATGGCAGTTTTATATAGCTTAGCCCGTGAACAATTATCAAAACAATCACATTATGACTTTGGGTTAAGAGCATTGAAATCTGTGCTCGTTATCGCCGGTGAGTTAAAACGAAATGCGCCAAATCTCGATGAAAATGTAGTACTAATGAGAGCGTTGAGGTTTGTAAATTTATTATAATTTCTTAATTTAAAATTATCAGCTTTTAATTAATATTAGTATAATTATAGTATTATATTTACTATATAAATGAATAGTTATTCAACTTATTATATTTATATTGAGTCCAATAATATCCTGAATGAAGTTTTTATTTTATTTTTAGAGATATGAACTTACCTAAATTTGTATATGATGATGTACCACTATTTTTGGGACTTATAACAGATTTATTTCCTGGACTTAAATGTCATCGAGTAACGTATCCCGAGTTTAATAATGCGATCGAGGAAGAATTACGAAAAAAATATTATTTACCATTAGAAAATCAGGTTATAAACATATTTGTATTGTAACACTTAAAAATTATATAAAATCCAACTCATAGTATTTATTACTTATTTTCCAAATTAATTATTTTCTTAGATGGATAAAGTTACTCAATTATATGAAACCATGATGACAAGACATTCAACTATGGTTGTAGGTCCTACTGGAGGTGGAAAAACCGTCGTTATTAATACGCTAGTTAGTGCCCAGACTTCACTTGGGTTACCAACCACATTGTATACACTGAATCCTAAAGTATTTAGAAATGTATCTCTGACTGACGAATTTTAAAACAAAACAACATTACAGGCTTGTACTGTTGTTGAACTTTATGGTTTTTTTAATCTCGTCACTAGAGATTGGACTGATGGACTTCTTTCAAATATATTTCGTGAAATAAACAAACCTATACCAGAAGATAAACCAGAAAGAAGATATATACTATTTGACGGTGATGTAGATGCTCTATGGATAGAAAATATGAACTCAGTTATGGACGATAATAAACTTTTGACATTAGCAAATGGCGAACGTATACGACTGTTACCTCATTGCGCGTTATTATTTGAAGTTAATACACAATTTTATCATAATTCATTACAATAGACATTTTACACATTGATTATCTTTAGGTAGGAGACTTAAGGTATGCTTCTCCTGCTACTGTTTCCAGAGCCGGTATGGTGTATGTAGATCCTAAAAATCTTGGCTACACTCCGTACTGGAGTAAATTTGTATCAAATAAAATATCTGTTGACAGAGAACCCCTAAATATGCTATTTGATAAATATGTACCCGTTATTTTGGATCGTATATTTGATGGTAACTACGGATTTGAAATTTTGAGTCCGTTAAAGTTAATTATATCTCAGACAAAATTAAATTTGGTACGAATTATACAACTTTTATTATAGTTTACCTTTATAAATAAATTATGACTATGATAATATTATAGTAATAAGATGTTCGGGTTTAGGTTACCCAGATGTGCTATATTTTAGATGCTGTCTTAAGATCTGATAGTGATCAAATCACTGAAATATCGACGAATAATTCACAAAGTTTACAACATGAATCAACTAAAGTTGTTGAAGTGACTGATGAAATGGAAGCAATATTCATTTCAGCTATTTATTCATCATTAGGAGCACCACTAGAAGGAAATTCTCGATTAATATTTGATGAGTTTGTAAAAAAAATTTCTGGATTGATTAAAATGGACGATTCTCCATCAAAACGAGCTTCTTTTAGTAAGAGATTTATTTAATTTAATATAGAACATAATTTATTAAAATATATTATATATGATTATCTGAATTTGTTGTTTTACTTAAGTCACATTTTTCATGTTGCTTTTCAAGCTTTAGAACATGTGTTGAGAAAATGTTTCGTATGTATTATTTTTAAATATGGTAGATTTTTAAAAAGGATTATAAATATAGTTATTTAATTTCTGATTCATGTGTATTTTGTGCTTTAAATCACTAGATAATACAAAATCTAAAAGTCTCTACCATTAAAAAAAATACGAAAACTACCTTTTTCGTATAACATTAAATTTTGTATACCATTTTACACGAAATACCTAAGTTTTTGATTGTTAAAATAAATAATCGTCATCGACACACTTTTGCATACCTACCTTGTTTATTTAAAATATATTTTTTTTCATACAAAATGTTTAATGTGAAAAATTATAAATTATCAATTATCAAAATATTAAAACATTAAAATAATGTTTTGTGAATACTTATTTCAGTATATTATTTGGTACTTTATAATATATATTTATTTATTAAACAGAATTCATTCCTTGTCACGAGGAAACGTGGTATGAATACTATTTGGATATTGAGCAACAAATCTGGGTACCGTGGAACACTCTTGTACCTAATTATGAACATAATCCCAATATTAAATTCAACGAAATACTAGTACCAACCGTTGATTCCACTCGAGTCACGTGGTTACTAAATCTTATGACTGACGTAAAACGCCCAGTGATTCTAATTGGGGAAACAGGAACATCAAAAACAGCAACAATGCAAAACTTCTTAAGAACGCTAGACACTAATCAATTTGTACTTTTTGCTCTATCAAAGTTTACCACGCATTAATTTATATTGAATTTTATTTGTTTATAGATGCAAGCAAATTTAAATTTTTCTTCTAGAACAACTTCTTTAGACTTACAAATGATTTTAGAAGCAAATGTTACAAAGCGAAACAAAAACATATATGGACCCCCAATTGGTAAAAAACTTGTTTGTTTTGTGGACGATATGAATATGCCTCAAGTCGACACATATGGTACTCAACAACCAATAGCACTATTAAAATTATTTTTGGAATCAGGAGGAATGTATGATCGTGGTAAAGAACTAATATGGAAGTCACTAATTGAAATTTGTGAGTTAATTTTCCAATCGAGTTAAGTCATTTTATTCTATAAAAAATATTATTAATGTTTTTAAGATTTGTATGCAGCCATGGGTAAACCTGGAAGTGGAAGAAATGAAGTAGATCCAAGGTTTATTTCAATGTTTTCAGTTTATTGTATGGTATTTCCCTCAGATGATACAATAAATCATATATTCAATTCAATCCTTTCGGGTCATACGCAAAATTTTAACGAAGATGTCAAAAAAATAGTTCCGGCCATCTTAGAAATGACTTTGAGATTATACAAGGTTAATTATAATAAAAGCTTTAAAATAATTAAACAATAATAAATAACAACAATAATTTTATTTTTATTTTTATTTTTCAGATTATTTTATTAGAACTTCCACCTACTCCTAATAAGTTTCATTACATATTTAACCTTCGTGATTTAAGTAGAATAATTAACGGAATGCTTTTCACAAATCCAATAATATTTGATAATGTTTTGAGTTTTGTCAGAGTGTGGAGAAATGAATTTACTCGTGTAATATGTGACAGATTTAACAGCGAGCAGGTAATTCTAAGTATTTATTTATTAAGTGTTAGTAAATACCTTAAACATTTAAAGGATGAACAATTAATGATAATGCGAATTGAAGAAACGTTAGGAATTTATTTCCCAAACGAAAAGAATGAAATTCTAATAAATCCATTAATTTTTGGTGATTTTAAAAATGCATTAAATGAAGATATCCCAATAAAACTATATGAAGATTATCAAACATATGAAGCTATACTGAAAATGTTTATTGAGGTAACATAAAATTATCAATAAAAAACATTGTTTTAACAAAAATGCAATTATAAATTAGATTTTGGCGGAATATAATGAACAGAACCAAAAAATCGATATGGTATTATTTAACATGGCATTAGAACATTTAACTAGAATTCACAGAGTGTTGAAAATGGATACAGGGCATATAATGCTCATAGGTGTTGGTGGAAGTGGTAAATCACTGATGACTAAACTAGCAGCGTTTACTGCGGGTATAATTTTCGATAAAATGTTCTTTAACATTTGTTTGTTTAAGTAATACAATATATAATTTTTGTATACATTTTATAGGATGTGAAATATTTTCCATCGTTATAAGCAGGGGATACAATGAAACAGCATTCAAAGAAGATTTAAAAAGACTATTTTTGTTGTTGGGCGTTGAAAATAAACGTACAGTGTTTTTCTTAACACAGTCTCAAATTTCCGAAGAAAGTATGTACAAAAAGTTAATGAAATATAATATATATTTAGGTTTGATATACCTTAGTTTTTTCAATAAACCACAAAATAAATCATTAAAGGTTTTTTGGAAATTATCAATAATATATTAATGGTTGGAACTGTACAAGCATTGTACACAGAAGATGAAAAAAATGGAATAGCAAATGAAGTCAGAAATACCGCTAGTAATGCTGGTTATGAAAATACTAAGTAAATAAATTTTAAAGAAACAGAAAAAAAAATGAATAATTCAATATTAGTATATTTACATAAACAAAAACGAAAATAAGCTTTGTAGCTATTTATGATGACACTGATTACAGAGATGGTGGTTGGACATATTTCATAAAAACATGTGTAAACAATCTTCATGTAGTTCTCTCTATGTCACCTGGAGATGAACTCAGGGAAAGATGTCGTAATTTTCCCGGTTTGGTAAATAAAACATACATAAATTGGATTTTCCCTTGGCCAGAACAAGCTCTGCATGCTGTTTCAGAATCATTCATAAACGATGTAGGTAACATTTATAACTTAAAATAAATAATCTTTGTAACTAAACGAATAATACTTTTAAGGCACAATCAATACCCCAAGATTACAAACAAATCATCACTAATCATATTGTTTATACACATAAAACAATGAGTGTCTATACTTCTGATTTTTTGGTAAAATTAAAGCGCAGAAATTATTTAACTCCCAAACATTTTCTAGACTATATAAATGTATATTTAAATTTGATTGATGAGAAATCTGCTATTGTTGCACGTCAAGTAATTATAAGAGTTCAATAATATAATCTACTAGTAGGTAGATGGTACAATTTTAAAATTATTTTAATGCATAGTGTGAAAGATTATTGGTTGGTTTACGAAAAATTGAAGAAGCTACTGAACAATTAATAATACTTAATGAACAGCTAGAAATACAAAAAGTTGTTGTAGCCGAGAAAACATTAGCGTGTGAAATTATTTTACAGGAAATTTCAGAAGGTAATAAAACAATTAATACTAAAATATAATTAAACATTATTTTGCACTTAAATATAATGAGCTCCTACACGCTTTGACCCAATGACATTTTGTCTTTATTGCTAACCCTTACGGTAGTCAGATGTTATAAAAAAAACTATAATAAGTCACTCACACTGCGTGAGCTCTTTATCCAAATGTATCTGCACATATTAAATAATTGAAATATTAAATATTGAATAATGTTTTTTTGTTATGAAATAGCCTCTAAAACAGCAAATACAAAAAAAGAAATTGTAGTTGAAAAGACAATTGAAAGTAAAGAAGCTGGTAAAATAATAGTCGTTGAAAAAGATGAAGCTCAAGAAATATTAAGCCAAGCGTTACCAGCATTAGCCTCTGCAAAGGATGCGTTAAACAATTTAAATAAAAACGATATTACAGAAATTAGATCATTCGCTACACCACCAGAACCTGTACAAGTAGTGACTGAATGCGTAGCCTTAATTCTTGGTTATAAAGAAGTTAATTGGAAGGTGTCCAAACAAATGATGTCAGATCCACGGTTTTTAAATACATTGAAAGGATTAAATGCGGATGATATTACTTCAAAACAACAATCTCTAGTCAGGGCGAAACTTAAGGTATGACCAATATAACATAGATAATATATAAACTACAGTAACTTACTTTTAACAATTATTTTAAATAGACTTCTAAAAAAATTGCCCTTATGAAAGATATCAGTAAAGCAGGATATGGATTACTGTGTTTTGTTGATGCTGTTCTGCAATACTGTGTCGTGTTTAAAGAAGTTAAACCAAAACAAGATAAACTCAAAGAGCTCGAAAAAGACCATGAACTAGTTCGTAATAAATTAAACTTTTTTAGAACCTGTAGTTTTGTGGGCTCAGAAACAAGATATATCATATTGTTAAATAGACCGATTCATTACATAAAGTAAACTGTTATAATATCTTCTTTTTTAATGAGTGTAAAATCTAAAAAACAAAGTTGTTCTACGCCTATAAATGCACAATATGTAATAATTTAATACCTAATATTACATTATTATTGTATAGCTGACAATACGAATATGAGGTGGTACTTTTTGGTTATTAATGTATAATACAGATAAAACGTATTGGCCTTGATGCTATAGTTATAAGAAGCTAATGCTTCTATTTAGATTAATACCTATTACCTAAATAACAGATTTGAAAATTGTTGATTTTACAGTTGTTGATATCTCTTTAAATAATGGGCCTATTTGGTTGTTTGTGAACTTGCTAATATAGAGCATTGATATCTTAATCTAGATGTTTAAAAAAAATTGCATTTTCGAAAAAATCATGTTAAAACTTTTTGGATTTGAGCCCACAGTTTACATTTAATTTGCCATTGTAAACCACATTTTTTTTTGTATTTGTCTCTTATCATTTAGGTAACCAAACAGCTAATTCATCTGAATAAGGAATTAAATGACATAATGTCTACACTAAATAAATTAAATGAAAAATATAAAAATGCAATGACTGAGCGAGCAATTATTCAAGAAGAGAAAGATCTCATGGAACGTAGATTAATTGCAGCTGATAAATTAATTAAAGGTTTGAGTTCCGAGAATACTAGATGGAAGAATGATTTAGTCGATTTAGAAGAGTATAAGAAAAAAATATTTGGAAATTGTTTGATGAGTTCATCATTCTTAGCTTATACGGCACCATTTTCGTATGAATTTCGTGTTGATATGTTATTCAATAATTGGTTTACGAATATAATACAATATAGAATACCGATAACCGAACCATTTAAAATTGAAATAGAACTTGCTGATGAAGTTATGATTGCTACGTAATCAATTAATAATAATAATCCGATATTTTATTTTGAAAAAATTATGTTATTTTATAGATGGAACTCAGAAGGACTACCATCTGATGATTTATCAATTCAAAATGGCATTCTTACTACCAGAGCGAGTAGATTTCCATTATGTGTCGATCCACAGCAACAGGTAATTTAATCGGTGTTCTATGAAAAAAACATTGAAAACATTGATAATTTAAGTCTGATTTGAATAATAATAGGCATTGAATTGGATAAAACAAAAAGAAGAATCAAATAGTTTAAAAACATTGTCATTCAGCGATTCTGATTATTTAAAATACGTAGAAAATGCTATTATTTATGGAACACCTGTACTATTTCAAGATGTGGAGTATATAGATTCAATAATTGAAAATGTCTTAGAAAAAAATATAAAGAGTTAATAATAGTTATATTATTCGAATGTTCATGTGAATATATAAAATATTTGTTTAGCTATTTCTGGTCGAAAGTTTGTAATGTTGGGTAACAAAGAAGTAGATTATGATGAAAAATTTCGTATGTACCTAACTACAAAAATAGCAAATCCATTTTTTTCTCCATCCATTTATACAAAAGCAACTGTCATAAATTGTTTGATCACACTGAAAGTAGTTTTAAATATGTTAATTTAATAAACCATGTTTAAAATATTTTTTTTTTATTAGGGACTTGAAGATCAACTATTAGGTAGCGTAGTTAAAAATGAAAGACCCGATTTAGAACAACAAAGTGATGAATTGGTAATGGAAATCAGTTCAAACAAAAGTCTATTAAAAAATCTTGAGGACTCGCTGCTTCGTGAATTGGCCACATCCACAGGAAATATATTGGACAACATAGATCTGATAGAAACATTAGAAGAAACTAAATCAAAAGCAATCGAAGTTATTGAAAAATTATCGTTAGCGGCTACAACTGCAAAAGAAATTGACGTACTTCGAAACCAATTTCGTTCAGCTGCCACTAGAGGAGCTCTGTTGTTCTTTGTGCTGTCAGATATGAGTACAATTAATGCAATGTACCAGAATTCGCTTTCTAGTTATCAAAATGTGTTCAAAACATCTCTTAAAAAAGCAATGCCTCACAAAAAATTAAAAAAAAGACTAATGAACATTATTAATACATTTACTGAGAACCTTTATAGATACGGATGTACAGGTTAGTATTTGAACTAAACAGTATACATCAAAAACAAATTACCATTTTACAAATATAATTTTTGAATTTAGGTATTTTTGAAAGGCATAAACTTTTATTTTCATTTCAAATCGCAGTGAAACTTCAAATAAGTACAAATAATGTAACAAAATCTCAACTTGATTTTTTCATTAAAGGAAATGTCACACTAGAAAAAAACTTAGAATATATAAATCCTATCAGTTGGTTGTCACCACAAAATTGGAAAGATATTGTTAAATTATCCAAAGATTTTCCAGAAATATTCCCTAATTTGAGTGAGCATGTAATAAAAAACAATACAAACTGGAAAAGCTGGTATGATCTAGATATGCCAGAATCATCGGAACCACCTTATCCGTTTTCTGAATTACTCGAACCCTTTTACATGCTCATGTTATTGCGATGTTTTCGAGTGGATCGCACCTATCAAGCTATTAGCAATTATATAGTTTTAGTAATGGACGAAATGTACATTACAACACCAACTATTGATTATGATGCGATATACGCACAAACTGAACCTCAAAATCCTGGATTGTTTATTTTGAGTCCTGGATCCGACCCAACCCCCGACCTGGTGAAACTCGCTGGCCGATGTGGAATATCATCAAACGAATTTGAGTTTCTATCACTTGGACAAGGACAAGAACAAGTAAATATCTAAAAATAAATTATCCATCAGTAGTTAATACCAAAATTGAATATTTCAGATTGCATTTAAGCTTTTGAGTTTAGCAATGAATGAGGGTCACTGGTTAATGTTCCAAAATTGCCATTTGTTGATAAATTTTCTATACGATCTTGAAAAGATATTGGATAGAACTAGCAAAATTCATCCAGATTTTAGACTATGGTTAGCTACTGAAGCTACCCCATTTTTTCCCGTATCAGTACTACAAAGATCCTTAAAAGGTAAATTGTTTATATTAATAAATTAATTTACTATAATTTATTTAATTGAATAAATATTTTAGTGGTTACTGAGCCGCCCAATGGACTGAAATTAAATATTAGAAATACTTATACTAAATTGAAACAAGAAACTTTGGACGAGTGCGCTCACCCAGCATACAAATCATTAATATACGTCCTTGCATTTTTCCATGCAGTTGTTCAAGTAAATACATTTAAGCAATAAACATATTTGTCTTAATGATCATGATTATTCCAGGAGAGAAGAAAATACGACAAAATTGGTTGGAATATTGCTTATGATTTTAGCGAATCAGACTTTTCAGTTTGCGTGCAAATTCTGATTAATTATTTAAATAAAACTTTAAATGATGGTATCGATTCTCCATTGCCATGGGATACACTGAGGTATTTAATTGGAAATGTAATGTATGGTGGACGCGTGATTGATAGTTATGATCAGAGAACTGTAAATACATTTATGGAAGAATATTTCGGCCAATTTATACTTGATGAATTTCAAAAATTTTATTTTCACTATGATAAAAATATCTACTATGATTTACCAATGTTTGAAATGAAAGATGACTATTTAAGTTTGTCTTCATAAAACATAATTTTATACTGCCTATATATACAAATTATATTACTTTTAGACTCAATAGATGAACTACCTATTATCAGTGGACCGGAGGTACTTGGTCTTCATTTTAATGCTGAGATGGGATATTTCACAAAAGCCTCAAAAAATATGTGGGATACTCTACTCAGATTACAGCCACAAACTGGTTAGTTAATAAGTTATTTTTTGTCGTACATTTATTTTAACTTAGCATTATGTAATCTAATAAATAATAATAATCATAATATTATGTATTTATGTTTAGAATCATCTGACTCTGGGGAGAGTCGCGAAGAATCAATAGATGCTGTAGCTGATGATATATTACAAAAATTACCTGACCTATTCGTCATTAGAGATGTCAAAAAAATGTACGAAAATAATTTTACACCCAGTACCGTTGTCTTGCTCCAAGAGTTAGAAAGATTCAATATACTGATAAAAAAAATTAAGGTCACATTAACGATGCTACGAAAAGTTAGTTTAACTATGTATATAATTATACGTAATTGAAAGATATCTAGGCATTTGTTTGAATTATACTATACAGGCTTTATTGGGTGAAATTGGAATGGATCCTATTTTAGAAAGCGTGTCTTCGTCACTTTACAACGGTCAAATACCAAATGTTTGGATGAAGTTAGCACCACAAACGTGTAAAAACCTTGGTGGGTGGATAGAACATTTTGTTTCAAGAACTGAACAGTATGCAGAGTGGGTATGCTATTATTTTTCCACTAAATTTAAATTAAAACAGTTAATGCTTGATATTAATTTTAATTACAGAGCTCAATTGGAGAACCTCTGGTTATGTGGTTAGCTGGCCTTCACGTACCTGAATCATATTTGACAGCTATCGTACAGATGGCATGCAGAACGAATGGATGGTCATTAGATCATTCTACTTTATATACAACGGTTACTGAATATACAGATAAAGATGATGTAGAAAATTCACCAAATACGGTAAAATAGTTACGAAACCCAAATAAATAAGTCATAACGCACCATTGAAATGTCCACAAAATATGTTTGCAAACACATTTTATTATTCTATAACATCACGTGTCCCAACTGTTTACTTTTAGAACTATGGTACTAATGTGACAAATTGAACAACTTATTACTTACAACATAATATGTAATTACAATAAAGTGAACAAGAATTTTTTATTTCAGGGTTGTTATATAAGTGGAATATTTATTGAAGGAGCGCGTTGGGATATGGACGCACAGTGTTTAGCTGTCTCCAAAACAAACATATTGGTCGAAAATCTGCCAATTATCTTAATTGTACCCATCGAAGCTACCAAGCTGAAATTACTAGTAACATACATAAAATACAATTTACATAAAATAAGCTTAAGTGTTATTTTAGTGTTCAATAAAAAACACGAATATCTGTGTTAGGGCAAATATCAGTTAGGTTGGGTGCTATTATATTTAAAGAATATAATATATCATACTATTGTTTTTTTTTCTATTTTTAGAACACTATTCGTACTCCAGTGTACACCACATCTCTGCGGCGAAATGCAATGGGAATCGGATTAGTATTTGAAGCAGACTTAAGAACATATATTCATAACAGTTTTTGGATTTTACAAGGCGTTTGTCTATTATTGAATGATGATTAATAATTATTATCAAAAAATATTATTTTGAATAAATATTTTTATTTCATAATGTTATCAAAAGTAAAATAATATAAGCACTAAAGAAACTTTTCTGCATTTATATACTTTTAAGTATGCAGGAATTAACACTTAAATCATCAGAAAAAACCAATGCCTAGATTATTTACCCAACATTCCAACTATTTTTAGAGAAAAAATAGTTATCTAACCAGTGTTGGGAAAAGATAACCAAAAATTCATCTGGATAAGATAACAGATAATTCATTCAAAATTTATCTAAATAAGATAAAATATAACATCATTTTTTTTATATAGATAAAGATAAAAATACACATACATTTATCTAGATAAAAAATAGATAATTTTTTTTTTAAAATTATATTATAAATAATGTAACTTATTAGTAATTACTAATTAGATAATATTTATTAATTAATAAATCCTTAATTTCATTTCTCAACTAAAATAATATACAATTTTAATTTTTAATATAATTTGAATAAAAATAAAATAACAAAATAAAACTGACAATATTTCAGTAAACATTTTTTTTTTAACTAATAATATTGGAATTTGGAATCACTACTCGATTCTCGTAAATTATTGGCTATTTCAGTATTTAAAAATATTCTTATTATTATATTATTTATCTAGATACATTACCACAGATAACCATAACATTTATCTAGATGAGATAATTAGATGATTTAATTATTTTTATCTAAATAAGATAATTAAAGAAATAATTTTATCTAGATAATTCCCAAAACTGTATCTAACTCAGTAACTATACCAATTTATTATTTTAACGTTTAATCATTTATTAACAAAATAATAATCAATTGTAAATCTTTAATACTGTGATGTGGATTAATACGTCGCAATAGTAACATATTTTACGTATAACTTACGCATGAATAAATTATTTTGGTAATTTTATAAAATATATATGTATAAAGATCAAAGTCCGCCCATGACTTGGCGATTGGGCCGTATTGTAGATGTGACCTCCGGTCACGACGGTGTTGTCCGAATAGTGAAACTGAACACCGCTATGGGGGAGCTCACTAGACCGGTAGTTAAACTAGGGAAGCTACCAATGGATCAGTAGGTTGTAGGCACCTGCTTGCTTGGGCCGGTCAGAGTGTCACACTCGTTCCCTAACATTTTTATTCTAGTGATCATTGAGTACTTACCACTTTAGCCTGCATGGCTGTGTCACCGTTGAGGTTCCACGGGGGGCGGGTCGCGGGTACCAGGACTCGGGTACCAAGTAATACAACTGAAAATACAAAGAGGTGCTATACTCTGTTATATTTAATTACTTAATTTTGTTTTTAGGTCGTCTCTATTGTAAAAAAAAAACTCCATGTCTGTTTCACGTAACAATTATTATTATTAAATTAATATTAATCGTTATAAACCTTATGTAGTTTATGTATTTGATGTAATTTTATGAATTTTAGGTTACTCTATGTACCGTCTGTATTTTTGGTTTTTCTAATATTTATAATTATCTTTTTTGTACTATTATTTGTATTTTTTTTTACAATACAGCCATGAATTGTATACACTATAATAGCCGACTATATCACCTAAGCGTATGCTCCGTGTGTGCTTCCGTCCCGTCCTCGGAGTTTCATTGCATCTTTGGTTGCATCCAAAAACCGCACACTTTTGATTTTAGCCCTAAAAAGGTCGATAGCCAAAAACCGCACAGCTTATCGGTCATTGTATAACAAATTACCGTACATTTATAGTGGGTTAAAACCGCACACTATTTTTAGTGAAAATAGTGAAAAGATAAGATTAAAAGATATGTTCTATTCAATAATCAATTATTTATTTGTCACTCATTATTAGACGGTCTCGAGTCGGTTAGTGTGCGTCTATAATTTAGTGTTAAAACGTTAATATCTTACATTTTTGTAATGGATTTTAAATTTATTGAAAGTAACAAAAGGGGCAAGTGCTTATTACTTGACGATTTTAAATACAGAAAATTTAGAGTCCATTTTAGTGGAAATGTGGTTTGGCGGTTTTATATTAAAAATTGTACATCCACGGTTAAAACATGCAGTCAATTGAAGAATATACTAAAAATTAATAACACACACAAACATGAACAGTTGGAAACTGTGAAAATTTAAATTCAATAGTTACGTAATGTATGTAAAAGCAAGACTTGTAAAGACATTCATGAAAGACCGCGAAAAATAATACGGAAAGAAGTATCATCTTCATCCATAGAGAATAATGAAGTAATAGGAAGCAATAACGTAAACTTAATAAGGAAGTTGATTTATAATGAACGTAGGAAACTTTTACCGACTTTACCGAAAAGTTTAGAGGATGCTCTAAACTTTGTTTCAAATAGCGATATTTTAACTTGCCAAAATGAAAAAATGACCTTCGTGTACAAACAAGATGAAATGATTATTCTTACGTGTAAAAAAAATATTGAATTGTGATGAATAGGTACTTGGCTGACGGTACTTTTACATACAAACCAAAGTATTTTTATCAACTGTATACTATATACGGATGGAGCAGAAATTATTATTTTCTTTTAGTACATTGTTTTTTACTCTCTAAAACTGAATCGTGTTACTTAAAATGTGGCTCAATATTAAAAATATATGTTTGGAATTAGGACAAGTTTTAAATATAAACATTATCCATCTCGATTTTGAGATAGCTGCTCATACAGCTGTGCAAAACACATTTTCTGGAGTAACAGTTAAAGGCTGTAGATCCCACTTTGGTCAAGCTTTTGGCGGAAAATCCAATCAAACAATAACCTTTGACAATCATATAAAGCTAATCAAAATGAAACTGGTGAGTGGCTAAAAATGTTTTTGGATAACCATTTTTACCAGTACATGAAGTCATTGAGGTATTCATTGATTTAATGTCCATATGTCCACAAGATGCATGTTCTGCATTTGGAGACTATATTCTAAACGTCTACATTGAAGGACAATTCCCAGTGGAAATTTGGACCCATCCAATCAATATGCAATGTAACAGTTTGTGATTTTTTCATTCTCACAAAAACTACCCACGAGGAAAGAGGAACACTTTCCTCGTGACCTGTGAGCCGCACCGCGTGAGACCCATGGGTCAAGTCGGCGGAACTCACAGGCTTTGGTACACGCATGAGCTATTGAAAGCTCAAGATTTCTGTGGGGGAAAGAAAAGTTACTTAAGGAATTAATAATAATAAGAGTAATAATTGTTTTTTGTAGTTAATCACGTATGTGTATTTCGCATAGGATTAATAACAGCTATAATAATAATTTGGCATTCACACATGTGAATAATAAAGTACGAGTTGCATAATAACATAACAATATAATAATTGGGCACATGACAGGTGTGGGAAAAATAATAATAAATATGGAACCTGTCGCAAGACATCATAATGGGTATAGTTCATTGGTAGTAATAATTTGAATGAACATCCATATTATAAAATATAATGTTAAATTTTGGCCCACGGGAGACCGCACGCCACATAACTCGTTGTATACTCTCGCCGGGTTACCTGGGGTGTACATAATCGTATCTTTTTTGTTCAGTTTGCGACAGCTTGGGAAAGAAAATATTATTAAAAGGGACACGCGTCTTGCGACCTAACCTAACCTACCAAAAGTGTGCGGTTTTGTCCTGTATTTTATCAAAAGTGTGCGGTTTTTGGAGTCAACGGCATCTTTGTATCAGAAATTTTAGTGCTGTTCGCTTCGTAGGCTGTGTCCACTGCGTCTCTTAAGTTAATATTCATTACTCATTACTCATTATTTATAATAATATATTGTACGCAGATTCGGAGAGACGTTCATCTGTATTGTGTACGTTTAAAAATATTATTTTATTGTGTTACATGCATCTGTAACATAGATTTTCTCTGGCGTTGAGTATTTTTTAGTTTTATATACCTATTAGAATTAACGGTGTTACCAAACTCCCTACATTTCTCGTCACCAGAATCGCTAGGCTGACCGCCAGTTCCGTATAGGAACCCGACGGTGCTACAATAACGTATATTAAATACAAACTACACCAATAATTATTTAAATACGTATTCTGAATACATTTTAAAAGTATTCTTAACAAGACCGGAAGCCACGATTCATAATACCTATAATTATTAGGTACTTTGACAGGGGTGGACTGGGCACTGGGCAGGCGGGATACAGGAAACTTTCCCAGTGGGCCACTACTCGTAAACTCAAAACAATATTTAATATATATTGGGTGTTTAAGATATTAAATTTCAGTTGGGCTGATAGTCCGGAGCGGTCCTTCGTGATCAATGCATCATAATTCATCAGCAATAATTATTTAGTTTAGGGCGTGAATTTAAATACAAATTATATTATTTAACTTTCTAAAACATTGCTTTCTAAGCAAAAAAAAAAAAAACAAATGATTGTAGATATTTGAAAATTTCACTGAATGTTTATATTAGCATTTCCTATACACCATACAATTTTTAAAATAATTTGACTCTTTTTGAGCCGTTTACGAACATTGTCAGTTTTCTATTTTTTTAGATTTTTTTTTCTATAAATATCAATAAAGTTGTTTCTGCTGGGCCAAAAAGTGTAAAAATGTAATACAAGGCTCTTGATCTATTTTTACAATAGCAGTTGAAAAATATTAAAAATACATAGGTACAATTTTTTTTTATAAGCATTTAAAGTTTGAATTTTGACAAAATTTATCAAATTTATAATTTTAAAAAAAATGGGTAAGTGGATGTCGCTCTGCTGTACAGTAGGTTACATGTGGGTCACTGTAATGGATGGTGTTAATTTTGAATTCAATGCTATAATATCATTGTATAAGAAAAACGATTCTGAGCGAAAACAGTCAGTCAACCTATGATATTACTAAGTATATTTGATGATATTATTGTGAACAAAGTAATTTATATGTAACCTATTTACGTGGAGCCTTGTTTTAAACTTTCAATCCTTAGCTATAAAAGTTGAACATTTTATAAATTTGTAACTACAAAATAATCATTAAATTTTAAATTTGATAAATTTGTCAAAATTCGCAACAAATGTATCGTGCTATTATATTTTCAGCTAAAATAGGTCAAATTACGCTTTTTTTCAAAATTGTATGATGTGTAGAAAATGAAAATATAAACATTCAGTAAAATTTTCAAGTATCTACAACAGTATGGAAAAACTTGCTGAACTGTACAGATTTATTTATATATTACAATCATACACTTTGATTTCAATGGCGTAGCCAGGAATTTTGTTTGGGGGAGGGAATAAAATTCGTTTTTAATTACAATAAAATAAGAAAATCGGTACATGAGAAATTGAGTGAATATCAAATGTTGTAAAAATATGAATTTCAAACGCTCATAAAAATTTGATTTGATTTGCTTGTAGACAATTTTTTTTTCAAAAAAGGTTGTCTAACTTATGAGGAATTTCGTATTACATTTTCAAATTTTAGATTTAAAAAGAAAAATTTTTATGAATTCTCAACTCAAAATAATTTGCTAATTTTCGTGATTTTTCCGTATTTTGTCAAGATTTGAACTTTAAATGCTTATAAATAAAAACTATGACTAAGGATTTTTAATATTTTTCAAATATCATTGTAACAATATAGTAGAAGCCTTGTATTAAATTGTCAAGATTTTTTACTACACAAATAAAGTTTTATTGACAACCATAGAAAAAAATACTAATAAAATTGGAAACTGAAAATGTTCCTAAACAATTCAAAACAAATCAAAATATTTTTAGAATGTTATCATGTATAGAAAATGCAAAATAAATATAAACAGCCAGTGAAAATGTCATGTATATACGTTCATTTGTTTTAGAGTTACACGAAAAACCAAAATCGATTTTCTCGAATATATAGCTGTTCACCTGTTCCTCAAAGTTATTTCCTTAGGTCCATAATATTGGCTAGAGAAAAGCATTAAAAGAGTTTATTTTTCAGATTAATATGTCTGGATGTAAGAAGAGGTTGTTATTTATTTTCTACAGCATTTAATGTATGCGGGTTTCCCTTGTCAATATACTGTCTAGAACCGTAGACCTTAGTAACGTACGTTTTATGCTGTAGGGGACAGTAGATCATTCAGATGTTTAATTGTATTTCCAAAACGAAGAACTACTATATAACTATATAACTCTTGAAATGTTCACCAAATATTTATATTAGCATTTCACGTGCATGGTCAAATTTTCTAACTATATTTGTGTTAACTTTTATGCTAACTATTTTGACTCCTTTTGACCTTTTTATAGCCATAATAATAGCCATGATACACTAGACAATAATCAAGTGTTTAAAGTCGTTTAAAGTACCAAACTATTTTTAACATAAATGATATCTATAGTTCAAAGACTTACCTATTTATAAAATTACATCACAACTTTTAGAATAGTTTTTTTTATACTTCGAGTTTGTTTTACAAAGAGTTTGGTGGAGGGTTTTTGTTGGTATCAATAATATACGTTTAGAAAATAGAAACCGGGAATTTATCTGCGAGCGAGGTATCTGAACTTGTTTTTTGATAGCAACAGTTGTTTTTGATACCAAAATGTTATTAAAACCTAATTATTTCATGTAATTTTGACCTCTTAATCATGGTTCTTAAACCAAAATTGACAAAATAAGTAATGACAACTAGTAGTCATTGAATGAAAATAATACGTGGACTTGCACAGAAAATTGTAAAATTATAGGATAACCGTCGAAATATTCAATGATATTAACTAAAACATTAACTCGTTGTCATTATTAATTTTCAAGCCATGGTTAAGAAGTCAAGATGTTTTAAGAAAATCGGTCTCTTCCAAGTAGGTACTAAAAAATTTAAAACTTTCAAATAATGTAATCCCTATTTTCTCCCGAAAACTCGGGGTGAATACTTATAAAAATTGATCGATAGGTAGTTTAATATCATGATGTTATGTAGATACCTATACACCTAAATATGTAATATACTAATATGTATGACGTATATGTTACGTATGTATATATATGTATGTATTCTATGAAAAAATTCTTAGTGACTCTGTGATGCTATATATATGTATATTGTATATACTTTTAAAAATCAATCAACGCAATATCAAATAGTTCAGGTAAAAAATTAATTATTAGAAATAATCGATTAGCTCTATATTGAAGATGTGTATGTATACAAGAGTTTATGTAGGATGTATAATATTATATATAATATATATATGAATATATATTCTAACCATGTATCATAGTAGATTAGTTATCTAATGAAAAAATTTCAAGTTCGTAATGTTAGACGAGTGTATACGGGTATGCATAATCCTATTATGTTATATTATGTATGATGTTTATGTATCTATAAATATATGTAATATGTAAATATGATCATCACTCATTTCATACTTGATTGAAATCTCGAAATATTCAATGATATTAACTAAAACATTAACTCGTTGTCATTATTAATTTTTAAGCCATGATTAAGAGGTCAAAATGTTTTAAGAAAATCGGTCTCTTCCAAGTAGGTACTAAAAAATCAAAAACTTTCAAATAATGTGTATTTCTGAAATCCCTATTTTCTCCCGAAAACCCCATATCAATATTCGAGGTCACAGGACTGAAATATTTCGTGTTAAAAGGAAACACACTATACCTATAGAATGACAGACCATTGTCGATTAGAATCGTTTTTCGAATGCAACGTGTTTAATTTAACATGCATAAAATATTACAGTGACGAAATGTTGAGAAGAAATGACACCTACTATACGTATTAGTTGAGTGGTTATACCTACCTACTTTACCTATTGCTTATATTTATTTTTAGCATCAATATTTTTTTACACTGGACACAAGGTTTTTGATTCCTGACTACAAGGCCAAATTTGGTAAGGTTTTCGTAATGGTGGTTACGTCTTATTAACAAAAACATATTTATAATTCATAGGTTTTCATTGTGCAGGAAAATTATCGAGTAGCGTGTTGAATTTAGTTGTCAAGCAGCTAATTTAATATTCATTAAATTTAACCTTGCTTAGGACACTGTATTATTATAATTTATAGCTAGAGTAAAATTAATCAATAAAATAATAATATCTTTTATATGTTATGGTTAACCATCCATCTGACATAATAATTTATTTAAATAAACAATAATTTCTAATAGACTTTTTTTGTTTTTTTGTCATTAAGTCAATAATATTGGAGAAATAATAATATGTAAAATCTCAATATTTTTAGTACTGAAACAAACTAACTATAAATACGATGAATACTTTTATAATAGCCTTAAGGCCAATTTTAATGTTATGTAAGATTGTAGGCATCATCAACACATCGTATTACTTTAAATCGAATGGCTTGTTGGTCAAAAATACAAACTCTAAGTATCACTTACTTTTTGAATTTTCAAAAACAGTTATTATGTTGATATTTACTTACTATACTCTTAAAAAATTAAGTTTTATCGATTCATTGATTTTATATAAATTTTGGACCGTCATTATTACATCAAGAATCTCAGAAATCTGGATCATTAAGTATGATAAACATTTAAAATTCTTATTATGTAGAAATGAGTTTGATTTTTAAATAGGTAATATAAAATCTCCACATTATTATGTAATTATAATAAACTCATCATATTAGTTTAGGTATTGACAAATATTAAGTCCAGTGATTTTTACTATTGTTAAATGTACCTATTAAGTACATTACTTGTATTTTGAAATTTTAGATTCTGAGCAGAGCGAGGGCTCTAGTGGTTTGACAATGGTGTTTTTTTTTTTTATCCTGTATACAAAATTTCTACAAGAAGGAGTGCTTCGATTTTAACATATAGTATTTTATTTTTTAGCAAATTGGATCAATATGGTACTTTTAAGGGATCATTTTTAGATTCTCTTAATATTTATTTGATGCCACGGGAAAAACTACTGACAAATTACAAAAAAACGGGATTTTAATTTCTAACGCTTTGTATATCGCCATAGAAACGAAAAAAAAAATTATAATATTAATTCAACTTACAGGCTATAATAAATAATAGCAATATAAAATATCCAATCAAACTGTTTCCGCTCAGAATCGTCTTTCTTATGATATGATATCATTTAATTCAAATTTAATGCAATACATTATACAGTGACCCACTTGTAACCTACTGTACAGCAGACCGACATCCACTAACCTGCTTTTTTTAATTTGTTATTTGAGTTTATGCGTTGAGTATTATATTATATTACAATAGGTATAATGGCATTGCCCCAAAGTTGTATTCCTTCTCATGTAAAAATCGTGGTCAGATAAATTTATATTGATACATTTTGATGTATATTATTTTGTTTTTTTTAGGTTGATTAATGGCATCATCGAATTTGATCAAAGTCTGACATCTCTCCCGACGTACTTACAAACTCATCGTCGTCGGTATAATAAAAAATGTCTGAATAAAATCTTTATTTGTGCGTCTTTGTATTACACAGCAATAACATTATTGTTAATGTATTTATATCCTATAAAAATAATGGATATTGATGTTATTTTCATATATTTTGTTCGTATATCTTTCATCATAGACTTTACAGTGATTGTTTCTTCATATTTTTACTTACAAAACTTGCGGTATAGATTCGAAATATTGAACGATATCTGGAAATGTCTTCCGGCTGGCTTGTTGGCTGTCCCTGGTGAATGTTCACATTATGATATAGCGATGATGGTAGACAACATACGATTGTTACACGCTCAACTGTCTGACATATTAAGAATATTCAGTTTGGGTTACGGACAAATGCTTTTGGGTTACTTCATATTCAGTTACATTAATATGTTGATTTTTTTCTTTTTTACATTTTACTTTAAATTTTCAACATCTTCAAATAATAAACCAAAGCTGGATATGAAGGTGATCCTGAAAAAAACTGTGCCAGCCGTCTATAATTTACAAAATATAATTTTTACAATGTCCATTGTTACTGCAGCCGCACGAGTACATGATAAGGTAAATACAACATTAATATTTGAATGATTAATCATAATATCTAATATTTTGATTATTTTGAATAACATTTAATTCGCATTACACTATTTAGATTCACAACTGTTATTTGATTATTTTTAACTTGGTACAACGGTGCACCTAATCAATATTTCAATATCAACATCATTTGCTTTCCTATGCTAATTTTTTTTTTTTTTTAATTTTGAGCGATGAATTTAACAATGATGTGGGTTTTTATTTGTCGACATCACTTTTAGTAGCAGCATTAGAAAGCTAAGATTTACAATTTTGTAGTTTGTGTGTGGTATCTGGTAGCCAATTCGATGTTCAAAATGTCCATACTTTCCATAGAAAAGCAAAAAGATTTCAAATTAGGAATTTTTTTTTTTTTACTATTCTTAAACGAATTAAGCTATATTTCCATCGATTCCTCTAACCTATTGACACCATATTTCCACAGTAGGTACGTTCGTATATTGACTTATTAAATATTTAACTTAATATTATAGTATTTTTAAATTGGTTTATTTAATATACATAAATTATAATAGACTTGAATTTTTTTTTCGCAACAAATGGTTCAATCATTTTAATCTTTGACTTAGGGTAAAGTATGCAGTTATTGGCACCTAAAAAAATAAATAAATAATATGATAGCTTCAAGATTGGTAATAAAACAGTATCAATATGACCGTATAATCGAAAAAAATATCCCCACAATTCATAATTAAACATTTTATATACGAAAAACAAAATTACTTGGTGCCAATAACTACACCTCTGCCAATAACACCATGCTTTACCCTATTTTTATCGACTTTTACGATAATAAATAAAATAATAGCTAATAGTTTCATTATATTCAAGGTACCTACCTTAAAATATGTCCAAATATTTTGAAAATTTCATCGTGCACAGAAAGTTATAGTTTTCGTTAATTATTGATGATAAAAAATTACAATTTTTAAGTCTTAACATATGTTATGCATTGCTTTTTGAATTAGGTATACCAACAAAAAAACAACAAAATAAGTTAATTTAACAATATCTGGTGCTACATAGATGTTCCGTTTTCACGCCGTTTTTTTTTTGTTTTTCAGTAACTGAGAAAATGAGGTGTTTACTGACTGGGATTCTTATTTTTTGCGATCCCCAAACCAACTTATTCAAATTTGTTACTAGATATCATTCTCAAACTTGAAGTTTGAGGCATTTTCTTTTTATTCCAATACTTGATAAGAGACACAATATACTCGTATATATAAAAAAAAAAAGTTATCATTGTTAAACTAATATACATTCCTTGCACTGCTCACAATCTAAAATATTGTAGGTAATTAGTACCAAAGTAAAAATTATTATTTTTTTAAAACAGTTATATCGAATTATATGTCTTTTTCTAAAAACGTTGCTCCATATAAAATGTATACTAGGTATTTGTAATTTAAATGGTTTCAAAGATATTTTTAATTTAATTTTCATTATAATTTAGTTAATTTTTGTCGTTTTATAAATACTGAGTATTTGTCTAAAAATTATATAAAGAAGAAAGAGAATATGTCAAACCTTCATAAATATTATCTTTATAATTTTTATATACCTAGTCAATTTTAGTCTAAGATTAGGTATTCAAAAATTATAAAAAAATTGTCTACATGAATGCACATGAGGCTGAGAGTGAAAAAAAATATAGCTTTGACAATCTGTTAAAAATGCTTTTTTCCTCATTATTCATAACTAGACATAAACTATTCAAACAGGGATTTGAATAATAAGTCTCATAATATGATAATTCAAAATTGAAGATTGTGCTGCCTAGGTATTAATATTCAACACAAAGTCAATACCTAATAAAATTACCAAAATTGTATTATTTAAGGGGGCTTAAGGCCATTAGCTCCCTTTGTGTGCACCCTTGGTACAGATACCCATACACCATCGGGTTTTGGCACGCCACTGTTTTCCCAATGGTAGGTTATAAAATGTACTATACCATGGTTTTCGCACCAATCTATCAATTCCACACACACTACAGTCTTGGACCAAATTGGAGCAGCCTAGCTCTGCGATCCAAGACCTGATTGTGTATGACTATAATGACTACCTAAATAGTGTAGTGTTTTAATTTTATTATACATGCATTGTACAGTGTTTGCACCTTTATATTTTCAGAAACGACAAATAATATCTTATCTACGGTTAACCAGGATTTCAAATTTGTCGATTCCTTTAAAAATCCAGGTTATTAAATTAATATTATTTATTTATTTTTTTTTTTTTTTTGGTTGTACCTGCTTAACTATATTATTAGATACATTTTAAGTGTGAAAGCTTAAAATGTATTATAATATAGATTTCTCAGTATCATTGTTATATTAAAAAAACACTGAATGCTTACTGAAATATTAAATTAAACCTTTGTTGTTAAATGCAATTTTCTGTGTTTCGGTCAAAAGACCTCGGCCATTCTAACTTTGTTATTTTTGAATCAGATTAAAATGTTTATGAATCAAGTATCAGTTTTTGAATCAAATGAAATAACCGCCTATGGAATTTTCAGCATTAATTTGAATTTAGTTTTATCAGTAAGTATGTATAGTTATATAATAATTATTAATTAGTCCTATTCAATTAAAAAAATTTAGTAAATTACGTAATTTGAAAATAAAACTTATACATATGATACCTGTTGCATATTCTCATAGAAAATAAACTATTAGGTATAGTTAATAAACAGACTATGTTATCTACAAGTTTATGTAGGAACACACCTACCATAGACTTAATAATATAATATATACTGTGCGCCCTCCTACCCCATGCCATACTATAGGGTGCCAAGTGCCAATGTTGTTGGAAAGAGATACCTGTGTAATATGATGGGACTTACCTACCTAAGATGTATAATTTCTCTTTTTAAAAATATTATTATCTTTGGTGTTGAAATATTCTCTTTCTCATTTGTCCTAGATCACCAATATTGTTCTATATGACAAGTTGATATGCAAATGGTTTCTGTTTTACAGTAGGAAAGTACCTACAATTAGTTTTATAGAAGACAATATTGTAAAATATTTGGTACCATGTTTTAAATTTATTGTAATATGCTTTCGGTCAAAAATTCATAATTCATTTTGAAAATACAGTTTTAACTTTCAACTTGTTAAAATGTAAATGATTGATAACAGATATAGTTAACATATTATTAAGTTGTTATTAAAGATATTTAAAAATATCGAGTTTACCTATTTACAAGTAACTAATATAAACTATAAGTGTTTACAAACTATGGTTAATAATGTATAAAATGTCCAATTTTTGTAACTATAACAAGTACCACAATATCACTATATTTATTTTTTTTAATATAATTTATTTGCGTTTCAATTTTCAGATTTTTTGATTTTCAGGACTGACCTTTCTAAATAACTAAATGATCTAGATTCTAGATTTGTGGTTTTTAATCTACTAAAAAAAATACATTATAATACCAACTGATATAATTTAAATTGTATGTACTTTTTTTACAGATACTAATATTACTTATATCTGGAATAACAACGTTGATACAAATGAATGAACATCCATTTATATGGCAAACAATTAATTCTACAGTGAAATACTATAAAAAATTGAATATATCGAATAATTATTAGAGAACAACAAGCCGTCTGCACTGTAGTATAGTAATAAACTCATATGTAGGGTCATATGCATCTTTGGTGATCCTGTCTTTCCACCACTGTCTGGGCCATCCAACGGCCTTTTTGTGTTTGGTTTCCGAACTTGTGGCTAACCCAATGCGTCCATCAGAGTTCCATACGTGTCCAATACAAAATACATTTTTCTATGTTCTCAGTAATTCTTATAATTGCTCTATGTGCATTGTACATGTATTTATTATAAATAAAAATATACATTTAGAAAATCTACTTTTTAATATTCAATAAAACTTCTATAGTTCAGTACAACTTGTGAGTGTAAAACGGATCCTTTTTTAGGACTTACTCAATTAAGAGGAATGTACTTTTTTATAGTCTAAATTGCCAGTCGGGCATAAATTACAAAATATATGCTTACTAATGATAGTTATAGTTAAAATAAACTTTAATATTTTTGGTCTTTAAAAATTTAATATAATTATTTTACAGAATGTTTTCAAAAAACGACCATAATAATTAGTTATATTATATTAACCAACGCAAACACTCTGCCAAACTCCGTGTAAAATAACACCAAGTGTAAAAAAAAAAACTGCTCTAAAAGTTTTGATATCATCTTATCGTCTTTGAACCATAGCTATCATGCATGTTAAAATAGTCTGCTAAATAATTTAACTTAGCTTGGCAACAATAAAACACTACCAAGAAACTATAATGCGCACTACATATTTCAATGATATAGTAGACTATGTTATTATATACTTATTATGGTTTAGTATTCTTACATTTTTTAACTTAGGTCGCCTGAAAACATTTTCTGGTAGGAATTTCAATCTAGTCGGTACTTTTGAGAGGTCAAAATTGAAAATTCCAAATAGTTTTAGAAAACGGCTAGAAAATCCAAAAATAGGGGGGGGGGAAGTGTTAATTTTACGCAAAACTAATTTTTGAAAAACTCGATTTTATTGTTTTCTTTTTACTCAAATATTAATAAACATAGGCACTTGAAACGTCCACTAAATATTTATATTAGCATTTTCATAAATGGTGAAATATGCATTTAAAGTTAAAAATTTGACAAAATTCATCAAAATATCGAAAACATTCTATAGTTGGAGATTCATAAAAGTTTTTATTTTCGTAGTAAGACAGCGACCAAGTAGAACTAGGCCATTGTATCCCGAAGAACCCAACAGTAATGTAAGAGATCAGTATCGTTGTTGGTGTCTTGATAACTTAAGTGGCAACACAACTGACTACGCCGTAAAAGTATAGAAGACAGGCAACCTAATATGCACTACAACAATTACGACGAGGATAGGAGGCGAAACACATGGAATTTGGAAAAGCTAGTTAAGTTATAGGGGACAGGGTATTTGTAGTAAAATTGGTACGGTGCAATGACCACTGAGTTCACATGAAATAGACCAATTTATCCTAAAACAACTGAAGTTTGGTGATGGTGGGCAGCAGGCAGAAGTGAAGAGAAACGCCGTTAAACGGTAGACGTGCAGAACCTGAAGACCTGGATGGCCTCCTGAGGCCAAATAGATAATATTATCAGAAAAAAATAATATGTATTTACAAAGAACTTCTAAGTACTTTTACTGTCCTAAAAGGTGATGATAAACTCAACAAAAAAAATAAATCAATCTAGTAAGATTTTTTAACCAGCACCGACAAATATTTGTACTTTACGGAACCCATATTCAAAGTTGCGACTGACTACAATTTATTCGATTTAAACAACTGTTTGTCTGTTTACCTATTGCAGAGGTTTATTTTAGTAAAATTATACGAATAAAATCGAAAAACGACAGACTGTCATTTCGAATTATCAAGGGGACCGAAATATATGTATTTTCTTCTAATTATAGAGGTTTCCTCAGGGGACTAAGCGTTTAGTTCAATTTATGGAGTTTTTCGAATTATCGGGTGACAATTGTCTCTATAATATAATCTTCATAATGATAATGTTTTACGATAAATAGATCAACCCTTATACCGTTGAACTATATTTCTTAATTATTTATTCAATTTGAACAAAATTTGAATTACTAAATAACCAATTACTTTGTTTGATAAACTAAACAATTGTCTTATATTTACATGACATATTCCATACAACTCGAAATGGTAGTGTTCGTGCAATCTTCGAAGTAAAAAAAACTTGGCCTAAATAAAAATAAAAATAAATATTCCTATTCAATAATTTATGTAATACGAATAGCATGTAGTTAATATTTATGATAGGTAGTAATATTTAAAACTTTTTACCTGACGTTTAATTCTAGGGTTTCTTTCTATTAAGGATCGTCGATGTAGGACAAGACTCATCCGATTTACCTGATAATACAAAAATTAAGTTTGAAATAAGTCGAACATACTAATAATTTTAATACCAAATGTACATCATATAAAGCTACTGCCCTATCTGTGTCTATGTTATTAAGAAAGTTTTATCATTGATATCTATGGAGAAATTAAAAATATTTATTCGTTTTTATTCACAAAAGTTACCAAGTATAAACTCTTAGTAATACTAGTAATACTCTTAGTAGATAAAAAATAATTTTAAAAAGCTAATTAAATTTACAATAAATTGAATTAATATATAATATAATATAAAAACCTCTTTTTCCGTGGCGTCACCAATCAAGTATAAAATTAGAACATTTACTGTTCTTATCAACAACCTTGTGAAAGAAAATACCAAATAAGGATCATTGGTATAGTCTCTAGGGAATAACAAACCCATGTAAATTGCAAGAATGATTTCAGCGAAATTTGCTCCAATAAAAACAACAATGACCGGCACACCATATATTGATCTATTGACTTGGTGTAAGCATTCTATAACTTCCAAATACACGTCTCTGTATGTACTTAAGCACGATTTTCTTTCCAGAATTTGTTCATTTATTATGTAGACCATCCACTTTATGTATGATATTAGTAGTAGATATTCACAAAGAACAAAGGATTGGCTAGTATGTAAAACCACAATTCTGACCTAAAAATAAATGATATATATAGCAAGTGGCTTTATTGTATTTTATCCATCTGACATACGTATTACAAAACAAAAAGTATAAAGTTTCCTCAATGGAATATATTGGTCTATTATCATAAAAGAATATTAACTGTGTTTTAGAAAAAACATTTTACCTTTTTTTATTCGAATACATATTCTGAATATTTTTTTATGAATTTTTTAATCAACGAAAAATTATTTTTCTGAAACTTAAAAATAGTTTATATTTGTGACAACAACGAATTTGTCTATTAAAAATCAGACACACTATAATTAGTTATAAAAAATAGTTTTTCTCTTTGAATTAAGTACGATTGATTCACCATTCCAAAACTGAAAAATATTAGCGGAGAAAAATATATATTCTAATAGAATTCGAATATTTTTTCGTGTATTCGTATATGTATTCAGAATTGATTTTATTAAATGTATTTAGAATAATATATTTGATATAAATGTATTCTAAAACTGATTATTAACTATGAACTTATAAAATATTTTTGGATAAGGATAATTACCATAGCCTTTATCTCAAGTAAATGATTCTGCTTTATCGTCCTTGTTGTTGAAGTTATAATAATTACCATAACATTTACAATATATATAACTATAGAAATCCAATTCATATTTTTTATTTTCATCAGCCCATCCACATTCAAGCGTATCAATTTCTCGTGAATTCTTTCGAGTTTAGTCAATACCATGGACAGTGGATTATCGAAAAATATGCGCCAAATTTGACATAAGAATCTTCCAATAAGAGATAACTCGTAACAGCTGATAAGTATTAAAGACGTTAGTTCAGACAATTCCGGATCTCCTTTAATGATCTATAAAATGTAATGTTTGAAACACATTTCACAATTACTACATCACATTAAATAGGTAGGTATTTATATTAAATAATTGAACTATATTCTTTCATTTATCTGTTCATCAAGAAGATTTTTTTTTACAATCTGTACAAATTATGTACAATTAGCATATTTGATAAGAGTTACAATAATATTTGAGTACTTGAGTAAAAAGACCACCCACTAGTGGCGCTTGACTGGGAATTGTATGAAACTAGCTATATTTATATATATATACTGAATTCTTTTTTTTTTTTATTAGTTCCCTAGCAAGTCACGGCACCAGCTGCTTTTTAAACGACGCCTGGGGTTGCCAGGTAATGTTTAGGTGGATAGGTTTCATTTATTTATTTGTGTATCAAGAAGATAATGACGTGCTAAATTGAACAAGTTTGTTGGAAATTAACTATAAAAATATTATTATCATAAGAGTTAATAGGTTAATAATATTACTATTGTATCATTTGAATGTTCATAAATACAAATACTGTTGACCAATTTAAATTTGAAATTATGGATGTTTTTTAATGTACCTATCGTTTATTTATCACCATACGAAACTATTAAAATAAATTTAAATATAGTAATTACCCATTGGTTGGCCTTGTAAAAGTTATACAAACCAACATAAATTAATATACATCGCGAAACATAAAACACCACCGACGTCTTATAATTGCCGTGGTTGTAATTTATACTACCACCACCGAAAATCAAAAAACCTTTGTTAAAATTATTTAATACTAATCTCACACTCATATTAATTTTTTTTTACAACTCATGTACAAAACAAATTAATGGCAATAACTACTAGTGTTTGAGGATTTACGGTGTGTGATCTTTGCTGGTTTTTACTGAATTAAAACTACCTATTCTTTTAAATTTATTAAGAAATGGATCCCCATAATATTTTAAAACAAATACTAAGAAAAATCGTTGAAGTGAAAAACAAATATAATTAAGTGAAATGCTCAATTTATGTATTATACAATGCAAGGAGCATTCTAAGTAATGTTACTTTTTTTATAACATAATTTTAGTAAATACTTGATATAGACATATTTATAAAATTCTATAATAATTTGTATGTTATATTAATTTGTTTTTATTGAACACCAACACAATATCATTTAGATATTTTGGCAAGTGGGTGTTTGTAGACTAAAAACAATGCTTTGCGAAAGTAGTCTGTCAACCTATATTAATAAGTGTATTTTGTGATTGAATTGCTATTAAAGTAAATTGACTTTACTGATAGTAATACAAGTATGTTGAATTAATTTATTACGAAAATATTGTATTTGATAATGTCATTGTGTGTATAAAATATTATTATAATTTGTTCAAGTTAGCATTAATAATATTTTTAAACTAATTGACTAGTTGGTGAGAATTTTTAACGACTAATTAATCAACTATTTTTTGCAATTATGTCAAAATTCTAACTTCAGTCACTAATAAAAAAAATAATGTGGAGTTATGTAATTTTTTAATTAATGTAAGAAACAACTTATGAAGATCATTGCATCGTTTTCTGACTAAGTGAAAAATTATTTATCGTTTATTGATATGAATCTTAAAAGAACCATAAAAAATCAAAAATTTCCCATGCCCACAAATAGCACAAAAATAATCAAAATATTTAAAAAAAAAAATGCATCATCTAGTATGAAAAATGGCCATGTAATAAAAATGCTATGACAATTTAATGTATCAATTGTTATTAGATGTTGAATATTACATAAGAAAAAAATATATTAATTTTTTCAAATCAGCTCTATATGGAATTGTGGTGTATTAAATGTTTGTATACAATCATATTTACATATAATTGAGTAAAAGTACTCAAATTGAGGGGTAAGCAGAGGAATAGAGAGCTTCTTAATTTTTATTTATATTTAGAGAGCACCCTTTTCTAATTATTTTAATTAGGAATGGGGGATGGAATATTTTATTTGTTTAAATAATATTGTATTTTATTTTGTAATTATTTTTTCGTAAATTCACGCAGGTACTTGTTCGCAGTAATAAGATATTATATATTTTTTATGTTACAGATATAAGTATAATATCTTAATCTGTGGTCAAAGTATTTTTTATCTATTTATCATTATTTCAATTTATGATTAATTATCTAATTAGATAGTTAGAAATATTCGTATATACTTTTATGTTAATGTTACTGTAGTATTGGTTTATTATATTTCAACTACCTAATGTTGATGATGCGTGGCCAGGGTGGTGTGGGGGGGGGGCAAAGCCATCTACGAGCTAGGTTGAATTTTATCATTGTAAAGTACGATTATTTTTTTGAAGTTTGTTAGTCCCCTTTCTTTTATTTTTCCAATTCGAGTATTGTGTATATACAATATGCATAATTATATTTATTTATTCTCACGCTTAGATATAATATGTTTTTATCATTAACAGTATTTTTTTTTATATTCGATGTACGGTTTTCAGAAATTGTTAGTAAAAATTAATTTTGTCAAACGCATATTTTGTAAATTTTTCATATTCAAAAAAGAATGTATTGGTGCTTAGCAAAGTGCCGGGGTTGATCTCAAGTAGACATGTTACCGAAGTCAAATAAGTATTCAGAATTCTAATCGTGTTATAAGGCCAATCGGTAGGATTGATAAAATATTGGTAGATAATTTTTGTTGAAATAATTGTCCGTATGTCCATTTTTATTATACACCGAATATTAAATAACGAATTGCGCAAAGTTTGAATCATATAGAATTCGCACTTTGTAACGGGCCACGAGATGTGCAAATGGGATCAGCTAGTTGTAAATAAAATATTAAAATTTTAATACTATTTACATTAAAACCCTAACTTATTAAATCAATGAAACTTTGAAAGCGCGTGTGGTTGCATAATGCGGTTAACGCGGCGTAAAAATATGCAATTTCAGAATGTTATTGTACATCTGTCTCAGGGACTGGAACAGACCCTAAAAGAACCGGTTCTGGAACCACTGCAACGATATTGTGTTCTTCCGGATTTCGAAACATGAGTGGCATGTGATTAGAACGAAGAATATATATATTTATATTGACTAAAACTTGTAGTACAAATGAAAAACAAAGTTATGGATAGGTTATCTTATAATAATATGTCGTCTGACAAATATAAGATTAGATAGTAAATTTACGATTCAACAATTTATAAACCAATCATTTTAGATGTTCATTAAATAATTGCCATTTAAAATTCATAAAGTTTTCAAAATATATGTATTGTTTTTAAAATATGCAAAAATATGCAAACAAAATTGAATGCATAGAAATCCTGGCCTTACAGTAATTAAGTAACATAACTCCGCCTAAACCATTGACCATCGATACATCTGCTAGATCTACTATTATTACAAATAAAAATATATATCTTCTAATATTGTATCATATAATAATCATACACAGTAAATATTTTTTGTCGAGTTTAATATTGCTCTGTGGACTTTTAGTATTTGGACCCATCAAATAAGAGGAACATTTGACTCAAGAATAAGTAAGTCATTGCTAATTAATAATATTATATATATATATTGTGGCTTAGCGCGGCGCGTTGGCTGCTACCGGTCGTGGAATGCAACTGAGAGTAAGTTACGCCCGCTGCTACTAGCTCCCGGATGGGTGACCAACCGGGTTCGTAGTAGTAAAAACCTTGCCACATATCGTGTTTGCTTACCTATCGTAACAGCCGTAACAACACCCTACCGTATCAATCTTACTAACCATAGTAACCATAGAGGGGTGGGGGGTATGTTCGCGTACGTGCGCGAAAGGAGTAGTGAGTAGGGAGTAGGCATCAGAACATACATTTTTATACTACTATTATGATTTATTAAATAATGAAAGTAGGGTAAAGAATGTTAACATACTTAGCCCTATAAATTATATTATATTAAAGTGCTACACCCCTTAACTATAACATCCAAGTAAATATTATATTATTATAATTTATAACGTAGGTACATTGATAGGTACCTAATGTTTTATTTATGGTCTATATTAGTATAACACTCAGGTTTCCTCACTTTATAATATATTTTTATTATTATTATTATTATTATTATTGTTGATTATTTCGATTAATATGAAGGGGTTGAAGGCACTTTTCTTTAATATTTAGCACACATTTATTTTTTATATTACGGTAGACTGTAGTAGTAAAGTCCCTCCCGGATATTGAGCAATTTGTGCCTATGCATTAGTCCAACATTAAACAATTAAATTACACGATGTACCTACATGTTGAACATAAAGAAAAATCTGTGGTTAATGTGAAACTTAAACCAAACATTTCTATCTACAAGTGTCCAAATTTAGTCAGGAATAACAGAATATAACCCAATGCAAAGTTTTTAACTTAATTATTAATTATTTTTGTTTTTAACTTATTAACTTATTCAGTTAAGATTGTTATTGTTGTAAGTTAACTTTTTATATTTAATTATCATTATCGTGTATTTAAGTTAATTTTATTTTCGTATCATGCGGAGCCAATTGACAATACTGATTTTTTGACTCTTTTTCGATTTTGGTCATTTATTTTTTAATAATACATCATAATAATTTGATGTTTACACAGCGTTAAACATCTTGGTAAGTGGTTTTGAGATCAAAATAATAGGGTACTTTACTTACAAATATTTTAGCTTGAAAAAAAATTAACTTAGTTACCAAGTTTATTTTATTTCCCATCTTAACTTTAAACTTATAGAGTTAAACCATTGTTTTGCTACCTATTAACTAAAAGAAATTTAATTACTTAACTTGTCACAGTCTATTATTTTCATTAACTTGCCCAACCTTGACCCAACTTAAGACATCCCAAAGCCGAGCCCACCAATTTCAATTAAATTCTCACGCCCGAAACAGTCTTGGGTAAGCAACTTAAAGTACATTAATTTGTGTAAACGAACTAGTAATAAAATAATAATCACTCATAAGTAAGTTTAGATGAGTGGAGTAGAGAATCATAAATAGCCCAGGAAATGTAGACCTACTAATCTACTCATCAGAACTATAAAATATGCTTAGAAATTATAACTTAAAACTTGAGATTAAAACTAGAATTTTAAAGTGTCAAAATATGACATTTGATATGCAGTCAAAATCGTGATAATACGCATCAAATATGCAAGAAAAAAAACTTTAAATTGTGTAGTATGATATATAATTCACAATTTAATAGTTTATAAATTTATGACTAAAAAAAAGTGGGCAAGTGGGTGTCACTCTGCTGTGCAGAAGTTTACAAATGGGTCACTGTAATGGATAGTGTTAAATTTGAATTCAATGTCATAATATCATTGTATAAGAAAAACGATTCTGAGCGAAAACGGTCGGTCAGCCTATGATATTACCAAGTATAGTTGATGATATTATTGTGAAAAAAGTAATTTATATATAACCTATTAAGTGGAGCCTTGTTTTCAATTTTCAATCTTTAGCTTGACATCAAAAGCTTGTAAAAGCACCCGATTCATCGTTGTTCAACTTAAAATTAAAACTGTTTAACCATGTAGACAATAGCGAAACTCGAAAGTGATTGTGCGCCTACTATATATTATTACGTTTACTCCGGCAGATGTGTGAAAAATAGATAATTTTCTTTAGCCTCGGCGGAGCCTTACAGGTGTGTCTCCAACACCAAACTGCGAATGACTTTACGATCGGTCACGCAGGTGGAACGAAAACGGACCCGCGGCGGCGGACCTCAGGTACCTACACCGATTTTTTTTGTGAATGGCATAGGTATATAATATTATATGGATATAACGTGGACACCGGACATATATCATTGTATACATTATGTACCCGACCGTCTCTCTTTCACGGATCTCTTGCACCGATATGATATAGGTCGTACACGATAATTTATTATATTTTGTTTTCGGCGCACTGCGGCTAGTCGATAAGTCTCGGACGACGCACGACACCGACGACAATAATATTTTGTCACCGAAGGTCGACCCCTGCGGCATTTACGCGCGTGTGGTCCTGCTGCAGCAGTGTAATATCATAATAGACCCGTCCTAATATTGTGCTCGTTATCGATGTAAGTCGGCGAGGGCCTCGTCCGGCGCAGTTGTCCGGCGCGTAAGTACCTACCTATGCGGCAACGGTCAAAAAGGCCGGTCCGCCGACAGCGGACGACGATCGCCGCGGGCAGCGGGGCCAGACTCCCCGGCGCGGCTCCAAGTCGCGTACACCGGGTCCGTAAGATTCGCCGCGGGTGGGCATCGACGTGGGGTGGGTACACGTGTATTATTATTGTATATTACCATAGCTACGCGTACACAGGTACTTTTTTTTGTCCGATCGTTTTACGGCCCCGCAGCTCTCGAACGGTTTTACACACCTCTGCGAACGGCGGCGTAACCTAACGCGTTCACCTACCCCCGCGAGTCCGTCTATACATATACCTAGGTATCGTCGTTACACGAGATCATCGCTTATACGTATATAGGTATATGCCTGCACGACGCGCAGTATTATATATTATTATTATATGGGCACACACCCCGCGGAGACCGCCGTTCAAAGGGCCCGAACGTGGGTATACGCCGCGCGTTTATTGCGTGTACACCCCCTTGACCGCAGACCGGAGTCGACCACCCACACCCCCTCCCCGAGCACACTACAATACAATATGTAAGTACGTAAATCGTAGTCGCATTTCTATATGCCTGTATTGTTATTACGTATGATATGTTTATTGTTTTTCGGCGAATTCCCGAATCGTCGTCGTTTACGACGGCCAAAAACGAATAAAAAACAATCTTGGAGCGTATCGAAAATACAAACGAAAATATATATATTATTAGGTTTGGAATAAAGTAAAAATACCTCCCGCGAGTCGACGACGGAATATTTCCTGCGATTCGTTACGCATAATATTATGTACGTCTTATATAATATAAAAGGCGAATTCTGTATATGTTCGTCCTTTTTTCACTACTAAACCCTTCGACCAATGAAACTTTCGAGGCGGAACAAATTCGGACGAACAAAACTGTGCACATCGTACATGTGTATATGATGAGATTTCACGATAAGTTTTGCAGTGTAACATTAACCGTAACGACAATTATACTGTCAACAAAGTTTAAACTAAAAATTTAATATCAAACGAAAATCATCGATTGGTCGGTCTAGCCGGAAGCGTGGGAATTTTATATAAATTAGTCAAACCTAATTTGCATTATTTGACCTATCACACTTTTATTAGGCTATCGCCACAAGCACAAACCGGAGATAGGTATATTTTCATAGCAGTCCCAAATATATTATATCATTATTAAAATAAGTGAAGAAAAATGTTCGATGAGGCAACAGTTAGGCCAAAAAATAGAGTATCCTGCACAAGACTTTTTCTAAAATTTGGCTATTCTCGATATTGGATGGTGTCAATTTATTAAAGATAAAGTTTATTAATTATATTATATAAATAAAACAATAATTATTATAACGTTAATTTATATATTTAGTATAGGCCGTTTACAAAATTAAAAACTCAGTAGAGAAATAATAAATGATAAAAGTTCACACAGATTAATAAATAAAAAATTATGAGTGGAAAAATGTAGTAGAATAGTAATTAAGGGGTAAGGCAGTCGCCAGTTTAATAGATAATACATCAACCCGAAATATGTATAACCATATAATTATATTAATGTAATTTGGACTAAATGTATTCTTATTTTTTCGTTATATAACTAATAAGCCCGTATCATATAGTTATACCATTTAAACTACTTAAAGCAATTATCGCTGATTTTTTTTGATTTTTTTTTAGTATTCTTTATTTTTATTTGTCACGATTTATTATGTATTATGTAACAAATAACCAAGTACTAAACATTATACTGAATAATAAACTGTGTCTAATTGACAACTCGTGTGGTGAGCAGTTCACTTTGTAGTATTTTATTCAACAAATTTGTTTATATATATATATATTAATAAATAATTACAGGCACCTAAATTGCGTTTATACATCTTCTCTAAATATTGGTAAAAGGTACAAGTCGATTAATCTTTTAAGGGTCGTTTCGGGTTAAATTAATCGAGCACCCATACCTATATACATTTTATAGACTCTTAATACCTAAACGTTTTATATTAATTTCGAATCATTTTTGTAGCTGCTTGTAAATAACACCTACTTAAAGATATAGGCACCTGCGACCTACCTAATATCAATAACAAATTAAATGTTTTATATATTTAAAAAGTATTTATTTTATTTTAAACATATAAATGTATGTATAAGTCTTAATGCCTACTGAATTACCCTTTTGAGGTCACTTCGGAAAATGATTATTAAAAATATAAAATTCAAATTAATACAGTAAAGTATATTTTTATTCAACATGATTATGTTTTTGGGATGGCTACAACTTTATTTTTCTGACCGATTTTAACAAGCCAAATTTCGTAACACTTTGTTTATTTCCATAGAAACGCAATAATTAACAATAAAAAACAATAAAAAACCATAATCCCTAATCGATATTTTTCCTCTACAATGAAAATCTATGAAACATAAACATTTTTTTATATTAATAAGTAACCATGACAATGAAAACTTTTCAAAAAATCGGTCAGAAACAAATAACGTGTATCCAGCCTAAAAGGCAAAATCATATTTAGATATGTTAAAAAAATTAAAAATAATGTGTCCAAAAATTTTTCCAACGTAACAAAATCAAATGTCATTTAATGACTTCGATACTAAATAAAATTAATTATGTTTCATATTTTTCTTAACATGGGTCATACACGTCTCTAAAGTGTAACGATGTAAATAATAATATTATATTTCGACTTTATTTTGATATTATTTATAATTGGTATTTTTTAAACAACAATTCATAGACAAAGTTCAGTGTCCCTCCACCCAAAAATTCACATTATTGACTCACAAATTTTCCATGCAGAAGAAAAGTATCAAATAGCGTCCTATGTTAAGAAAAATGCCTCGATTTCCATTACGAAGATCAACAATAAATTAGGGAGTCAAACTAGTAAAATAATTAAACGATTCTGGTGGAAATAAAACAATGAAATCTACGAATATGAAGAATTTTTAAATGAATGATATTCGAGGAACATTTTACAATTATACATTTTTTGAGGTCAGCTAACCTGTCACCCCGAATTCAAAACACCATAATACCGTTTATTATAATTAATGATATCTGGAATTAAGTTTTAAGTAAAAAATAATATAGATACCCAGTAGTTATTTTATTCAAGCTACACTACAGTAGCTTTCCCAAAACTTTTGACCTTAAAGAATTGAAAAATGGTTACTTCCCTGATTTATTTGAAACAGAAAAAAAACAAAGGTTATACAGGATTACCCGATGAAAAGTATTATTTTTACACGACAGTTTCCAATTACAACATTTTTAAAAAGAACACCAAATAAAAATGAATGAAAATGATATACTCAGGTATTTAATTTAAAGGAATACTAAGGGCCGTTAAATAAATAACACCTATTAGTTGGTCTTCGCTTTTATGAAAAATAATATTAAAAAAATGTATGAATGTAGGCATATATTGTAATAAAACAACATTAAGTAATCCAGTATTTACATAAAATGATTCACAAAATTATCTTAATGTTATCTAGGTACATTGGTCGATGACTAATTATTTAGATAGCCGATCAAATAATATATCCTATATTGTGTTTTGCCATAACTATTTCTTTACAATAATACTTTTTATTCTGTTCTATGATTATTAATAATATGTTTAATCACTCCATGTAAATTTTATTTCATTTATAATAGCTTTAGATTATTAATTCATTTTTACTTCGTATTTCAACTATATGATATTGATGTATTTGTGTACCTACCGGTCTATGTATTTATGTAAATTTTGTATTCATAATTATATAATTTTGGAATTTATTTCCATACACAACACAGTAAATAAATAAATAATACCTATAAGTTGGTTATCACTTTTATCAAAACAATATAACACAATGTATAAATGCATGTATTGTAATAAAACAATATTAAGTAATCTGGTATTTACATAAAATGATTCACAAAATTATCTTAATGTTATCTCAATTGGCCGATGACTAATTATATAGATAGCCGATCATCATTATTCATTTGTTTTGCCATAACTATTTCCTTACAATATCCTTATTTAATATGTTCTATGATTATTAATAATAATGTGTAATCACTCCATATAAAGTTTATTTATTTTATAGGCTTTAGATTCGGTTTACTTTGTATATTACCTATATAATGATATTGATGTATTTGTGTACCCGTCTAAGTATTTATATATTGGTATTCATAATTATATAATATTGGAATTTATTTCTATACATAACACAGTAAATAAATAAATAATACCTATAAGTTGGTTTCTAGCTTTTATAAAAAATAATATAAAACAATGTATAAATGAACATATTGTAATAAAACAACATTAAGTAATCTGGTATTTACATAAAATGATTCACAAAATTATCTTAATATGTCACACATTCCAATTAGCCGATAACCAACTATATAGATAGACCATAATCTATGTGTTTCCTTATCGTACATTAACCTTGTTTCAGTAGTGCACGTATTTTTTGAAAGTCCATTTTTTGTCACTTTTAGGGCATAAATACATTTTGTTAAAGTATATTTTTCAATATTTTCAATGCTTATGTTTCGTATTCTTAGGCCCGTTTCAAAACTGTGCGTTATAGACATGCGAACTGCGACCCTTGTCATATGGATCAAAGGGATGAGATACCAAAATTATAATTTTAGAAGTGTAAAAGTTGTATATTTTTAAATTAAAATATAGAACAATTATGTATCAGAAAACAATTCCATTAATAATATTGTGCAGTGAAATAAAAATCATAAGTGCCTCGTGGTATTGACCAGAAGACACCCCTGTTTAGCACGCTATAGATAAATTAGATGATTCTGAAGTTTATTATGATTCCTATTCTGTAATAACCTACAAATAAAGTTGAGAATGAGCTAATTGAAAATATTGAGATACATAACAGAGTGGGCATCTATTGGATATAATGGTTATATTATTATTATAAAACAAAAATTCGGAGACTGGTACATTTTGGTTTTTATGGATCCGGTACTTAATTATTCCATTATGAGGTTCTGATTCCGGTTCAGGTTGTTGGAAAATCTAAATTAATGGTTTTGCTTAACTTTCCGGTTCCGGATTTTACAGATCTTGATAAAAGTAGAAATATTTTATTATGCACTTCTTATAGGCAACCAATAAACTGAGCACAGGCGACGGAGGAAAACACAATATAATCAACTGCAAATCCTGATTTTTGTCATTTAAAAATATGTATTCTGGTTTCGGTTTAGTTATTTGGAAATATTTAAATTCGGTGCTGGTTAGGTTTCAGTTTCAGTCCTTGATTAACAAATAACTATATCTAATATTATGATTAACAGAGTTGTAACAGTTACACAGTTAATACAATAAGGGATTTACTTCGAGTTATCAAAACTTATTACTCGGTGATGCAATGATAAGATGAATAAACGAAATGTAAAGGATGACATAAAATTAAAACAACTAGAGATGGACATAGGTACGCGTACTAAAAGTATATCTATATATAGCTAAAACGATATGGTACAAAGATCCTCTAAGGTCCTCGTTTATCAAAGATACATATAATCATTTATAGGTAGGTTAGGTTAGGACATTATATTACAATTTACAGCAATCGTGTGAATGATACGTATTATAGAGACGTGTAACAACAGCGATAATCTCGGTCGATTGACACGATGCAAGACGTAAAACGACGTGCGAAAATATAAACATTTCACACACTTGTGCGTTGGGAAATCGTACTTTTGCGCGAGTTAGACTCCGTCAACTATAACATAATATATGTGTACACCGCCGATAAACGGATCGAACTCGATCGTTATGAATTACATATACCTACATTGATATCGAACGATTTTTATTTATTTATACGTACCCATATTAATAATATGGGTATAATATTATTTGGATGCCTCGACGCCGAACCGCATTTTTCTTGCACGCTATTCGGCCACGAGTCGGAGATCGACACTTTGTCGTTGGAGGAACGATCCATAATAATATCGTTGTATGTAGGTATCCATATAGCGCAAAAGCACGTCGGCCTAGACACAAGAACACGGTGCACACACAGCTCAATAGGACGTCGGAGGTTCACACGGAATAGATATGCCTACGTAGGTATATAGTGCTTACGGAATAGGTACGTATAATATAATTATTGAGAACACTATCGCGGTTTAATCACCACGCACACCCTGTATTTTTTTTTTTTATTCTTTTGAATTAATATCGAAAAGATTGCTGGGCCTCACTGAGAAAAACTCGTGTGGAGGCCCAGGGTTATCTTAATTTACAAACAAGTATCATTGATATCGGTACATGTTACAATATTATGTTTTTATAGAAAGATAAGTATGGAGTTTTTCATAATAAATCATATAAATAATTACAGTAACGGCGTTATTTAGGATGTTACATTGTATATATGGCGCAGAGTATAGATATTATAGGTATGTAACACCACTACGATATTCTATAGTACTTACGCTACTATTACTATAGGAGTTGCGATGTGGCGCATAATATAATATTCCAGTCGAGACTCGCATCGATGTTATATTTTAGTAATTACTAATTACTAATTAGTAAATGTTATTATTATTATTGTTATTATTTAGCCGCGTTGCAGTTAGATCTGATAAACAATAGCGTTCCGGATGAAAGGCCATTGCTATAGGTACCAGCTATAACAAATGCATTGTTCCCGCGACTTCGTGTCGAATCGCAATATAATCATTTCGACTAAAACAAGAGAGATGAGATGATCGCCGAATATGCAGTGTTATGCCACATACCTGTTGAATACACGACATAGACCTTATACTTAGTATATTATTTGTGTACTACTACAACATTATTATTATTGTTATTGTTTAAAAGAGGCCAAAAACCTCAATCGTATAGCTGCAGCATTATAATTTATAGAACACGATCAAAAATAATAATACATCAAACTGCATGTCATACCTTCGAAAATATTATTCTGTCATTTTTGTTATTGATGGTTTAGCTCTAAGATTACTCAAAAATATGAAAAAAAAAAAAAATGATTTTTCGTGAACGCGTGAGTTGTGAGTCGGCCTGTAGAGAGAGAAAACAAACTGGCATTATAGTCTATCTAATATACAAAGGTCGATGTTGTCGAATACAATGATTTCATAATAATATACACCCAAAATCAAAAACTATATCAGTACAAAACTATGGACGAAATCAACGGAAGACAATTAAATACCTATCTGACCTAACCTAACCTACCTTAACAACTTTATTGTAGGCTTGTCCAAAAACAATCAAGTTGTTGTTGTAAATTATATTATAATATACAGTGCAAAGTCCTATACAGTTCCTGTGTTTAATTTATTGGTACAACAGGTGCCGTGGAAAATCTACTTCAGATTATACATTTGTACGATCACTGCTGCTGTCAACTGCTATTGGCACACGCCCGGTAAATTATTCAAATCCTTCAGCCCATAATATTATGCGTGTCTATATAAATATTACAACATGTCTTTTATGGTAATAATACTATTGACTATTATATAACATTGTTTTTATTCATTTGTATTGAAACCTTCAGATTGTTGTATAATAGTGAAGTAATAAACAAACGAAAAAGATATTAATAATAATATAATATGATAATATGATTATAAAACTCCGTGGTATATATAGATATTATGTGTGTCAAAAACAATAAAAAAAAAATCGTTTTTATACTTTTTAAATAAATTCCAATCAGACGTTTCCCATAATATATTCGAACTATGTACCATACTGCCATAATAAAAATAATAATATGTACTATTGTACTTCATACTTATATATACATATTAAAATCTCTCGTAAAATCTGCCGTTCGCCCTAAATACTTTTGTATTACCACTTAATACCTAAAATATATTACATTAACATATACCTAACTAGCACGTTAATTTGTAGGCGCGTTTGTATAATGCGACTTATGTGGTCAATCCATATGTTTATCACGGCGGTCTGGTTAAACGTAGTCACTGCAATAATTGAACACATTTTAGAAAATGATATTGTTTTTGAGCGACAAATTAACAACTATTCACCAATCATAATTCAAGGGTACCTAAGTATAAGGTATTGGTTTAAATTTGTCATAGTTGCACATGTATATAATGTAAATTTTATAGCTAAAACATCTGCAACCGTGTCAACAGCATATACCCACAATAATTTCGACATTTTCTTGGCACATTTATGTTTTTCAAGTTAAACTAACAACATTGAGCATAATAATATTAGAACTAGTAATATTGGTATAATTTTAGTAACAAATATTGCAATATCCCAACACTTCAGACAGTATATAAGTATTGAGGATTAAAGTCCATCTGTGCAAGCTCAATAATATTATGTACTTTTTAAGATATCATATTGTAATATGTTTAAAATACAATAATTTTAATTTGTTGAACAACTCATGATGCAAATATTATATAGGTACCTTTATATATTATATTACAACTAACCACAGTTCAGGGGCGTATTTAAAGGGGACCACATGGTGCCCATCTCCCTCAACTACCAATCACCAAAAATTTGTGATCATCATTCTATCAAGCACAATATGTATTTTGTTTATAAATTGTGACATTATTTTGAAATGGAAAATATGAGTTATATAACTTATAATTATGTATGATTTGAATTTTTTATTGCCCCCTCCTAAAGACATATTTTCTAAATATGTCCCTGCCATAGTTAATATTGTGTTAAAATGTTGATTGTTTTCATATATAGCAAAGATATTTTGTACATAGCTAGTACATTAGCCATTCAGATTTAAAAATAATAACCTATTACACAATTGTTATGATTATCATAAGACGTATAGGAAACACAGGTCGTACCTACCAACGAATATCATTGTAAAACGAATGAAATAACTCTAACTGTATTATTAAAGACGTATATAATGTCATAAAAAAAAACATGCTATATCATGTAGTCTGTACCTTCAAATATGTGTTTTAAAAATTACAACAAGTCTAATAATACCTATAATGTGAGTAATGTATAACTCAGTAGAACTATATATTAATGATTGTATAATGTATGATATTAATATATAAATATTAAATAGTCCATAGTGCATAAAGTAAGTTATGATTTACATGGCAAAAGTAACTAAATAATGTTTGCTTAATGAATACTACGCAGTGGATGTAAAAATGTTAAATATAAATAAGGAGTGTCACTACGTCAAATATTTTTTTTGGATCGTTTCCTTTTTCTATGAATACCAAGTCGCAGATTTTCTAACGAAATTGGCAATATTGCACATTTCAAAATAAATCTATGAGATTTTTGAAAATGGTCACCTACCCAAGTAGATATATCTCCAGTTTATATAGATTCCTTAAAACTTTTTTTAAAAAAAAAATCAAAAACTTGTGAAGGTGAACATCTATATAGGCTATAGTATACGTATATAAGATGTATGGCCTATAATTTACATGATTTACTTTGATTCTGAGCAGAGCGAATCACGTGCTCTCAATAACAATGGAGTATTTTTCAAATTTTTTTTTTCATTTTACTTTTAATACGCAGTTTTGAATATTTTTAAAAGGCATTGCACCTAATTTCTTATAAACATCCTATGATAATTACATTGTTTGAAGTTCGAGGTATATAATGATATGTATCGTCTGCAATAATTAATCAATGCAATAAAAATGTTAATAATATCAAACAAAATGTTCCGTTGCCTCGCACCTAGTGCCTATGCATCACTCTGTGCTCAGTTCTGATTTATTTTTAAATTTAATTTTGTACCTAATTACTTTAAATTTATAATTAGAACAGACTTATTATACCATTTTATAATCAAGTTCTGCGAATACGACGCGATAGTAGGTATTATCTAAATTTGAATTCCTTTTTATTTAATCATCCAATAAATAAAAATGTTTGATGATCACGTGAAAATAGTTACGATTATGCATCAGTCGAAGTATTATCATCTCGAATAAGTTAGAACTTTGCTGTGTTAAAAATATATATTACACAAAATTATTAGACATTTAATAATATAATGTATGATAAGTAAATACTAATGTAAATTGAAATGTACATTTTAAAGACATTGAATTATATCTGTAAGCTAAAAACCTTAATAGTTAAAATCAGGGATCGAAACCGGTTAAAACCGCGGTTTTTTCATATTTCAACACCGGAACCGAAATCAAAAGCTTCAAAACACCGGTTAATAAACCGTAACTGAAACCTAAAATCTTAAAAAACCGTTCTTGAAACCGATTGAAATTTAAAACTAATATCTGTTTCTTCGAATTTTATAAAGTTAATTACCTATATTATATTTTATAATTCTAGTTAAAGCGAGTATTTTTATGCCAAGAAAATATTTTGTTTGAATACCGATGCTATAATTGATTATTACGAAATATTAATAGGTAATAATACGAATATTATTCTATTTATATTTTATAACATCATTACTATATATTCACTGATTCAAAATTAAAATGCGAATATCACTATTATTATTTTCTTCACCCCTATATATTATGCGGCTATGCACGTATGTATTTTTGTTATTTGATGTATTTGTGTATATTATTATTTATTTATGTTATTGCAATTGTTTCGTATTCGACTGATCCGCATCCGTACCGCCGTCATCAATTGCTTAAGTAATTATTATCATTCTCCACAGAATCTCCTGGATTGTAAATGTGTGTTATCTTAATTTATGTTATCTTATAAGGTGTATTTTTTGAATCTTAACACTATACCTTTTTAAATAACAATATTTTCAATAGTCCTATAATCTTTTTTAGTATCCATTTAAATTAATATTTTGTTCAAATATCATAACCATAATTAATCACATAATAAGAGATTTGTTATATACTGTAATATAGTGTAATGTTAATGTAAATTACAATTAAATATTAATATAATGCAAAAGTAGGTATATAACATATTAAAGCTAACAACACGAAATTAGTTCTGCTATATTGTATCTGAATGTACCTACTCTAGTTATACAAATCGGATATATTTTTGGGCTTTAGGCGCCGCTCAGCCCTTATTATTAAATAAATAGTAAAAATATTTTATATTATTAGGTAAAGGAACAAAAAATTTTCAAACATCGTTCCAAAAACCAAAACCGGAATTTTTCAAAAACCGTTCTGGATACCGATAAATTTGAAAAGCCTTTTTTGAAACCGAAACCAAAACCAAAAAGTTTGAAAAACCGATCTTAGAACCTAAACCAAAACCATAAATTGTAGAAAACCGTTCTCAAAAACTAAAAACGCAACCGTTAAAATTTGAAACGGTTTCGATCCCTGGTTAAAATAATATAATTTAGACATGGAATGTAATTTAAAATTTTAGATTAAATAATCATTAAATTGATATAAACATTCAGTTAATTGAATTTTTTATATAAAATATTATAGATAATTAAAAACCAATTATATGCGCAAGTAAATTTGATCAATTATATTTTGGCTTTACTAACTTAATTGTTAAAATTATACATTTAAAAATATATATAGCAGAGCATAAGAAGACAATATAAATAAACTGCTTATTTATTCAAGTTTTTTGCAGAAATAATTACAAATTTACGGGCGTACAAGTTAGGCAATATATCAACAAATCTGTAATTAAGATTTGATACTCAATATTATCACATAATAAATTATTGTTAATACAAATCCAAAATAAAACTGTAATATTATCACAATTTTTATTATAATTCCTATTCTTTATGATATTATTTTGTTGAATATATAAATAGTAAAAATCTACCACAATAGTAATATAGTTTAGTTTCATATTTCTGTGTATATTTAGAATTTACCTACCATTAAATTATTACAGGTACCAACCTAAGTATGAGATTGTATTTATTATCAGAATATCGAAAGAAAAAACATTGAAAAACATTATTTTCTATTGCATAATTCTTACTACACATAATAAATTGCCTTCGACTTTGATTGAATATGATTTAAATTCGTTTCATAACTGAAAACGCCTACTATATTAAAATATATTATTATTACAGACACATTTTATGGTGAACAACTGTTGTTTGGGTGTGCCCGTTAGTCTATTTATAATAATCCGAGTTGTAAATGCAACAAAGGGTCCGTTTGAGACCAAAATGTATCGTAAAATGAATATTTGAACATGTCTTCCGTAAATGTTTACGCTTTAAAACGCAGCTAATAAACCGTTTTCAAAATGTATTGTGCTTAGATAATAATACTAATATAGCAGATGAACATGTTTAGTCCTTTGGTGGCAACACAAATTAGCCTCATAGTGTAGTGTAAAATCAGAAAGGACATCATTACAAAAGCGATTTGATTGATGTTTTGTCACCTGCTACAATTGCGGAGGCATGTTCGAACTCAAGATTCTGAGCAGCAACAAGAAAGCAATCAATATTGGCTTTACTATGATGTGGTTTTTGGAGTTGTGGTAATAGCAGCAAAGACGTGTTCCATTAATTTCATCGCATATAATATATAGAACCTGTGGGCTGTGGCCATATTTTGCATTTCATACTGCAAAGTAGTTTTTATAACAGTGAACTCAATACATCGATAAGTTTTTGGAATTTAGCTTTTGAAAAAAATATTAAACTAAGTGCAATCCCAACATTTTTTTTATTGCCACCATGTTTGTTATTGAAAACAGTAGGTATAAACTTTTGATTTTTCGATTTCTACGTTATTTTTATAATCTCGTAAGTTATTATATACAGGTAGAAAACATAAAGATATTACAAAAACCAAATTTCTGACATTTTATGTTTTTTTTATTAAATAAAACTGATCAAATAAGTATAGGTAATATTATGAAAAATTAAATTTAAGTTATTTTTATACAAGCAGCAATATTGCGAATTTTTCGCAAATCCCGGAAAAAATAATATTATATAATGTAGTTTATTTTTGAATTTTTACAATTTTGATGGTTTTAATAGCTTAAACTTTAAAGCTTATTAGTTAATATTATGATTTATGAAATATATGAATTTAAATGCACATTTTCTTTTTTTCTGATTAAATTAACACATTGCTTTCCAAACATAAGTATTCGTTTCATCGTAAAATAACTTAAACTTGAGTTTTATTTTTAGAGCATATTTTGGGATTTACAAGTGACTTTTCATATTTTAAGTAGTTTTTTTATATTTTTATATTTTTTTTTATTTTTCATACATTTTATAAGAATGGATAACATTTGTTAACAACTTACCATAAACTATACCACTAAAAAGAAAATAATTAAATAGTAACTATTTACTTAGCTTCGTCATATGTGAGCTAATATAATATAATAAAACGAGTATAATAATATATTCTAATTTATGTATAGGTCGTTTTATTTACGACTTGCGTAAATCGTGATAGTGACAAATTGCAATTCTATATAATACGATACGATAGGCACCTATACTTACTAAATATGATAATTATATTTATTTATTTAACATTATGTTTAAAACAGAATTTTTAATGAATTTTTTTTAATTTTCGTAATATTATTAGTGCATAAAATCGTATTTTTTAAATGGATTTTTTTTGTTTTTTAGGAAATTTAAAACCGCACACATTAAATATTTTAATCATAAAAATTCTACAACAGTATAAAAGTTCTGGCTAATGCATATTTTTTTCTTAACACTTGAGAGAATTCGTGTGATATATTCACCAGAAATGTCTTAAAACTCGAAGAATGAATTTTTAAAAACTATTAGTTATATACCACATACAACTGATATTGGAATTTTTCTTAGTACACGCATTCGTATGCTAGCTTGTATCGTGTTTGGCTTCAAAACGTTATATTATAGGTACTGTTATCAAGGAAAAAATGTATGAATTATTCATAAGCTAAAAAAAAAAAAAAGGTATTTTCAAATAAACGTGGTTATAAAATGTATAATATACTTACATATATACATACATACCCACTTTAGGAACGACTATTTTATACTATTCAATATATAATAGTTAGTGGACAAATGTACAAAAATCTCGTAGGTATTAATATTAATTCGATTTTTAATAGCAGGTACCTATATCTATAAAAAAGAATGTTAACCGTTTAAATTCCACTGGCATATTTAATTGGTTTTTTTTTCGAAAAATAATTTGAACGTCGACACAAAACGTGCGATGATAAAAGTTTAATATGCGTTTGCATATCTTATACGCTTAGAATAACAAAATAACAACAACCGTCATCGCCTCTATTAGTAATCACTATTCAATGATGATATTATATTCAAAATAGACAACGCATATTAGTATTCATCGGGTTTCACTATTGTCTTTGATGGAATATTATTGACGCGTTCCACTCGGGAAGAGAATTCGTTTTTATTTTTAATTGACCTATTAAATAGCCAGTAAGGTAAAAATATAATAGGTATATAAAAAGAAAAATCCCGAATGTATTGTAATTTATTCCAACCAATAGGTACGCGCTGGTAGTTGTTACGGGTAATGTCAACATTATAGGATAATGTCATTAGCCGGACACATCAGCCAAACGGCATGGCTAATGTGTAATCATCTTCGTTTATAAACATGAAATGTCAACACTATTCGGATTAAAATATGTTAACATTAGCCTGTGGATAGTGGATATTATGTGTGAACCCCAAAACCCCCTCCCCTGTGCTTGGTTCTCTAGTATCTTGTGCAATTCCAAATGACACGGAAGCGTGCAATGTAATGATAAAATATGATAAAAATTTAATTTTATACATTTAAAATAATATTAATTGATAAAATAAAATATTAAATTTATAATGTTGCAAATGGACACAAATGAGACAACGAGGGATAGGTGTCAAATGGTACTAAGGTTGTACAAACACTGAGACAACACCAGTGCGTGGGTGTCTAGAAAGCAGGATACGAAGAGTAGTGCAGAGAAGACAAATTCACTAAAAGTGTCCATGGTTGCATACCGTGGACTGTGGCACAGGTGGTCGAAATGCGAGAGAAATCGCCACTGTAGGCATTATACGTCTGAGCCGAGAAATACTAAAATAATTTTAATAGTTAAATAATTATAAATAATAATTTGTAATATAATAAATAATGATTATCGAAAGCCTTACTCATAATCGAGGCACTTATTCTAAAACAGAACTCCATATCAAAAGATCCGTTCAACTAATCAGGGCAAACAAATTTGAGATTTACGATGAAATTCACTGTGAAGCTGTAGTAGATTCGGAAACGCAAAACTGAAGTGCCCATCAGCGTTTTATTTATACATATGAAAAATAATTGGGGATTCGTCTTCGGCCCAACAATTCGATAGGAAACAAACGTCTTAACCAAGGATGAGGACGTCAATGCGGAAAAACGGACGTTACATATTATGTACCTATACCGGATCTGAGAAAAAGAAACCAGATCGAAAACAATTGTTACCTAGGTAAAAGGCTTATTATTTGGTGCTAAGGGAATAGCAGTGCCTTTTTTCTTGAATATTTTTAAAACTCATTATATGGTAATATTGGTAATTCGTAACAAAAATTGTTGGAGATGTGTCTAACTGCAACAAGGACCGATTGGAAATAATCCAGTTTCCTCTACATTTATAATTGTTTGCTATAATATATAACAAATAATAAGTCCATATATCATATACTCTTTAACTGGTTTTAAGCTAGTTAGAGTGTAGTTATCGCTGATGAATTATTCGCATTTTATTTTATTATCTTTTTGTATTCCTCATTTGTATTTGTCACGATTTAGGTAATAATACAATAGTATTCCGCTACAAACAACTTACTGAATAGTAAACCGAGTCTAATTGGTAACTTACGTGGTGAGCACTCCGCTTTATAATATTTTATTTAATAAAGTTGTTTGTACATATAATATAATTTAAATTATGTTTTATTTTTGTCATCTGATAATATGACTTTTATCGTAATTACTAATTATGTCTTAGTCATAAATTATACTTAATATTGTTTTGTAAATTAAAATTAATTTATCATCACATAAGGACATCCTAAAGTTGTATTATTCGGTTAATGTCGCGGGCGTTATCCAAATTTTAACATAGCCCGCGACATATTATAGTCATCAAAAATTATATATCCCTTATTCGTTTTGTATATTTACACACATCGATTGATTATTGTACACATTTTGTGATAACCAATAAATTATGATAGATACCTGCGTGTTATTATTATGTTATGATGCACAACTTTTTTACGATTGAAATTAATGAAAAAAATTCAGCGCTTGCATTCGAAAAAAAATTTCGTTTTATGTTATTTACAATTAAAACGTTACACGATTTTTGCGTTTATCGTTGCTTAGAATTAAAACGTTATACAAGTTTTGTGTTTAACGTTATTCAGAATTAAAACGTTATCCAAGTTCTGCGTTTATCGTTATTTCGAATTAAAACGTTGTACAATTCTTGCGTTTATCGTTATTTAGAATAGTGTTAATACCTATTAAATGTATTAATATTTAATTATAACTAATGCGGGCAGGTAATGGCCCGGATACGGAATATAATATGATAAATTCTAATTTCTGTACTTATGCATGAAATAAATATTTCTACGAAACCAATATAGTTTAAAATAAATGGATTTTAAATTATTTCGTTTTGCGTTATTTTTCGTTCAATGAAATTTTATAAATTACATTTTGCGTTATGTTTTGTTTAATAATATATAATGTGTTTTGTTTTGCGGTATTTAATTATTTTCGATTATCGTTTTTCGTTATAATTACGTTTACAAATTTCAATTTTTTTCGTCAAATATAAAGTTATAATCATAACGTTATTATATAACGTTTGTAAGCCCTGGAAAAAATATTTAAAATATTATATAGGAACTTTGTCATTTTGGATTAAAAATGAATAATTTTCGGTTACATCTCACTCAAATATATTTAACGACCAAATCAACAATTTGATTTAGTTATTTTTTAATTGTATCATATTTATAACTTCACAGTGTGAAAAACAATTAAAAAATAAATTAAATATACAATTTTAAATTTATTATTTGTTTCAATGATACTATATAGTTGTTTGTTAGTATGGTATATTCGTACAAGATCGTTTTACAATGTAATTGATATCTAGTTAAAGAGTTTGAGAATGTTTATTGATATTAAGCGTATATAGTTATGATTTTTGTCACGCGTGAATATTTGTCGAATGAATAAATGCTGAGTCCAATCTAATGTTTTTATAATCTCAATTTATTTTACTTAGAAGTTATTCCATTACCATGCATATTGTTATTTAAAATTTATTTGCATCGAATAATAAACGGTTTTTTTTAATGATTGCCAACGCCCATTTAAATCTAAAACCATTTCAAAATGTGAAATATAAGTTCCTATACAGACTAAGTGTATACCTTTTTATAGCTTGTGGATACATAATACTTAAATTAAAACGCATAATATAAATGTTTTTTTTACCAAATACACATTTCGAGTACAGTGTTGTCACTGCTGTGACCAAACACAAACTGAAACGTCGTTTCTGCGTGTACACTTCCTTTTATAGAGAAAATATAACGTCACTGATCGACAAGTTATAATTTATACATTTGTCCTTACCATACAATGTCATCTTTCCTTAAATATATTTTTTTTCTTAACAATTTTAATGAACTATTTTGCAAAAGACTTAAATCTCAATTTAACAGATCGATTTTATTTTTTTTGACATTTCTACTGCTTCTCTATTATATTTGACTTTCGCTTATTTATGACTTGTTTTAATCTGTATTTTATTGTGTTCATTTTATGAATAGTTTCTAAGATACGTTCTGCTATTGCAAGAGATTTATATGTTTCCTGATTTTTATTATTCCTTATATTGTGTTCTCACATTATATTTCTCCTATAGTTTGACCTACATATAATTTATATTGTATTTATTTAATTAATTAAGCATTATTTCTTTTTCATATCCATTGAATTTTGTTATAGGTACCTACCTATTATTAATGGTCATTTTTTTTTTTCAAAATCATTTTTATTCCGGAGTTATTTATCGCAATTAGTGTATCAGATGATATTTCAAACATCAAAAAAACGTGTTATAATTATATAATTATGGTAATTATTAATAAATTCATTAACAGTAAATTATTTGGAAAATATGTTTTGATAGTTTAATGTAGCCCTGTAGGTATACTAATCTAATAAATTAAGAATACCTGTTAAATATTGTTGAATTTAATAATTCAGAACAATTAAACCATTTAATTGGTTGTACGGTATAGATTGTATTAAATAGTATGAATTCAGGTCATTTCTAAAATAAAATACCAGTTATATTTGATTGCATTTGATTAAGCTTTAAATACCTTTAATTATACTTATTTAATTGGAATTATACAGTATTAAATACCTAACTATACTATAGGCATAGTATAATTAATGACAGTCCCGCTTAAGTTTTAACCTCCCCCCCCCCTTAAATATAAAATTGGAAATTGGATATTTGCTTGTCGTGGACACGAATAATCAGCTTTAAAAAAAATTACAATCCAGTAATATTAAAATATATGAACAATAAAATATATAAACAATAAACATAAACCATATCAAAATTTTTTTTAAAAAACACAAGTTTAAATTTACAACAAGGAATAAAAAAGGTAATATAATTATAACTTCATTAGTAGCGTAGCTGCTACTCCGTAGCCTGCAGGAAAATATGTATCTAGTATGGGGATTTTGAAATTTGTAAAGGTAGGTAAACATTATTCTTAAACGTGAACCAACTCATTTTATTGTACTCTATTGTACCCTCTCCCCATCCGAAAAACCCTATAGCTACGGTACTGGTTAATGTTAATCAATATTGTAGATATATACTTGTTTCAGTTATAAATATTATTGTAATATTACATTTGAGTTATTTGTTCTGGTTGAGGAAACTGAGTGACTTGCGCACTGAATATTTATAACTATATTTATTTTCTCACCGTCTCAAGACCCAAAATACAGTACATGGTCATTATTTATAAAGTAACATAAATCATAATAGTATTAAATAGCTATTAATAATGATTAATGTGATATAACATATATACATATTCATTATAAGTATTAGGTACTAGGCAGATTTGTTTGTTCGATTACAATATTTACTTTAATTGTATTTGATTTTTTTCTATTTTATGTTTTTATTTGTTAATTTACCTATATATATATAATATAGGAGAAATGCAAGAAACTATCCAATTGATTTTAATTTTTTAATGAATATAAATGTATATTTTTTTTTTGATAAATTATGAAATTATACTGCATCGAAATGACGAAATACAAACTAGTATTGATATTTTGTATGTAAATGAATGACTTTTAAACTTATAGCAGTACAGCAGGCTTTCAATTTTGAAATAACTTTGAACAAAATATTCAAGTGTAACGGGATTTATGCTTATTACCTTGGTTATAGTATTAGCAAACACTACGTATAGGTACTAGGTAGGTACGCAAAATGTAAGGCGAGTGGACCTCGAACGAATCGTCTTATTTGATGAAATGCTCAAGTTATACCAAAGCAAGAACATGGCATATAGATTGTGATTTTTAACTTTTCTGTAATTTGTTAGAAATGCACATTTGCATTTTAATTTTCAATTTTTCACTTCTAAAGAAAATTTTAAATTTTGTTAAAGCTCTAATAGTCAATAGGACATCAGAAAAAATACTATTGTTACAAGTCGGTTGACCGCAGCCTCGTACTTGTAGAGTTTGAATATAGATTTAGTAAATAAAGTAACAAACACACGTCTATTCAGCTATAAAGTTTTATTGAGTTGAACATATACAGACAATGGCATTATCTCCATATTCTCCACTGATCGTCTTCCAATCTTCCTGTTTCTTATTATATCTAAATTTAACTAGGATAATCCCTCTTATATAAAAAGTGCTTATTTGCAGTTTCGGGATTGTACCTGTTTATTCTAATTTACAATCATTATTAATTATAATAATAAATAATTTATTATTATAATTCCGTAATTCTACTTGTTTTATAAATACTATATTTCTTTCCTATGTTTAATAATACTTATTCATAACTTTATTATATAATTGTATTATAATAATTTGCTGTTGCATTTGAACAACAATTTATTTAATTCTGATCTTAAGATATATGAATTAAAATATGAATTATGTCAATAGTTATGTAGCTTATATTATACAAGTCAATTTACCAAGCATATATGTTACACTTTATTTTTCCATCGATTATGAATTTATTTAGAATATTTGTGTGCTTTGAAATATTTGTTACATTTTTCAATTTATGGAGTGATGGCTACATGCTGTAGTTATAGAAACTTCTTTTTTTTAAACAAAAGCCACCCTTTTTGTACTGTAAATTTTACTGTTTAAGACAAGCTGATAAGTTTTTTGAAATCGTTAATATCGAGTATAAAAGAAAATGTTGACGTGAGTTTCTGAGATAACAAAATGCGTATAATAATATAATATTATAATACTCAAAAATATATGGGTATAGGGTTAGGGTATGTATAGTTTGTAAATATTAGTAATTAATATAAATATAATATCATTGTCCTGGGGGACAGAGTGGCCGAGCGGTCCAAGGCGTCGGTTGCGACGCAGCCGACGCCGGCTCGATTCCTTGGTCACGGGCGGCATTTTTCTTCGGGCAAGTCACGGTGTCCGGAGAACAAGTGCCGCCATCCCCCACCCGGGCACGGCAAATACCTACGGGTGCCCAATCAAAAAAACTCTGCCAAACCCAACACACACGTGTCCCCCCCCCCTACCGACATTAAAATGTACAAAACAAATACAGTTAATGGCCATAGGCCGGGCTTAAGATCAAAAAAAAAAAAATAAAAAAAAATATCGTTGTCCGTTATTGAAAGGAAAGAAGTTTTTATATGCTCCAAACATCGACTTCAAAGGAGGTTTCTAGTAGGCAACAAATTGGAACTATTTGGTACTTTTAGGAGGTCAACGTTTTAAATTCTCAGTGCCTACCTACAAATAATTGATAAAAAAAAAAAAAAACACGAACATTCGTTAACATTTTTATATTGATAACAAAATAATTTTTTGGTAACCTTGAATTTCAAAAAATTAGACCATCTTCATTTAGAATCATTTATAAATATTATAAATATTATTTTCCATCATTCCTTATATTTACTTATTTCATGTGAAACTTATATCTTATTGACCGGTACCTACTACAGTGTCAGAAGTCAAATGGGTATGTCGTTTGTGAATGAAAAAATGTGTATAAACGCTGATCTATATTCTGAAATCTTATTTATTTATTTATTATAAATTTAAACGGGAGGAATCCAATAACAAATTAATAGTTATTACATTAATAAACTTAAATGTATTTAGTAGACTGAAATGACAGAATATATATATATATATTTATGATATTATATATTTTACAAAAATGTATATTGCATTCTAGTTAAGTAGTGAATTTTTTATATTCTGATATTATCATGTTGTGACGTTAAATTTTCAATTTGCAGCACAACCATAAACGTACCACACTACGACCAATTCATGCTTAGAAGATAATCTTATTTATAATTTCTATATTATATATGCATACAAACCAGCACACTGAAATAGGTGACATAAACAATAAAATATGCAAATATCTATAATAATAATCATTTATGCTAAACATTCCATATTAACGAAATATAAATGGCAGTTGTTACATTACCAATGCGTAAAAACCAGCCGTTCTATTTTTAAGATATGATGTAGTCGTGTTTGGGACCAACGAGATAAATCCGTGTGTTCTATATACATATATGGCGACTATATTCAGCGTGATATTAAACTGAATCCTTAAGACTTAAGTTGTTATGTTTTACGGACAGGACTTTAGTGAAGTACTTTTTAATGTATTCATAATAATCGGAATAAATTATAACACTTTATAGTACCCATATACTCGTAAAAATTACACTTCGTAATCATACTTAAAATATGGGATTTTCACCGATTTAAAATTATCGTCACCCGTCGATATTATAATATAATTTATAGCCCTAATTTAAACTTTATTATTCAAAATGTCTACTAACGCTAGAGTACTTTCACAATGAGTGAATATAATTATTTATTTATGATGATAACAACTTTCCTAGTGCGTTCTTTTTTTTTTATTGAACTTGAGCCCGGCGACTATGGGCATTAGCTGATTAGCTATGTTGTGGGAGTTATGAACTGTGGTTGGTAAGGTTGGTACGGTAAGGGGTTGTTATGGTAGGTAAGCAACACGTGTAGGTATGTGTTGCAGGTTTCAACTACTACGAACCCGGGTGGTCACCCATCCGGGAGTTAGTATATTATACTATTGGTATACACTATACACTATACATATCATAGGCGGATACACATTATAATACATTAATCACCTCCGCAAGAAACATTCTCTAACATCCTTTTCAACTATATGAAAAAACTGCACTTGGGGAACATAACATTCACTCAATTTAGAACTTTTTCAAAACCATTGGTATAGATACCAACGTTAAAAATAAGATAACTAATAACTAAGTAAACATGTAAATAACTTTAAAATATACTATTTACATACAACCGTAATTGCAACACTGTAATTTAGCTAAGCAAATAACCCAACCAATTAATGTTAATGTGAATATTATAATTGGAAACCAATAACCTAGCTGATGTTGAAGCTTTTACACTCAAAAACAATTTAAAAAAAATACATTGATACGAAATCATAATTTTTTTAAATAAATCTTTTTGTTTAGTCTATTACAAGCGTAAATTTGATATGAAATACTGTAACTTCGCAAATCACAAGAATAAATCAAAAACACCTAAAATCAATTAATATAATATTGAATAGGTATATGTTATTAAAATTAATAGTTACACTATAACTCAATGGTAAAACAGCACAGTATTATACAGTAGTCGTTAAACTACGTTGTTCAAAATACTCCCATTTCACTAATTTCCAAACTTTATCGCATATCGTTCCCACTTTGTCACACTATACATAATTCGGGCTTGAGCCGGCCCATGCCGCAGTTTGCGGTTTGTCGTATAACGACGAAACGGGCGATAAACAAAACATTCAACATAATATCATCGGATAGGAAACATCATCGAACAGGTGTTATAGATGTGGAACGATGGTAGATTAGTGCAGACACTTGAAGACTGAAAATAAATCACAGTTCAACCGGAAGCTGATTGCGGATGGGTTAACTGACATAATATATTATTATTTGTTTATAATTTACATCCCTCAAAATAAGCGAAAATGTATTATTTTTATTATTATTTATTTTTTTATTATCGCCGAGAGGGAGGGGGGCTGTACTAATAATGATAATTACACCTATAATATTATATTAGAGCCGCTCACTTCGCTCGTAATTATTAACTACAACAAGACAACTTACAGCGTCTTACAAGTTAAACGATTCAACCATAAAAAAATATAAAAACATAATTATATGTGCCTATATGCTTGAGTATTTCAAAAGTATTATTAACAGAAATTATGAAGTCATTAAATGAATTGAATTATAATTAATTAAATATCTTCTCAAGTATTGTTTGATAACATTAATTAGGTACTTAGAAAATAGATTTTAATTACGTATTTTCATCAAACCAGGACGGCGCGACGCGGATGACAGCTGATAAAAAAAACAACTGAAGAAATTAAAGATATTACAATATTAAATTTATGACCGTTCAAAATTATTGAAAACACATTTACAATATTATGACAATTATTAGATATTTACGCACTTTATAATAATTGTAATGGGGGGCTAAAACCTGTGTGTCGATGTCGGTTTTTCCAAATATTCCGCAATTCTATAAAATATGAAAATTGTGTTTTAAACTTTAGTTGACACCTTTATTATATACATTATACTTTTCCACTAATATACTGCCCGATGCCTATTCAAGGGGGGGGGAGGTTGTTACGTTACGGTGTATTATATCAACAAAAATTAGTTCACAGGAAAAACTCTTATGTCTCATTCATAGTTTTTTTTTTTTCTGAAAGATGAGTACCTACTTTCAAGTCGTATCAAAGCCCGAATTTTCATTTTACTTTAAATAGTGCTAGAAAAATACGTCTGAAAATCACCAGATAACGTGCATATTATACAAATTCATATTTTTAAGCTTTTATAATAATTTTATAACTTTGAAAATTGGGCTCTGATCCGAACCGCAAAATGTTGTAGTTTTTTCAAATGAAACAAAAATTAACGAAATCCCACTGTCCTACACGAGAGTTTTTCCTGCAGTAAGACGTCATGTTTTCGTATTTTTAACGTACTGGCTTCGGTGCACTTAAGACTTCTTAGAGCCCCCTCTCCGAGTTCCATACTAAAATGCCTCTCAAGTAGTCAAGTCCTTACATACCAGGGACTGGAACTGAACCTGAAAGAACCAGTTCTGGAACTGGAACCTTTAAAATATTAAGAACCGGAACCGGATCCAAAAACTTTATTTTAATAAATAAAGTACCGGAACCGAACCGAAATTAAATAAGTTCTCTTAGGTTCAAAAATAAAATAATTTTATTTATCATAATTTAATGGTGTTAGTGATTTGTGTGTAAGCTATGTTATTATGAGTTTTCTAATATTTCTCATGCTATTAATTAAGCCGGCATTTCGGATAAGTATTTAAAATTATTATACTTTTCGATACATAAATTGTCTGGAACCGATACCGAAATTATTTGGAACCGATACTTTAATTTTTTTCAGAACCGAACCGCAACAGTTACCTATTTTATTTTTGCGGGAGAACACCAGTATACCGGAACGGATACCGATAAATTCGAAAGGTTCCGTCCCTGATACATACTTATATATATATAAATAACATTATACCATATACTAAACTATTACCACGGTATAATATTATTATTATGAACACGCCGGGGTCGCGTATAACCGTGCGGAATGCGAAAAAAAAACGAACCTGCGTATATTGTTTCAATTAGTATTGTCGTGTGCGCGATTCGTCGTCGACTTTGTTTCGTTTCGCGGGAGAAAAATAATAAAAAATACACTAACAATACGTGCGCCGAAGGGTTGCGGGAATGGAAAACGAAAGAGAGGCAAGGCATGATATGCCCTCTAGGTGGACCGAGCCGGTTTTTGGCGGCATTGGCCGCGGTACGATAATGTGCACCGCGGGCGGGCGCGGGCCACCGTTTCGTACCATCGTGATGGGTACCAATTCGATTCCCAGCTTGTGGTATTTCCCACCGACAAACGTGTACCGCACGCGAATACAATGATAATACAATATTACAACGGCGGCACGGTACACGGGTGTTGCTATGATAATAATAATAATAATTAATAACAATAATAATATTATTGTCGTGTTTCGCGCGCGCCCGGTCGGAGAGGAGATAAATGACGGTGGAGACAATCCGACGGGAGACGTGTGCGACCGCCGCCTAGCTCTGCTGCCCGGTAGCATCTCGCTGGAGGCGGAAGGCATACCGGCCGAGCGCATACGAAGAGGGCACGGCGGCGGACCATCTGCACGACGCGTCGCGGCGACGACGACGACGACGATGTCCACCGCCGCCGCCGCCGCCGATGTCGTCTACCGTAACGTCTCTCGACGACCGCGTGTACGGCGGCGGCGGCGGTGGCGGTCGCTGCGATGGTCGAGGTCACATTTTTGTCTTTGGCCGTCGACGCCGCGTCGGCGGCCGGTTTCGTGCCATCCTCCCCACCGCCGCCACTGACGACGACGACGACGACGACGACGACAACGACGACGACGACACGGCGTGTACCGTACCACACGTTGCCGCCGCCGCCGCCGCCGACGGCAGCGCTCTCTCCGACGGTACGGAGAAAAATATAAAAAATAATAATAATAATAATAATAAATGTTGGTCCGCGTTATCACGTGTCCGCCGCGCCGCACCGACGGCTACCACGACCGCGACTACGACCGCCGCCGACCAGGACCACTCCACTGGTGCTCAGTACGCAAACGGCCGCCGCCGCAGACTGTCGTGTTCGTCGCGCCGACCGACATTCGCACCGTGAAAACACCAATTTGCGTACACTCGTAATAATAATAATAATAATAATAATTAAAAGAACCTCGCGATCCGGGAGTTTTTCGCTCGCTACCACATACCGTATACCGCATCGACGCAGACGAACTTTTCGACCATGCGGCCGAACTCCCGCCGTTGACCGCGGCGCGACCGAACTTTACCGCCCCCCACAACCTCCCCCTCACCGTTATACCGCCGGTTTTCGAAAACACAACGAATCGGTAATCACAACGCTACGTCCGATTTCGATTCCTTTTTTTTTTTCGTTTTTCGATTTTAAATTCGCGCACGTCACGACGCAAGTAATAACATGACCGCCACCAACGGGTTCATCATCGGCGACGGTTCTTGGAACCTGCAGATCTACGTGTCCGATCTGCAGGTGGAACGGACGCTCCGGGTTAAGGGCGATCTGCACATCGGAGGGGTCATGCTCAGACTCGTCGAAGATTTGGGTAAGTCGTCTTGGCAGTCTTATCTCTACGACCCGATATTAATACCACTGTACACGAAACCTCACATTACAAAAACTCTCACTTTACGCGGACCCGGTTACTGTACCTATGTAGGTATACCATATTTGGTAGTAGGTAGGTAACAAGTAGTTGGTATCGCATTTTTTTCTTCTTTTTCCAATAACAATAAGTATCGTTTTCAATGGTTCATAAACGTTTACCGTTAACCGACGATAAACATGAATTTAAATAAGTTAATAATATTGTTTATCACGCGACTGTTGTTGTTACCGAAATAACCCGAAAACATCTGATCGGTAATATTATTTAATACCAAAAAAAAAAAAAATAATATGCGATTGAAATTAGGTCGCCGATTTATATAAGGAAGACGTTTCAAGACCAAATAAAAATAGGTATACCTTAAAGGCTAATATTATATTTTTGAATTCTTCCGCAAAATTAAAAATACCTCATTAGATTGGCTTATATTTTAAATTTCCAAAGCTTTGCGTTTGTGGCGCAATGGCTTTGATGATACATTTAGAATAAACAAAAAAAAAGTTCCGTTTTGTTTATTTGGTTTAAAAAAAGAGCTGAGCTAGACATGTGGCGCGAAATACGAATATATTATATACCTGTTGGCTGTAATGTTAAATTTGGCCTTTATCGTTTTTCTCGATCTCCCATTTCTCTTCGCAACTATAATATATACTTGGCCAATATCATAGGTACTAATGATTTCAGTTTAGTCTTAAAAATATATACATTTGTAAATCATTACACAAATACGGGGTTTAATCATTACCTATTTGAATTTAAAAGTAACTTGATAAAGTTTTAACATAAATTAGGTATTTAGGTGCATAAATAAAATTTATCAGGTTGTCTTGAGTTAAGTCTACCAGATCCAAAGCTGGTTTAATACCTAGGTAACTGATATTATTATAACATTTTACGAGAATATTTTCCACTAATTTTCAATCATTGATAGCCTATGGACTATAATCTATATATAGGTCGAATTATACAGAATAAGTAAATACTGAATACAATGTGTGCTGAACACAATCCAAAATGTGTTTTTACATTTACTTTATTACTTAACATGTAACTTATAATTTAGTCAATATTAATATTAAGTCGAATATTTCTTTTTTCAAATAAATATTGTTTATAATATTAATCCCAAAATAAATATAAAATGTCTACAATAGACGGACCTCGTAAAAATGTTTTACTGCATTGCATGCTTCTATGTTTGAGATTTATGTTCATTTTATTGTAAATCTACCAATCGCTGTACAGCTTAATACTTATAATGAAACAGCTTCGTAGAAACAAGAAAAAAACAATGCATTTGTTTTTATTAATTACCATTTACCAATGTTTTAAATATTAATATCTGTCATTAAACACGGTTTAGTATAATAATACGTGTACCTACCAATATAAATAACTATTAGTAAAGTTATTACTTATTACTCACTAGTTATTACCTATTAGCTATTACATAATTTATATTATTATTATTGTTCAACTCGGTAGTTTTTCGTTATGTGTATTATCACTAATTATCAGTTAAACTATAAGCATACTTAGTAATTGTACACGAGCATGCATGTAGAATTTTCTACGAACATCGATAATAATACAACCGTAACAATATCATTATAGTTGCCACCATTCATGATTTTAGTATGAGTATAAAAGTTACTATAATTTACAAGTTATAAATTATACCTTTGAATGTGTGGCAGATTTGAATTTGAAGACAGTTTTATTAGGTCGCTTAAACACCAGTGTACAATAATATTTCCTTTTTTTTTTATTATTCACTATATACATATACAATTTTTATTTATTTGTACAAGTATTTTTTGCCCCTTACTTACATATTTGGTTTCCGTTGTTCCTACTCTTGAATTATTATTATTGTGGCACTCGATTAGTAACCGATTGTCATCTACCATAACTGGAATCGAATTTGTTATGCTGGTCTAGTCGTTAATTTGCTTTTTTGGAATTATGTTTGAATCAACATAATTTCGACTTAATGTAGGTACTGTGCATTTAAAAAAAACAAATTCGAATACAATAGACTCATAAACTCGTAGTATACACATGTATATAATTTAGCTTATAAGTCTTAAAATGTTTTGACGGCGCATGTTTAAAAAAAAAAAAATAAAAAAACAATAAATAATTATATGAACATTACCTGTGAGTTGTACTTATAATAATATTGTACTTTATATGCCAGCAGCAGTTTATTATTGTCTACTTCTATTGTAGTGATGTTCGAGTTTGTTTTTGTATTTATGGTTGGTTAATTTTAATTTGTTATTATTGAATAATATTATACATTATTATATTTTTACAAACCAAAATGTTAATTTTAAAAATTAATTAAAATTGTCAACTATTTCATTATTGACTTAAATCATTTTGGCGTTTCTATAAGCAACTTGGACAAGCCTCAACTCGATTAATATTTTTTTTTTATCTTCATTTAACACATCACAAATTAGAGACGACAGGCACGTACAACAAGTGCCTATACCTAAATAGAGGTTAGACCTGTGCTTGGCACGAAAGAATGGATTACAAGTTACAACAAAACATTACAAGCACTCGTTTGTATTAATGCCTTATCTAGACTGTCCAAACAATGGTATATATTATATTTTCTGACTATATGCGTATGTGCGTTCAAAGTTAAGTTGTTTATTCATTTTATGACAGAATGTTTAAAAAAAAAAAACAACAGAAAGAATGCGAAGGGAAAATACGTAGAATTATGTTAACGGCGAGATTGATTGTAGACTGAAAGAAAACATGCAAAAATTTAAATCTGCATGGTCAGCTCTCGCCTTGTTATTATTTATTTATTCTTTTTTACATACCGAAAGCCTGCGTGTACCGATACGTGTTTATTTTCATTATGATAAATTTACGACTTCTTGGCCACTGCGAGCACGCACCTACCTAAACGAGAAAATAGGTACTGTTATGTTATAGCTCCCCCGCGGTAATAACCGTATTATATTGTTAACAAGATATTTTTTTCGTTATTCGTTCGTTTTATGATCCATTGCCGTCAGTGTCAACTCTTGACGAAGACAACACGATTTTCTCACAATAATCGTACTGTTTTTCCGATCTTGCGTCATCTCGTGCTCTACAGTAAATAATTAAAGTAAACACGGTACTATAATATAGCGAGATGAGGAATTTATTGTTCGTTTCTCGTGTGGGAAATTAACTAACCAAACATCATAAAAATAAAAACAAATTTATATTACTAGTTGCTATATGCTTTAGTCACTATACCGTTAACCGCGTTTGGATTGCTTAGAGCACATATTTGGTCGGTTGCCGTAAAAATGTGTCGACCACTCGACCCCCTATAACAGAAATAGCATCCATGCATGTTAAAGTTTTTCTTAGTCAAAAATTATACATGCGTTTATAATATATATATGCCATTTCCCAACGACACCTACGATCTATGCCACCGTGGGGTTTTTTAAAACTCTATTTTATCTTGACTCTTTGGAAATTTAGTTTTTATATTTTAACTTATAATTGTATATATGAGTATATTATCACACTAAGACCAATCAATATATACTATATTTTGGTTTTGTAGTATTTCCGTAGTTTTAGTTTATTCGTGGAACGGATAAAACTCACAAAGTGCTGTATACTCATAGAATATTCATAATATTGTATTGATACAATATGTCACGTAATTTGTATTCATCTTTAATTGTCTTTAAATTTTATTATTTTTTTATGTTTAATTAATTATTCAGGTTTATATAAATCGTGTGTACCTTATACCTAATACTACTAAATTATTATGAGAACCTAGTTATATGATAAGATTTTTTTTTAGCCTAATTTAGCTTACCTATTACTTATCATGAAACATTTGACTTATTATATTTGACTAAACTTTACTTTTACAGATTTATAATAATTTATGGTGTGTAGGTGCTTCCATGTATTATTATATAGTTCTTAGTATATTTAATACAATGATTGTTTATTTAATATTGTTTATTCGTATTTATATATGTTTAATCTATATTATTATTATAGTCTATAGGTCCATTATGATAAAACAATAACGTTTCGAAACCTATAGTATATGATCAACGCAGTGTACTGTGTATAAATTATGTGACTACTTATATCGTCTTTCCTTCTTTCCCTCATTTTTATGCACCTTTAACAATATATCAAACGTATAAGGTCCAACCACAACAGATGTTTCTTATTGTCCAATGTATATCCATTTCTTATTGAATGGGGTACTAATTTATTTTTTTTCGTTAATATAGCTAGGTATACCTAATTGGTATGTTTGTATAATACAGCTTATACAACTATATATATATATATGTATATATAGGTACAAAGACTATAATACTTGTTAATATTTATTTATGGTTAAAAGTGATAAAACGGTAGGTAAAGGTTTTTCTAATTACTTATTAAATTGTTATAGACCTAAATTTTGAAGAAAATATCAAAAAGTAATAATCACCCAAAATAGTATATTATATTATGATTAATGCTGTGATACTTTCATAACGATTGAAATATCATAATATATAAAAATAACGGGCTTGTATTTGTATTATATATAAATGAACAAAGACGTCATTTGTTTAATAAATTATTATGAAACTCTCTGGGATGTTATGACTATTTTGTAGAGTACATTTATTGTGTCAGGAATTGAGAACGCAATAATTTCATCCGATATTACAGTTTTAACCAAAGATTTAATTTTCTTTTATATATCTACTACGCTAAAAACGAAGTTATCGCAAGACCATCTCATGTCACGTGTCAGGAGTCTGTGGGAAGTTATCTTTGAACAAGGATTGATTTTAAGTGGCGCCCCGCGCCAGGCGCCGTTTTAATGCGTTTCCACTATATTTTTTTCTTTACTCCTCAAGGGTGTTTTATCACTCGAACGACCCTCTTCGTGTTTGTGCCCAAACACGGAAACTAATGCAGTAAAAAATAAAAATCAGACTTAATTTTCGTTTTTATTTTTAGTCTCCCCTCGTCGTACATTGTTGTGAACGGGCACTTTTACACAATTCAATTCTAAAATCATATAATAACACTTTACAAATCTTGAATAATAAAATGAGCATATTATTATATACACTATAAACACGTCAAACTTCATATTTTACGGCGTATTATCAAAACACTGCGAGTATTTTAAACGGTATTATTTTAAATTACACGTTTGAATAATATAGGGCTATAATAGCAGGCAGAAAATGTTGAAAAAATGTATTAACAGTTTAGTTTAACATAAATTAGTTTCACCGTCATGAGATAAAAAAAATAATATTTTTAGTAGTTTTAAAAATAGCGTGGTTGTGTAGGACTTAATAAGAGAGACGCGCGTGTATATGGTATTATATGTACACAAACACATCTGTAGTAGTAATACGTAGATGTAAGAGATATATAGATACTCGCATCACACAAATTACGTAAGCGAAAGAAATCCTTAGAAAATACATTGAAAAAAGTTGAAGGAATTCGCTTGCTTAAAATTAAATTGTGCAACGTTTTCGCGGGTGTATAATATAGTAAGTCGTAACTATTATGAATACGAGCGTTTACTTCAATGGTTTACTGTGGGATAAGGCTCGGAGATGGCGAGACTATAATAGGCGATGACTAACGATAAACGTATAGTACGCGTATTTCGCACACAGCCGGTCGGGAGGGCTGAAACAATAATAAGTTTATATTATGCTGCAGTATTTAAAAGTGCTAGTCACCGAACGACATTTCCCAAAACTGCGATCGATAATTAATTACTATTTATTATGTATGCGTCGTGTATTGGCCGGAACTCAGCGATCTTATTGTTTGTGAAATTATAAATTCCGGATTAACGGTGACACTAACTAAAAACAAATTCCGCGCTATGAAATAATATATAAATCTGCAGCCCGCTGCTGCAGGCCACTTGCACCGTAAACCCGTCGAAAGATACGTATATATAGGGTACCGTGTACATCATAATTCATGGTAACACAATATTATAAGCGTGAAAATAATAATACTTAACACATATTATATCATAAATGTATAACATAATGTAGGGTCTATACCTATTACGTAGATATAGATATAGACGGGAGTGGTAATTTTCAGTACGATTCGATCTCGTCGGAAACGCGTAAAAAACTGGCGCGCGCGCTCTTGTACCTACATATAAAAAGTGGTTTTTTTTGAAATTATTTTTTATTCTCGTTTTCTATTAACCCTATCACCTGTGTGTGCCTACGACGACGACGGCGACGGGCCCAACCCACCGCCTGCACCGACACATATACAATAGGCGCACACGTATACTAATACAATAATAAATACACGGCCGTTACATCCGGTGTTCTTGGGGGAGGGGGGGGGTGCGGTGGGAGGCGCACACGTTTACTTATACGCGTTTATTATATTATTTTGATTATGATTATTGTTAATGCTATAAAGAGTTGGCGCGATCGGAAGGAACTGCTGTGCAGGCGCGAAAGACGCATGCAGTGTCCGCCTCCGCCGGAGATGATTCCTTACGTCGCAGTCACGTATATAGTCAGCTGTGGCTGTGGCTGCGGACGAACGCGTTGCCGCGCAGATGGTCGTTAGCTATACATAATAATATAATAATATTATATTGTAGGTCGTTGGAATTTCGAAAAACCGTGTTGGCCGGGTGCAGCCGGGGCCGGCTTATACAGCGCGGGCAATAAATATCTCATCGGCGGGTTATATACGACTGCCGCCGTTACACATGTATATTATATATAATACGTGTGTCGTACCGTACATAATAATGTATATATATCCGCCGACACGCTACTCTGCGGGTGCGCCATGTGGTCGGGATTATACGCAGTCGGTTTTTCGTCGTATATTTATTTTTATTTTTCTGAGCACCCCTGACCACCGCACGGCTGTAAAAATAAACCTTAACCACCCCCCCCCCCCCCAAACTGGCCTCACTTTCCCGCCACGGACCATATACTGTAATATACGCGCGAACCGTCGCGGTTGTCGTCGTCTTTCTCCGCAAGTCCACGTTTTAGAAAAGTTTCACCCGAAAACACGGCCATCTGGCCATCGAGCTATGACGATTTCTGACAATTTCCGACCCCCGTCGATCCACTGAACTCCGGCCCCGTCGATCATAATGTATCGCATTATAATCACTGCGTGTATACCTATTTATATATGAACATAATATTATTTATGTGTAATATTCGTTTGTAAGCCGCACCGCGTCCGTGACTGAGAAGTATATTACTCTCGACCCGTAATTCCGTGCACATTTTACACTCTTGTATATGCCATAAACTAATAAATAACCATATTATGTTGTGCTACCGTTGCGAGGACGAACCGCATTCAGAGGCATTCGGTTCACACACACTCGCGGGTACCTGCAGCGTACAACATATATGTACATTATTATGATATAATATTATAGTGTGCGCTGTATACGGTCCAATGAATCCGAACGTTTTAGAAAAAAAATTTTAAAAATGTTTCGTCCAAACGTTCCTCTCTTCTTCTCTATATTGATGGTGAATTACGCTTCATGCTATATGATATATGGTGTATAACATTGTGTATACCTATACAACGTTCAGTGGCTTTGGAAATAAAAATACAATAATGATCGACGTCATTTCTACGTGGCTACTGTATTGGCCGTCGGGGTTAGTGGTATAATACAATAATTGTTGTACACTTTAGCGCTTTACATAATAATATAAGAATAAGCCATCTGTAATGTACCATTCTCGGCACACGTGTACCCAAATAATATAATAATAATGAAATAAGGGACGTCTTGTATGTACCGTTGAGAGTTCCGACGAATGTTTCCAGCGAGGATAGGTACATCGCGTGCATTAGTCGGCCAGCCGGGGCGCACATGACCCGCACAATAGTCGGCCGACCGATGGGGTTATGTCGTTTGTCATTATTATTATTATTATTGTTATTGTATTGCCCAACAGGTTTTACGCGCAGCGCCGTCCCCGCCGAATTATAAATAATAATATATTATATACGTATTATATAAATGTATTATATTAAAATTAAAACGGTGAGTGTAGTTGCTCTGCTGCAGTGTCGTGCTCGTGAGAAACCGTGTGTGATGTATATACACTGTATAGGTGTACATACGTGCGCCTCGTCATATTTAATATAATTGGGTTTGAATCAAGCCGAGTAACCGTGGAGGGGAGGGGGGTGAGAATGCGAGTAGGGGTCGAAGGGGTGTGGGGATGTTGTGCACGTGATGGGGTTTAAATTAGAAGAGTATACGGAGTGCGGGATTAGTCGCATACCCTTATCGCCGGGACGGCCTGTCATTGCTACTGCTGCAGGAGCAGACGAAAGTCATCATCGTCATCATCACGCCGCCGCCTCGACCCTGAAGAATTAAAACGATCTCTATGTTTGTTGTTATTTGTACGTACAAGTGTCAGTACGTTTCAAAATACCCACCATCGACGTGTAAAAACGAAAAGAAATTTCCGACAGTTGTATACGGTTAATGTACCTATATAATGTGTAGGTATACATATATCGTATGACATGCGCCTCAGCTTTGTCGCGGGTATTTTAAAATCGTATATAAAATATATATTTTATATTATATACAATGCGATATTATAATATATGTGCATTGCACAGCACGTCGAGGCCGCGATATACTTGGCCGGTTCAACTGTAATTTTGGATAGTAATAATAGTAATTTACTTAGTATAATAACCGTATATATTATAAATGTTTGTTCCTTGACGTAGTACTACGACCGTGGTAGTAATGTGTTCGAGTTTGACTACTGCGATTAATTAACTAGTGTGCATACAGACGCATAATATATTAGGTGAGTCCGGCACAGTCGTGGATAATATTAGAATAAATAATAATAATTATTATTATTATGTATACGTCGTATAGGTACGCGTAAGCAATATTTACAGCCGTCGGTTTGTTGAAAGAAGCGTATGTGTTGTTTACGTTTAAACATAATACAGTCACTCTCGGTCGACTCTCGATGATTCAAACCTTTGAATGCCATTTGAAACTTACGGTATTTTTAATTCATTTTCGTTCCTTTCAAAATATCACATTAATACATATTATGATTTGCTCTGAAATCGAAGAAAAATATCCTAACGTTTGTTCCGTCTTGCCTATACCTGGTGTAAAGACGCATAGGTATCTAATTATAATTGCTAAAAAAAAATGAATACCTGCTAGTTGCTACAATTATAAATTATTATTTCAAGATACTTATTTGCTTACATTGTACGCGGTCACGCCTCGTTAATCACTCGGACAGAGATGTTTAGCGCGCAATTCACGGGCCCGGCACTCTGTTTTCTTGCAGTATTTAACATATTATAAAAGCATTGAAAATAGTACATAATATTTAGTACCCCTCGAACTGGTTTTCGCCGAATATGTGTGCGAGCGATGATGGTCGTCCTGTGTATAATATATGATACCTACAACAGTGTATACATTATAATTTATTATAATATGTATATGGTAAGGACGATGATTCGGCTTTGTACGCAAAACGAACCCGTCCCATTTGAACACCGAACCGACTGCGGGTCGGCGAGAGACCCGACCCGCGGCCTAACCGAAAGACGTTTTTATTTTTCCGTTCGACGACTCCCCGGCTTCTAATGCTCTCCACCGCGCTACGTAATAACTAATAATATATATTAAACGAAATATACATACACATATTTACGATTATATATTATTAATGTGGCATCATATAATATTATACATATTACTATAGGTATATTAATGTAGTATGTACATAATAATTACAACTCGCTCGTCATTATAAGTTTTTTCTTTTCGTTTTTTAAGTATACCTACTGTTAAGTAAATAATATGCATATAACCGTATATTATTATTATTATCACGACATTAATATTATTAAACATCGTGTACATGTACGGACGCCATCGGTGCTTAATAACCGAATTAATTTCTTATATTATATATTATATACAGTTCAATTAACCGTTTATTATTATTATTATTATGACGTGCATAATAATGTATCAAACATTATATTATATACCTATATACGACGAAAAACGGCGCCGTCGCGACTTTAGAACAATATATAATTGGTCTGGACGCGTCTATACACGAAACGTTTTACGAATAAACAAAACACAGACGTCAAAAATTGAAGAGAAAAAAACAAGTCGCGTATATCGAAAATACTTGTAAGAGCTACGACGTATAAATATGACTGTGTCCCCGACGTTTCAATTTACATCGACACGTGACCTGCGCCAGATGTTCAGCAACCATGTCCGCGGTATATTATTTCGGTAGTAAAATATTAACCAAGCAGAGTCGACTCAGGATTTTTCGTTCAGAGCACGGGGCAAACGGCATTCGTTTTCGAACACATTGCGCTTTGTCACCGTGTTTTATGGGTGCATGCAGCCGGCTAGTATTATTGTGAGTTGTAAATTATAACTTTTAACTACCTATATAGGTATATGATTTACGAATTATAATTAATATAGGAAGGCCCGTCACTAATAACCGCACAACCATTGATATTAAAATGTCAATAATTAGTAATTACCTATTGTGTTAGTATCGATGTGTAGTTTGTACGTCAATATTATGCATATGGGTACATACGCTATTTCATCATTAATACAATTGTTGGTACATACACTTTGAAGTCTGCGGGATGATACGGTTGAAAGGAAAGCAAATATTGTAAATATCATCTTATATATATTATGCAAATATGATACATTGATACCTATTATAATATTATATTATTCGGCGTTTACTGACGAGGATGCGTCGACAGGATGTTGGTATACACCGAACGTTGCAGGTTATGCGATGAATATAATATAATATACGCTGTGGTAGATTTTATTCATTTTTTATCGGCCAGGCCGGCGTTAAATTTAAAACCGAAAGAAGATCATGTAAAAGATATATCGATATCGAATCCTGCAAGGCCACCGAATGATATATTGCGGGACATCGATACGTCTTCCCGCAATTGATTCGTGAAGTTTAATTAATTAGTTCGTAAGCAATATAAATTCGTGATTATCAGTTGTGGATAGTGGGTACCGAATTCATAAGTAACGGTCGAGTTTTAGGAAATGTTACCGTAAAAAATGCTGTACAGTGGTGTTATAATTTATATGTGGTATATACGACGACGGAGCGATCAGAAATCCGTGTAACAAAAATTGTGGGGTTATCACAAAATATAATAAACGATAATATAATAATACGTTTCTAATGAAATCTCCTTAATTTTCGTAACACGAATTTCTGTTCACCCGGTGATCCGCGTATTATACGTTATTATGATACAGCATAATGTAAAATTTTATTGTAAGAAAAAAAAAATCGATAATCTCATATTTGTTATTATATTTTACTGTTAATACGAGATAGGTCATTCATAATATATATTTTTACGGCGTACGCGTATTCTCGTGCACATTATTTTATATGCGGTGTGTACAAAGTACTTAGTTAGCGTTTTTCTTTTATTTAAAAAAAAACACACACACAAACAATGAGGTCAGTAGAAAAATTAAAATGGGTAAGTGATATATAGCTGGTAATTACGTCAGGTATATATTAAACCTCGTATTAAACGTTATATATATAACATACAATTATATATTATTAAACACGATGACATGAAACCTGAAACGATGATAATGTTGCTTACGAATAATATTTTATAAAATTGATTATTCATAGTGTACATTGACACTATACTAGGTATATTAACTGTTCTGGTTAGTTAAAAAGTTTAATCGTTTCGATGACTACATTTATTTTCATACGTGGAATATAATATAATAAGTATAATACATGTATTAATGTATTATACTCCCGCATATATGTAAAAGTGTATGTTCGATATAGTGTTGATATATCGCGGGCGGTCAAAGAGATGGGGGGCATATTCCCCCATGACCTTTTTTTCAGTATATTATATAATAATATGATATATTTTTAAAGAAAATAATGTGAGTATAAATAAAATAATTTTTTTTTTCATAATCTGATCTTCACAATGTTTTTAAGTATAATATATCGACCCACATATAATCGGATAACCCTTAAATTGTGCGTTTAAAACGATCAAAGTGCATGTTAGAAAATCAGCCTCGTCCATAATCCCCGTGACAAAATCGTTTGACCACCTTCATCTATTGTGTTTTCGTCGACAACCGATGCCGCGGCGGGCTTCCGGCGAGTGGTTCGACCAACGAACGAACCACCTTCGCTATAACCACAACCGCGGTCTTAAAAGTCACGACCGTGCCCTTTCGAACGACGGCCTTATTCTCGTCGTATGTCTAATAATACTATACCGAGAACGACAACAGAAGATGTGTATTATATAGCAGGTATCGCCTACCCAGTCCACGCGGTACATATTAAAGTCGTGGATGTGCTGCCGCGTTTACCCGGGATTTCCGGTCGTGCTCGCTGGGTCATGTGTTGTACCGCACCGCCGCCGCCACCGTCAGTACATAACGTAAATTATAATAATGTGTTTGTATATGTATAATACGTATAATTATTTAGAATACATTGTGCGTGTGTGTGTGTGTGTATGCACGGAAACAAAGACCGTACGACGCGCACGCACTAAATAATATACAATATATTATAATATACCATCGAGGACGTCGATCACACGTGCTGCAGCAGTCGTCCGGATTGCCACACGCGTTTCCCGTCACCACCACTGGCAGCAGCAGCCACCGCCGAGAGGGTTCGGCGTATAAATCTCCGGGGAATCTGTTTTCGAAGAACCCGAAAAATAAAGACGTCCGATTATTATTGGAAATCCGTGTGCACAGATGTCGGAGCAGATTTTTATGATATATATATAATACGTATACGTTTTATATATATAGAAACGCTTTCGATTTACTCTCGAGATGCATCATGTGGTCGCGCGTTTATACGACCCAACCTAGCCTAACCCAAGTCGTGGAAAAACGTATACAGGTTCGGAGAATATGGTATATACTATCTCCAATCCGCGAGAGTCATCGGGACAATGCACGCAACTGCAGCGCACTATAGAAAAGTCGAAACTATATAATATTGTAAACTAAATAAAAAAATCATACATTCTCTTATCTATATAGGCGTATTTTATAATATAATATTATGTTGTACACGGTAAAGGCGTCCGTATGAAATGTGGATCGATTGAGACTATTATCATGGTGTTGCACATAATGTTTTATCCCGGAAATTAATGTCGGAGGACACGTCGTCATAACCACCACTATGTAGGTATATGTATATGCACTGCACACGCACTGTCGCATAAACCTATATAAAACATACATTCGTATATCATGTCTATATTATTATTATTGTAATTATTTTTGTACAATGCATTTTTGTCTGACGTCAATCAAATCGAAAATCATTCACAACTCTTCCTTGGATCGCGTTAAAATTGTATAGGTACAAAGATTATACACTGTAATACTGTATAATAAAACAATATACACGCCGCATGCGTTTGACCTCTGCAGCGACAACCTGCTCCTCGGGCATTATTTCCAATTCCCAATGATATTAAAAATGACGTGTGTGTGTGTGTGTGTCGTGTGATTGTTTTCCATCAAAATGTCGAATTGTTCAACGTTCAGTGAATCTATATTATGATTTATGGCTAATGATTTCGATGCATTATGTGCATGTACAGTTTAGTCGGCGTTCTCACAATCAGCTTTTATTTATTATTTACACAGTTTTTATTATTATATTTTAATATTAATCGAATAATCTTACATAGGAAAAAAAAATGTCGATGTCGAAAACAATTAATTGTTCTTTCTTCACAATATACGTTTCGGCCACGTGTACGGTTCCCAAGGAGTTATGGCCATTTTGGGTTTCCGTATATACATTGCTCGACGTTCCCGGAGAAGTAAAATGTTTATGTAATGTAATATGATGTCGAGGCGTTATTATATTTGGTGATCATAAACAGAGTCAGGGTTGGGTTATTACTTATTATTTTTGTCCCCATATGGCGGAATGTTGTTCTGGTCATCGTACACTCGTGTGTCAAAAAAAAAAAAAATAACGTTGCTTATTATTAACACAAACAATACAACAAAAATGGTGCGTTCGCACTATATATACTATAGAAATCATTCTACTGCTTAGTCGTCGAATTGGTTTTATGATTATTTCGTAGGACGAACACATAATATTTTTATATAAAATTCGTTTGTAGAAAATATTATACATCTGTTTGTTACACGGGCACGGCATTGAAGCCATAATTAAAGCAAATATAATATTTGATATATTATAGTAGGTACACCTGTCGAGTGTCGTGTCAATCGTTCTCGTATACCGCCAGGTGGCCCATTAGTGATCTTCACTCAATTTTTTTTTATTCCACACATAGACACTTATAGGTACCGCGTCGCCCGGCCGACCAGTAAACACGGACGAATCGAAAGTGCAGATCTTAAATTGTCATAAAAATCGTTGACACGTTGTGAGTCGTAAAAAAAAATTATTTTAAATTTAGAAGGCATTTTATAAAAAAAGTGACGTACGACTAAAACAGCTGCGCAGTTGCAGGCTTGTCGATTTGTTCTCATATGTAATACGTTTTATATATAGGTGATATGGTACTTAGGTACCTACGTAGGCACATTATATTATCATTACATACTTTTATATTGTTATGTGTGTGCGCGGGAGTGTAAACAAATTTTATCACGGTGGTAATACAATATTATCGTATTAACTCTGCTGCAGTCGCGCGTGAACGGCAGAGATGTCTATTATGGGCCTTATAAGTATATAGTGTTTGCACTCTGCAGCTTTGATTCCTCGTCTGCGGGTCGCGTTCTCTAAAACGCTTTTCTGTCGTCTAGGTTATTGCAGCCGCAGTTTATCGGAGATCTCATATAAATCATAGATACAGTGAATAATGATGACGATCGTTTGCAGCTTAGAGACGGATACCGACTACTGTGTGGCCGATGTTTTTCTTCAAATTAGACGCGTATAATATTACTAATAGGCCGGGTCTAGACGGGGACACGTTTGCTCGGGCGGCACAGGTCGGAGCGGCTTTTCTTTGATCTTTTAAGATTGCTCGTCTGCAGCCCGCGATGGTCCGAAATTTGGCCGTGGCAAACGAATTTGTGACGTCGCGCTGTGGTGCAGAATTGTGCGCAGCCGGGAAATGATACTTATACGCAGTTCCACCTGCAGCAGGATCCGGCTTTAAATTATCATATCATATGTTATTATTATAATCACATTTTTTTTTCGATAACGTTCGTAAATTATAATATTAAATATAGGTGTATATTACACGGTAGCAGCCGTATCGTTATAATGTATTATACATATGATTATGTGCATAGTATACGCATCGACTGCGCCGAAGTCGCCTCCTCCTTCGTCGACGACGTAATTAAAATTAAAAACCTTCGAAACGGTAGATATAGACACATACAATAGGTTGATCTCTTGTTTGTATGGTACAAGACCGGTGAAGAAAAATGTGTAAATATGAAGAAAACTTCTCGCGGCAAGCACCGCGTTCCGCTGTTCGGACGTTGTAAAATTGTCGCCGACGACGATCGCTCGGATGGCCGCGCGGGCGCGTTCACAATAAAATATTATTATTATTTTATTATTGTTACGATACTAAAACAACATCAACAACAATAATGATAATGATAATACGCCTTCGTAGCCGCCTCGTACACGCCTTATTGCCGCTACGGTATATATTTTTTTCGGGGGCCCTCGCGCGCATTCTCTGCGTATAATCATATTACGTTATACAATATACATCGCACAAGCGTGCCGTTAATAACACTATTATTATTATTATTATGATTATTATGTTTATGCATATTATACGAAATACCGACCATATGTTTGCGTGTATATCCAATATCCTGTCCTGTGTGTGCCGTACAAGGGATACGCCGCGGCCGCGACCCACGCGCCGCGCCGGTTGCATAACTTTTGTCTCGTGCGCGTAATTCGAAATGTACTGCAGCACACTCACACGAGAACCTATCGTCGTCGTCGTAGCTGGTTTATTATTATTATATTATACGATATACCTGTGCAGTGGTATATACATCATATGAATTCGTAATGATAATATTATGCCGTTCGCGTTCGGGTGTCGAACTGTGTTGCGTGGGCACTGCAGACCTTGAGTGTGTGTGTGTGTGCGTGTGTGTGGGCCAATATAATGAGAGAGAGAGACTCGCGTAAAATGAACTGACGATAAAAAGAAATTCGCAAATCTCCGAAAAAAAAATAATTTTTTTTTTCTAGGTGCACCGGAAACTGCGCACGGCGCACACGTCCGGTATATATATATATAAATACTTATTCCGCATACGTCTCCTCTTATAACGCGCTGTGGATAATATATAATATTATAATACTGCAATATGCTCCTCGCCTCGCTCATCGTCCCCCGCAACTCGCCGAGGCGGGTCCGCGAGACGTGTATGTAGGAGGTATTATAATATGTTATATTATATGCATTATTATTATTATTATTATTATTTATCGTTATCATTATAATAATATTACGCGTGTCGGCCAGCAGCAAAATATCTAACGCGAGTCGTATAATAATAATAATATTATAATATACTCGCCGCGCGGCTGAAACGATTTAATAAATAATAATATATAATACAAATCTCGCGTTTATTATTTTAACGCCGCCGCTGCTGCAGCTTCGCGAGTAGTGAGGACGTGATAATAATATATCGTTTCGTGTCATGTATAATATTATTCAATTTCAAGACTACCGGCTATACGAGTGTATAATCCGATAGAGTTTCGATGGATAAATTATAATGGAATTACGTCTAAAAAGTCGTCGAAAGCTTATGTATCGGAATAATATTCGTAATAACGTCGTCGAAATGACGGCGTCTCACTCCGCGTATCGTACAACTATTTTGGATTTCTCCCTGTGCATTTGAGTTGTATATAAGAGCAAATAATGATTATCTACTTGACTAAATTATTTTTATTTTTGAAGTTTGTGTTCAGTATTGTATAATATATATTATTATATATGTTTCGTTATTGTCGGTATTGAATATGGAATTTTTATTTTCGGGTCATTAATTTTATTTTATTTTTTTGTTAACGATTTTTTTAATCGTGGTTTCAAATTCTAATGTTAAAGTGACTTAATGCGTAATTCCACAGAATTATTATAGTTATCAATATTATTATATTGGTTGTTATAGGAGGTATGCACAGATGATGACGGATGAAAACACTTAAAAATAACACACAAAAACAACTAAAAACATTTTAGCATAATATATAAGTTTAAATAGTTTTTTTTTACATTAGTTGAAAATTACCCGCATATTTTAAATACGTAAGTACTTCTATTTTTAAAGTTTAAAACATTGAGTTATCTAGCTATGATATTTTAGGATAAGTATACCTAGTACCGACCTAACTCGCAATACGTTATTGGGTTTAAATATTTGTTCTCAATAAATTCAATATATTATATTAGGCAATATAGCGACGACTCGACTGCAGCTACTTGTTACCTACTGTGATATATAACAATGTAATATTATATCGTTATGGCTCGTCACGAGAATAATATGATAAACTGCATACCTATTATAAAATCGCACTTTGGCAAAATTGACAACAGCGCGGTATAAACTCGTATACCTGTACCTACGTGTGCATGCTTTACACGCCACCTTTGCATACAAACCGAGTGTGTAAACCTAAATAATTATACAATTATGTACATCGTGCTGTATCGTGATATATTATATAATTGCGTATACGAATTACAACGAAAACGGTGTCATCACCGGGGCTTGTTATCGCGTCGCAAATATAATATTATTTTAGTATTCGTTTCACTCGTGATTGTGAGTATTTCGTTAATTTATTATAGTAGGTACTTAATATGGTACATTTTAGTCGTTCAGTCGACGTTTTATCGTATAATCCAATTATTCGTGTAATATTACAGCATAATATAATATTATGATGCATGTCATGACTCTTGTATGCAGATAATATTACGCATCGTATAAACGTTGGCCGTTGGGACCTATACTATAATGCTATTATTATTATTATTATTGTTACGACCGGGCACCATTGATCTTTCCGTTCAAATAATAATATTTTCAAGTAATAGAATACGATAATATATTATGTCGTACCTGCCTAATTCAACTGAAAATATCTACGTCCTACATGCTTCAAATATTTTTGTTTCGTTTAATCCTCAACACCCCAAACACGTCTTTAGATTTTTTGGGGCAAATTATATTGTATAGGTAGATTCGTCCGTGGCGCTAACTTCCATAACTTTTTCCTCGAAAACATAATATTCTAATATAACATAGGTACCTACGACAATACAATATACAAACAGTATATAATATCGTTATGTGCTCTTCGTATCGATTAATTTTAATCACTGTCATCGGACCACCACCGATAGGAGTTGACTTTTTCTTAATGACATTTCGCTGACATTGGTAAATTCGGACGACGAAGCCGTAATAAGGGTAGTTAGGTAAAGGGTTTAATCTAGAACGGCCAACGAACTTCATTCCTTTCCGAGGACTATTCGTATACAATATCAAATATTTATGTTTCATAATATATGGTCGTCAAATTATGCACCATCGTCCATCAGACCATCTTCGTATAATGGTTGTACGCTTGTACATTGTTGTATGCGCGTATATTATCATGCACATGGGCAACGACGATTCCAAGATGGTCGTGTTAAAAAATGAGAAAAAGAACCGCATTAAAATAATGAAGCCAAAACATTTTTACAATTGTAATAGAAGACTGACTATAAACGAAGTTGTACATTATTATTATTGTCAAACTCTTTTTTTTTTCACTTCGTTGTGTACACCTATTGTTTAACCACGTTGTTAAATATGCATAGTATTTTTATCTTACCAAGTTTGTTGTACAAACGAATTGTTTACTATATAAAGAGGACAAAATCTAAGAAAAATGAACACAAACGAAAACATAATATATAACGGTCGGAAGGAAATCCATAATAATATCACATTATTGTAATATGTATGTTATGTTATAAACTTAACGATAGTAAACACTCCTCTCCCCCCCCCCTGCCCATCAAAGACGGTTGTCGTCTGCGCAGAGCCGAAAATTGAGTTCACTGCGTTTTGGAGAAAACGTTCAATAAATTTGAGACGTTCGACCGCACAAAGCCGTCGCCTATGACCAAACCATTACTAAAACTAAATCTAATAATATTTAGTGCGTATAAAGCTACATAATATATACCATGATGATGTACGACTGGGAACAATAAATCGTATTTTCTTTATCGGTCGCCGTGAACTTCCAGCTTCCGCAGTATATAATAATATAATAATATTATTAAACATCTGAAACTCTTCGATCCGGAAACCGAAATCGCCACGCGGTACAATACATACATTTTGTAGACACATACAAGTGTACGTAAGGTACGTGCTCGACGAAATGCCCTCTTAAAATGGAAACGATTGTTTAACTATATCTCGTAATTATTATAATAATACACTTGTGCGTTCCAAACGAATTACACGCGAACGGTGTTTTGTTCGCTGCAGCGATGAAACGGAGTTTGTTATAACTTATAATGGTCCGATTGTTAACACGTTGTAGTCGTTTTCCTTATACATACAACACGTATATAAATATAAGCCGCCGTGTGTGGTTTCGTGGTCTAAACATATTATATGGAGCCGGCTTAAATATCGACATATATTACGACAGCGACGGTGAGTGCCCAAATGAAATTCCACGGTGGATTGAATATTAAAAGTTCAGAAACGTTATATTATACAACAAACACACGGACACACTCGCATTGTGTGGTGTCGAGGACGTCGGAGGGTATACGCAGCTCTGCAGTATCGAAACATGTCTCATGTCTGAATAAGGTATTAAGGATTTGAGTATAAAATGTTGTATAAATAATATAATGTATAGACGATATTTTTCTGTCGACGATTACACTAAAAACGCATTAAAAATATATATATATAAATAAAAAAGGTACCTACCCTCGATCTGTGTTATTATATTGCAGGATCCCGGTCAAATGTATTATGCGGCAGTGTTGTGTGTGTGTACGCGTATAATTGAGTTGAGAATAATATTATTATTATTATTATTATTGCCGCTCGTGTTGTGTACCTATACCGTCCTACCATGCACGTGTATATTAGGTACCTACATTCTCGGAGATTCGATCTCGTCGTGTCCGTCTAATGGAATCGTTTTCAGACGACCCGCCGAATGCATCCCGGGGAAGACTACTCTATATACCTATATAATATATATACCTACCCCACATGGTACGTATATAACGTAAATATATATATATATATATTATATGCACTGTTGGCTGATTCGCATCTCGGACGTGCCCGCAGACCGCATAGTGCCTTTTTTATGTTTCAAACATCTCGGTGACTATATAAATAATAATACTTCGCCCGTATCACGGTTACATCACGCAGAGAGAAACAGTACGACTATTATTATTATTAGCCGTGGTTAATCATTAATTAAATTCGTAAAATGCACACCGGCTGCTGCTGCTGCAGACGTTTTCATGGGAATACGTGTGTACGACTCGACTTATTTTTGCCGTGTACTTATGGCCCCACAGCTACAACACCGGAATGGGAGAAAAATATCAATATATACCTCACGTTTTGTACTGTACATGCGTTTCAAACGTGGCCCGTAATATTCGCCGATCAAAACAAAGGAATTAATAAAAAAAAAAACACGAGATAAAGTGTGTTTTATGGTCCTCCCGTTACTAGTATTTTATGCGCATTTACGGTGCAGGACCAGTACCGCCTACCTCGTACATGGTATATATCATACCTATAATATATTGTATAGGTGCCCATAACTATAATATAATATATATTGTATTTTTACAGTCCAATATCTGTGCAGAGTTTTCTGTCTTGTATTATACCCTATATATTATATTGGTACGCAGTTGCATATTGTTACATGTGTGTACGCGCCACGCGGAGAAAAAATACTAAATTCCTAACCCATATAGGTATATAATAAATATATAATATAATATATTATTATGGTTTATTGCGATCCGATACATATTATAGTTGCTCGTGATAATAATATATGTAATTCAAAGAGCACATAAAGTAACGACGTACCTACCTATATATTATTTAAAGTCGTGTAAACCGCATCAAGTAAACTCCGCACATTAGCTTACCATTGTGTACTATATATACAATATGATATATATTTATGTATAGGTACTTTATACGCAAACAGTGTTGTTGTTATATGTACATACTATTAATTAGTATTATTAGACAGAGGTTTGCCTTGATATATATGTACAATTCAATAATATATAAATATAATGCTTATATTGAATGCGAATCTTATAAAACTTCACAATCCAGTAAGCGGACGTCGTCGGACGATCAATATTAATATAGAATTTACTTTTTAGCAGGCGTACGATTTTAAAATTGTAAACATGTTTAGAACATAATATTAATTGAATCATGAAGACGTATTTTTGTCACTTGGATATCAAATAGATTACTGTCTTACACGTCGTCTGTCATTTAAGAAAATCTATACTTAGCGCTTCCGTTATTTTTGTAACTTGATAGTTTTAACATTTACAAAAAAACCATTCGGTCTCCACTCTCCAGGTATATATATTCGGGGCAAGACGACGGGACGACTTTATTTTGGCACAAACACGTATGCAACGACCATTTTTGTAGATGACGTACGACCTAAACACTTTGGCATAATATTATTATTTAGGTGAAGGTTTTCACGACTAAATTCCTATTTATGGATATATTCGTACGATAAGTGCCACTTAAAACTTTTGACAAAATTGTTTCAGAGGAATAGTATATTAAAGAGAAAAATTATGTTTATATGCTATATGCTTGTATAAGTTATATCGTATCAATCCTCAAATATATGTACGTAGGCAAAATATAACTAACTATGCGGCGCCTGGGTGGGTCAGAAAAAAAAATATACTTACACACGATGTTTTGACAAATACTATGATTTAGTTGTGTTCGTACGGATAAATCACATCATCAACAATTAGCCAAGGCGTTGAGTTTTATTATTTGACTTTGCTGGTATATATATATATGGTGCTCGATACTGTTACAAAAGTCCGTCGTAAATCAACAGAAAACTCGTTAAACATATAAAATATAAATATATTATGTTGTACACCAAAACAAGATTTTATTATCATATTTTTAGTATTTTTTTTCAAGAACTTTTATTGCGTTCCGAGTTCGCGACGGTTATTTCATTTCTTTTTCTTTTTATCGACGCTGTTAATTGACAAATGCAATTACGATAATGTTTTACAGCTATACACAGTTGCATACATACATATATAATACATAATACATAATATTATATTTATATTGTAGAATGCGTTAAAACATTTTACGTTTTTGGCTTTGGTTATCGGGGTGGCGATGTATATATACTTAGTACGTACATATTTATTTATAACTTTATAATATCGACAGACTGGATATTGTGTAGGCGTCGAATATATCAATGCGGCAACGGGGAGAGGTTTATATTACGTGGGTAATATAAATGCTTTTCACGATTTAAATAATTTGCGAAAATCACACTCGCGATTATCAATAAATTATTATAGCCCTACGCCCTGCAATAATATTTTGTGTATACCTAAACGGCCTACGCATCAGAGTTCTACGAAATATGCGTACCTATACATATATAGTAATGGACGATGGTTAGGTAACCACGTAGTAAAGGTGCTCCTTAATAATTATATTATGAGGTATTCATAAAAACGGTTTAAAAAATTAATTCTCGTTGCATCATTTCGTTATTTGTCGTAAACTATAAAGCTGATTTGAAATGTTTAGAATTATAAACAACGATAATAAATGAAATATAAAAAAGATATATATATATTATGGTATCATGTCTTGAAAAACGCTGCAGATGTACACTGTTTGCACACTGCCTATATATAATTTATTATAAATTATTATAATATACCTACGCGTATTGATAACATTTATTTTGCGCTAAAGTATAGGTAGGTATTTGTACTGTATTATAGTATAATAAGCTTGTAATATGCACTTATATTTATTGCAAAATGTATTTATCGCTAATTTATGTCTATTAGCTAATTTTAAAATTACGCATATAATATATATATACACATCTTATAAACTAATCCGTGTTACTTATAATCAATGATATTATGTAATTATTAGTACACACTGTGCAGGTCAATAGTGATACTGTCAATAGTGATTATAAACGCTGTAACAGTCTGTTCTTGCCGGGACAAGACAAGACTTGACCGACTGTACATCAGAAGAACTGCGACAACCGCGACAAGCCGTGTGATCGATGCCGCCGGCCGTCGACTAGCCTTTACCTATATTGCGTATTGTGTATAACGATAATGCGAACATTGTTTATGGGTGCAGATGACCCAATGCCATTTTATTCGCACGCGTTTTTTTTTTTTTGTTTCTCGTAATAGAAAATGCTTCAAAAAAAGAACTCGAGAAAATAACGACGAGTGGATGACTTTATTTCATACTTTATGTAATGTTATAATACGCGTGTGTAGACACAGGCACATGATATAATATAATGTGTATATTATCAATTGATTATATAATATATTATGATCATTTCAATTCATCGTCGACGATGACGGCAGACGGCACGTGTCCCGATGTCGAAATAGTTATCTATAAAAATAAGGGTAATCGCTAATTTTTCGGCGCGTGCCGTTCCGATATTATTATTGTTGTATGTAAAACGAAAACAGTCGAAAAATCGTCGAACGTCAAAAGAGAAAAATGACCAAACAAACTTCCCCGCGAGCCGAATTAATTTCCACTCGAAGGTCGCGTAGTTGTAGCCGTAGGTATATAATATATTATATATACCGTTTTGTATACCTATATAATATAACATACGTGCGGAAGCAATTTATAATGTAATTCGTCCATATTATACAATTACTGTCCGTCGACGTATTTGGACCGGAGTGTGTGAATTGCACTGCGGGTATATATTATACACACAGGTGCAGCCAAATAGTTAATCGAATGTTTGTGTTGAAAAAAATAAATTAACAATCATTAATAATATTGTCGTCGGCCTACTACAGTGGCGTTAATAGTGTGTATGCTTTGTAGGTATACGACACTATAAGATTATAATACAAAAGGCGAGGCCCGGTATATAATATTTGATCGTGATGGTCGTGGCAGGGCAGCTCTGTTCTGTTCGTATAGAGGCGACGACGGTGATCTGACTGAAAACGGTACTATCTCGCGTACGAAATTCGGAAGTTTTCTGCAGCTTACTAATTATAGGAGTTACTTGCCCGCAGTGTGTCATGCAACGGAAGCCATATGCCTGCAGTTGCTGGGGCGTTTATAATTACCCCTACTCGTGGATGCTCGCCCGTAGGATATAACATCATTATTATATGTATTATATTGTGATAATAATATAATATTTACTTCGTGTTTGGAGAGATAATTGTTTTCGCACGAAACGTCGATATTGTATGCTCATCGTAATATGATATTATGTACCTACCACTTACCTAGTCGTCAAGAGTGCAGGAAAACTTACACAGTCGTCCCAAAAAAACCTTCCGTATAATATACGAACGTGTTTCGTGAGTTTACCTAAAAAAACACACTACGAGTTTCTGCAAATCACTGCTCGGCAGTTTATATGTGCATACAAAATCGTCATTGTAATACGGATATTAAAAAAAAACATAGTTTTCTTTTCAACACTGCGCCTACGTTTTTTCTTCCATTATGACTGCAGCAGTGTATAGGTATAGTCGACATCGCGAAAAGTTCGTGGAAACTGTGAGTAGAAAAAACCCAAGCTGTGCCTACGTCGAACGCCGCTTGTGTTGTTGATCTGGAACGTAAATATTTTTTTGCTTTTCAACGAGTCATTCACCATTACACATTTTACACCCACACGACTGTTTCTCGTAATATTGTATAGGTGGGTACGTACGCGTAACGGTAACATATTATACTAACGAATACGGAATACCTAATCTGAATACCTGTCGTATAGCAGACGTTTATGCATATATATATATAGTTTATAGTTACATGACATACGTTATATAATATTATTATTGCAGTGTTATCTTTCGGACGATTTTCATTCTATCTCTTTTCGCCTTACGTATGTAGTAAGTTTATAATATTACGCCTATTCTGATATTTCATAAATATTATTATTATGATATACCACCGTCCGTTGTTCGGTTCGTCGTCTGTAGCAGTCACGGTGTTTCGACCATCATCAGCAGCAGCTCTTCTACATAATGTACACAGGGCGTACACCATTCGATTCGTTAACCTTCGGATTAACAAAATGAACCCTCTGCGGGCCTGTACACATATCTTCGACACAGCGCACGGAATCGTTTGTATATTGATAATTAACCGAAACGTTTCGCTCCCCGCATCTTCAGCGATCCGCTGTGTGCGCCCATCGGAGCGACGGCGGCGGCGCGTCAGTATAATGTTAATATATTATTATTGTATAATAATGCGTAGCGATCATTTGTCATTGTTCTTAATGACGAGCCAGTTTTCTTTCATTATTGTTTTTTTATTGTTATCATTATTGTTATTATTATCATATCGATAAACGAACCGATACGAGTACGATATGATAATGTGCGTGTACACAATATTCTATATTATTATTATTATTATTATTATTATAATGCTCGCGCACAACATCACCCTTCGATCAACACGTCGCCGCGACCACCGGCACCGGGTTCCCGCTGCTGTCGTATAAAATAATAATTAACATCCAATAAACTGTCGTATTGTATTGTTTTATACGAACGCTGGACACCATCATCTCTATCTCGGACGAGTGTGTATGCATATAATATAAAATAGTATTGTGATGGACGAGGAAACATAAAGTATTATAATGTGTGGGTGTTTGTGTAAAAAGACGATGGCAATAATATTACCGATGAGAGACGCCCCGAATTTTCGTCATATACGTTATTATACTCTCTACCGATCTTAAATCAAACACTTATTGGGGATAATATTATATTATTATTAATATACCTCGATTTTATGCACACGAGCGTGTGGGGCCATACGGTCCATCGTATTTTGCCGACCGAGATCGTTGCCCGTTCGTCCACTCATCTTCGCATCAGATGTCGGAAATACCGGGATCAAAGTCGTATTTTGCGAGTTGTTTAGATCGACTTTTATCAGAGAGCATTGCCCGTGGATATCATAGTAGTTTTCAATAAATAAATATTGCGTATACATATACATGTTACCCTATGGCCTATATAATATATGCAATGCATCATTAACGTTACCTATCGAAATAGTGTAACTATAGAATAAATTATCTGCTAATATTCGATAAAAAAAGCTGAACGGGCGGCTGAGCTTGGTGGAGTCGAAATCAATGAAGTCGAAATTTATTAATTCCAAACTAACACACACACACACGTAAAAATTATTTATGTGCATCCACATCCGTTGTGATTACAATACGGTATACACTATACCTATATGTGTTATGTAAAGGTCGAGACAAACGATGACACACATCACGCGAACTGAAATGCAAGCGTGATAATAATATAATTATAATAAGAATAATGAATATATTACCTGTATTATATATTATTATTATGTACACGATCAACGCTTATGTACTATTTCGTATCTATATAGGTGCCCGTTATCAACATATTTCACTCGAGTTGATTATGCATTACACACATATATATATTATACATGTATAAATTTACGTGTGGGACTGTGGGTATACTATTATATATCTGTATAATAATAATAATAATGTATTATTCGTGATTCATCATCGTCATCATCATCAACATCATCATCATCATCATCATCGTATAACATATGGTCGACTCGTTGACCTCTAGATAAACCGACCACCGCCTGTATTATAATGGTACATACCGCGAGCGTTTAATATATACACACACGATTTAATAATATCAAAGTAAAACGCGCTATACGTCCGCAAAGTACAATCGTATATTATGTAGTGTTATATATTGCCATTATTTCACGAATGAACGTGTATGTATAAATGAACTATATAGGTACCTAACCTATATTATAATATGTAGTACAATACCACGTGCGCCGAATTGGTGCGCTGTCGATGACCATCATAATGGATGGACGGGCTGCGTCTGCTCGAAAGGGCGAAAATAGTTCGTCAAGACTATGCGCCATGTGCATAAATTAAATGTCGTCTGAAGTCGTCACGTTTAACACTTCTGCAGGTGTCCTGACACAGATAAATCATGAAAACAAATACAACTAGAATTTATTATTGTTTGTCTCAGGTATTATAATATTATGTATTATTATGACGTATGTGCTGTGGATCCACGTCGAGTTTTGCTTTCGACGGTCATATTTTTTATATTTTTCGTGCTGACGTGAAATTACAATATACCTATGTATCGTATATATACCTCACGGCAGAGCATTCTTTCGCTGAACCTATACACATCGCATACCTACTCTACCTCCAAAATCCCACCTAAAGATGTTGTGCGCCTTGCTTATAATAATGCTGTCGGTGTCGGATTGCTACCCGCGATAGATAATATCATACCACTTATATACGCGAGATGGACCTACCACCTATACCTACCTATAAGATGATGATGCACCTTTGTCCCGCTGCTGCCGTATATCCTTATTAAGGGTTTTTTTTTACGAAAAAGCAGTCCCTTTCCAAGCATCCGCGGCAGTGCCTACGCCATTGTATTTTTCCATTTCTAAAACGTTCGTCAATAATATGATATATTAAAATATAAATAGTATCGGGTGTCGTCGCTGCAGCAGTGTATCGTGTTTCTCGTAATTCATTATCGATATAATAATTCGTAGGCCGCGATCCGTAGCGATATATCAGTATTATATTATACACCTATATATAGAGCGATAGTACATCATATAATATACATATAAACACGCGGCACTCCGCTGTGCGCACTGCATATAAGGACGATGTTTTGAAATTACGAGTTCACTGAATGAAAGGAAAAAAACAAACGAAAAAACGATCGAGTAAATAATACGACACGGATATTTGGAAAAAAATAAATATATTTTACTATCTCTCTATTTCTCTCTATTTTTCTCACTCTCCCTCGACATTTTACTGAACCGCTCTAACTATTATTATTATTATTATTATTATATTGTTCACGCTCAAAACTTCAACGTTCACAATTATTTGCATTTGTGATGTCGTTTATCGATGTAATATATTATTATATTTGTGTATATTATATTCTCGTATTGCGTGATGTAGGTAATGCAAACAAATGTATATACTGCACCTAACGTGTAAACTGATTGTGCTTGGCGTGTAAATTGATTAGCTAACATTTCACTATATGGACTTAACACAAATCGTACGCACTATATTATAATGTACATATGTTTCGTAAAGGCACCATATGTGTGTTCCCGTTGCAACGAGTACAATTTGCCGAAACCAGTTTTGAAAAATCTTGGATTTTCGCCCACACGCTCTTTCTGCGTTATCAACTTAGCGAGAACTACGATCGCAGGTTATAAGTTATTATACCACATAATATGTAGACATACAGGAAATAGTGCGTGGACATTAAACTGGCCTTTGCAGCATATATTTTACCGTTCTGGTCGACGCGCAGACGGGAATGGACATAACTGAAATTAATAAAAAAAAAAACCTGTGGAAACTTTTTTTTTTTTAGCCGCGCATGGTGGTTGTACATTAACACCCGTCGAAGTTTATATTACGATGTTTACATTATATTGACTTGTGCAGTCGACGCGATGAAGAGCTCGCATAATATTACTAAATACACGCAATAGGTCAAAATAGCTAACTTCTTATTTCAAACAATTCATACAGGGGCCAACTATCTTACAATTACAGTCCAACCAATAAAATAAACATAAACTATTGAACCCTCAACTCGCATAAATATGAGCACATTAATAAATTATTCAATGGAATATCAATGGATTCTATATGAACGTTCAGCTGATGTTAACAGTCTCGTTTATGACCTCCAACCTCAAATAATATGTTTTCAAAAAACCAATCTAAAAAACAACCACACTGCTCACATCAAAATCACTCTGGATACTTCAAAAAACACGGAGGATCTTGACTGACGCAACCTCACTTCAACTAATACTGAATGACACTCAGGCAATTTATATATTTTTTCAATAACCAAAACTCAACAGTTAAAAACTTTAAATTTAAAATTATTATAAATAATGCAAACACTTCTCCTATTTTGTCCTACCCATAAATGTTTATACCTAACCATAAAAGTATAAGCTAATAACCATATAGATATTGAGTCCTTAATAAATTGTTTTAAAAAATGTTACCATTAATGTAAAAAGTACAAAATCGAGAAGACTCGGAGCGTCTCGAGTATGCGATGTAGTAGGTATATATATATATAGGCGTCCTCGAGTATGCGATGTAGTAGGTATATATATATAGGTACCTAATAGTTATAATATAACTAATATAATATTTATACCTCTCACGTCTGCATTTTCCACTGCGGTCTGCGATCTTATTGTTATATTGTGGTGCTCCAATATTCCGTTACCCTACGGAAGTAAGAATAACAATATCGTATACAATGTATGTTTTGATACTTATAATATGGACACGTCTCGCGATGTTTTACGTACATATATAATTATCCAGAGTGTCGAGTGTAGACTTACAGTTTGTGTTGAGGGCATGAATACATGTCGTCGTGTTGACTGCGCACATACCGTTTATACTTGTAGTCGAACAATTAGTGGTATATTGTACGTCATGATGTAGATAGGGTGCGATACGACTCACCCGGTGCACATTTTGGCCGTGTGTAGGTACATTATAGAATAACATACCGAAATTCCCATATCATCTGCCTCATCCTGCATTCCGTATATCACATTATTATTACCCATCTACGACATAACGAATAGGCAGCCTCCGTGGGCGGAGGGCTGCTCAGTCTGCAGCTCCTACCACGTCGTCGATCTACGGATTCGCTACATGGTTATATTATTTTGCGTTTTGATAATATAATATAATATAAAACTGAAAACTGCAGTTCAATACATTATATATTACGACGATTATAATGACGATCGCAGATTTATAACTTTATCGTCTTATTCACAGCACGCAAATTGTGTATCATATTCTTTAACGCCAATAGAATTTTCGTGTATGAACCATATTATGATATGTATACATGATACACGAAGAATATCTGTACACGAAAACGGGTCCCTACCGCTTCGTCGGCTTCAATAGATCATTCCCCCAAAATCCGGGCAACTTGAACCTGGAATCATATCGGTTTTACGTGGGTCCGGAGATGATTTCAAAAAATACAAAACTAGCCAGACCTGTTAGATTTTGTGTACGACTTAAATATATACCTATACATCGAGATATAAACTCGTATACGTTGAAGATTTTGATTAGTGTCTGAATAGCGTCATGGCACCCGTGCGCGAGATCTCGATGAGGTACATTATCAATATAATATGTAAATACACCTCCATACTGCAGTATAACCCCGTATCGTATAGATCCTGCTGTCCCGACTCGTCGTTATAAGTGAATTATCGTTTCTTTATCGTACTTTGTTTGTGGTGTGGCTCCGAGATTGAAAGATATATGCATGTATATAGAAGGAAAGAAACGTCCGAAAATGTATCGAAACACCACCCCGTCGGGTGTATAACGCTTTCGTATAATTTGAATACGGTAATTGAATGAGACCGGTTCTCGGTCAGGATGCTTCAGGTTGTCTGAAAATTCCATAGAGATCGGGATCGATGGGATATATGTGAGTGCCTCCCGACGTTATTAAAAATAATAACACAAATTATTTTTTTTAAACACACACATTATAAACATCAGATATGACACATAAAATGCTTTATGAAATTAAATTATCGTAATATACGGCGTAAGTCCGAGCGGGGAGCGTTTGGAAACGGATAATAAAAAACTTTAATAAAAAACCTTGAAGATATTATTATATATATATATATATTAGTTACGAGGAAATCTAAAAGACGGTTTTAGATCTTCCGCTGATACCGGACTTGTTCCTCATATTTACCGACTAGAATAATAGGTAGGTAAACATCGACTGTCGCGAGAACGGGCCCGATAAATCTTTTAAATACGTTTTTAACATAACATAATATCATATTTTAGACTCTTTTTAACTTGTAAGTGTCAGTAATAAACGTTATCTATATTATACAACCGCGTGAGGATATTATTAACAGCCGTCGTGTACATCATATATTATTATTATTTTATCATACGGTGTGGTATTATAATATTTAAATATAATATTATTATTATTATATCGTGTTGTAAAAACGCAACGTATTTCTACGCATGTGGTTTCGTACATATTATACCAACGCAATTATTATTATTACTTCAATCAATTAACGAACGCAGCGGAATAACAATAACGCAAATGTTTACGTTGTGTCGAGCAATTGAAATGATTGAATTTTAATTCCTCAGATCAAAGATCGTCGTTATAACAGATGCGATTCTGTTCCATCGCGCCGCAGCACACATTATATGTATATAAAAAATTGTTTCTATTAAAATTATGTTTTTATTACACTCGTCTTGTCTCTACAGCAGTTTAGTACACCGCGTTACGTTTTATTTGTATTTTTTTTTATTTCATACCGATCTTTATCGATTTTATATATGATATATATATTATTATATACATATTAATATAATAGATCAGTTCTCACGCGAGCGTTTCTCTCACGCGCATATAGTGCAAATACATATGCATTAGTGATCCGATTCTAGACCACTTCGCCAACGCTATACGGTAATATTATATTATTATTATTATTATTATTATACCGAAGGCGGTCATCGCAAATGTGTTTACGTATACATTTTTTTTCGAAATCTATAAAGCTTTCCAGGCAAAGTTCCAAGGTTTCTTTCGTTTTTATGGCTCCGCGTATATATATAATAATAATAATATAATATATAATATATAGTGTTATCATTACGCGTATATGATTTCCTGGCAGTACGGCAAACCGCCTCCGCGCCTGCACTCGCTCTGCAGGACCTCCGCGGCTCCTCGTCAGGCGGCGGTCGACTATTTTTAACCCGCGCCGCCACTCTTGGCCAGCCCTCAAAATCCTCCTCTTTTTCTCGCACGTCTCGTTGAACGGCGCGCGCAGTATAGCGTCGATCTCTGCGGCAGCCGAAAGCTCTCAAAGCGAACCCGCGCAGAGGACGCCGAATCCGAAGTGTGGTGGGGATCGGGTGATCCGGGGAGACTCGTAGAGAGAGAGAGAGAGAGTGTGTGAGAGAGACAGAGGGAGACGGAGAGACGGAGGGAGAAGAGAGAAAAAAAGATAGATGAGATGATGGAAAGGAAGAGAGTGTGTGACGAAGAGATCATCCGCATGCAGTCTTGGTTTATGTATGTATACGCGATCGTTCGGCCGTGTCATTGGTCATCGGTGGGCGTCACGGTGCAGGTTTTCTGATGTGTGTGTGTGTGTGTTTTTTTTTTCATCACGTATAGAGAATAAAGAATAGTATACGCAGCTCGGCAGTCTCCTCGGCTCGAAACCGAAAACGCAATATCGTTTTCTTGGCCCGTTGCCCGCGTCCACGGTTTTATGGGCTTTCCGGCGCGTGTCGCGTAATAACTGCAGCGCTTCGAGACACCGGTGTCAAATTCGTTCATGCGACGGGGTCGTATAATGTTTTACACGTATCCGAAAACCGCACGGCGATGGACTTTGTTTTATTTTTTCCATCGCCCAAACGAGCAACAAATGCCCACCCATATTGGTCACACACGCGCGGTTACGTAATGAAATACGCATATCGAAAACGTTCGCAACAAGTCCCACTGCAGCAACGTGCCTGTATATCATAAAATTGTATTGACAGTGCACTGTCGTTAGTTTTGCTCCATCTCTCCCGATCGAGATGAAAAATTCGAAATTTCCGTCCTCCGCTGCAGCAGACTGCACTGCAGCTGCATAATAGTGTGTGCGAGACAGACACAATGCAGCAGTAAACTCCCCAAATCGCGTACACATAATATATATTGTATATAGAATCCTACTGACCATGTTAAAATTTTATATATATATAATATATTATATAGTTATATAACACATAATATCTCTGATAATATTATATGCAAGTAGGTATATATATATATGTATATTATATATTATAATATTGTAAATGCAACGCATTATTGTGACAATATCCATTACAAGGACCGACGACAGATTTAATATATATATATGACATAATATGACAACAACAACAAAAAACGGTTCTGTGGGCGTAAGACGAAAACCATAATATTTTACGCGCGTCTCGCACACAAACAACGCGTAGTACTATTAGGCATATCGTACACGCCCCGCATTACATTGGTATATACGTAGGTACCGTGGTATATACGCGTTACCATAAATTATTGTAACATATTTAATATTATAGTGTATAAGCGTGTTAAATACCACAGGCTGATAACATAAAACGAAATACGCGTACCCTCTCGTACCATGCGTTCAGTATATAAATTATGTCCGTGTCTATATCGCGTGTAAAATCGTTTTGCGTTTTAATTAGAAAGTGAACGGCGCGCGGCGATCGCCTTTGATCGGTCGTCGCGGTTAACAGCGTTATAATAATATATCGTATTATTATTGTTGTTATTATTATTATTATTTAATATTTTACACTCGTGATTACCAGCTGTATACCGCGGTCACAGCGTGCCCACTATAATACCTAATAATAATCATATTATTATTATTATTGCCCTGGTTATCCGCACCGATCTCTTACATTATATCGTCCGCCACCCGTTCCTGATAATTACTCGTGCCGCGTGCGTTCGGGATGCTCCACAACAATTTATCATAACCCGTCGTGATAATTACTCGTGCCGCGTGCGTTCGGGATGCTCCACAACAATTTATCATAATATTGTGTTCACCTGCTTTCACCCCGTGAAATCCCGATGAAAACGTCCCGTGGTGTCGTGTTTTTTTTTCCTGACGTCGACACCGAATCTAACGCGATTTTATCACTGCGGGCGTCGTATTCAATTAAGATAGGAGGGACCTATATATTGCTGTGACCTGTGTGACATTATTCCGTTTGAATAAAAAGTCATGTGATATACGAACTGAGGAAACGACTAAAATTGTATTTTATACATCCGCACGAGGAGTAAGCGAGTACGATTAAATTGCGCATTCTCTCTGTGCCGGAAAATGTAGAAAAAATTCTGATTAGTAGGAACTACGACCCAATCGGTGGTACCTAAGCCTTATTCGCGTGTAGAACGGCGTTCGTAAAAACGAAAACTCAGCGTTCGCCGTAACAATAATACGTCATGCCATAATATTATAATGTATCGAAGTCGGAAAAAGATATGACCCGCTAGGAAATTTGATACATCTATAATGTCGGTGTTATATTATGCAAATGTGTATGAAATATTTGGTATCACCTATGTGTGCAATACAATAGCATCGAAAACTGCCGTCGTCGGATAGCGCTGTGAAAACGATATCGCATATTATGATACCGATACAGAAAATACCTTAAGGAAATCGGCCTACTCCCTGGGCCCGCGGGCACTACAACACGACGACGGTTCGATATTATATTATTTCGCGATGGTTCGCTCGTACATAATATTATTATCAAATATTATGTGAATTGCGAATGTACCTACGTCATTATAAAATAATTATGTAATGACGATTTGACGCCCACTGCAGCAGCAGCAGCAGTGAATAATGCATATAATAATAATAATTGTTTAATAATGTGTACAAATGACGTACGGTACATGTTATAGGTAATACGGATGACGATCGTACGCGACATGTCGTCGAATATAATATATTATATTCATTCCGATTGCAGACTGCACTGCACAGAGCACATAATAATATTACATTATTAAATAGGTACTCGCGTATTATACCGTATTTATGTACTGCGTGTAATCGTTTTATCTTTTACGTCAGAAACCGCATCGTGCATTGTTATTTTTACGCGTTTAATATATTATATTATATATATAGGTACACGGCATTACACACACGCGCACGAGTGGAGGGTGTGAAACCTATTATTACTGTACAGGCGGTTTATAGAGAGAATTAAACCATTACAGGGTTGGACGACGATGATCGGACGCCCGGGGGATCCGAAAGAATAATAAAAAATAAATATAATAATCGAAACTACCCGAATTATTCGTGTCCGTCGCGCGCGTAGGACGTACGCAGCAATTTTATTAAGATTTCATCGCGTTTTCAGATCGTAGTGGCGGTCTTTTCGCGGCCGTTTCAAATATGGACTTAATATAATATATAATAATAACATCAGATACCTATATAATCTCCGCCCTCCGGACAATGTGCGATACGAATAAAGAAACATAATGACGTATATTATAATAATGGCATTCGCCGACGAATCTGAAACGCGTACGATAATAGCACGATATATTATACGATGACGATGCCGCGTGGCTTGCGGGTGGAAACGACCGATGACGAATGCGCTTATCATTCCGCCCGGATGGAGGGGATATCATAAATATGACCGAAAGCCCCGCGATGATCGCCGAAATCATTATTCCGGCGCTTTTCCGCGACGAACGAAAACTATAATATTATATATATTATATTGTTGTAAACAAAAAACTGCCGTTTTCGGGCGCGCCGGCATGTCGGAGCTATTATATACGATGTATTCGTATTGTGGCGAGTCGCGTTTCGAAAGACGGAAAAAAAGTTTCACCGCGACCGGTCGATTTTCCTCGTGGCGGCACACATCCGGTATCCGGCCCCTTTAGGAAACTCGTCGCACGAGACCCCGTTTGTCATCATTTTTTTTTTCATATATATCTTATCGGCTCGACGACGACGTCAACGATTTATAATATTATTATTATTATGCCATCAGTCGACTGTATTATTGTAATAGTTCCTATATGCTCGTAGGTATTTGTATATATATATATAATATATCTACAACCTTAACGGTATAAGATCTCTAAATATTTTGTATGTCGCGCGGCGGGGTAGGTCGTGACGAGGACGACGAGACGCGTATCATAAAAATAATATTATCATATCTATATGCGCCGGCTCGCAAACGGAATACGAAATGTAATAATATGACGTATAAGTAATATAATAAAATTATTAAACACAATGTGAGACTAAATAATATTATAATGTATTATAAGCTCGTCGTATATATATATATACGAACATTTATACCGTTTATCAGACGCATACGCTACAATAATATAACAATAATAACGATATTATTATAATATTATAAAATATGTTATGTGGCACGAGTGATGTCAACTGTTATATAGAATAATATCTTCGTCACCAAGTCGAACGCAGCCCATTGCCCACGATATTATACGTATGATATATAGTGACGCGGAAAGGGGAAAACAGTGCACGACTTGCTCGCGATATGCACCGTACGCGTTGTTGTTATTAAAAAGTCAAACGGAGAAAACAATTTTATTTATATACGAAACCTGTTATAATAATATCATATTATTATTATATTGTGATGTGTATATTTTCACAGCAGTTGGTTTTTGTCGATGTCAGGTCACCGCCTACGCACACCGCAGCAGCAGCAGCTCGTCGCATACGATACGCTATTAAACAGAATCATCATAATATAATATTATATTATACTCTGTTCGTCGTTCGATAACGCGAATATGTGTCACATAAACTCATAATCGTGTATGGTTTTGATATTGTGGTATATATATATTTTATTTGAAACGACGTTTATGCTGTGATATTCCTCTGGTCTCGCAACACAGCACTGTAAAATAATAGTATATATTAATATATATATATTATATAATTACTATCAACACGCATAATAATTTTGCGCGGTTTTTTTGAATATTTTACTATAATGTGCAAATAATATAAATCTCGACGAGCGACTTGCAGCGATAATTGTCGCGGTTTGTGCCTTCACTCTGTGCTCTCGCGATCCCGCACAACAACAACAATAATAATTAATAATTAACCTCGCCACCTGCAATTTTATTCGGGAGAGTGCAGCACGTGGCGATAAATTGAACGTTAATTTTCGTCACCACGGATTTCACACACCGCTTGCCGTGCCTACACTATCGAGTCGAATGGCGGACGGTATAGAAATTCCTCGCCGGATCGGTCTAAATGTGACAATATCGTCGTCACTGCGGTCGAAAGCCGTGCACGTCACACTCGCTTTTATAAACATGTTTACGGTATACATATCGTTTCTCGCCGCGCTGGGATGGTTTTTTTTATTGGTCTCGTTCGTGCCGATTCCGAATCCGGTTTTACGGACCATATAGTTTTTGCCGTGACACTCTGCTCCGGCGAAACCGTACCTATACAACTCGCGTGTACTATTATTATTATTATTATTGTCGTTGTCGCGCTGCGCATATTTTCGACCCGAGGATTTCGAGACCCGCGGGGTGGTCGTCGTATTGTACGCGTTTGTTTCGACAAAAAAAAAGTATATTATGGTATACAAGGGCGTCTACGTAGTAAGGGGGACGATACTCGTCACTATACCTGGTGTGAATTTCAAATGATTTGTTTCATTTTCGTTTATTGACACGGCAATATATCGTACATAATATTATTTACCGATTTAAAAAAAAAAATCGTAGTATTTAAAGAGCAAATACGTATAATATAAACCGACAGCGGAATCCGTTCTCCTTAAAAAAAAAAAAGGAGACGTCGGCGGACGTCCTTGCGGTCGGAACAAAAAGCTTACATTACTCGTGTATATAGGTAAGCATTGTTGTGGGTAGGTCGTATAGGTATGTACCTATTATGTGTTTGCAGGTTAACGCGTTATAATCGGGTCGCGCGCGTATTGTCCGCGTTGTTATAATATAATATAATAAATTACATACACGTCTCGTTATAGTTATATTGTGCACGTTTAATCTGTTTGAGATGCGCCGACGTGGGTCCTCTGTAATAATGACGGACAATATACGGTTTGGTCGGCGTTACGATGACGTACGATATACGCAGGTCGGACCGACAACAATCTCGCGGATGAGACCTGCAACCCGAATTTGGGCGAGTGGTGAACGGTGATTAGGACGAGGGGTCTATATAATAACACAATATACTATTTTGTATTGCTCGTATTGTAGAGAGTCATGTAAAATGTCATGAGTTTAGTTTTTGAATCGTTTCTTCGGAGGAAATCACCAAAGATATGTTTTCTGAAGTGTACGGAATATAAAAATAATGACATATTCACAACTCGAGTTCATCTATTGGTATTGCAGGTTATAATAATCACGGTGTAGCCCTTTTATTAAAACAAAATCTACGTAAACAAAAACTGCATATTGCTAAATATTTCCACTGAGAAAATACTTCCAGTGACCAGCGTTTTCCCATTTATATCACTGTAATTATTAATAATTATTGACGACGTTCTACAGAGAACCACTGCGCGCCTGTAAAAACTACGCAGCAGTCGACACCACACTGCATGTCCACATATTATTTTAGTATATATAGATTATAGGTATGCACTCCGCGGCTTGGTAGAATGCACATATACATATTATACACGTATCGTCATCGTATATGACACGTGTACAATACGATAAAATAATATATCATTACGTTTAATTATCATTATCTTCGACGACCCGCGTCTCTATGAGATCCACTGCGGCGGGATCGCATCGACGCGAAACGTTTGGGCGTAAAAATAATTGGTCCAAAGGCGGATATTTCTACGCGCGGGTCGCCCGCGATGACGGCGATAATAATAATTTTACACGCATAATAATATTAATATTATTATTAGCCGTTCCTCTGTCGCAGCCCTCGTCCGGGTACCTGCTGTCGCCGACAAAGACAAACCGCCCACACGACGAGCGAGCGAGCGGATAATAATGATATTTATGTATATAACGACTATATATTATATTTATAAAAGTCCACTGTATATGTGTACGTCGTGTGTATATTTAAATCACACGGCCGTGCACTGCGGCGGCGGATGTCTGACGCGGCGCGATCGACTAACCGGAACGTCCTAGGTAGGTGTTGATGGGCGATGGTAGAGGGAGGGGGACGATGGTAGACTTTTAGGTTAGGTCTCCGAGCGAACGCAAGTTCCGGCGCACGAGACACTCAAGACGTGACGAAAACTTTTACCTTTTCCGACAAGTGCGAGCCAACGTTAAAATTTCAACCATGCGGTTTTACGCCGACGATAATATCGTCGTCGAATAACAATATATTATAGGTAACATTCGAATAATAACGATGTGCCATACCGCGATACGCTTTGGGTTCACGGGTCGTGTGTTGTGTCGCGCACGAATTAAAACAACAACAAAAACCCCATCACACACGAAACCCCTTCGCGCGACAGCTGAATTATATGGTTGGTTTTTTTCTATTCCCGACGTCTGGGATATTATGTGCGTATAATATTATTATTATATGTTATAATGTGTGTGTACGTACACGACGTAATACGACGCTATTATAACAATAATTATTATTATATTATACGTTATATGCTGCAGACGGCGCATATATATATATTATATTTACCCGTTCGCCCCTTGTATTATATTATATCCTCTCGGTATATACATATAGCCACTGTCGTTTGGCTTTAAGCCGGAAATTATGCGGACCGAAAAAATATTGTTAATTATAGAATAAAAAAAAATAACAATCGAAACTCGCGTAGTTTGTGCGGGGGAGGGGGTGGGGGCGTGATGGAGATCCGCGTTCGCATTATTATTCTTTCGACATTTCGAACACACGCGTTTCAATGCAACGATATGTTTTCAATTCTAACGGGAATTCGTGTCCGCGCGCCGATGGCATACGTGTCGACGGTTTAACTTTTCTGGGGTAAACGCAAATATATATATACCGATGGCAACGAGTGGCGTGGATCTGCCCGGTCGTTGGCGAAGCACACTTATATTATATTATTATTATTGTAAACACCCGATCTGATCGATCACAGCCGTCGGCGGTACTTGTGCACACGATAATAATATAATATAATAATAACCCGAAACGAATCGAAATGACTGACTGCTGCTGCTGCTTCTGCTGCAGTTGTTCGAAAACGCATATTATATATATGCAGTATTATATAATGTACCTATGACACGTGCAACTGTCGAAAACATTTCATTCGTTCCAACTCTAACTCAATCACCCACACACTCTTTGTGCGTGTGTGTGACCCTCTCTCTCCAAGCACACAATATGTGTGTATTATTTTATCAGGCTGTATAAGTGCTCGAGCAATCCGTCTCGCCGTTTCCGTCGCCCCGTATGTACAACATCATCGACGGTTTGATTTTCGTGCCGCCGAAGCGTCGTACATTTATAATATGACTTTGAACATCTGTTCCTGCAGTGCGTCTTGTACACACACACACACACACACACACATATATATATATCACTTTGGTATGTACCTATATACACGCCGGTACATACGTATGTACATATGATGTATATTTAAACGCTCAAGTCCCGAGGGTCCAGCTCCTCCTCCTTCTATATCATTACTGCCATCACACATACATATTATTATATATTTATATTATAGTATTCTCTTTCTCTCTCATAATTTATTATCGTTTAAATCGCTGTGATTGATGACGCACGGGGCCAAATAAGCAGAGCTATTGGTATTATTTATTATTCTATAATATAATAATGCGAGCGAGCGGCGTCGGTGGACTGTATAACGGCTGAGTGATCTTTTACAGAACGAAATCAAAAAATACCCTCCTCGTCACGAAAATATGTTCTTCTCGCACAACGCTTAAAAACTCGATCTGGTTTCACTGCCCATCATTGCCCATTTATATATATATATATTATACATGTACTCGTTATATATTTTCTGATGAAATTGATATACTCATCGACAGACATTTAATACAGTACATAAATACGACATTACGACTACGAGTTACGGCGCGTTCAGTCGAGTATTTTGTTATTAATCGTCTTTTAATTGGTATTTTTTATTAGTGGCTATATCATTCGAATGTTTGATTTATATTTGCTCAAACGAGGCCGACGACGAATATATTATTATTACCATTGTTCAATTCCGATCGCATCGTATAAACAATAACAATAATGCTGTAGCAGCGTGCCAGAGTTATACCTATATAATGAAAGAGAATAATAGTAAGAAAAAGAGAGTCGCTCGTGCCTATAATACAACAGCGACGACGCCACCGCGGATCGATGACGGTTTTCGAGGATATAATATATTATTATCATCCTAATTATTATAATGATAACCGTAGGGCCGCAGTGACAACAGATGGTCGAATCGAAATCACTACGGGACGAGTTGGATTTTACCGAAAACGACGGGTCGATATTATTATCAAAAACAACAGCATTATTATATTATCAGATCATATATAAATATTATCATTATATTATGTACGCCGGGTGTGTAACTAGCTTAAATTACAGGTCTCCGCGGGTCACGTATATGTTATATTATTATGTGTACACGCGGTTATTATAATATATACACACAATAATGTAATAATGCTGCACCAACAAAATGGTCCAAATAAAAATGATATTCTTGCAAGTACCCATACACGACACGAAAGTGTTTTACGACATTATATTCTGCCCCCAAACACGCACACACACTGCAGCACGCATCGAATGCAATATTTTACGATGAATATTATAACATTGTTGTATACATTTTTTGCAAATTGTGGTGTGATGTATATACTATATTATATAATCGGTAATTGGTAATCGCAGGTATTTTACTACACAATATATAGGTATTGTGTAGATTATATACATTGTAAACGTGCCCCGGGCCGGTATTTAGGAGCACTCGAGTAGGCAATTGGCGATTGAAGTGCGATGAAGTCCGAGGACAGCGGTAAAGTCTCTATTATGTTTTGCTCTTCGCTCTGCACTATTCACAGTCAACAACCATAATGAACCTATATAGGGGCGAATATAGTGCTGTGTTTTCGATGTATTAGTTTGTTACGAATTTCAATAATAATAATATTAATTAAGATACATATAGGCGGTAGGTGCTGTTTTACTTAGGTGTATCTATGATTATCTACATTTTTTCGATTTGTGGTGACTGCACTGCTGAACTTGACCGTTAAATTAAAATCCAAATAATAATAGTTATATATTGTAACCGCACCGAGTTAGTATTATTTTGGGTTTTCTTCGAGATTTTGAAGAAAAAAATAAAAAAAAACACAAAAATCGAACGAGAAGAGAATTATCGTGGCCATGCTCCTAATAGATATTTAATTATCGTGTGGACTAAACAATCTTATGTTAGATACCTGCCATTAAATAACATATTATAAAATAGCACTTGTTAAGTATAAATAGGAGTGGCAATTTTTTTCCGTTGCTCCTGGCGTCGAATTTTCTAAACTACGAGCATGGCGTGGCCCCGCACAAAAACGACTTTTAGTGTAGGTAAACATTATACACATTATAATATTATAAACACAATATATCGTGTTCGGAAATCGTTATCGCGCCGCGACGTATATAATTGTCGATATCTCCTGCAGCGTGCTATCGACTATCAACGTTATATTATATGCGTGTTATTCCGATTTTTCAATAATAAAAAAATGTATTATGTACCTACCTACCTGCCTACTTGTAATATTTCTGACTGACACTGCAGAGACGTATGTCCGTAAATCTGTGTGTGTGTGTGTGTGTGTGTGCGGGCGCGCGAGAGTGGAAAATCGTCGACATTCCTATCGTCGGTGCGGACCGGCTGGCGTCCGCTAAACATAATATTATACATCTATATAATATGCTTGTGACAACCGTGCTTCATGTTATAATAATAATAATAATAATAATAATATGTGTTATAAACACCCGACCGGGTTACCTACGTAAAAGAATTTAGAAAAAAAAAAAAAAAAAACAAATCATATATTATTATAATATGTCGTCGGTTCGCCGCCGTCGGGTGTTGCGAGCGCACGTTGTAGGTACATAAACGCGCGCGCATAATCGGTGGGAAAACTTGTTCGCCTCTCTTTCCGGCCAACGAGATTTACATAAATGGCTTGTTGATATTATTTTCCCCCTTCGCCCAGCTCATATATGTGCACACAAAAGCGCGCTCGTGTGTGTGTGTGTGTGTACACCCCGTGGGCGTTCGGATTATCATATTATAACTAATAACGTTTTCTTCGGGTAGGACGTCGACAAAATAAAAAAAAAATTTTTTATAAAAACGCGGTGGGCCGATTATCATTATTATTATTATTATTGGCCCGGGTTCGACCTGTATGTCTCGTTTCCGACCTGAGCAAAACCCACACTTTTGGAAATCACGACAACAACAACTGCACTGCAGCCTAGCTGTATATCATACCTATAATATCATCGTGTCCCTTCCTTTTCCTTTCCGTCTACATGGCGGCAGCGAATATAACACGACTTAATGCTAAACGACCGTGTCCGACCTCCGCGGAATAGTGATAATATAATAAAATAAAACGTCCGTTAAATCTAAACAACGCCGCGGCCGCGATTGTCCCGCGTGGATGAATAATAATTTTACAAGCTGCTGCAGCACATATATCTGCGAGTTGAGATACTTTTAACAATATACCTATATGACGTGTACAATGTTTTTTACGCACCTATGTGCCTAGGTATAAACATGTGCGGTTAGGTGACGGTTAAAACGCGATTTCGATTTTTTTTCGCTCGGCGTATACTTATCTTATCGTTTTGTTTATTTTTTTACTCTATTATACGTGTGCGTATTATGTGTACACGACGAATGGCCGCCGAGCAGTTCGTTACACCCCATTAGTGTATTGTTCTCGCCGACGTGCGATGCAGTGCGTATATAGACTGTATAGACACGCTGCTGCTGCTGCACTCAGGACGAAGGATAAAATGCAGGGGAAATGTGAAAAAAAATACACTTTTGATTCGATCTAGGATTATAAAAATTAAAAAAAAAAAAAACGTCTTTTCGCGAAAATCGTATATTTCTTAGGGCCGCCTTCTCGTCGGCAAACGCACTCGCTTATTAGTTAGGCACAACAATACGCGATATATGTATATAGGTGCAACGATCCTGTTATGGGTAATAATATTATTGTAACGTAATACTAATCGTATACGATTTTATTTCATATAGGAAAAAATGAATGCGCTTTGCTAGTCGTTTTTTTCGCAACTCATACAATATGATGAAGACCTGCAAGAGCAACAACATCATGTAGACATCTCCATATTTTAGTTGAATTTAATTTTTGATTGCACATTATTATTTAAGAAAAACTAGTCGTTTGGTGCGACCACCTGCAGACATTTCCGAATGTTAAACGCAGAAATATATAAAATGGCAATGAGATGTCTGTTGTCACTCACAGGTTTTAACGTTTGGCTGCACAGTAAATTTCGTAGTTCATAAAAACGGATACATTTTTCGGCGGAGTAACTATATAGGTACCTGAATATAGGTGCAATTAAGTCATCATAAAGTCACTCGTTGCTAGTCGATTTTTTGGCGAAATTCGTGTCATATATTGCATATTATCTGTGGTAGGTATACACACCTATAAACGCGGAAGATAAGGTGGAATACCTTTATAGGGTCCAAAAGTACGTATCGTATGGGTCGACTATATAATATATAATAAGTAATAATAACTGCATCAGACCATTTCGTCGCAGTTGGGAGATGATCGCCGTAAAAGGATATAAGCCGCGTACATTATTATATTTTATATCGTATTAAATCGCTGGCACTCGGCACTAATTATTACCATGTAAGGTCGTTTATTAGTCGGTATAAAATTTAATTAAACGTGATAAATCGCTAAGACACGGTGTGCAGCAGCAGCCACCCGCACGGCACGCCCGCAACTATCGCCGCGTGCAGAGTTTTGAATAAAAAGCAATTATTATCTACATAAAACGCTAAAACGCTGCATAGTATATATATATATAGCTCATGAGTAATAACTACTAACAAGTATCTACATAATAATATGTATTATATTGTATACACGACAATACGCAGTACACGTATAGGAATATTGCCAAAACGAATAATCGCGGTTGACGGCGTACCTATATTTATATTTCAATAACATTTACACATTATAATTTATGTGTTATTAGAGTGTGTGCTCGCCGTTTGATAGTATTTTATTTGGTATGATGTGTATATATTGTATTCTATAGGTAATGAGGTATTACGAAAGCCGCGCAAATACTCGAACCAATCATACAACTAAGAAGTACATGAAATATTGTCAAGTCGTCACGTAAAACTGTAAAAGTATAAGGTTTTCGGATTTTAATCAGTTTTTATCCTATATATTATTGTATTTGATAATAATTGAGGTACAAACTCATAACTAAAAATCAATATTAGGTACAGCATAATAGGGAAGTACAATATTTGATATTTATCAATTATATTATTATTGACCGTTGTCTATTATTTAATAAGTTGCATTGTGCACATATTGTATAGGTACACAATATGTGCAGAGTGTTTGACGAACGAAAAACAAAAAAAACGACCGACAATTTTTTACCTCACAATTATATATTTATATTATTCCCATATAAATTATATCGATACGTAACACATGATATCATCTTAAGCATTATTATGTCATGCATTCTTCGCAGAGTAATTATTATTATTTATGTACGCAATTTTTTTTTCGCATTGCACTTTACAGCGATCAAGGTTTAAATGAAATCACACTGTCCGCGCGTATGGTCGCGGTTAATATGTGGGAACGTAACAGGAGACGGTTTTTTTCCTCGCCCGAGCGCATATTATTATAATATTATCATTACAGTTTTCTGTCGCATAATAATAATATGCAAAACCCGCACCGGCAGATATTGCGCTGCTGCTGCTGTTATTTCAGGCTCAGTTGGGCGAGGAACGTCCCGCAACAATGACAGACGGATCGAGAGAGAGAGAGAGAGAGAGAGAGAAATGATATTAAATTGCACGTATCGACGCCGTAGGAGTGCTGGGCTGCTGGTATATATATATATATATATGTATATTTAGGTACGTATATAATATGATGTACACGAAAACGCATTAAATCGTTTGACCTTTTTTCTCGGTGAACATAAAAAAAAAATTGCGACTAATAACACTATAGAAACGAGGAGCAGCTTTAATATACACACACGCCCACTATACACATAATATTATACTATAGTGTATCCACACCTTTAATTTCAGGCTATCGAACGATTTTTTTCGACCAACGTTCGACAGCTCAATTAATACATAGACACGATATAATGGGCTTCTCCCACGACGTTTTCGATCTGTTTTTCCATAATATTTGTACGTGTCGATCGAAAACTGCTCACCGCGCGGTTGCGACACTGCAGCTACAGGTGGCCCACAGACCTGATGATCCATATTAGTCGTTTGTGTAGCAACTCGAATATTATAATTATTCGTATATGGTTCCAATATTGTTATACTATACTATGGGAAAAAATCGTGTCTGTTGCTCGACCGAAAAAAAAGAAAGTTATAATCCTCATGTTATTATAATAATATGATATTATATAGTTTAACGATCGTTTTTTCGAAGAAAAGGCGAACGAAATATGCGACGCGCGCGTGTTGTTATATATACCTACGAAGGTATATATTTAAAAGATGATTATTAAACTATTACTATAAGACATCGTGTCGATATAGGTATAGGCAACTACGCGAATATATATATATAGTTGCGAAGCGTTATTGCATGCCTATAATATTATTATTATACACTAATATCGATTAAATGTTTATACGCCGCGCATTACGCGCGTTTACGACGTTTTAATGACGAAAACGGTGTGTGCTTACGCCGCGATAGCTACACCCAAAGTAGTAAAATAATATGTTGTTTCCAATATACCTATATACCTATATACTGCTGTTGTAATATCCTTGTTTGATCCAGATTAATAATAATCATAACAACGATATATATTTATATATATTATAGGTACTTTGCTATGCGCAATTATTTTTTTAAACTATTATTCCTCTACAGTATATTATGGTTCGTATTACGAACGTCCAGTCTTGTAAAGTACTCAAGCAAAAGTATTCGAATACTTTTTGGGCACGTATTTTAAATACAGTAGGTACCTGTATGCTAAATACAAAATCGAGAACTTATAGTCATATATATTTTTACTGTGAATTATACTCAACTGATATCAATTCTTCGACAGATAAAACATAGGTATTAGGTATATAAGCATTTAATAGTTGGACCAAATGATACAATTTAACATTTTCTAAAAACGAACGTAACAAATATGAAAATTGGTTCTGATAAGGCGAAAAAATTAATCTATGAAAACTTTGGAAATATATTTGAAAGTAATTGAAAATATCTACAAATCCTTTTAGTTTTACAGCAGAGTATTTAAATAGGTAGGTAGGTACGTATTTTAAATCATTTTCAAAATAAGCATATGTATCTGCGCAGCTAGTACACTTGAATACTTTTAAAAAGTATCTTTTACAAGACTATATATGTACCTACGCATAGGTATAGCCAATAACTATTAAGTAGAAAATATTACAATATATAAATAGTTGATACGTCTATGTTTGTATACACTCCTCTAGGTTTAAGTATACTAGACACGGCTAATGGATTCGCAAAATATTGTAAAAATACGACTACGTCACAGCGGTAATAATATATGTTCCCGGCATAAAATATGAAAAGCGACATGCCGTTCGGCAAATTGGTCGATTTCGTGCGAACGGAAACGACGAAGAGCGCCGCGGTTAACCCCGGATACCGCGAATTGTATACCTACATACTTTTGTATATTGCAGTTATACGGTGTATAGTAATAGTTTTCGGGTAGGAAAAAAAAATTCAACCGTATGACGTTAAATAATCGTATTTTTTTTCCCCCCTTTTTGGCGTGGTCAGCGTGATAACAACATTATAATAGTATTATGCGAAATGAAAAACGTCGACGAGCTGCTGCTGCTATATATATATAGTGTGTGGCGTGTCGTGAAGGGGCAGAGGGGGGGGGGTTCTGCCGACCGCCGATCGAACGGCTAGATAGGTACCTATCTATATATACATATATAAGTCTGCTACAGGCCGCGGAATATAATGTACATTAATATAAGCTATTACTTTATAAGGCGTTTCCTAAATGCGGCACACGACCGAATTGCGTCGTGTAATTTTCGGATTTCCGGCCAATAAAGCGCACGCCCACCGGTATGTATAGGTATGTGCGCCGCGAGGAGACGGATCGCTGCAAAAAAAAAAAAAAACCGTGTAAACCTTTAGATAATAATATTATACGTTACATACATCATCATCACGCGTGCGGCGGTGACGACGATAATAATAATATTTATTACCGACATCAAACGAATATCGATCGGCGTGTTGCGAAAACGCAAACGCGTACGAAATCCTAATGTCGCCGCCGACGCCGTGGCGAAACACTAGAAATTGCTGCGAATAATTTTACTCGATATTGGCGTCGATATTGATTTCTGGTGAAAACGAGTGGAGCGTTCGAGATGCGGCACGCGTGCGGGACACGAACCATACAATACGTACAGAAGTATATCGTAACGATTGCAATCGATAAACAAAAAATTAATATGTGGCTTACACGTCGATGAAGTGTTGCGAACAAAACCCGATTGAGACTTGAGCGGGCACGTGCGCGGGAAAAAAATTTGCGGGGCGGTTTTATAAATATTATGATCAATTAGTAGGTAGGTAATCGTACAAATATTGAAAGTAATCACGTGAAAAAAAAATTTTCGATAAATCCTTTCGGAGTCCTTTCCGAACCGTCAGACACTTATACGCCGTCTTGCGGTTATACGTGGCTGGACGTGGCGAGTGCTACCGCACTATAGTTGTACAACTCATTCCGTTGACTGATATAACGTAAGATAATTTTTTATTCTGAATTGAATAATGTTGTATCCATTTATATTTTATATATATATAAGGCCGACGACATTCCACGATTTTCCTTATTCGAAACACCGATAACCATAATACATATAACGACGATAAAGAATTGTCCAACGTTTGGGTCACAATCTATATATTATAGAACCATCGTAAAATGTCCAAATCTTAAAGTATAAAAGTACAACTTTCGTTGCCTTTTTCCGATTTCCCTGCCGCCGCACTATACTATGTATATACTATATATACGTTATAATAATAATAATAACAAGAACATTATCGTTCATCGCTGCACCGCACTATATATATATATATTATACATCCAGTGCAGCTTCCTCGGAGGAGATTACATCGCCAAATGCGTTCGGGTCTGGTCTGGCGCGTTCCCTCGTCGCCTTCGAGTCGCCTACCGTGCGTTCAATTATGATGGTTATCTATATCGTACTGGTATACATAATACGGTATAACTACCACCCGTTCGACGCGCACACAAAATAGTAATGATAATCGTACACGCCTTCGATGTGTAAAAAAATATACCTAACCCTCGACGACTGCCGCAACATGGCAGCAGTTTGTCGCAGAAGCATTACTGCGGTATATTGCGCAATCTGTAGTGTCGAATACGCGTCTGTCGGGTATAGTTCGCCCTACCTGTGGATCGTCTATCACGTGTATTTTTTTATTTATTATTTTTTGTCAAACTTTGATAGGCATCAGCGCTGACTGAAAATCTGTTACACAAACTACAATGACTACTAGTCGAGTTCGATCGGACGTATTGACACGAGGCGGCGCTATAGTTCACGGAGTTACGTATAAATGCTGTCTTTGAAAATTTTGAAGAATTTTCTTTTGTGGCACGCCCAAATGATAGAATTAAAATCACGTATATTTTTTATGAATCTTCGTCATTGGTAATAGTATATGGTATCTATATTATATTTTATATTAAAAATCCAAGTTAAAATATTCTTGAAATATCGATAAAAATATACAGGCATTCCACCGAAATAATCCAATCAATAAAATCAAAATATATAAGTACATAAATGTCGTATAAACCTGCTATATATAAAGTTATAAAAAAATAAGATATTATTTATTTGTGTTTTAAAACATTCCATACATTTTTTTTAACACTATTTTTATTACGAGTAACTTGTAACCAGTGCAGGTGGTCTGACATAAAAAAGTTGATTAATATAATATTAATGTAGTAACAATATAACATACATATATGTATACTATCAGTGGTAAATTAATAAATTGCTCACTATCGTATGATACGAATTGCTTCTATACAGTATTCATCTCTTGTGACATTTTCACCGAATAAGTCGCTCGAACCAGCTGGCAGCTCTCTCAGCCCGCTAATCGTTCACAACCTTCAACTATGTCCAATGACGTTGTTCGTCATAAATTTTCCGGACGAAAATAAGCGGTAGCGCTCGGAAGTCGGTGTCCGATCGCGGCGAAAAAAAAATCAAATTCAATAAAAACGGCGAGGTGTAAACCTTGAAACACCCATACGGAGACCTCATGCCGTTTCGCAACCAGTATTATTATTGCTATTTTTTACCCGTCGAACTCGCCGCTCGCGGACCGGACGCGTACCTCGTGTGGGATCGAAGGCGCATTTATATAATAATATATCATGGACACATCTTCGCTCCGTGTCATTGAATGCCGTTCGGATATATATACCATAGCCATGTACAATAATATATTATATGGGTTCGTTTTTTTTTGTCGTTGTCGTTGTCGTTGTTTTATCGTGCCCATATGATGTGCCGGCACTTTTTTTTTCACTCGTCACAACCTCGACGACCGAAAAACGTCGCGCGGTGTCCGATTTCCGTCGGGTAAAATATCTGTTTGCGCATACCTGCGTGTACCCACCTCCCTATACACGCGTATAATACGAGCGCAGTGTAAACATGACATAATTATTATTCGACAGCGTGTGTGCGTTCAAATTGACGGGGGCAAAAAGCGTACTAACATATACGGTCGCGGTCGTGACGTATATATATATAATACCTATACAGTACGATGCGATTGCGCACGCCACAGACGAGACTGTATACAGACGTATAGGCACCTACACAATAATAATATGACGTGTGTGTGAGTGTGTGTGTAGGTACGGGAGGATGATACGAGAAACTCGTAAATACCGTAAAATTCGAACGTACAGAGATCGTATCGCCTCGTAACACTTAAAATAACAATATAATAACATCCGTTATTAATCGGCGTCGTGTGCATAATATAATATATTGTGCGTACCTTTTTGTACGTATAATAATAATAATAATAGTAATAATGTGTACACAACACACAGAGTACCTATATATATGTAATATAATTGCCGGGGTGCGTACGTAATATCATAATGCGCGTCACGGCGAAGCGTTTGGGTGTTATTTTTTTATTTTTTTACGGATATACGACATTTTAGGTTACACGAGGTGCCTATGTGTGTGGCTATAATATACCACGGTACCACCTGTAAGTGTGGGAAAACAAAACGAACCGCGAGGTCGTAAAAAACCCGAACGGATTGCTCGTAAAACGCCGGCCGTGCGCCACAGCCCTCCTATTTGTTATATACACGTACTAAAGTAATAATACTTATGATAATGTGTGCGACCGAAACGATACAGTCGCTTCTTCGGACTGTGCGCGGATGCTATACAGGAACGAGCGGACAAATTCTTACGCATAATTTAAGACGGCGACGCGGATCTTATATATATATAATACGATATTGTGTACCCGTGTATAATATGTGTAGGTATTATTAATATATTTAGTAAACCGTCGCTTCGGGACTTTCTCCGAAACGACAGACGACGACGGGTGCGTGGGGAAAACGCGATATTTAAAAAAAAAAAAAAAACGAGTCCGGTGCATATGAAAATAAAAAAAAAAACACTATATCGTACTCTCTCGATTTTGGTAAAAATGTTCCGTCGCAAAAGCACGACAATAAATATTCACAATTTATACGTATACGCACGAGTGCACGCGTATATTAAACATACTCTACCAGTGGCGCCGACGTCTGTCTTATATGGCGGCGGCGGCGGCGGCAGCTGTATCGCGTGAAAATAAAATCTGAGATAACCAGATAAAGGTACGTCCTATATATAGGTACCACGAACTATTTTTTTTTTTATACCGAATGGACTTTCTGACGAAAATACGATGCCAATTACTCATGTCCAAATTCCAAAAGCACATCCTAAATAGCGTATTATTAGTGTGCCCCACAGACGACCTCGGCCACTCCCGCCTAAATTATACGTACGGAGATCGAATCGCGTTTTTCGCGGAGTTTCGGACGATTATGGTATTGTGCACGCGAAGTGTGTCTTCTTCGACGGCGTTCGGTCGTCTGCCAAAACGGACGTGCGTACAATGCGTTTATCGCAACTCGCTTCCTTCCGGAACTCCACAGGTGCGCGTAGTCTCCGCGACGGAAATGACGCGTTTCAGGTCCCGCGATGTCGTACTGCAATATTAATTATTGTCACCTATACATCATGACGAATAGCCTTCGGCTTTCCCGTCAGCACGACGCATCGTATTGACATCGCGGGCAATTTGCGCGTCCTATACACGTATACCGCTGCACCGGGAGCCGCCTAATACCGCACATGACCGCATAATACCGTGGTATACTCGTGCGCGTACATATTTCGACCTGGGTACGCGACATTATTCCGAAGCGACGTTTTGTCGAGGAAACGCATTTTTTTTTCCGTTCTCCTCCTCGCCCGCAAAGCACGAAATCCGTTGAGCGCACAACGATATTATAATAGTCATCTCTGTTGCGGTCGTCTCGGGGTTGACATTGCGCACCGCTGCCGCAGCTGACGCTGACGCTCGTTAATCAATGTACGCCCGCAGTTAATGTACACACGTCGGATTGTTGTCATTATTATTATTATTTTTATTATAAATGACGTGTTGGAAAGTCGTGTTTCCGTTGACAACCGCGTATATACCGTGGGAGGGTGCGGGATAGGTGTGCTGTTGTGTGTAAGATATTGTATATTATGTGAGTGTTTGTTTTGTCGTGCGGCGGCCGCGGAAGATATACACGTCCTATATATAACTGCTGCTGCCGCCGCCGTCGTCGACGCCGCCAAAACCGCAAAGACCGGCCGAGATCACGCGACCGCGTCGAGTTTTTGTCCGGAAAAGACACGGCGACGATATTATAACAACGACGAAGGCTTTATTATTTGCTATTTCACGACCATATTGTAATCCTCGCAGTCCGCAACACGCCGGTCGTGTATATATGATAGAACGTAATATTACGCTCCTGCTGTCGTTACCACGAACGCGGTACAACATATATACCATATACGATGTATGGGTGTATGATATAGACCACGATGAGTATAAAAAAATAAACCGACCGTCACGTTTTCCAATCACTCTGTTCTGCTTTTGTATATATACTTACATGTATAAATTATTATTACAAGTAAAACGAGCACGCGAGCGAAAATTACACTAAAAGGTTTTTTTTTTTTACAATATATTATATGGGTAGGTTATAATTTGTAGAAAAAAAACATTCGGGAGGTACATAAAAAATGCCGGTATACGAGGTAGCTGATATTATATCTTATACAGTACCTATACCGGTCGTAACGCGTATAGGTACTCGTATTCCTCGTCAATTATAAATCTTTTACGTTTTCCCAGTGTATAACGATATTCCGTAAAGGTATATTAAGTGACATTAAATAAGTATACTTGTAAATTGATATAAATTTATAGCGCGATCGGAGTTTTAAACCCGCTGCAGGTGCCTATTATCGTAAACGGTCCAGTGTGAAGGTCTGTATGCTGGAGGGAAAATTCGCCCATTTCCTCGCGGGTTTTTGATTATATAGAAAAGTCCTACCCCCCAACTGAAGCCGTCCCCGATCGAGACAATACTGCAATATTTGTGCACGGTGGGTCTTCTCGCGGTGATGTAATCTCCATACAAAAGTAAACTATTAACGGCGTTATCGATACGACACATCATCGCTGCCGCCGTCGTCGTCATCGTTCCTCCCGCGGGTGGATCAACAATATTATATTCGATTACGTTTAGATTAAATCGGCATGCACAAAGAGTGAAAACGCGTAAAGGGTGTGTGTGTGTGTTGAATCGCGTTATTTTCCACCGTGGTGGTGGTGTGAAAAAAAACAAGTCTCAAGTATAGGTACAATAGAAAATAATAATAATATGTGGCGCGTCGTACGCATACCTGCGCGATACAATATGACGTGTGTACATAACTGCCATCACGTACCTATATATTATATCCTCCGAGGATTTTATGATATTATTATATTATAATATATGTCTTGTGTGCAAATATAACACTCGAGTCCGCGGTGAGTGTTACGGGTGAGCTCGTCGTGTCCGGGTATAAAATATATGCGTTTTGTCAAAACAGTGGGTTTCGGTCGGTAGGCACGACAGAGGAGGGTTGCAGACGATAAAGGGATTATTGTCGTCGTCGTCGTCATAGTCATAGTCAGCTGTTTAGTCGGGAGAAAGCAGCGCCGCGCATACAATGGGCCCTTTATCCGAGAACATATTATTGTATTATTATTTGTATAATGTTATAATAATAATAATTATTATTATTATTACTATAAAATATATGTTATGATTCTGTGTGCGTTCGAATCCTTTGATGCGCACAGACGTCGTAGGACCCCTTTGTCGTGAGCAATGAGCATATATAGGTCGAATCCTCAAAGTGGGTAATATATATATATATATATAAAGGCGACCAAATCCTTTAAAGACGCGCCGGATTGGCGCTAAACCAACTGACAGTCTTAAATACAATACATAATATTATAGTTATATATACAGTGCATAAAATATACCATATATATCCTTGACATTACGCCCTAACTCTGCGTAGGGGATGTGATATCGGGAAAAGAGTGGCCCAAAAATAGGGTTTATTTCTTTCGCGAAGATGCAGGGTAAGTTGCGTTTTGTCATTATTCATCTTATACAATAGTATGTATCGCGGCCAAGCGGAAGTGGATCGACAAAAAACGTATATAACATTTATTATATTTTTCGTTTTTATAATCTTTATATCAACTGCAGTACCGTCATACACAGTATTTCGATTGTGACCGTCTTAAACCTATATAGGTGACTGCAATAATGGGCCCCAAATATTTTAAACTTTTTAAATTTACTCGACTGCAATATATTATTATCTCTTGACTTCATCACACTTAATAACCGCGCATATAGGTGTATGTAGAAAAATCGTAAATCTATTTTTTTTTTTTACAGAATTAATAAATAGTATATACTTACAGCTGTTGTATAGGTACTTGTATAATTTATAATTTTTCCGTATATAATTTATAGTTTATAATTTTTCCGTATGTTTAATAATTCTTCTGAACCGCATATTATACTGACGTATATTAATCAGATTTTTTTGCATGTATATTTATATTTATTATTGAATTGGTTTTTTAAATCGGTCGGCCCAACCCGCGTGTACTATATTTTACTCGTCGAACGGGTCGTTCGCGGATGGGCGCTTTGAACAGGCGCCAATAATATCGAGTTTCTCCGATATATAACTCGGCGTACATAGGTAGGTACCTATATTCTCTACGGCGTATATAATATTATTTTAATGACGATATGTATATACCTCTACCTATGTCAAACGGGAGGTGCAGATGAATTATTATATGGTATTACACGGGTCGGTACATATACCTCGGTAGTATAATTTCGCAGTCGCGGAAAAAACAAAATTTATAATCTAATATTATTCACGTTCCGATTCGAAGCGTTTAACACGTTTTTTCGCTGTACACATATTATATTTTGCGTACCTATCTGATATGTTTGACATGTTTGCATATTGAAATTCGCACGGACATTCCATTCCTCTCAAAACGTGCAAACATCCGAATGACGCCTATAATCGCTGCACGTTTCCATTCGACTATAAATTATTATGATATATACCTAATATACTGTGAAATTTCAATGTCAAAACATAACTACGACATATTATTATAATGTTAATACGTCGACGAGAGAGTGAACTTACCCCCTCACCCCGTACACTTCGACAAATACAATAATAATATAATATAGTCCAAACTATATATATAAGATATTATCACCTATATAGTTGAGCTATAGTTATATATTTACCGTAGCTTCGTATTTGTACAAGTTATTAGCAGCAATCAATGCGTCGTGCCTGGGAATTTTAAATTGGGTGTGGTTATGGTTATTAGTATAATAATTAGGGTTGGGATTTTATAGCACTAATGATATCACATAAATATATTACTTTAAATATCGCGTTCCGATGTGTGCTAAAAATATGCGATAAAAACGACAAAATGAGCAAAAATTGTGATTCATCACCTTCGATCGGAACTAAAAGCTAAAAAAATCTCCAAATTTGCAAAATTGAATGTTCTGCAATTTCAGTTCTCTGAATTATTATGGAACAAAGCTTACTCTGCAGCTATATAAGAATCGATATGCGCGAGTGCTACAAAATCAGAACCTTATGGTAATAATACATTTAAATGAATTATATGGTATCAAAGTCACACAGTAAGGTATATATGGGTGAAAGAGGGGGGCATAACCTCCCTAAGAGCGCTCCACTGTCGACAAGTCTATCCACAAAATTCGTGAGTTGGCGGTTTCTCACTTATCGTAGACATATTTTTATTTTTTTAACAGGTGTAGGTATATACCGCATACCAGACGTGTCGAGAACCACGTTTGATATTTACGCGGCCCGCCGCAATCACTGTACAAACACACGCGAGTCGTTATAAAATAACATTTTAATATTAGTGTGATATTGCGTATATTATTATATGTACACACGTGTCGGAATTATCATTATTATTACTATTATCATCATCATCATTCATCGTTTTGTTTAATTACGAGCGCCGCACATTCTTCTACGTTATTGTATATTTTAGAGCTGCTGCAGTCGTATAGTATGCGCACGACGCTCGTGCGGCTATAATTCACTTAAAAACAATTTGAGAAATGCATTTTTCTTTCATTTCTTATACATATACCTAACCAACCTTATACCTGCAGCCGCCGCTAAAAAGTGTTATTTATTTGAAGCTATTATTACAGTCACGAGAAAAATGTCCATTAATCTCTTATACACGTCGGTTGTCACGTACAGTTATTTATCGAACTTCTATATTATGCGTTTTCGCTGGTGTAAAATAATACTTTTATATATACAGCATACTAATTACACATATACACACACGCGTATAAATTAGTTTATTGGCATAATTCTTGTACGCAGCATACCTACTTATACGCTTCGGTGAAGTGATACGATCGTTACGATATAAAATAATATATTATGCGTAGTTGTTCCGCTTCAATGGGTTTTCGTCATTGCAAACGAACTGCGAAATTAACGTATCTCAATAATTAGATTGTTCGCGATAGATTGTGTCGCAATAAATATTATAATATATACGTATATTATTATCATATTCTGCGATAATCACGGGCTGTCCGACAATTATAGAATCACTCTTATAAATAAAGGTCAATCGCAGAGATTTATGTGATACGTTTGACAGGTTCCGTGACCAGCTCGCGCGCCCGCGGTGATGAGCTCTAGAGAGAGAGAGAGATGTTTAAGCCACCTCGGCGGTGAAAACGAAAATCGATATTTATTTTATTGGTTTTTGTGGCGAAATTCGATTAGACCCGCGACGCTCATTACAAGAGTTGGGGGCACTTCGTCGTCGGGGACGCGACGAAACAGCTTTCGTCCCTCGTCGGCCGCACGAGGTCAGTATACGACCGAGAGACGTATTAATTTCGACGGGTTTTACGACGGTTTGCAGTGTGCGCCCACAGCAGACAACCCATAACCGAAAGCCAATAACGCCTGCCCTCATTCGTCCATCGATTACCACTTAAGCCGACGACTATGTGTCCCCGCCGCACACATTATTATTGGAACACCATTAGACATCGCGTCGACGGGGACGGGGAAAAAAAATTCTATATCATACTCAAAACAAACACGCCGCGGCCAACCCTCGACACAACACACTGAGTCATATAATGTCCTTCATCCCCCCCACCCACCCACCCGCCCGCGGACCATTGACGTGAGTAGTTAATAACACAAATACACCATATATAGACACATGCATCGTTGTTATTATTATTATTATTATGCTTTTGCGGTCGAGGGTTAAAAAACGCACACGGTTCGAACTATCATTATATTAATATATGTTTTTAATATGCGCAGAGCGGGGTCCGACGGGAAATTCGTTTTTATTCCATATTGTCATTTTTTTTTTTTTATTATGCGCACACTTGAAAATACAAAAGTCAACACCGGTTTTGCCACCCGGGAGTTTATAAACTACACGTAGCTATATACAGCTGCGGCGGTTTTACGTCGTCGTTTGTGTTCAATTTGTTCGACAACTTTATAATAATATATATATATATATATACGCCAGCTACGTACGCGAGGTTCGCAGGGGTACCCAACTCGGTGCGGATAAACGAGTAAAACCGACTGTAATTGCGCATTATATATATACGTATAATAGCTGTACATATAGTGTACTATAATATATATATATGTATATACCGCAACCGTAATATATTTTATAGTGTGCTAGGCGAAAATGGAATGATGAAAAAATCGTCCATTAAGAACAGGTTCTCTTCGTATTGGCCGTGTGTACACGCAGGAAAAACGGGAGCCCGGACCGGTTTCAGCAGGGTAAGGCACACTGCGTACGTGTACGATGGTAGGTACCAATACGATTATTCCGTCCTGCCGAAGAGAAAATACCTCTGCACCGCATCGCACCGGGATTCGACGTTTTTACGAAAATTGCAGAAAACATCGATAAAATGTATACACAAGTCTCGTAGTCCAGGCAATGTCGCGGTCGTTTGTCGCGATACACCTTGAGGCGCGTCCACGCTGCGCGCCAAATGGTCACATGTCAAATGGTATAGCGGCACACCGAGGGCGGATCCGAGGGGGGATATGGGGCGCTGGGGGCGATTGCGCCCCCCCGTCCGTAGAATATAATATTTCGTTAATATTATATTAAAAACCAGCATCGTAAAAACGTTTTCAATTAAAGGACCCCCCCCCCTCCATCTCTCCGCGGACAGATCTCGGAGCACTCCTACGACCTACGTCGGTCGTGCCGCATCCGGTCGATGCCGATCGGGGTTCTCACAGACGTCTCCGGCGTGTTGACACAAAAACTCTGCTGACGGGCAGACTTCGTGCACGCACCGTGCGTCGTTGCACTTGGGTGGTATACCAGTACACGAGCACAGGTATACCTACCTGGTATATACCGGCAGCGGTGGCGGACGTTTCATTACAATAAAAATGATTTGTTGAAAATCCGCCGCCCGTTACGACTGTGTACAGCGATGTTTGCTTTGGACGAGTATTGACCGGCGGCGGCGCGACGTAGCAAAGTGGTGATGGTGAGGGGGGGGGTATATTTTATATAGTGCCGTCTATAGTAGTTGGTAAGAAATAAAACTGGTTTCGAGATGTATTAGGCTCCAAACACATTTTATACCGACAATCCACGACGACGATGACGACGATGACGACGACGATAACAATAATTATATTGTTATATTATAATAATTCATTATAATGACTACCATTCTTCACGCCAAATTAAGGGTTGATTTTCCGGGTAAAGGGTAATCCGTCTCCGTTGAACACTTATAAATTATTATAAAGCGCGTTAAACGGTTCTTAGGACCCCGGAGACGTATACCTTTTGTATCCCTCGCGCCAGTTTTTTCGATTACCTATTCATATGAGATCTGTCTGGCTACTTCTTAAAAATAATAATACTCATATTATACGGACGTGTGTGAGTGTATGTGTGTGTATTAATGCCCCCGGGAGCTTAACTCGCGGTGCTCTAAATCGATACTGACAAGACAGAAATATGAAAGGGGAAAAATAAATAATACGCTCGATAACAATGCCTCGTCGGACATATTTTTACTATCGTATAGAAATCATGTAATTTTTTTCCTCCTCTCACACCGCATTTATGACCTCTGCTGCGTCGGGATGATTTAGGTATATGTGCGAGTACATCATAGTACACTGTATGCCCATTATATCTGTGGAGTGACCGGATTTCACTTACAAATATATTACAATATTATTATTATTTTTTTATTTTTTTATCTTCTCGCGTCTCCGCGTTCCCGCTATGCGCGTACATCTGAAAGGTAATAAAATGACTAATGAGTTAACATAATTGACCGTGAAATGTCTTGTCGTCCGTACTTGGTATGATGTACGGCCAAAGTCATTATATAACATGTGTAATATGTAAGTATATGCTTACCATTTGAAAGCCGCACGCGCACAAAGGGCTTCGCGACGTGCAATTAAAAAAAATTATGCATTTTCATTGAAGCGAAATTAATAGCTATATAGAATATTGTCAATTGTCTTGTTTATTATGGCTATATTTTGCGTTATATGAACGTCGAGCCGTGTGTAGGTACCCACGTTTTTATTGCAGCCTAACCCATTCAATTTCACGAAATTAATCTCCCAAAGTACCTAAATATATACAATCATATATTATATTGAATATAGCGATAAAGCGATGGTCACGTACGATGGTGAAAACCTGAAGAAAGGTAAAACGTTCGAAAAAAAACGTGGTAAAAGACGCGCACAGACCTGTAATATTGGATATATGGGTATATATAGGATGGTATATGTCACAATGTCATGTCGATCCACGCTCAGGGGCTCACCCAGGATTTTTTTTTGGAGGGTAACTAAATAAAATTATTTTCAGATACATAATAATAGTATTCATTTCTAAATATACGTACAGAAATTCGAAAGCACGCTCGTTCACGATCTTCTCTGGTTGTACCTATACATTGTTGATCATTTTTTTATATCATAATTTTAAGTGGCTTCCTAATAAAATTAACAATGCAAATATTTCCAAAATTTCGAGTGCCAATAATTTGAGGGGGAGCTTAAGCCCGTTAGCCACTCTTGCGGGTTCGCCCTTGACCACGCTCTTCGGCTCTTTGAAGGTGTTTCGTACTGCATCACGATGACGGGTGCCCGCGCCCGGTGCAATATGTTGTACCTATATATATTCATACGAAGTGGGTAAACTCGGTTTTTCTTTATGAAAACGGGGGAAAAAAACACAATACTTTATTATTATTATTATATATATATAGGTACGCGTCGCAGTATTATAACAACCCCCCCGACGACGGTGGTGGGTATAATATAATATACGAAGCATAATATGACATTCACCTGGCCGCGATCACTGCGCTGCAGCACGGACCAAAATATAGGCTCGCGCACGCGCGTATTTGTCCACGGACAATGCTCGTCGAATTATCCACACGCATAATGTGCCCTTTATTGTCGTGGGCTGTAAAATATTAAATTTGTGTGTGTGTGTGTACATTGTGCCTCTTCCCGCCGATGCAGGCGGCGACCCGGCAAAGTCCGGGTGTGCAGCATCAACACACACGCAGAAGGTACCTACAATATTATTGTTGTAGACATACAACACACACATATATATATATATATACATATACATATATACGATACCGACGAGAACCGCATATATGAGGTGCAGATTTAACGCATATATCGATAAATGTTGACGTCATCGCCGAGGGTGCAGCAGAGACTCGCGGTGCAGCATACCATTATATATATATATATATTATGTGTATAAATTGTAGTTTATGATGACTTGTGCCGGACACAAAAGACCTATAAAATATACGCGTTTAACGTCCGGCTTCAGCTGTTTTCGGCACTAACCGTGTCTGTCCGTCCGTCGTTGGGGTGGGTCACGATGTGACTATGTGCGCGAACACATCACCGCAGCGCATCTACACCGAGGCATGCGGCCTGCTGCATCCACCCTCCCCCCGGCCATTTTGGCGCGGTTCGGATTTTCAACCCCCTCCCCCGTAGGTTTTCCTCCAAAACGTGAAAATGTTCATCACGTTATACCTAATTCAATATACATTCCCCATATCTATCCCCCTGCGCTCTCAATTATTGGAAATACGCTGCAGTGTATCCGCAGTGGGTATACGCTCCCCGCCGCTGTTTATCACCGCGCGACTTTAACGCGTGAAGCGGACAAGAGACTATATTTAGGTGTACCGAAACGTGTTGTAGACGTGTAGTTATACTATTAAAGGTGTGCTGATGTATTGACAATTAATGCGTTTTATAGATTTTATTACCATTTCAAACCCGTGTTCACCAGAGCGTACCCTATTATCTTTGTACGCCGGACTATAGAATTTCTATCGCGTTTTATGTCTCTATGTTTTCGTTTAACGGTTCCTTTCCACGCGCGCATATGATAATTACATAGGTAGGTGCACGATAAAAGGTCAAGAAAGTTCCCTTTGCATATTATAATGTCTATCATCACACTGCCGCTATATTATATGTATGCACACTCTTTCCGCGCCCCACAAATAAAAAGCGATTTAAGTCGCAGGGGCCAAGGGCAAATTAAGGCAAATAAACGTGAGAGAAAATCATTATATATTTACATAATAATACACATGAAAACTACAAGTGCCCGAACATTCGAAATTATATAATTATCGGAACTTTTTAACAGAACCCTTTTTCGCAGTTGACTTAACAAAAAAAAACTTTTACCTCATTCAAAAAAATACTTTTTCTCATTCGAAAAAAGACAATATATGAGTTGTGCTTCTAAAAGTTGATGATGAAATTATTGATGGTTCATAACAATTTAACCGAAGTTTAAAAACAAAAATAAACCATTAAATTTTTCTCAGCGTTCGCAAAATCCGTCGGAAAAACAAGAAAATAATAATAATAAAGAATACGCGTATGGGGTTAAAATGTATTCAACACAGAATTCGTGTCTGCCGGTCGAGTTATATATTCTACAATCTACACCGACGGGTTCGATACTTTTAAGACTGTAATAATATATAATATAGATTGTATGAGATACTCATTTGATTTTTTTTTCAAACACTTTCCGCGGTATAATATACCCTGCACCAGGTACTTATTTATTGCGTCTGGAATCGCAACAGTCATATTATTATTACGAGGAGAGAGAGCAGCGGGGGCGTAGAAATGACATGGGGGTGGGTGTCGGACCACCCTTAAAAATGCAACTACGGAGAACACCTATACACACAAATTTCTACCATAATTTATAGGGTTATATTTTTTATTTTTTTAAGATAATAATAATATTATGAACCCCTCATTATACAGAAATTCCTGTCTGCGCAGCGTGTGCACATACATATGGCGTCGGTCGTTATAGCTGTTCAAGTCTTCCAAATGGCGTGCAATTAATCTCATATTATAAAGACGTGTCCCGCGTTGTTTTTCAACCCAAATCCAATGAGGTTCCTATACGTGTATACGTACATCGCACGTCTGCGATCGCGCTAAACGACCTGTGGATTATTAGGCTCACAATATTATTGTGTATATATATATAAGTACCCACGTTGTAGAAGACATTTGTCGGGCCGACGACAGCGACGAGGAGTCGTGGGAATTTCGGGTAGTAATTTAACCGCCGCGTCTTTCGGCGATAGAATTTTCATTTCCGTCCTTTAAAATCCAATTAAATCGCGATTATTGCTGGGAAAAATGTGCGCATGAGCGCAAAACGCGGGCAACGAAATATTATCGTATACAATGCTGCAGTACAATGAGCCGCATAGATTAGGTTAGGTTATTCACGATTCGACGTCCGTCTGACGTATATAATATTTATTTGTTTATATATATATTATGTACCCTGCACCTATATTACCTACACGTCATTATATACCTATAATATACGGTGCAGTGTTCGATTATTATATCGACTAGACGTGATAAACACACAAATCAATCATTGAATATTGTAATAACAACACGGCCACAGTATAAATAGGTGTATGTACACGCGATATAGAAAGAAAAAATAAACGATGATTTCGCACTTTTTTGTAATAATTCGGCCGTTTCGCTCGTTCGGCGATTATAATATTATTATTCCACTGCAGGCTCTCTATTCATATTCTCTGTTCGGCACAACACAAATGACGTAACACGCCGCTCTGTTAGGTTATTATAATATCATTATTTTCAAATCGCCAAAGGTCTCGTGCGGACCTCCATCGATTCGTTCTCGTCGACGCCTGCTGCAGAGCACGTCCGCCGACGTACATGATATTAGATCCTCGCGAAATCTATAGAATTAGAATATTTCGTTACGATCGAAAATTTGTGCGTCGGTCCTGTATTATTATTATTATTATTATTACATCGTGTATATCGATTTTATTATATAATAATTCGCTAGTGGCGTCCTGTGAACACGACGAATACGCGTGCTCGATCTCGCCAGCCACGGCGGTTTATATAGGTAGGTACACGAATTGTGGCTCGTCATGGCTCGAAATGGTTATCATTGTTCCGTCCTCGTCACGAGAAGTTATATTATTATGATAAATAATATGTTATGCGTCTATATATATATATTATTTATTGTACCGCAAGTACACGGGGCACACGTACTCTTATTATTATTATTATTGTTATTATTGCTCAATAGGTGCTTGCTAGGTACTTACCAATGCGCATATATAGTGACCATCGTAGACGTCGGACAAAAGAGCTCGTAAAAATCCGCAACGCCGATAAACATTCATATATATATATTGAAATTATCCAGTCTCGCTGATCGTAAGCGCTCTGCGAATGTGTCATTTCTTATTCCAAACTTTTATCTAATTCAATCGACAAGCTGTCCTATATACACTACTTTCACAAATCAATTTTAAAATTCCCTCTCGTAACACTGGATTTACATGTTCCTTATTGTCGTTCCACTTCTAATCGTATACGCACATAACTGCCCACCCTATATAGTCTTATGCGTCTTGCTAATGAAGACTCCGCTTTTAACTGTTCCCATATATTCTAACTAAAATATTTGTACAAATTGTTCATATTATCATATTATATCTATCGCCTTATGATTTTGGGCCTCGGCCTGTATTGTTATGAAAATAAAATAAAAAATATACCCAAAAATTAGTATATGGTATAACTGCGGTGTAAACAATGCGCGGTTATTGATGAAAAAAAATAAATAATATAATGGAAAGGAAACGGCGGCGGCGGTGCGTCTTCGTCTGCAGTTCGTTCTGTACTCGGATAGGCTTTGCGGTGCGGAATCTGCGACGAGTCTCTTGCCGCGGAAAAATCGCGGGTCCTCGCCACAATGACCCGAGAGGAGTCCAACAATGAACGACTCTCTGCGGTAAACAATGTATACAACAAACGGACCGAGTTTTCAAAAAGACTACGTCATAATTTACGAGGCCGGGTGTGTGTGTTGTGTGTGGTGTACCGCACCGGTGTGGTGTTGTATAATATTATTATTATAACTGCTGCAGCCTGCAGTGTATGTAATAAATATACCGCGGTAGACACGGATAACTTACGATAAACCTAGATTTAATTATACATTTAAATGCACGTATAGTTAATATCAAATGCTGTTGAACTAACTTTTAATATAACAAATTGTACCTATATACACTTGGTATGATGGTTTATAAAAGAAAATATTCGGCCAAGTCGACGTATACCGATTTGTTCTCAGCGGACGCCAACTCTCCGGCGCACTACAAGTATTCTGCGTTCTGATTGATGACTTGGAAAAAAACAAATGTAAATCAAATAAACAATAAAACAACATATTATAACGTAGTCGAACGAAACCAAAGAATATGACGTCGTGTTCAAATATTTGATTTGATAATACGATTCGAAACAGTAGAAACGGTTTTTTATACAATATGTCGTTATGACAACAGTTTAAAATATACATTTTTCATACTTCGTGTTGATTTTTCAAATTATTGATTATCGGCCGATTCGTAATTTCGAAATAATCATTCGTCATTTCACCCAATAACACGTCGACTTACCCCGAGTTCCCTCGTTTAATAATACAATAATAATATACAAGCGCACGTCCACCGATGTTCGATTTGTCCGCTCGTAATATCGTATTATGTGCATTGTGTTTTTCGTCGCCGCCGACACGCGATCGTTTACACGCGAAATTAAAATGTGTATATTACAGCGTGTGGGTTATTATTTTGGGTGGTTTTTCGTGGGTCGTTTCAACCCGCGCGGCCGTCGTATAATTACCCGACGATGATAATGATGTATAATATATAATTAACTGTAGATAATAATAATTATATTAACACGCGTGTGCCGCCGTCGACATTACGTTGTCGTGTACCTGCTCGTGTCTATTAACTGCCGCGAGTACGGCGGCGTCGGTTTTAAAAGTAAAATATTATGTTATATACCGTGTCCTAAATACCTATCGAGTATCGATGGTGGAAAAATAATAATATTTTCGTCGTACTGTGCGTTTTCGACGACTCTCCTCGCAGGTAGCCGCGGCGGCAGGTGTTGCGTGATTCAGTGATTGCATATAGCGTATATGGTCAAAATAGTGTTTCGTTCCCATTTTTTCATCAATTTTATCCTCATCGAATGCCCACAGTATACATTGAGGTGGCGTGCGAGTGATGTCCCTCGAACCGGTGGCGTTTTGTACGGCGAGGGGCTATAATCTCCTCATCCCCCTCCCCCTGGCTACGTCCCTGACACAAACTTGTCAAAGTATTTGAACACGTGGTATCTAGTCTAAATAAACTCAAAAGTTCCATTAACCAGAATATTAATGAATGTATTAAAGAATATAAGGGGACGGGGTGAGCGCGCTCGACTGATAAACGTGTATCTTATTTACATCATACTTACCGAACCTGAGATTATAATAATACAGAAGAGACGCAAACACAGTTGATAATAAATACGATGTCGACTCTCGGGGTTAGGTGACTCGATGATCGTCACACTGAGGGGAGGATTGTCGAGATATATTAGTTTATATATTTATAAATAAATAATTGAACGCGTGAGCCTGGTCGACGTTCGATTCGCCTGTGAATATAACACAGCGCGCAATATATAATATAACGTGCTAATGCACTCAATCTATACACTTATCCAAAACTGAAACTTTAGGAAATTTATGATTTAATAGTTATCATTTGGACGTGACCAAAGCGCGATGATGTAACGTCGGGTGTCGACGTATATTACTTGTGTACTGAAATCAATATACAGGTAGTGTAATATTATATACCATCCCGCAGACATCCGAAAGTATTTTTTCGTCGGATAACTTACGATGTACATAAATAACGAGGTACCGTATTGTATTACACGTCGCGACACAATCAAAAATTCCCGACTTTCCCGTATAAGCTTTAAAACGTTTCCCAAACTTATACTCTACGATATAATGTAATGGTTACTCGAAATCATACGTCGCTTGTATACGCAAGAAACGAGAGATCCAAACAAAACAGTTTGACAGTATATACTAATCATTATATCGATATATTATGATATAGTCGACCGCGTGCATCATGATTACGCGTACAAAAAAAAAAAAAAACACCACACCGAAGGTTATTATATGTAATACATAATAGGTGTGGGTGATGGACACCGAAAATATATCGTTGACGTAAAAAGAAAGTAGAATCGCATTATTGGTCAACCGCGGCGTATAATTGGTATACGATAATAATACACTACCTTTAAAGTATTGTATTAATATTTATATACATATATTATTCATACAGAGTGATTTTTCAAGCATGCTCTGCTCTCCCTGTTTTTACACGCTTAAACTATGCACATATATTAATTAAACTCTGATTTTTGGAATTTTTAAATGCACTGTTAAAGACCATTATATTTTCGAATCCTCGAGATGTTATTTGTGCCGCTAAAAGGTCTTACTGTGGCAATATAAACTTCTGTTTTTCATACAGGAACCCCATTCTTCGTTTTTAATCACTAAGCAGATATCTGTTGTGAGCGTTTTTGTGTATCTAAATTAAAATTCAAGCGAGTGGTTTTTGAGATATTTAACTTTGTGTGCTAAGGATAATAAGGATAATTATAGATATTGGTGGGACCTAGACGATTATAAAAAGTTAATAATTACTATCGATCCAAGTATAATAAATATTACAAATTATATAGTTAATATTTTTTTTATAAAATAACAATTTTTAAGGATTATTATCCTCAGTACAACCATTAAAAACCTCAGAAACTATTCATCAGAATTTCGATACAGATTACATCACCGTTTTTAAGAAAATAAGGGGTGGGGAGGGATTCTCATTTGAAAAATAGAAGTCTGTATATCGCCTTAAGATAAGTACAAAACAGATCAGAGATTCGAAAATATGGTACTTGAAAATTGTAAAAGTCAAAATTTGAATAAATGTACCTATACTATATAATTTAAGGGAAAAACGAGAGTTTCACATTCAAACGGAATCACGTGCATAAATCATATGCATACAGTGTGTACCCCGTTTTCCTCCATATGACTTCTAGCACATGTGCCTTGAGCACGGTGTATATTATATAGGTACTGCTCGTTGTGCTGTAACAGCGGTGATGACTTTCCACCTCCTTTTCGTGTGTATTATTATTGTGCCCGACAGCGGTGATTGCAGAACTCTTTGAAATTAAAATTACGCGGTAATTTCGATCGCGTTTGAAACGAGATCACGACTCGATAATAAAAACGTGTGTATAGGTATATATAACATTATGTTATATACCTATACTGCTACACGTGTATAAAATTATCTTGTAATGGAAGAAATGAAATGGTTGTGAAAAAAAAAAAAAAAAAATAAGTAGTATATACCTACTTATATATACACGCGTAATTATTTTGTTTTATATTATATATATTTAGTACCGCGCTGGAGTTTAAAAACCTCACCTCGAGTCTCTGATTACTGCGATGTTTAGTGTATATATATACGTCCGTACTATACGATATAACCATCGTTAATATTCATTTTTATGAATCGTCGTAAAATATCCTATTTTTCCTAACGCGTCACTATATAGATTTTACAACCATATGTGCGGACCCTCCGACAAAATTATATTTCGGAGCTGTTCAAAAAAACAAAACCAAAATAAAAAAAAAAATATATATTTCTCGACACACACTAATATACAAACCGTTTAAAAAACATAAAACCTCCGTCAACGTGAAGTATAATATTATATAATATTATTACATATACGTCTGAAATCATTATATCGACGTGCAGGCATGGCGGGCGGCCACGAATATAATATATTATAATATTAATATTATTCTGTGTGGGTTGGTGTAGCCATGTAGGCATATAATATACGATTTTGGAATGATTGGATTTTATTTTGAATGATTGACATTTTGTACTATACCTATATTATAGTTAATTGATTGCAATATTCCCTAAATATTATTATTATTTTTACGGATGCATTTGAATATTTTTCTAGAATACATGACACGCCATATGCTTTCTAAGACACAAATGTGTTTCAATAGTAGTACAACACTCTTAGCTAACAACGAACTATTTTTACATTTTTCAAAGTTGTTAATTAAACTTTATAAACACTATTTATTTGTTTAGTTCATTTTGTAAGTCTACTTCTAGAAATATTCCAAAAAAAAAAAAATGTTACTTCTAAATTACTTATAGGTACATAATTTATGTAATTATTAAGTATCAATATAATATGAAATTAGATATCTGAGTAATCAAACGGTTTTTTTAGTACATTTATTTAACATTAATGTACGATATATACAATTATACGAAATCTTTTGTCGTTTTTCGAGTTGCAATAAGCTGACAGTGCGAAGTGTACAGGAACAGTCCAACGTGACGAGCAAACATTTCCAGAATAAGGATCTATACCTATATAGGTACTCTAGGTTGCTGAAATGTTGTTGTCCGCTATTCAGAGTGTTCAGTTTTGTAGTTGGTCCCTAAGAACAGTTTTTTTTTAATTTTTTGTATTTTCGCGATAGCATTTTGACACAGCTTACGTCAAATATGCGTCTGACATTTAAATCGCTTGGCATTTGAAAACGACCGACCGACTACCCTTTCCCGAGAAGTCATGGGTAATCGCCGAAATCGTTACACATAAATACTCTGCCTCTGTATATAACGCTGCAGCGTTCGTACCTATATATATTAAAGTTATTGCTGTGCGCATAAATTCACATTTTTTTTTTTCGTAAAAAACCGACGGCGGCGGCCAAACCCGCGGCGGACCGTGCGAGAAACATAATAATATTATTAAAATAACGACCACCGCCGCCCGACGACGTCGGTAAACCCGCACAGGGCGCAGTTGTGGGTACGTAAAAGTATTACGAATTTGCAATGTATAATCATAATTCGCGTAGGTCCATCAATAACGATTACCCGCGCCACGTACATATATATATATATATTATTTGCCCGCACACGCGCCGAATAATAATTTAAAGCGACTTTCGTTTAAATCGCGTCGCTCGGGACCTCGCCCTTTATGTGCGATGTATATAGGCCCTTTTGTTCGAGACCGCTCAGACTTTTTAATGTAGGTCAAACGCGGCGTGCTGCGCCTTTTTGTTGCAAGCTTCGCGTCAATCGTCGCGCGATTTATGTAACATCGGACTGCGATGTCTCTGGTCGTACAATATAATCAGATATATACCTATAATAGGTGGCGTGGTACACTCGTTACACTATTATATACTTGTCCGCCGCAGCGCATAACGTACGACTTATCGTCGCTACATTATTAAAATTTAAAAATTTACCCGCGTGCGATGTGCCTATATTACACAATAATATTACAATCGACGGTATCTGCAATATAATACGTCTACGACACTGCCGGTCGGGTTAGGCGTGCTCGCGACGTGTACGATATCATATTTACGGTTTTTTTTTTTTTTATTGAAACTTTTGACCGATCTCAATTGCCGTCTTATCGCGAGTAGAGGACTTATAATTATTATTACGCGACGATAGTCGTATAATGACTTGAGATAATAATATATTGTGCGCAATGCGGTTCGAGTGTTGACGTGTATATTATATGTGTTGTCGTTATACCGTATACTCGTTGTATATATATATATATACGACCGAGTGACACTCGAAGAGATTTAAGATTTCGACGACGGTCTGTACGAGCGCGGCGGTCTTTATAGCAGTGATATACGCGTGTCGTAACAAAGACGAAACGATAAAATATAAATAATATAACAGATTATACGTCGTTATAATATATCGTATTATTGTGATGAAATGCGTACGCAAATATTCGACTAATCCGTTCACGGATGAGCGTAGACGATTTGGGAATAGCGCGCGCCCGTTAAATCGTTTTTCGGCTACATAATTTTACTACACACATTTAAGTTAGGACCGTACACCTAGGTCGGTTAGATCATTGTGTTTTTATTGTTGTATTATTGTCGTTTATTGCCCCGAAACGTTACATTTTGTACGACGCATTGGAATGAGATAATAAACCCATCGTCGATTTCCAAACGACCCTATATTAAACGATTCGAATTGACGAACACTCCGCGTCGTGTCGTCTCAATGACTTTCGTCGTTTTATTTTATCGCGAGAGTACAAAAAAAAATGTTTTCCACATGATTATATACCTAAACATTATTTACGTGAAAAAAAAAAAAAAGAACTGCGCCAAAACGAGACTTGACGTGATTATTATTGAACCAGACGAATATTGCGCTATGGTAAAATATTCAGCTTATTTATGCGTGATTTGCATTTTAACGTCGAACGAAAAGTGGCGATATATTATTATTATTATATTACTATATTTTCTCGTGTCGCGCAAACAAAACAAAAAAAAAAAATTAATAAATGCGATTCAACAACGAGCGCGTTTGTCGGATTTGCATTTTTTACAATCTGCGCGTTTACAAATGAATAATAATCCATACTTATGCATATTATATTTATTGTGAAACGTCGTCAGGTTTTCTCGGAGTGGCAGCCGGTGAGTACCTATATTGGCGAGTACCTATATATTATGCGTATATATAGGTATCTCGTACCATTGATTATAATATAATACATGTTGTATATCAGGGGTCTCCAACCTGTGCGGGTGGCAAGATTTTGAACCACCCGTCTATGAGGCAATTGATGTTTTGAAAATGTTTTTAATATAATTAATTACCAAAGTAATTCTCATAAATATTACATTATCATCACATATATATTATTCACATATTATGGAGTATATTATGGAGTCGAAGTGAGGAAGAAAACCGCGCAAATAATGGTAATAATAATAACTTAATATTATTATAATCGACTATCGTCGACAATGGATTAAAAACTATTATTTTTTATTTTTTCGACACGACACTTTTTGCCGAAGCGATATAATATTATATAACAATATTATGATAACAATGCGATTCGTTCGAGCCCAAACCGTTGTCTAATATAATAATAATAATAATAATATATAATAGCGTTATCAATTTCCTTTTTATCGAACGAAAGTCAAGGACGTCGTGTCAATCTCTCGTCACGCTCTTCCGTTTTGTACCTATATACATATTATATTATATACAATATAATACATAGGTACAAATAAGGCGTGCGAGAGTGTATATATATATACAATACTCGTATTGTCGCCGACCGAAAGGGTGGAGAAGGGTAGTATATATATATAGGTAGATGATAATATGATATTCACCGCGTGCCGCCGTTATCAATCATCCGTCGCGATCGACATTATGCATTATTATAATATAATATAACACGGAAAGACCATCGCACGCCTAAAAATATTATCGTAATATATACATATACCATACGCGGTGTATGGTATATGCTACATATTATGCGGCAATCGTACAATACGATGTACCATTATATTGTAATATAACGTCATTATTATAATATATATCTATCTATTATTTTGTCGTCGCACGCATTATTACATTGTTACCCTGCCGTACATGTTTATTATTGTTGCCCGGTCCAGTGTCCACCGTATAGGTAGGTACGCGTGATAATAATATGTATTATATAATGATATCGCATATACGAGTACGACTACGCGGGGGCCGATTTTAAAATGATCATCACGAGGACCTGACGCTTTAAAACGTATAATTACCTGCGTGCAGTGAGCTTGGCGAGGGTGAAATGAAATCTCCGGATTTCCATCGACCGGGACCGGGAGTAGTATTATTATTGTCATTATATAGGTGCAGTAATGAATTTCAACTACACTATATGACCTAACCCAGGTCGACCAGTTTTCGGGCTGTGGGTGGCCCCAGTGACAGACGACACTGTACATAGGTATAGATTTGTCCGGGGTCGGCTCGGAGCTTTCACAAACGCGTTTCAAAAACCGAAAAAAACCGACGGAAAACTCGCTGCGTTGTGTAGCATAGATTTCGAGTGTACAGTGTTCATCGAGAGTGTCGTATTTAACACAATCCATATTATGCGGGTGCAAATCAAATCACAAATAATCGTGTACGAAAAAACGAACCCGAGACTGCGAACACGGATCGGCCTGAATATATTTTTGAGGACGATTTATTTTTATTATTATATTATTGAATTCGGTATTTGTCCGGCGAATACATCTCGTACAACTCGTACAAGCGATTACCGTACTGTAGGTTTATATATAACAATATAAAGGCAATGGCTAAAAGTATATAGCGAGTCTCGGTTAATATTTTTTCGATAATATTCCACACAACAACGATAAAATTCGTCTGAGGAAAATTCGGCTTGCGGTGTACCGCGAAAACACGCTGCACGAGCCGCGCGTGTCCTGCTCGGCATTGGGTGTGTTTGGCAGTAATAGGTATACGGTATACGGTATACGGTATACCTGTGCCTAACAATATATAATTATCATATAATAATAATATGGTCGTCCTGCTCGATGGCCTATGGTCTTAGGAGGTACCGATACAATAACGTACGGCGTTTCTGCACACGGCGATTTTCCGTATCAATCAATGTCTTGTTATTACCTATGTATCGTGTTTAAATCGCACGACCGTTATATTGGAGGCACGTGACGGGAAAATAATAATAAACGTTAATTACAATAAACTTATACAAACACGACGTATATTATATTATTATTATTATATTTATTGTGTGTACCGCGACTAGACCGCCAGCTATATAATAATAATAATAATCCGCGAGTGCGAGCAGAGCACTGCGACTACTACTACTACACAGCCGCGCGGTATAAACCGCTGTTGCGGCTCGTAACCGCGTTGTCGGTAATGACATTAATTATCTCCAAGGTCGTGCGCGGACGTACGGTTTTTTTTTTCTCGCCACCGCAAACATTACAATATTTTTTTTTTTCTCGTTTTCGCGTTTCGAATCCGTTTTTTGTGCACGTTCGTCGTGTGTGCGAGTAAAAAAATGTATAATATTCATGCACACACGGCGCGCATGACGTCGAGCAAACAACAAGTCATGTGTGCTTATAATATGCGTAGGTACTCGCGAGGATATTATTATTATTATTATACACATCTCTCCGCGAAGGTATTATAATAACCCAGTTTTAGAAAGCGTACAAATTTTGTTTGCTCGAAATTTGTATACACATATAATATAATAACATATGAGTGTGTGTAATTGGCGTCCGTTCAATATCGGCGCCGTGTCCGTTGGTTTATATTTAAAATACGTTATTATATTATTTTATCATCGTATTATAATATTATTATTATTACTATCGCGGGCTGCCAAACGCTGTGCGATAAATCGCTCGGTCCGTGTGTGCAGATTTTTTTATGTTCCCTTCGGACGCAGCCGGTCGGTCGGAAACCATTCGAAATCATATTACGACGATTGCGTACTTACGAAACTCGTTGCCAATATTTTTCGGTTTTTTTTTTTTTTAAACATTATTCGCACGATCGCGCGAGGCCGCGCGCGGTGTGTTTGTGTACAGGTATAATATTAATATTATGTGTGATGGTGGTCGGAATCGCGTCTATATAATTATTATAATATATTATTATAGTGATGTATACCTGTGTACGCTAAACGAAATGTGTGCGGATAATGAAATGTTTTTTAATTCTCTCCGATCGGTTTGTATATCCATGTTCCATTTGAAATTCAAAATAAATATGACGCAACCGACCCGCAGCGATTCCGAGTGAGCAATAGCAATAATAACATTATTCTCGTGAATTACGATAATGTTATACAGGTATACGCTCGTATTGCGTATGTAACAATAATATTACAATATTCGATGATTTTATGTCGCAGTAAAATGCGCACTTAAAATTTACTTCGCGCCGCACAATATCGCGGTTGTAATATGCACGTTAGGTTAGGTTATCGTCGTGGGTGCGTTTTGAGAACGAAATAATATATTATCGTCCTCGCGGTGCAGGCGCATCGCGAAGATAATATCGTATGCGTATAAAATATGATGCATAAATATAGATCTGTCCGCGAATGACGACTGTAATAATTATAAATGTACGCCGTTCGCAGGCGGTCTATGTTTAAACGACCTTATAACAGTAAAATGTATAAAACGGTATTTTAGGCCGCGTTAGCGTCGCCGTTTGAAATTTTTTTTCCGCCAAAAAATCGAGTCGTCGGAAATCCAACACCGCGCGCGGAAAATCGCGTGTGACGTCACGATATCGTAAATCGTACCTATATATCGTATACCTGTAAACGCGCTGCCGCAGATCGTCGTGATTTGTTCGCGGACGACCACGCCGCCGCTGACGTTCTTCGACGTCATTATTATGCACCGGGTCAATGGGATTCCGCAACCGGCAGCCATCCGGATTGTTACGACGACGACGACGACGTATTTAGCGCTACGTAATGAGGCCATACAAAATGCTAAATGACAATATACATATATATATAGGCACACGAGGCTCGTGCGGACGCTGTGCACAGTGTACAGCTGCACATTATATTGTTTAGACGGACAAATGTGATACATAGTATTATGATAATATTGTTCTTTACGTTTTTTTTTTTAAAAATTTTTTTAAATTTTTGCTTAAGAAATTTATTCGACCGTCTGCACGGTATGTTGTAAATAAAAGGCACGTATAGAGGCGAAGGGACCGCCCATCGACAGCGGTACAGCACTTCTGCTGCGTAATTATATATTTTATGCTTTCGATCTCGTCGCGCGTATGCATATCATGTCTCTATACATGGGCAAAGGTGGGCGAAAAACTGGTTAAAAATGTAATTTTTTAAACTTTTTAACTATATAGTCATAGTTAATTTTCTAATCAACTTTTTGACTTTACTATAGTTAAATTGACGGTCGAAATTACTTGGGTTTTCGTAGTTGATTTAAGAATTATAATCCTTCGAGTTGAGATTTATTAGATATTTTTCGTTCATATATGCCTACTCGTACATATAAATATTAATATAAAAACAGCCCAATTCTGTAATAATATTAAGGCGCAAGCCTGCAGCTGTGTCGTATTTTAGGAAGGCAACAGGTGCCATATATACTCACTTCCTCCCGATACTCTTTGTATGTGCAATAATTGTACGATACATCGTAGATACCTATTTTTTTAATAATCGATTTCAAATTGTTGTTATTATGCATAATAATAATTTATATTAAGCGCGTATGTAGGTAGTATACACACGGAGAGTTAGTTAAACGCTGATAATTATATATAAGACTCGCGATTGGCGTTTTGTTAGCGTAGCATAATATTGTTAAAAATGAAAACGTTTTTAGAATTTTTTTCCACGTCTAACCGGATGTCGTTTTTAGATTCCTCCCTCCCCGAACATTATTTTACTCAGACTTGCTGTCGTCGAGTATTTCTACTGCTGGAACGTAGGACGTATATGTATAGTTGCATGTGTAGAAACGTGTACCACGTGACCGTCACAATATATATATATGTAGAAACCTCGCTGCACAGTGAAGACGATTGCAGTGTTCAGCTCGAATTAATCCTAATCAAAATGATTAACCCGCGTATTGTTGTAGTACCGTCCTATTATAAGAATAACCTACGGTTGTGGATCTCCTCGTAAATTATTATAATGAAACAAACGGCGGCGGCGTATTCACTCTGTTGATTCACTTATACAATCAATTTGTTAGCATAATATTAAATATTATTGTATTAAGTCGTCTAGGTAATGCGATTTTCGAGGTCGTAATATAGGAGCACTTGCGACGACAGGGACCGTATTATTATTTTATTGAATACAAGCGTGCCTAATAATATGAATGACGATCCTTATATCGTCTCCTTGCCCGCTGCAGATGTCCTTCCGTCCCATTCGTCGCGTCAGCAAGGGAAGCGATTTCCGTCCCGAAACACAAAGTCACTGCTGCTACTATATTATGTTCACTTCATATAATAATTTAGTGTACGGACATATTATTTAGAGCTCAATCACGGCCCGTCGTCAATCATCTCGTCGGCGACTTCAATGACCACCTTAAATGATTAATCGTCCCTCTGCAACCCTCTGTTTCGATGTAACGTACAGAGAAACGTTAAAACGTCGCAGCTACGGGTAAAGAGTGCATCACATTCCCTCGATAGGTAGATATAATAATATGTTTCCTCTATCAACTCATTCTCAACTTTTAGTCCTTCGCCATTTTATCTAAAGAAACACAACACTGTGTGTATTTATTATATATTTTATTCTTGTATTCAATTTTACATTTTTTTCCTGTAAAATCTATCGGTCGAGAAATAATAACTATAAATGTCAAAATTATAATATCTGTACGAGTAAAACGAAAGAAAAAATAACCGGTAATAATGGATGCGCGTTATTTCAACAATATGTGATATTACAGTTTGAAGAGAACGTGTATAATTGATTTGGCCGGCACCTCGCACATTTATTATAATATATAATTGTACGCGTGTTAAACGAACGACGAGGATACACGATCGTTTATCATATAATTATATGATAGTGGCGTATATTTTTTTTTTAGTTTTTGTCGTCTGCGAATGTCGGGTACCTACCTAAACGGATAAAAAAATGTAACTACATAATATTAATATTATTATTATTATTATTAGTTAACGTTACGCGTCCGACTGCGCCGCGTGTTGCATTAATCGGATGACGCGCGTTTGAAGGCAAAAAAAATAATAAAATGTATATAAAAAACGCGTTTCGTAACAAGTACACCTATTACCTGTAACAATGCTCCTCTCGCCGCTGCAGATGATTTATTATCATTGTTGTTATTATTATATTACAGTGTATTCGCTTCGTCGAATCTATAAACTGCGATGCACCGGCAAACGGACGGGCAGCTATTATATATATAGCGAGCTGGAAAATTTTTAATATTTTTGTCGTTAATCGCACGCGAAACAAACACCGTCTCGGCTGGTCGCGCTCGTACGATATTATATACACGCGTCGGGTCGGCGTGGAATCGCGGCAGATAATCGCATCACGCCTTATGCTATATAATATCATTATAATAATAATATAATATACACCTATTATGGGCACAACATTGTTGTTCGTATAAATAATGGCCGGGTAATTATTACGATATTATTATATTATATCTATTAGCGACGGTGACCCGTCATTATAACAATATTATATAGTCTCGCTCGTCTCCGCCCGACGCCGCCACCCACCCCGCCGCCGTGCCCTAAAAAAACACTTTTATTTATCTGTCGGCCGTCACCCCGGAGAGACTCTCCCACCGTCGTGTATTTATAAAAGGCGCGTTTAGGACATCATCGCCGTGGGTGGCTGCCAGCGAAGAGACCAATAGTGCGTCCATATTATTATATATTATTGTATTAGGCGTATTGTAATAATATCGTCTATGTGCTCATAGATATCGAGACTCCGAACACGCGTACACATTATTGTTATTATTATGATAAACCTGGATGGAATGTCGAGGGGGGGGGGCGAGTGTCCTGTACGGCGTACGGGACTCGCGGAGTCGGTCTGGAGGAGAAGAGAAAAAAAAAAGACTTTTGCCTCTAAACAATAGGACGCGATCTCGATATTATAACAATCGCACGCGCGCATAGGGTCTCCGGCACAAACCGGTAACGCTTATTCGAGACGACTGTTGTACGTACCTTTACGTATTATTATTGTTTTTATTATATATATTATTATAACGCGACCGGTATTATTATTACATATTTATATTTTATAATATTAATGCGCCTCGAAAAAAGTCGGCACGACCGACCGCAATAGGTACTGAATATATTATTGTAATACGGACATACAGGTACACCCCACTTCATCCTCTCTAGCTCCCTGCCAAGCACCTATACGTACAGTCGGACTGTGAGGTGTATAAATATATTATATTACGTCTGCTGCTGATTTCGAATAATATACACATCATCATTATTATTGTGCTCGGCGGCGGCGGCGTTACAGGCTCATTCATAAAATATTTTATACGACACTATGTGCGTCGTGTGGATTGTTTTTGTTTCCGGACGAAATGCGACGACCCGTCCGTGGCACACACTACGTGTCCGATGATAACACATTATCATTATTATTATTTATTTACCATGTACGAATCGTTGTCCGTCGAAATTACGTAGGTAATTGCTGCGGCGCATAAACGGCACACGAGCGTTTATACGACATCATCGCATACCGCGGTAATAACGCACTCGGGTACCGTATACCTCGCATACCGTAAACGCGCGCGCCTGCTTCAGCAGCTGTAGGTACGACAGAATGTTATTGTTATTATTATATTATTATTGCTACGTAGGACAATAAATCATTGTAACGAGAAATGCCGATCGAAACACGCCGTTTATCGGATTTCGGCCCGACGACGAATGGGATTTCGAACGAAAACAATATTATAAGTAAGCATATAATCTCGTTTCTGTACACTGCACATGATTTATCGTTACGTCGTTATAATACGATTCCATTCTCGAGTTATCAAGTACAACACACACACACATAATTTATCCATTGAGAACAATAACGTGATTCGGGGGATGATTAATGGGTGTATACCTGCGACGTGCGTAATCATCGTAAAAAAAAAAAACAAAAGCATAGTGCTATTAACGAAACAATATATATATATAACGAACAGACGCGCAGTGATACTCGAAACGTACACACGACATAATAATAATATAATCGTACCGCAGCGAACTGCCTCCTGACCGCTTATACCGCGGTATAGTTTTTACGAAATTAATTATTATTCTTTTGCCGTCGTTTGTTATCGATGCGACGCGATTTCGCGGCTATCCAAACGACGGGTTCGTCATGAAAAAAATTTTCGTTTTCCCCGTTGCGCACTACGTTTTTATCCCAAAAAATTTCTAATACAGGTAACCTAACTTCATACCTACCACCGCCTACCACTTACCTAGGTATATTGTGCGGATTTATATTTTATCCGATCGATTCGATCATCGTACTCGTGTACGAAACCGTTCCCGCCGTCTTGCACAATATTTGCGCTCAAATTAAACGGCATCGTTGCAGTATAATTAGTCTGTAAATTGTATGCATATATAGGTATATGTTATTTTTGCTCAATAGCCTTTCATTGCCACGACCAATTTAACGTCGTCGTGATGTAATAACGTAATATACTGATAATATGACGTTATTTTTTTTTTTAACTAATAAATAATTTCGAGGACGTACGAACACGCGCGTATTATTAATGAGTAATGTGTTTTTGCCATTTGCACAATTTTCTCTACAAATGCCCGCTGCGGCGCCCGATACGATGCAATAACAATAATAATAACATGATCTTCTAGCCGATGTCGTATGCGATATCCCGAACAATTATTATTCGCCAGCAGTACCTACACAATAATATTTATAACGACGAGACGGACGTACACGTGTAGTAGGTACATGTAGGCGATATTATGACGGCGTGGACGAAAAAAAAATAAAATTGAAATTTGAGACGCACTACAACGCTGCGGTAATAACAATATATATATATATATAATATATTACATACGTTTCCGGCGGAACTGTTGGTATTAAAAAAAGAAATAAAAAACAGCAGCGAATTAACAACGTACGACTTTTTTGGCAGTCCGACATCGCTATAAATACGACGACCGTAATATATATATATATATATACAATGCACATATTGCACGTTATTCAATTGTGACGTACGTGATATTTTGACATGGCGTCCGCCGCCGAAATGAACGCACAAGTGGCGACGGATATTACATTATATTATCATGCAAAACGTTCACGAACTCCTGTGAAGTCGCCGCCGGGTCGCCTTTGCATACGAAATCGTACTCGTCTCCGACACGGGTATTATGGCTGCTGCTAGGTATAATAATGGTGGTTACCGGGTATTCAAATATATGTATGATATAGGTTAGGTAGATACCGTGAAATCGGCCGAGGTGAATCTCGACGACGACGGGCCCATTCAGAGCGTAAAATAGCCGAAATCGAGATAACCGCGTGCGCCCCCGCGGGTTCCCGCAGCAGACCTTTCCGTGGGAATGTCGCGTATATTTAATATTTAGGAGGCGAATGTGTCTAAATACGTAATAAGTACGTGCTATTTTGACTCGGGGGCCGCCGCCGAAATGAACGCACAAGTGGCGACGAATACTATATTATCATGCAAAACGTTCACAACTCCTGTGAAGTCGCCGCCGAGTCGCCTTTGCATACGAAATCGTACTCGTCTCCGACACGGGTATTATGGCTGCTGCTAGGTAATGCAACGGGTGTACATTCACAGGTTAGGTAGGAACCGTGAAATCGGCCGAGGTGAATCTCGGACCATTCACGACGGTAAAATAGCCGAAATCAAGATAACCGCGTGCGCCCCCGCGGGTTCCTTCAGCAGACCTTTCCGTGGGAATATCGCGTAATGTATGTGTGCTTAGACCGGTCACAATATCATACCGGCCGCGGATCCGATTTTATTGCTTTACGACGGACGCCGCGTATATTGTAATATTGTATATTTAATATTGTGGAGGTAAATTTGTCTGAAAAAAAAAAACCGTAAATAAACAAAACAATGGGCGACCGCCGGCGGAGAGCTGCGATACGATACAGATATAGCTGGAGCGCCCATACGGAATGAAAATCATATATAACAATAATAAAAAAAAATTATAACGACCGCTGCAGTTATTGTCGCGATAAATAATAATAATAATAATAGGTAATAATATTACGTACGACGACGACGACGACGACGATCCCCATAACGTAATATTATATCGTTGTGACGGTATTGAAACGAATCGCGCGGGAACGAAACCAACACTTTTCGTCTTAATTTTTAATCGTCTCTTCGACCGTATATCAAACGAAACGCGTCGTATCCACTGCATCACGATATATATATATATATCCCAGAGGATGTGCCCGTGTATCAGAGTCGTATATTATATACACGTTGTAATAATACCTATTTATAATAAGGGGGTATATAGGACGTGGGTACTTGGGTATTATTACGTGGTCCATTGTGATCGCGGCTGGCACACTATATAATATATAGAGTCAATGGAAAAAGAAAATACTCCACGAAACTGGTTTCGACAGTACCTACCTATGTACGTAAGCCCAAATACGAACGGCGTCGATAATGTAATTAAGTGCGCATTGACGTTTTTCGGAAACTCCAGGGATTTTCGGTCTGGAATCAGCCGCGGCGGCGTTCCGGTTCAGCAGTCGTGTAGAGGCGGTTCACGCAGACACGCAGGCGACTGCGAAGAAAATCGTTGTTCGTTATACTGTGTCATTATCGAGAGGTTTTTTTTTTAACGGTCTGTATACCATTATTGTTATATGCATTATTATATACGAGTACACATAATGTTATATATAATAATAATAGTATCCCACAATAATGACACATAATAACACACATCGCGTCCAATAATAATATAATGTCTGTCCGTTCGGTCCCTTAAAGAAATCGCGACCGGGGAGAAAATATAACCCACAAACGGTCCCGTTTTTCGGGGCGTGTGCGCGTCATGCTCTACTCCGATGATTATCGTATTTACACACACACATCTATATATATATATAACGGCTTTGAATAAATATATATATATACACATAAATGCACAATATATATAGTCTATCGAGTCTCCCCGCGCGCCACACGTTATCATCCTCCCTTTTCCGGACCTTTATACTTCTATTCATATTCATTTATTTCGGACAAGTACGACGAATTACGGTCTGCGCAGTCGGGTGAGTCGCGATGTTTATTTATATTGCTGCAGCGTCCCTATGGCCGCGAAATCCGTCTGACGACCGTCGGATGCACATGCAATAATAATATATCGTCGTCGGCTGTCCGCGGCAGTTTCCGTCGAAGCAGAATAGCACTATGATATACAGGGTGCTCCATACGCTGCGGATAATGTCCTGCGGGTTTTGAAAAAATCCAAAACTCCGGATTGCAGGCACAACATTATAGTCTCTATGTGTGTGCACTATTTATCCGCCTCCGCTGACAACTCTATAGGTACGCGTCGAGGAACCGCGAGAGAATGAATCCTCAAGTGGCCGCCGTCGTCGGTTTGCTTTTACAGTGCTGAGTCCACAAACAAATTACCCGCTATATGTACCTTATCGTTTTGAAACCTGCTGCACAGGACATCGATGCGCAACACCCTGTATAAATGAAATTTAATGCTCAAATAACTAATATATTATACGAATCAATCGCATATACAGCGCGATGGGGCGCGACGGTCGGTACGCATCGCATTATATTATTATTTATTTACATTAGTAAACCAATGGCGCGAAATGACGAATTCGATTCCGGTCGTAAATCGCGTAATTCGTTCAAGGCCGGCAAATTATATCGTCATCGTTATACAACACAATACCACCCCGACCTATATATAATATATGTTAAACTCGAATCGCCGCAGCAGCAGCAGCTGTGCACTTTTCCGCCGAAGTTGCAGCCAGCGACACGACGCACCTCATCGTGATGACCGTCATCCGATCGGTGTGATGATCGTTATATAGGTATACATTATACGTTGCGTGTCTACGCGATGATGGATAGGTCCGCGAACGCGTCTTGAAAACTCCTCCTAACCTCGGTCGCCATCGTGGTACATAAAACGCGTTTCGCAATATTGTGCGACGCGAACCTATGTGCACGTCATGATAACATTATTATTGTCGCATAATAATATGTACATTTGTGAATTTATACAAAAGAGTGGCTACAAGGCTCCCGCGAGAGGACGATGCGTTGGGTTTTTTCCCTTTATAGTTTAATAGGAAAAAAAAAAATTCATACGATAATATACAGTATTAAATAATAGAGTACACGATGGCAAGGACAACGCGGCCAAACCGCCGGATTGACTCCCATATAAGGCCGGTCTCCGGGCAACTTTTTCATTGGTCGCTCTCTCGCGCGTCGATGACGATTATTATAACACGTTAGCGAGTCCTCGCGGATGGCAGAGAGGAAAAATAAAAAAATAACCACCGCGATATTATATTGTTTTACTATTATTATTATTATTATTCCGGAATAACGTCCGTTTGGGAAACCGCGGGGCTCTGTTCGCGAGCAGAACGATATCATAACAGATAAGTTTACCAGCCGCGAGGTCGGTGGGCCAGAGAAAAAGCCGAAATACGGACGCCTAAGCGGCGAACCTTTCGCTCATATACCTACAAGAGTTGGATATATCGTAACAGTTCGCTTATTATAAAAGGTTATGCGTATTGCGAAAACGTCGCGGATTTCGCCTTCGGGTCGATTGCGCCAACGTAAATCGCGAGCACATCTGCTGCAGCGGCTGAATAAATTCGTGAAACTGTATAAAATGTCAAACGATTCTGCTGTCGCTGCCATATTGCGGTTTGCACACCACATCGTTATGCCTGCCCACATTCTGCCGTATCTTAATCATCTGCAATCTTTTGTGTTCACTAGTTTTGGGCATCCATATATTGATATTCGCATACGGTACCTATATAGTTCTGCAAGCATCGCGGGATTGGTGCGTCCAATCCTTGGTCTTATACGATATTGTGTTGAGTATATTTTCTACTGGCGCGGTCGTTGATATAGGGTTTTAGCTTCGACTTGCTGTCGAATATTCAACACCGACATTATAATATAGGTAATTACAACGACGCAGGCGGAGATGACCCGCGCGACGAAAAGCAGAGAAAGTCCGATGCGGCAACTGTCGCGGTGGCGGCGATCGGTCGGTCGGTCATCGCATTATTATAAAAGTGAGATAAATTGTCATCGAATATATAGTCGCCCAGGTATTATATCATAGCGTTGAAAAAAATTATATATAATCATTGTACAGACGAATATAATATTTTATAACATTCTTACTATGCCCGGGTTGCAAAAGCCTGATATAATATAACATTACGGTTAGGCCGAGTACTACAGCCAATAATTCACCGAACCGGGCACTTTGCTGTTTTACGGACATCCCAAGTTAACTTGTCAAAAAGTTCGTAGTCAAGTTAAAAAGTAAATTTTTTTAAAATCAAAAGTTTTTGTCGACTATTTTAACCGACGGCTGTTTAATCGACCCGACTTGTCTGCGCACTCGATCGTTTTCATCAACTCGTCCAACCTTGGCGTATCGTATATTATTATGCTGCAGTACACACACATGCGGCTTCGTCAACGATACTATTATGCCCACTATACCCCACGTCACGGTTGTCTACCAGAGTTTCGGACACGAATATATGTGTATTGTAATATGTGGGTAAATTATACGAGACGCGGGCGGAGAAGACGCGTGCGAATCCTCACGGACGACGAAAAGCAGAAGCCAAGCTAAAAAGTTTATATTTTTAACATTTCTCGACTCGACTACCCATATAGTTAATTGTATTCGGTTTGTATTAACTTATTCAGTTTTTGTCGACTATTTCAACCGACGGCCGTTTGATCGACCCGACCCGTCTGCGCACTCGATCGTTTTCATCGACTCGTCCAACCTCGGCGTATCGTATATTATGCTGCAGTACGCGCACGCGCGGCTTCGTCGACGATACTATTATACCCACTACACCCCACGTCACGGTCGTCTGCCAGAGTTTCGGACACGAATACGTGTCGTGTAATATGCGGGTAAATTATACAAGACGCAGGCGGAGAAGACGCGTGCGAAACCTCGACGACGAAAAGCAGAGAAAGTCTCCCGAACAGAGTCGCGCGGCTGCCCCGGTGGCGACGACGGCGACGACGACGACGGTCGGTCGGTCGGTCGGTCGGCCGCACGAAGAATTCAGTTTCCATAAATGGCGTTTGCTTACGGTAAAATCGGCCGCGGCGGCAACGGTTGCAGCCTCGCGCGACCATGTGTGTGTAAATTGTTATAAGGCGTACCTATATAATAATAATATTATTATTATAACCTTGCCGGACCAAAGACGTATTTTATTCCGTGTCACGCGGCAGGTTTTTTTCCTTCATATTACTATCATATATATTGTATATATATATGTCCAAAGCGAAATGCACGCATATATGTGCCTGCGCCGCCGCGCGTACACGATATTATTATTATTATTATTATTTTCGTACGACGACGACCGCGACGAGACCTAATGAGGATGACGTATTATTATTATTACCTAGTGTCGACGTGTCATAATACGAAATTATTTTTATATATTAATATATTATATTAATTATACGCCACCCGCTGCAGGTCGACCGCCTCCACCGCAACAGGTCACCCTATATATAGAGATCGCATCCCCCGCGTATCGCCGCAGCGTGTCGAATTGTCTGCAGCTTTCTCGATTCGCGGTTTTTTTTTTTTGCGAATGACATAACTCGTAACAATAATATCATTTCGTGGCTGTACACCTACCTGTATGATGATATTATCGCAGTACGTCATTCTTTCGGTCTTGCTCGGCACCTGTTGCTGCAATGATACCGCTGCAGCACCAGACCGCAAAACCGCATATTGTCTCGCATTGCGACCGACGCCGTCTTGACACATATTACATTATTTCCAACCGTAGTCTCTCGTCGTGTTCGCAGCACACAAATCGACCATAATATTATTACCGTAACGCAAAATATTCCGCGGCGGTCCTCCTCTGGCCGTCGCGTCGTAACAATGCGTTTTAATGGAGACTAATTATTTAAATTTTCGAAAGAGCCCCCCCCTCCCACCACCGCCGTCCCTGCATACCTGTATAATTAAACTCGAGCGAATTTTGTGCATATCATTATTAAACTGTTATCGACGACTTCTGTGTACGCCGTATGTGCGATCGTCGACTGTATATTATATTATGCTAAAAAAACACTTGACCTGCCCTATTTATTATTCCGTCTATCGCCGTTTGAAAGTCGACGCGACCGTTCTGCGCGATGTGCGCGTTTAATTAGGTTATCGTTTCGTTTATATATATTACACCGTACTGATATAAACATATTATTATTATCATACGTCGAGGCGTCTCGATAGTATATATTATTATACTCGAAGAATAATCGTTGTAAAAAACGTTTCGATCGAGTTCCGAATAAAAGTGAAGAAAAAAAAGTCGGTACTACAATTGGGTAGGTTTCCGGTTCAACCTGCAGTATATAATGTTCCGAGTATAGGAATTAAAAGAATATTAAATTTCGTTTTTTCATATCAAGTTTTGTTTAATTACGTTTAACTGCAAAACGGTATATATATATAGGAAGAATCTAACATAGACTGCTGCGTGTAGGTACATTCCTCGAAGATGAAATACATTTTAACGAGTATTGCTCGGAATGTTGGGCCGTTGATGACAGTCGTACGCAATCAACGCATGATCAATTCAGACGGGATGACCATAAGAGCTTATTATTACTCATAAGTCATAAATGTTTTACATGGGTCGTTAAGTACAAAAATACATTTAATTCTCACCTATATCGTACAAATTATGACCTCGGCGCGGACGAGAGGAATGTACGCACGTTGTTATACTTATTACCCACATTATTGTTGCAATTAATCGTCGATCGATTTGTTTTTTAAATAAGTTTATTGATTATTGTATTGTGCGCGCGCAAGCAAATTGATTCCTATTAAACAATTTCCGTATAGAATTCAAACATATTCAATTGAAATAGATATACTGCAGACATGAATCCATATTTTTCATTACCTATTATTGTTTGCAAAACATTAATAATTGTCTTCGTCTGTTTCGACGACGACTCTTAAACGGCGCAACGCGTTACGTGCCGTGTAATTTATAACTGGACTTGATCGACATCCGCACAAGGAAAAAATATAACGTTTTTCGTAGATAGTTTTGTATGCATAAATAACCACGTACGTATATGTGCTTTTACAGTATAAAATTCAATATCTATGTGCATACAAGTCGGCGATTTTCGTCGTAAGCAGTAATTATTATACATGTACAAAATATATTATGTATTACACCTATGTAATATATTATATTATATTACGTTCGCAATTAGCGAATAACTACTGCGGTAAACGTCGGTAAGGGGTAATTACGAAACCAGGTACAGGAACCGGGAGGGCCAACTGATTACATATACCTACCTATAACATAATAATATTGTCCTATAATGAACATCGTTTGGTCTTGCGAATAAACGCGAAAAACAAACAAACACTATAATATAATACACTATTTTGTAGGCCAACTAATACGAGTTGTAAAACTGTAATGATTATACTGATTTCGAAATTTTTTTTTTTTACAGATATAGCCATGGACTGGTCGGATCACGCTCTCTGGTGGCCAAACCGTAACTCGTGGCTCACTAGGACCCGTTCGACGTTGGACCAGTATGGAGTGCAAGCGGACGCCAAGCTGCAATTCACCAGGATGCACAAAACTGCACGCATCCAGCTGCCCGACCTCCGATACGTGGACATGCGCGTGGACTTCTCTATAAAAACATTCAACGCCGTCATACAGATATGCAAAGAGCTGAGTGAGTATAATTATATCATATCCGACGACTGACCGATTTTATCGCGCAACTCACCTGTATACTAGACGATAGGTATATAGTGTACTATCTATACAACTATAGTATATATATATATATATATTGACGCGGAGGGGAAATCATTTTATTTACGAAAACGTATTTTTCTGCGCAGATATCAGACACCCGGAAGAATTGTCCCTGAGCAAGCCCCTGGAACCGTATCACCTGAAGCACAACATGAAAGAGATGCAATACAACGGCGGTCAAACGCCGTCGGCCGACACCAACTCGTTCGCCGTCCACAGCCACAGCCCGTCCGGATCCACCGGAAGTCTGGACATGACGTCGTCTTCGCCTTTCATATGCGCCCCACTGAAACACCATTCTACGCCCATCAGTTCGCCCGTGTCTGTGAGTACCACCTATATATATACACCGTTTTGAGCGTAAAAGCGGCTGATATTATAACATCATTACGTGTATTTTACGATTTTAAAATTTTTTTTTTTAATTCGTTCCACAGCAAAACGGCACTTGGAAGAAAGGATACAGCAAACCGGAAATGAACGGCAACGTAACGTCACTGGAGATGTTGAACGGGTCCCTGGATACGTCTTTGGCCAACAGCCCACTCTCGCTGAATCAAGAAGTGCGGAACAAAGTTTTGAAACCGAAATCGCTGGTGGAAAAAGCTAGAATGAACGTGGCGTGAGTAGTTTTCCTTAAACGTATAATATATTATAGCAACGTCGACGGTATAACTCAAAAGTTTTGTATACCTACAGATGGTTGGACTCGTCACTGTCGATAATGGAACAAGGCGTCCGGGAATACGACTTGTTGAAATTGCGGTTCAAATTTTATTCTTTCTACGATTTGAATCCCAGGCTAGATTCTATACGCATAAACCAAATATACGAACAAGCCAAATGGAGTTTGTTGAGTGGTGAAATCGATTGTACCGAAGAGGAAGCTTTAATGTTTGCTGCGCTACAAGTACGTCATAACCATGTCATGCTTAAAATATTATATTAAAATGCTTATAAATATTCAAGTATACTTACATAACTGTATGCTGTGTATAGTTGATCGTGTCATTTCAAAGTTAAAATAGTTTTTAGTGTTTGTTACGGCTGTCCCGATGGACACAAATGAAAACTTTTGTTGAAATACCACGAATATAAATGTATTTTTGGATTTCAGGTTCAAATAAATCTAAAAGCCAGTGTACCACAACCGCTTTTGGAGACAACGGGTGGAGATGACGATATCGATGCTGCTCTGTCTGATCTTCAAATTACGCTTGAAGGGTTTCAGCCACAGAGCAATGTCAACAATTTGGGCCATGCGCCTGAGTTGTCCGATTACTTGAGATTTTTGAAGTGAGTAATTAATGTCGACTATACTTAGTTTGATAGAAAACACGGTGAACCGGTATTATTGTAACAATCGTGTGACTCCCTGTTTATAGGCCCAAAAAATTTACTCTGAAAGCGTTCAAACGGTATTGGTTTACATGCCGAGATTTGCATCTGAGGATGTACAAGACGGCGGAAGACGCCGAAGTGGGCGCACTGCCCGTGCACAGTGTCAGTCTCAAGGGATGCGAGGTGACACCTGACGTGAACATTTCACAGAACAAGTTCGGAATAAAGCTGGAAGTGCCCAGTTCGGATGGCATGACCGAGATGTGTATTAGATGCGAGAGCGTAAGTGTTTAGACGCGCTGCTAAATATTGTGACGTAGAAATGGTTGTTGACTTTTGTTCACCCTTCAATATTATGTTATACAGGAGGAGCAGTATGCCAAATGGATGGCTGCATGCAGACTGGCGGCCAAAGGGCGCCCGTTGTCGGATCACTCTTACGAGTCTGAGGTAAAATCGATCAAAGCGTTCCTCGAGATGCAACATCCGTCGATCATCCAATCACCCGTCATTAGCCCGTCCATGTTGGACATCTCGGTCGAGGACTATATACCACACAGGTTTTCTAGAAAACTCAAGGGAAAGGTAAGCACTACTGTTGGTATGGTCACGCACGACTTGGTCATGAAAATCCCTACCCATAACCGAAGATTAACTAGACAAAAAAATTCATAATTTTTGAAATTTATAACCTAATTATATTTAGTTAATTTTATATTTAACTTATTTAACTTATTAAACTCAACACCTAGTTTAAAGTGTATACTAACTAAGCTTTCTCCAGTTAAATCGAGTAGTTAAAATCTTTATATATTTTATAGTTGAAAGTATAATTAATTAATTAATTTTATTTCATCTCTCCGTACTGATACGACCGTTTTAAATACAAATAAACAAACAAAATATACTCCTTGGATTGATAGTTTTGTTAAAACGTATGATTTACTAAGCCACTACACTTATATATATATATATATATAGCGTGTCATGGTAGATGTCAAAGCATAGGGTACATTTTTAACTTAACCTTTAGTTACCTATCATTTAAAAATTTGGAAGTTTGACGATCACTATAACGACGTGACCTAGGTGGTAAATTATAAGAATAAATTAACTCCTGTTCAACTGACTTAAACATTTATAATATTATTATCGACACTATAAAATCGTCTTTTCCGTGTAGCTGGTCCAGCGCATACTCGAAGCGCACGCCAACCTCAAGGAACTGACTTTGATGGAGGCCAAGATGAACTACATCAAAGCGTGGCAGTCGTTGCCTGAGTTCGGCATCTCGCTGTTCGTCGTCAAGTTCATGGGCCACAAGAAAGAAGAGCTGCTGGGCATAGCGTACAACCGTCTGATGCGCATGGACATCGCGACCGGCGATCACATAAAAACATGGAGATATAACACAATGAAGGTATATAACGTTATGACGAATATCGTCGGATTCACTGCAGCTAAATAAGTCGTGTGTCGGTGCGGTCGTGCGAGGGCGCGGTAACTACATAACGGTTACAACGGGTAACCGTGTATCGGGTTAAAAGTTGAGCTGTAGTCTAGGTATATATTGTGCTGCGCTCCGCCGTTGAATCGCAATAGGTACGATTTGATCGACACGACACGACACACTACTGCGCAGCCGCAGTGCATCCGGCTTCGTAAGCTTCATTCCCACCCACAGTACGCCCGCGGGTAAATAATTTCTTCTCACGCGTTTGTTTCTCCCCGTCCAGGCGTGGAACATCAACTGGGAAGTGAAACACATGATGGTGCAGTTCGAAGAGGGCAACATAATATTCGCCTGTCAGTCGGCCGACTGCAAGGTGATACACGAGTTCATCGGCGGCTACATATTCTTGTCGATGCGCTCCAAAGAGGTGAACCAGACGCTGAACGAGGAGCTGTTCCACAAATTGACCGGTGGCTGGTCATAATACGTGCCGCAGGTGGTGGTCGTCGGGCCCGGCGTAGGGCGAGATGACGACTATGTATTGATGTTATATTCGTCTCTCCCCCTGTACCTGACCTCGCACGGATCCAATGGAACAGACGAGGAAACGGACGGAAATCGAAAACGATGTACATATAATATTACGCATATAATATATTTATTTATTTCACCCCCCCGAAGTTAGCCGCCTGCACCCCGATGTGTGTGCAGCCCGTTTCGGGGAGGGGTGGCGATATACGACAGAGAGGAGGTCCGTTTGTTTCCTCGTTTGGTATTTGGTTCTATGTAAATCATTATAACAAAGTGCGTTAATAATATTATGTTGTTTGCCCGGTTTATTGATAATCTATAACATATGTTTTAAACGATTATATAATATTGTTTATTTTCGTTGCGTAATATTAAAAAAAAAGTATTAAAACATTTAGTTGTAAGAAGTTAATAATATTATATCATATTATAATAATAGGTATTATGTCTAAAATTACTACTATACAATTTTTAGCGTGTAGAAATAGAGTTATCATATTATATTTTATGTAATTATATAAAAATCATTATGAAATGCTAATAATAGGTTAATATATAATAATAATACAATAATACGTTGTTATGTAAAACGTGCGCAGATGCTGAAGGGTGGTGCCGACGCGAAAGTGTGTTTCTTCTGTTCGTTTGGCTTCTGTGTTATTACTAATAACTAATAGTTATAATAATATTATTATTTAAGAATAACAACAAATTTACAACATTCTGCAATAGGCGTTAAAATAATATTACAATCTGTGGTGTAAATGTATTATCAAAATAATGTTTTATTATTTTTTATTATTATAATATACGACGAACGCAGTTGTAGTTGTTACGACGTGATAATAATATTGTACACAAAGATCGTTTTTATTGCGTTATCAACTTCTATTTTTATTACAATTATAAGTTAAACGAGTTAACCAACAGGGATAATAATATTATACCTTTACATTTCTGTTTTATATTTCTACGACGACGAAACCAAAGAGGTTTGTTGATTGTTAAGAACATTTTATTCTTGCGATTTGACTTAAAGTAATTTCACAAATACACTCGCCTATTATCATAGTGTATATTATATATATTATATATTTGATTAAGAAATATAATTTATATATATATACATTAGGTGTACAATAATAGATTAAAAGTTGTTCTTTGTTCTTTCTAGATTTTACATTATTATATTATAATTCAAATGTAATATTTTATTTTTAGTTAAACAAAAAAAAAAAAAAAAACATAAATTTATACTTAAAACGGTGCTTTATACCAAAATTTTCTTTATAACACTGTTATAACATTGTAACTTAATAATTGTTGTTGTCCTAATTTTGTTTTAATTTGTGAATTTTTTTTTTATGTATATAAGCTATATTTTATTTTATAATATTATGTTGAAAAACTTATATTAAAAAGGAAATTAAATTAACGCATGTAAAAGTCTTTTTTTTGATCAAACGTTATATTTTGTCGATTTAATATCAAATTGTATTAACTAAAACGAAATACCAATCTAATATTGCTTACCATATTGTTTATAAATGATGTATAAAAAAATACAGATAGGTAGGTAATGATTGTTTTCACAATAGTTAATTAACTATATTTTATTGTTCAAAGAGTGGACTAGAAGTCCCGATAGTACCTAGATAATAAGTTAGTAATCTATTTACTTTAGAAGAATTTGTACTACCTACGTAAATGGAACTTAATTGAACTGCTAAGTTGATTAATGAACACCATCATATTATATACTTTTTTATGAATTATTAAATTAGCAGAACATAAATTAACATAATGTATATTGTAATAATATGTATATTGTATATGCTTTACTTCACAATATATTTCAACATTTTAAATAAATAATGATTGTAATTGATTTTTTTCAAAACTTCGAAATAAATTCAGATTACATATTATGTAACTTCGACACTTATAAGACGTTACTGAAACTTTGTATACACTTTATGATGGTATAACTTTTTAAATAAATAGGTAATGACAGTTATTGATTTTTACAAAACTTCAGATTTAGTTCAGATAAACATTTATGACATATTATGTAATTTTGTCACTTATAAGTTACTGAAACTTTATATACTTAATGATTGTATTGGTTTGTATATTTCAATATTTTTAAAAATCTACATACTTCTAAAATCACAATGTATTTCAACATTTTAAATACATAATGATTGTAATTGGTTTTTTCAAAGCTTCAGATTAAATTCAGATAAACGTGAATGACATAATACACATAACATAACACTACATATTACAAGTCAACGATATTTTATACACTTTATGATGGTATTGTTATGTATATTTGAATATTTTTGAAAATCTACATACTTCACAATATATTTCAACATTTTAAATAAATAATGATTGTAATTGATTTTTTCAAAACTTTAAAATAAAGTTAGATGATATATTATGTATCTTAGATGCTTACAAGTTACTGAAACTTTATAATTGTATTGTTATGTATATTTGAATATTTTTTGAAAATCTACTCACTTCACAATTAAAACAACGTTTCAAATAAATATTTCATGACTGTTATTGATTTTTTCAAAACTTCAGATTAAGTTTAGATAAACATTTATGACATATTATGTTACTTTGTCACTTATAAGTTACTAAACTTTATATACTTAATGATGTTATTATTATGTATGTTTGAAAATGTTTGAAAATTTACATACCTACTCTACAATATATTTTAACATTTTAAATCAATAATGATTGTAATTGGTTTTTTCAAAGCTTCAGATTAAATTCAGATAAACGTGAATGACATAATACACATAACATAGACACTACATATTACAAGTCAATGATATTTTATACACTTTATGATGGTATTGTTATGTACATTTGAATATTTTTGAAAATCTACATACTTCACAAATCACAATTATTATTAATTATTCACAATTATTCATATATACATACTTCACAATATATTTCAACATTTTAAATAAATAATGATTTTAATTGTTTTTTTTAAAACCAAATTAAATTCAGATAAATGTGAATGTCATATTAATATAGTATGTATAACTTTGATACTTTTAAAAGGCACGGACATTTTATACACTTTATGATGGTATTGTTATGTACATTTGAATATTTTTGAAAATCTACGTACTTCACAAATCACAATTATTATTAATTATTCACAATTATTCATATATACATACTTCACAATATATTTCAACATTTTAAATAAATAATGATTGTAATTGATTTTTTTCAAAACTTCTAATTTAGATTACATATTATGTAACTTCAACACTTACAAGATGTTACTGAAACTTTATATACACTTTATGATGGTATTGTTATGTATATTTGAATATTTTTTTGAAAATCTACATACTTCACCATTAATACAACATTCCAAATAAATAGGTAATGACTGTTTTTGATTTTTGCAAAACTTCAGATTAAGTTCAGATAAACATTTATGACATATTATGTAACTTTCGTCACTTATAAGTTTGTATACACTTTATGATTGTGTTATTATGTATATTTGAATATTTTTGAAAATTTACATGCTGCACAATTTATTTCATAATTTTAAATTAATAATGATTGTAATTGATTTTTTTCAAAACTTCAGATTAAGTTCAGATAAACATTTATGACATATTATGTAACTTTGTCACTTATAAGTTGCTGAAATTATATACACTTTATGATTGTATTGTTATGTATATTTGAGTATTTTTGAAAACCCAAATACCTACTTCACAATATATTTCAACATTTTAAATCAATAGATTGTAACTGGTTTTTCAAAACTTCAGATTAAATTCAGATAAATGTGAATGACAGAATATTTATAACTTAGACACTATAACAAGTCACGGATATTTTATACACTTTATGATGGTTACATGATGAAAATCTACATACTTCACAAATCACAATGTATTTCAACATTTTAAATAAACAATGATTGTAATTGTTTTTTTTAGAACTTCAGATTAAATTTAGTTAAACGTGAATGACATAATATTCATAACTTAAACACTACCTATTACGAGTCATCGACATTTTATCAGTGTTGTAAAGTATTTGAGTTAATGAATTTGGGTAAAAGTATTCAAATACTTAAGTCAATAACAAAGTATATATCATGCAACAAGCTTTTGCTTAACAGCTATTATACTTTATAATTTATTTTACTATACGGAAATATTATTACTAATTATTAGTACTACCTATTTACAAAGAAAATGGTTATCAATAATATCATTATTGTTTATCATCGATACATACCTATATAGTTTTAATCTAATATATTATACCTCTGTAGAGAAAAGTTCATTGAACTATCACTAAAAAGGAACTAACATGACTGATTAGATTTTTGACTACAACAAATTATATCAGAACTAAATTAAAAATTTTTTTTGTATTTAAAGATTATTTCAAATACTTTTTAAAAGTATTTTTTACAACACTGCATTTTATACACTTTATAGTTTTATTGTTGCGTATATTTAAATATTTTTGAAAATCTACATACTTAACTATATAATATTTAAACATTTTAAATAAATAGTGATTAGAATTTATTTTTTCAAAACTTCAAAATAAATTCAGTTCAATGTTCATGACATATTATGTTACTTAAACACTTACAAGTCACTGAAACTTTATACACTTTATAATGGCATTATTGTTTTGTATATTTGTATATTCGATTTACACATCTGGCACAATTGAACAGTTATGTACAATTATCATTTTTTTTCTAATGAATATGGTTTTTTTTTAGGTGCTTTGTGCAAAATTCAAACTGTAATTGGAACCACTTGTGTGTTTTTTAAAAATTTAAATACTAAATGAAAATTGTTTTTATTATTTTACATAATTTATGTATTGACCGAGTGTACTGTAAGCATTAATTTATCTACAAATGTTGATTATTTGTATCACACTGCAAATTTAATTTAGTCATCTATTATATTTCTGTATACATTTTCTAATAAATAACAATATAAATGTAAAATGTCAGTACCTACTAATAAATTTACAGAAACAATACAGTTTATTAAATACATTAATAAAACGTAACAGGACAAATAATGATATGTAACAGTAATACAGTCTTGTTAAGTAATTAGGTACTTGAATAAAAGTACTTGGACAAAGTATTTATAATACTTTCAAGTTTAATATTTTTCTGTTTTTCTGTTGTTTTTGCAATTTTGATTTCAACGAGTTATCAACAAACTTGAGACATAAGAGTATATACAGTCTTGTAAAAAATACTTTTGAAAAAATATAAAAATACTAATACTAATATTTGAATAAAAATGTATTAAAAATACTTTTAAAATACTTAAATAAAAATGTATTTTATGAGTACTCACTAAGTATTTGAATACAAATAAAAGTATTTTTTTTTTAATATTGTACAGTATACAATACTATATTTATCACTATATCAGTATACTTGTTATGTCACACTATTATCACATATTTTAACCATTTCACAAATACTATGATATAATATTGAAATGTGATGATTTAGAGCTAAAAATATGTTTATATTATTAAGTCATTTTACATATAGAGATACTATATATGTTATACTGTATCATAAGGATAAATTATATTTATATATTTTACATGGAAATCAGTAGATACCTACCATTTTAAAATAAATTACTATTCAGAAAAAAAGTACCAACCATAATAAATTATAAAATAATCATTGCATCTTTATTAATATTAAAATTACAATCTATAACACAATAGAATTAAAAAAATCAAAATCTGTCAATCTTATAAAATTTAACATTACTTTTTAGTAACATTGTTTTTTCAAAATTTGAATCACTCATTTTCCCTTCTTTTTTTGTTAAAACACAAGCACCTATACTAAAAACTCTTTCAATAGGCGCACTTGAGGGGAGGGGAGTATTATATTTAATGAAAACTTTTTTTAGAATTGGAGTATTATTTAATACAATAATTTTTTTAGTTGGACTCTTATTCAGAAAATCAGCCATTTCATTTTCAATTATTACATTTTGACTTTTTTTTTTGATGCCCATGAAAAAAATGAATCATTTTTATCATCTTGGTCGCTATCACTACTGCTTGGTTTTTCATTGTTTAATTCTCCAACAACATTGTCAACTTGATCAGAATTAATTTCATACATAGCATCTTTTAATAGAGAGATGGCAAAATTTTTCTTAACTTCATTTTTTATCCATGCAGTCTTGAAAGAAGGATTGCTTACGGATGCAATGATAAGAAAATTGTTTTCTTGTAGTGCCCCAAATCTTTTATTTACACCATCATATAATGCAGTCACCAAGGGTTGACAATATACAATTTCTTTTCTTCTGATTGTTTCAAGTTTACTCAATAATTCATTTATTGTAGGCAGCAAATAGCCAAAGTACATATTGTTTTCACCCTACATAAATATACTTCAATTAAAAAAATGGCAAAGAAATGTTAAGATAATTAAAACAAATTTAATTCAAAAATGTGAAATGTAGAATGTATAAATTAGCAATAAGATACAAAAACTAAAAAACAATTAGGTCTTAAAATATAAAGTTTTAACAAATAAATGTTTAAAAAACATTAAAAATATTACTTGTAGAATGTCAAGTGATATTGCAAGTGGTTCCATAACTGTACAATATTCTTCAATAAAGTCGACATCATTAGTATTAATCCTGACAATTTTAAGATCATCACACATGGCATTAAATTTAGTAGGGCTTGATTTTCGGTGTTTAAGTAGGAATTTCATTGCATCAAAATGAGAATTCCACCTTGTAGTGTTAGGGATCTTTAAATATACTCCAATATAGTCATTTATAATATCAGCAATTTGGGTGGATCTACTTTGTTTATTAAAAAGTATTTGCAATTTTCCAAATGTAGCTCTACTTTGTTTTTTAAACAAATTATTATGAAGAGCACTTTCAGCATCCTACAAAAAATAAAAAATATATATAACATTAACAATCGGTACATTCGGGTATTAAAATAATAGTTAGTAAAAATTGCACATCACCTTAGTGGCAATTAAATTTAAAGTGTGGGCTGCACAACGATGATGTTTTGGCAAACTATACTGAACATCAGTATCAAAATTCAAATCATTTTCTTCCAAGGTTTCTCAAAAACAGGAATCACAGATATACTTTCATCGTCATCATCATCCCCTTGTAAGTTATCTTCATCAATTGTTGTTCTTACTTGTAGTTCAAATTCATCGTTAGAATCATTATCAAATATATCAATAATATTATTTACATAAGAATCCAAATTGGAAATATTTTGTTCATCATTTTTATTGTATACTCTAAAAATACAACATTATAATTCAAAATGGTTTAATAACATTAAGTATTAATTATAGTAACATTAGGTCATATTTTTACCAGTAAGTTATGAGGCAAAATTTGCTGTATACATATTACTATATAAGTAAATTTAAATATTTAATTTTATAGTTAGAGAATAAAATCAAATAAATACTAGCGAACAAAAAAAATAACTAACTTGAAACTTTTAACAAAATTGGAACCATTGTCAGTGGTTGAATACGTTATCTTATGATTGATGTCAAATTCTGTGTAAACTGACTCCATGGATTTTGCTAAAACATCAAATGAATGCTTTCCTTTTAAACGCCTCATTGCAAGTAAACAGGAAATTCTTGTTAAATCATTTTGTTTAACCAATGACCGGTTATACCTAAATAGGATCTGAAACAATTAGATATTCTTAAGGTACATTCTTTCTGTAACATCTAAAGTTTAGCTTGCAAAATTTTTAATAATTGAATACATAATATTATAGGTACCTACTTAGATAACAGTAGACTATAATATCTATATTTTTTAAAATACTAACTTTTTAAAAATTGACCAACAATCAGCTGTAGTAGAATATGTTTGACCAAACTTAATTCCTTTTTCAAATTTTCTAACATGGAATTTGTATTAGAATCAATCCTTTTCATTAATGTTGGGCGGCTCAATGTATTTAATTTAGGAAATCCTATTTGTAAAATAGATTTGAATTCAGGATATTCTACTAATGAAAATGGCAAACACCGGTTAATGATCAATTTTTGAATCATTCCATCTAACTCGGCTAAAAATAAATTAAATTGTTATAAACATATTAGTACCTGTACATACATAATATATAAATATAAGTATTATTATTATTATATAAGTATTCAAATAGCCATGCCATTACATTTGTGTATTCAGATAAATATAACCTATGATATAAAAATTAACAAATACTCAGTGTTTATAATAAATTATAATAAAATATGTAGTAGGTAGCTACTAACTACTTACATTACATTTAACTAAAATAAAAATCATTAGGTCAATGGACATTTTAATTAACCCTTTTTATATTAATTTAACTAATAATTATAAAATTCACTTACCTTGTGTTGTATTAATTTTGGATTCAACATTTAACTTTTTTTTGCGCATGGTTAAACTTTCTTGCAATGTTAATTGCACATTTGAACGTTTTAAATTATTGTTTGAATTGTTTCATTTGTTTCATTTGAGTTGTAGAAGAACATACATCGGCTAAATCATTAGAGAATACACTCACATCATGGTCATCAGGCTTTAACGAGATATGATTATGTTGTGTCTAGAGAAATAATTAAATAAATATAAGAAATAAGTACTTATCAAAATTAATTTCTGTAATTTTACTGTAGGCATATACTGTTTAAAATATTTTTACAACTAAAATTAATAAAAAGTAACTGTTTTTCAATTAAAAAGAAAAACGGTTAGGTAGTGTATTGGAGTTTGTTAAAAAGTATTATATTACAATATAAATTATATCATTTTAAATTCATTATAGCTTGTAGGTTAAATTTAAAACTATATTTTACGTAGGTACAATACTAAATAGTAAATTTATATACTATTCTAATTCTATATTATGATATATTTATAATTATGATTTATGTTAAAAATAATTAGTATTTAAAGTACTTACTGTTAAATGTTTTTTCAAATTTGAAGGTGATCTCGTGTCCGCTGTTAGTGATTTTGATCGTATACAATGCAAGCATTTTACTTCATATTTTAAAAACGTTAAATGGTCATCTATAATTTTAATTATTTTAAAATGTTCGTTGTAGGCATTCCAAGGCAATCTGTTTTTTTCCATCTCTGGCATCTCCATTTTATTAAATATTATTATATAGGTTTGATTTAATTACGAAAACGAAACTCACTATTAGGCTGTCATGCACATTGCACATATTATAATATAAAAATACGATGGCAAGTGGTAACAAAGTCAAAGCGCGGCGTGTTGTGTACTTGTGTGTAGACGAAATGAGGGATACAACTATACAAGATTGAAGATACAATTAAATTGTATAACTATTAAATATTAATGCTTACTGCAATACTGCTTAGTAATGTAAGACTTTTATGATAAACAGTATTTTAGTCTTGATATGGAAACGTAGGAATAAAGTACAATATAAATATATAATATTATATTAATATCTACTATTGCATCGCAGAAAAACTAGTAATTGTTTGATAAATTCATAATAAAATGGGAAACCCACCACATTAGTCTATTCTATGTTCTTACTTCTTAGTTCTTAGTGCTAGCCTGAGCAAGAAACAACGGATAATATAATATAATATCTGATAACTGATAAGTAATAACTCTTAATAATATTCAGACATTCAGTATATTTATTATTAATGGGTCTATTTTATATTTAATAATAAAACGAAATAAAACTATAACTATATGTCTATATGTCTATATAGCATATTATTATATATTAATACGGGTATTTACGGAGAATCATGATTATATTATCAACGAAATATTATTTTCAACAATTATCGTGAAAAATAATTTACAAAACGGATTTTATAGTATTTAAATACAAGTATTTAAATTTTGTTAAAAATACTTTTAAAAAATATTCAGAATACTTAAAAAATACTTAGAAAAAATTGTATTTGGAATACCATAAAATACTTCAAAAAGTATTTAAATACAATTATCCGAATACTTATATTCGAATACTTTACAAGACTGAGTATATAAGACCGATACGGATATTTTTGTACAGACTTTTTTACAATTATTATTTATTTTAAATAGCCATACTTGAGATAATAATATAATATACTATAGCATAAGTCATATTGACAATTCAAATTGCAATCAACTCCCTAACAAAAATAATCTATTTATATAAATGAACTTGTCCTGACTAAATAACAATGCTGACTGATTCATCACCTAGCCGGAACCGCCGAAGCTATGAGTATGAAATTTGATCAGTAATTTCGTTTTATGATGTACAGATCCACTTAGAAAGGATTTTCGAAAGTTCTCATTTTAAAGAGGTCCTCGAGGCTGTAGCGAGCTGTGACTATTTACCACTTTAATTGATATATAGTACGCGTCGTATTAATATAAATATGGTTATATAATACGCGGGCGAGCGCCGCGACATATTAATAGTAATAGTAATAAACGCTGCGTGTGTAGTAGTACGTAAAACATCGAGCGCTTGACCGTGAGAGGCGTGCGTCAATATATATATGACTGCATATATAATAACTCTAAAAAAGTATAGATCTTGTGTGTGGTTATGGAATAACACCACAAGTTACAATAACAACACATATATATTTTGGACATCCGGCGCGTGTGCAAAAGCGTGTGACAATTCCACGCTAGGCCTAACCGCAGGACGACCATGTACGGTTGTACAGAGTAAGCAGGGACAGGGACTGACCCAACGAGGAGAGCTGATGGACAAGCGTTCATCAGACGAACAACTGATCAACTCACGAACAGTCACTAGTTTTAATATTGTCACAACTCGCTTAGCTATAATTTAATTATCTTAGACTTAGAACATTTTTGTAAATATTATAATAGAATAAATAATAAAACACTTAAAATTATACAATCATATCGAGTTATTTAAATAAACACCATCATCTTATCCATCTACTGGCTGTGGCACGTTACAAATTGGCGCTGTGGACAGGGTATCTCAAAAGATACTTAGAAAAATAGAAAAATAAATAAAAATTTTTGAAAAATTTTTTGAAAAATTCTGAAAATTTTTCTACAATCTAAATCCATTCAAGGAGGCAATTCTTCATCGAATCACCGTTGGAAGTCTGATCATCTACCAACAACTCCGAGAAAAGGACCCTGTACGAGAGTAACGATTTCAGTCAGTTATAAACGATGGAAGTACCAGCAAGACAATCTACTGTCATACCAGCTGCGTTGTTGTGAGTATATAGTTAAGTTATTATCATTGTTCGTCTCCTATGGTAAAGTGTATGACCATAGTATATATTAAGTGAAACATTTTTTTTAAAAAAAAAAATATATAATAAATAGTTAAACATTCTGAATAAATAATAATTAATTAAAATAATAAATTATTTCTGAAGTAAAAATAAAATATAATAAATTTCGAAATAAAATAAATAATTTAAAAAGTTATTAATTAATACACGTTAATAAAATTCACAGTTAAGTTTATTTAAAATTGAAACAATCCTAGTTTATGCAGTAATTAATTTGATTGAACAATTGTATTGTTAATCACATATTTGTGGGGGAAATTAGTATAAAATACTTTATTATTTTACAGGCAGTTAAGTCCTTTGTTGAGTATATTATTGAATGTATAGAAAATTATATTGAGAAATTATTTGAGAATTTATTAAGGCCGAGAAGTAAGTCCTTACGTTTTATTAATTATTTTTGGACATTCGTTGTCTAACTCTGGGAGTTTTTATTAAGGCTGTGTAGTAAGTCCTTACGATTTGTGAATTATTTTGGACGTTTGTTGTCTACATTTGGAATTTTATTAAGGCCGAGAAGTAAGTCCTTACGTTTTGTGAATTATTTTGGGACAATTGTTGTCTATATTGGGGAAATTTATTAAGGCTGTGTAGTAAGTCCTTACGTTTTGTTTGTGAGAAATTTTGAGAATTTTATTTAGGGGCCGGAAGTAAGTCCTCATATTGTTGAAATTATTTAAGACATAGAAGTCTTCATTGAAATTATTTTATAGGCCGTGTGGTAAGCCCTGATATTTTTGAATTATTTGAAGACAGTAAGTCTATATATTTTGTGAGTTATTTTAAAGGCCGACAATAAGTCCTTGTGTTTAATTAAGATATTATATTGAAGTTGAGATTTTAGGCGAGATTAGGTCCTATTTAAAATTTTGTGAGTGTTATAAAAAAAAATTTTATTGAGTTTATAAGGCCGGAATAAGTCCTTAAAGGAAAAAGTGTTAAAAAAAAAAAAGGAAACAATTATATTATATTAAATTATATTTATTATTATAAAATAATTAAGAAAATAAGATAATTAAGTTAAATTATTAATAGATATTAAATTAAAATTAGCGAAATAAATAATTACGTACTATAAAATAATTCTACATTAGTGTGTCGATTAAATTTGAGAATCCTATATATTTAAATTAAATGATTAAAGATATGACTATAGATTAATGAGTCTAAAAGATATTATTTTAACTGAAAGCGAAAAATTGCTAGCAGAAAAAGTTGAATTAACAGTGTCAAATAAAGTAATAGATTCCGAAATAGTTGAAAGCGAGGACACTGAATTAAATAAAGAAATCAGTGATAAACATAACGATACAACACTAGTTGAAGGAAAAGAACTACTAATTGACTTAAATACCGAGGAAGGTTATCAGTATTCTGTTGATTTTAATAGGGAAAAATATTTGGAAGCGCTACGAGAAAAAGATTTGTTGAATACAAGCATAAGACCTATAATAGTAAGCGAAACTGAGTTAAGACAAATAGGAACCCGCACTCAAAAAGGGATAATACATACACAGTTAGAGCCAGAAAGGAGAACAAAAAAATTAAAAATGCCTACTAAACTTCCTTTAGACAAAGCCACCGTCATGATTCCTACATGTACTGGAGAAAGAGACGTATATCAATTTATAAAGGCTTGCGATTTGGCATGCTCAGCGGTAGACAAAGAAGATCTACCTATATTAATGAAGTTCATAAATACAAAACTATTTGATCAGGCATTAAATGTATGTAGATATAGGGATATGAGTGATTGGGAAGGTGTAAAATTAGTCTTATTAGATGCATTTGAACCACAGCGATCGACATCATCGTTACAAGTAGCTCTGAATTCCGTACGAATGCGAAATAATGAGGACGTAGGTACATACTCGTATGCTCGGAGAGTGGAACAACTATATTTTAATTTATGCGTGTCAAGTACCAAAGGAAAAGGTACCGAACAAGCTAACACTATACGGGATCAACTTAAGGAACAGACGTTAGTAGTATTTATAAAGGGATTAATACCAAGTTTAAAAACCATAGTAAAATCACGAAATCCAGCGACATTAGAATTGGCTATACAGGTAGCTAAGGATGAAGAAACGGAGATTAAATCTGAATCTGACGCTTATCAATATTATGGAAATAATAGTGGAAATAATAATAATAGGCGTGACAATAATCGATATAGCAACAGTAATAATAATTATAATGCACCAAATAACAACAGACCAAATAATAGCAATTATAATAATAATAATTATCTTAGACAAAATGTTAATGCATATAGACCACCCAAACAATCGAGATTCGAATTTCAATAGACCAGACATAAATTGCGGAAATAGGAATAATAATTATAGTAATCAATATCAGCCTAGGAATAATAATTATAATAATCCAGACTTATTATTTTATGAAAGATAACACAACAATCAGATAGATTATTGTGTTAACTTAAGGAAGTCTTTTAAGCTTAACTTGTTCATCTCCACGCGTTGTGATAATTTTCAAGTGCTGGATATGAGTGAGCGAATTAAAAGAAAAATTATAAAAATTCAATATTGATAAATTAATTAAAAACAATTTTATGTGAAATAAAAAAAAAAAATGCACTTAATATACAGGTTATACTAGTCTAACTACCATATGGAGATAAAATCATAATTTGTAAAATCATATTATTTATAAAAAAAAAAAAAAAAAAAAATAATAATCATGTTATGTTATATATATTATATTAATCAATATTATTGTAAAAGAAAAAAATTTGTTAAACTATACTAATATACTATTGTAATTACTAACACACTATTTTTAATGTATTTAAAAAAAAAAATTATTAAATAATGTAAAACAAATAACATTTTATTGTAATGATACATAGTAATGTATCATTTTATTGGAAAAATTGTAATACTCAATTGGGGTAATGTAAAAATATATGGAAAATTGTAATAATTATTATGTAAAATTGTCATAACTTGACAATTCTTAAGATATATGATATGTAATTTGTAAAAATTATTATGTAATATGTAATGTTTTAAACTTATGTAAACTTTTAAAGATTTTTGTAGTTCTACAAATTGTAGCCCTACAAAAACCTTTGAAAGGGCGGTGAGGTGTAGCGAGCTGTGACTATTTACCACTTTAATTGATATATAGTACGCGTCGTATTAATATAAATATGGTTATATAATACGCGGGCGAGCGCCGCGACATATTAATAGTAATAGTAATAAACGCTGCGTGTGTAGTAGTACGTAAAACATCGAGCGCTTGACCGTGAGAGGCGTGCGTCAATATATATATGACTGCATATATAAATAACTCTAAAAAAGTATAGATCTTGTGTGTGGTTATGGAATAACACCACAAGTTACAATAACAACACATATATATTTTGGACATCCGGCGCGTGTGCAAAAGCGTGTGACAATTCCACGCTAGGCCTAACCGCAGGACGACCATGTACGGTTGTACAGAGTAAGCAGGGACAGGGACTGACCCAACGAGGAGAGCTGATGGACAAGCGTTCATCAGACGAACAACTGATCAACTCACGAACAGTCACTAGTTTTAATATTGTCACAACTCGCTTAGCTATAATTTAATTATCTTAGACTTAGAACATTTTTGTAAATATTATAATAGAATAAATAATAAAACACTTAAAATTATACAATCATATCGAGTTATTTAAATAAACACCATCATCTTATCCATCTACTGGCTGTGGCACGTTACAAGGCTAAAAAAAAGATTTTGAGATTTGAATTGAAACTGAAATTTTTAAATGGTTGCCATTGAAATTAATAATAATTATATTATGAATCATTATATTTAGATTCTGAGTGGAGCGATGAATGTATTGATTTTACAATGATGTGCAGTTTTTTTTTTTAGTTTTCATTTTATTTTTGTTTTTATTTTTATTTTTTTTTTTGTGTCTGTCATCACCTTTTAAGACAGTAAAAGTTCTTGGATTTTCTTCAACAGTCATTTTTCTGATAGAAAAGTGAATCTAGTTGGTACTTTCGGGGGTCAAAAGTAAAAATTTCCCAGTTTCTCATTCAAAAGCGACGTGAAAAACAAAAGAAAAATTAAGGAAAAACGGGAATTTTTACGCAAAATCTGTTTTCGATAAAATCGATTTTGGTTTTTGGTGTAACTCTAAAACAAATAAGCGTAGGTACATGCAATTTTGACTGAATGTTTATATTAGCATTTTCTATACACCATAACATTTTTTAAATATTTTGACTTATTTTGAGCTGTTTACGGACATTGTCAGTTACCATTTTTTTTAGTTTTTTTTCTATAAATATCAATAAAATTTTATTTTTTCGGTACAAAAGCGTGAAAATTTAATATATAAGGCTCCCGGTATATCGTTCTAATAGCAGTTGAAAAATATTAAAAATACATAGGCACAATTTTTTTGATAAGCATTTAAAGTTCAAATTTCGACAAAATTTATCAAATTTATAATTTAATAATTATTTTGTAGTTAAAAATTTATAAAATGTTCAACTTTTATAGCTAAAGATTGAAAATTGAAAACAAGGCTCCACGTAAATAGAATATATATAAATTACTTTATTCACAATAATATCATCAAATATACTTGGTAATATCATAGGCTGACTGACCGTTTTCGCTTAGAATCGTTTTTCTTATACAATGATATTATACCATTGAATTCAAATTTAACACCATCCAGTGACCCACTTGTAACCTACTGTACAGCAGAGCGACACCCACTTACCCACCTTTTTTTTTTTAATATAAAATATATGGTTGCCATTGTTTGCTCAGGCTGATATGAGGTACAACCAAAGGTCAAACTTGATATCTTTTTAGAAAAGTACCCAGAAACCAGGGACTAAAACTTAGATGATTTTTAAGGTTCCCAGTAAAACTGAAATTTCGGTTTCGGTTTAGGTTACGGTTCGGTTCCCAGAAAAACTAAAATTTTGGTTTGTTTTCGGTTCTTAAAAAATAAGAAAATTGTTACCTGTTTTGGTATGGTTGAATTGCACTTATTTTAGTCGAACTGCACTTTGATGTAAAAACTATCAAATTAGCAGAATTTGTTGTCCAGGACCAGTTATCATCCTAGGATTTTTAGTAAGTAGCTATAACTGACAAGTTAGTGTTAGTTTAAGGGTCAAATATTGCTTAAATATTATGGTATGAATGAAAGATGAATTAATAATAGATATTTTTAAAAAATAAATATTTATAACAATGATACAATTTGAATTGGCATAATAATGTTAATGCTATATAAGTATTTAGTAGGTGAGTGCACACCCAACTGCACGTTCGCAGTTCTGTATCTTGTCAAAATATGAATTACAGAACGAAACTAATATTCCACTAAATTCAGTATATTTTATAAATCAAACAGGGATATAGTATTTTAAAAATATAAACTACTGTTGACATTGAACTGTTTTTAGTTGTACCTTATAAGTTTCAAACTTACATAGACTACACGATTTAAAAACAATAGTAATGTCAAGTTCAACGCAGAAAAAAGCACAAACTTTATATTTTCGAATAATGTTATTTGCAATTTTTTATGTTACATATACCTACGTTCATTGTTTACTTTTAACGATATCATATTATTTTCGTTTATTGATAACGTTTTGAAACACTGCCTGGAAGTGCTAAATCCAATCCACGGGCACCCTTCTAGATCGAGTTATTTCACTCGGTATCGGTACACTGGCGCCGATTTGTCCGTGAACCGAGATAGATACATTAAAACTGAGATACACCTATATATAGCGTATATAAGTATAATATATTATAAAAGGGGTCTCCGACCAGTCCAACCTACGGCCCGCCGAGCTAATTAATGTTTTGAAAATAATTTATTAGTTTTCATTGTTTTTAATTTATTTTTCTTTTGGCGTTATTCGTAACAACTTATAATAGTCATACATAAATACTAACACTAACTAACCATAGAAAAACTCGTCGATCACACTTATCTGACTTGCATTGTGCTCGGAAGTTACGCGATGGTCAGACTTTTTCCGTTATAATATTAACACAAATTTTGAATTATAAAATACAAAAATGAAATAATTATGTAAATAAACATTTATTTTTCGAAATAAATCTTATCCGTTCCAATCTATTCCTCAATCGCACGACCTAACTATTTCTCGAAAAATGTTGGCCCGCGATGCCAAAGCGTATCTCAAATTTGGCCCGCCGCAAAAAAAACGTTGGAGACCCCTGCACTATATAATATTATAGTGATAGGATTTGTCACAAACCAAAAACTGCACATACTCTGCATCACATTATCACATACACAACATCCCGAAGCTGAGATATTCAACTAGTATTATATTGAATACGAATATAATGTTATGAAAACGTGTCCAAATCAATCGCTAAAAAATTATAAAAAAATTTCATCTGGAAACAATACACGTTGTTTGACGGTACATGTTTGATAATATTGTAACTGAGGTGTGTATATAAAGGTACACACTATGAATATAGTGGGTAGGTTAAGGGTTATACCCCCCCCCCCCCGTCCAATTTTTCCATAAATCTCCTTATTTGCATCTTTGGTACTAACACGACAATATTCATTTAAATGTATTTATTATTACCTATATATACTTGTAACATACCTCCCCATTGAAAATTCCTGGACACGCCGCTGATTGCAATGTGTACAGGGAATAGATAATATTATTAACCGTCCGTGGTACGAAAAAACTCTGCGCATTAAAATCAAATGTTCCAAATTAATAACTTGTGTATTTAGTCGAAGGGAATTTTTTTCGATTTAGCATCAGCATTTTAATCGAACTATCTCGTCGTCGCTTCTTCCCTCTCTCCAAGTCGTATAATGCTATAATGCCATTTTGGGATCACTGTCTTGTGAGGCGCTAAATATTTATTTTTAGGTTTTTTCTTCATATACTTTTTTGAATAAGTCTATGCTCTTACGTCAGGTTGATATTATCGTCCATATCTCATAAGTCTGTTAATGAAGCGGTTGCGAGTGATGAAACGAGAGGATACAATTCGAATCGATTCAATACAGACGAAGATGTTTGCAAAGCTGTTTCGCAAACATTTGGTGCATTGTTTACGGGGATCAATATGTTTTCGTCGATGTTCTGAACCCAAGTGCATTTTGGGTTGAATTAGGAAATATGATCAATACTCAATGTACTGTCGTTCATATTCGGAGGATCGCGTCGTGTTTTATCAAGATAATTAATATTTAGCAGACATAAACTATAATATTATCATAAAAACTCGCAATCGCTTAATATTCGCGTACAGAGAGATATACCTAAATAGTGCCGTTGCACAGTAACCGTTAGCAGACCTTAAGGTGGTATAATTTTATAATAATATATATATATATAGGTCCACCCGACGACTGACGACATGTGCGTGTAACAAAACAATAATAATAATAATAATGATACGTTATTGCTATGAAATATAATATTCTGCGAGCTGAAATAAAGTAGTCGTTTATCGCATTGTACTATTATGATATTAACCTACTCGTAGCAAACGTCAATAATTATTATTGTTTTACCACGTCGTTTTTTTTTTTTTATTTTAAATTGTTTTTTTTTCGCACATACGCGTATTCGACTTGGACTGTGCGGATACGTACAACAATGATATTATTATTACACAGTCGTTATTACCACAATTCGACGTGTCAATAATATAACATTATTAACATACGGCCGCGTCATTATCGACATGTGTTCGCCACTCCTGTAAACATACGGTTACGACAACAGTTTAGGTGCCTACCAAACATCACCGGCGACGACCTACGTATAGGTATATTAAAATAAGTGCTCGTCGATCGAAATACCGATAAACGTGGGTAGGTGCCCACCTGTGGAATATTTTGATTGTTACGCATTACGAGTTTACACGTTTGAAACGCTAATATAAATATATATATAATATTGTATTGCACGTACCTTTATACATACAATAATATGTTTATATTATGTTTCACATAACAATACGACATACATATTGTCATATAATATCGGTATAGGCGTATCTATCGCGTAATATTTCGCACTTCTAGAACATAATACACCGGCACAACTCAGCATTTATAGCGCGGAGAAAAAGCGATCCGAAGTTTAAATCTAAGAGTGTTCTCTGGCCATGTGTTTGGAGCTATAAAAAATTAAATACTTGCAGACATATTGTTATGCTTGACGATTGTATGACTTTTTCGAATATTATGAAACGCTCTCATAAACCCAAAATGTTGAGGCCTTTGACAGTTTTTTTTTTAAGTAAACGCGACAGTGCCATATTTTGAGACGTGGCAGTAAAACATTTCTATTTATAAATACAAGACGGTCGTATTTCGTACTGTAGTTGCAAAAATATTGTCATAAAATGCAATACCGCCACAACTCTATAAATATTGCTATTATGCGCACTTAACATTATAACTCGACAATTAGTTTTTATTCAGCGCAAGAACGCCGCAAATCGAAATGAGGCAGTTTTGAATTTTGACATCAGTGATTAATTTAATGAATTAAAATGCGTAGGGATACTGCTTTAAAGTAAATATATGGCTCACTTGCTCGAAAAATTAGCTATACAAATTGAATAATTCAATGCTGGCACATCTATTCTACAGTGGTTATAAATGAAAAACGGTATTGAATGTCGCGGTCTTCCGTTATATAGAGCTATTTTTTTTTTTTTTTACTGGTAGCCACAACTTAAAATTGATGAATTTTCGAGTTGCAAAATAAGACCTCTCCAATTTGATATCATAGGCACGTCGTCTGAACAATATTTTATGGCCAGCACCATTGACCGTAATAGGTTCTATTATTTTTTTTTACATCGGTTTAACGGCGTTCGTCATGTCAAGTATATACTATAGGTTCGCTTACACAATAATATATACGCACTTCGACATCCGCAGATATTTTTGTGGACGACTTAAATAATAATGCCGAAAAAGAATGTAATCAAATTATTAGATCATTTTTTTTATTTTTTTTTTTAATCGATATAATGCAGCAGTGCTCTACGGACAATCAAAATATTCTAAATCACAGACCAAGTGCGTCCTCCGGTCTTGTGATCGAAACAATAATCGCAGATCGTGATACTTAGTGGTTGTTATTGTGCCTAGTTGAAACTCAATACCACCACAGTCAGTGTATATAGGATTTAACGGCCGTTTAGTCGGCAAATTCCGACGAGGCCCGCCCAATATAGGTAGGTAGTTAATTTTTTACCACAAAAAATAAATAGGTACATTTAACACTGCCGTCAGGTTAGGTCGATAAAAACGAACATTTTCTAAGTGTGTTACCGATACCATTATATTTTTCCCTCTTCTTTATTTGAACACTTAAATCCGATTCTGACTACAGGGAAAGGGTTCGTTTATGATGTTTATGTTGATATATAAACGCACAATAAATCATTTGTCCCCTTGTCTAACCGAACAAAATACCCAATTTATAATATAATTTTGAAGATATCTGTGTATATAACTATTATATGGATTATAACGAGAAACTCAGTCGTCCCATGGTTTATTGTCTTATAATAATTGTTATTCGTACTACAGTCGTGTGATATTATGAGTATTATGTACAGTAATAATAGTTACGAATGACCGATCAAAAATGATTCACAATATTATTATTTGTTTTATAAATGAAAAACGTTTGAAAATATAATTTTATTTTTAATTTTACTTTTATGCAAAGTCTTGTTTTATTATTATAATTATTTTTTTTATCTATATATTTGTGTTGTCACGGACACAACTTTATTGCAATATTAATGCTGGCCATTTCTTGAATTCGAACGACTCGTCTAGGCTGCAGATTTGGAAAATAAGGCACCCGCAGCTTTGTACATAATGTTCTTGCGGAAGTTGATCACCTTGGACAGATTTTTGATCACCGATTCAAATGTCGAGTCAAATTGGGGTTTATTCAACAATAATACTAAGTTGTCTATTAACGTGTCCGTTATCTGTCTGGTGACCGCCATGTTATCGAAACACATGTTGACGCCCTTCATGTTCTCGTTCCAGACGACACGGAAGTTGGGGTCCTTCATGACCTTCCTGGCCCAGTAGAATACGTTTCCCAGGGACTGCGAGACATTGGGGTCGGTCGTCACGTCCATGATACCGTCCAACAGGGCAACGATGGCGTTGTGGGCCTTCGGGTCCAAGCAGATGTCTTTGACGTTCTGTCGCAATTCGTTGAGTAATTCCACGCTTACGTTGTTGGTGAGCGCCGAAGCCAAGTTTTCATGCAAGTTATACTTAATGTCACAAGTGTCTTGTCCGATGAACGATTCTTGTGCCTGAAAATCAACAAACGCAATAATTAAGGAAGGGGGAAAATAACGTGTTGAGTCAATCATCGATTCATCGTCACAAAAGACCTACTCAGTCCGCTGCGGTGCAAGATCATCAACAGGTTGAGCGCCACGTGGGTTTTTACAGTTTTTTTTCAGATGCTGCCATGAGACCCAAATTTGGTTCTCGGTGAATTTTTTTGCACTGTCATGAGAACCACATTTAGGTCTCACTAATATTATACTTTTATCAAATGATACCTACATAATATTGGTTTTCATATTTTATCGGTTTCTTATCATTCAACTTATAAATTTCGGATCCTGCACTATATTTTGATATGAATAGCGAAAACTTAATTTTATTATTATTTATAAGACATATTTAAATATAACCGCAAAATATCAAAAATATATTTCAATTTTATATATTGTGGCAATAAAAACAAAATTTCAAAATCATTGTTACCAGTCATCAACATATAGTTGAAATCCAAAATTGGGTCTCATGGCACTTAACCTGTTTTTGATAGGACCGGTCTTGTAAAAGATATTTTTTAAAAGTATTCAAGTTCAGATACAGATACTTATTTTGAAAAGTATTTAATAAATACGCATTTGAATGTTCAGCAAAAAAAAGTACTCAAGTACAAATACAAATACTTTTAATTTTTAATATACCTATATTCTTTTCTTACAAATCAACTGAACCGATTTTTAAGTTTTATGTTTGGTATCCCTAATTGTATATAGCATACATTTTGCATAATTTGGTGAAACTTTAAAATGGGTAATCAACTGTTTTCGATGTCGGAGTATTTGATTTTTGGTTGAGGTAAATAGGTACATAAAAAATATACTTTTACTTATATCCTCAATTTTTATTTTTATCTTACGTAATCAAAATTTAAATAGAAAATACAGAAACTAAAAAGGATTATTAAACTATTTGCACAATTACTAATTAGTATTTCATTTTAAATTCAGATAATTCGAAAAAATGTTTGGTGATGTAATTTTTTCCTAAAGCATTTAAAATACGTATTTGTGTACTTAGAAGTATTGGGATACCTACTTTCACTCAAGTACTTTACAACACTGTAATGATAGCATGTATATAATTATCGACGAAACGCAACAATGAGAAAAAATAGTTAAAAATAATGACGGAATACTTTAGCCGTCTACCTAACGTCATAAATATCGGTTGTTTTGAAAAAATATAATTGTGACAACAATTCATAATAAAATATAGAATGACGTGATAAAAGTGCCGATATTTAATAGTTAATGTTTTTTTTTTTTTAATTTCTTATATAAATAATTAAAAAAATCTCAGTTATAACATCATACCTACGTCCTACACATTGATAGTTTTAGATTCCTTTTACTCGTAATTATTTACTTATTCTAAATTCGAGGCGGTATGATAAAGTAGTCACATTATAGTCATATTATAATATAGAGTCTAAATTTATTATTCTTTAGTTTTACAATTTGTCTATGGCAAATACATAGCAGGTGCTGTCATGACACAATGCATACGTCACGTAGTCACGCGCATTGATCAAAACAAGTATAAATATAAAATAATATTATTTAGATGATATTCGAAAGGTAAATAAGCCTGCCAAAATATATTTGTGATTCCAAACCTGTAGATGTTATTATGAAATCAATGACAGATTATCAATGAATTTTTTTTAATGTGATCCGATTTTAACCGTTAGACATAATATTATGATATAATAACAGTATATATAGTCAGATAACTTCTATAATAAATCTTAACCTTTTTTTTCTTTGCACCAATTCATTAATTACTCGAGTACAGATTACACATATAGAGTACGTCTAACCTATGTCAGAATGCAAATTAAAATAATATTCAAAACAATCAGATGAACCAGAGCAATCGAATTGCTTGACAGATTGAGCAGCGCCATGTGGGTTTTTATGATTTTTCCCAATATTGCCGTGAGACCCAAATTCGGGTCTCAATAATATTTTACTTTTATTAAACGAAACCTAACCAATATTTTCATTTTTATCGGTTTCTCATCATTCAATTTATTATTTTCAGATTCTGCACTATATTTTGATATGAAAAGCGACAAATTAATTGTATTATTATTTCTAATACAATATATTTAAATATCACCGAAAAATATATCATTTCAATTTTATATACCATGACGATAAAAAACAAAATTTTAAAAACATTGTTAGCAGACTCCGAAATCTGGCTGAAATCTAAAACTGGGTCTTATGGCGCTCAACTTGTTAATCAAAAACAATGTTGATTATATATTGGCTACATTTCTCGAAATAAAATCGTTTTTTTTTTTTTTTTAGAAACAAACTAATAATACGCCTTAGGCTCCCGTATGCCTAAGACAATGTTGAGTATTATATAATCTAATATTATTCAATGCAATATGTAAAAAGAAGTGCAACAATATTATAACAATTTCTCTGATCATTGACACCGCTGACTTCATAAAGATAAAAAAAAAAACAGAAAACTAAATATTATAGTTTATTTATAGATTTGTTAATGTAATAAATCATGATTTACCGTTTTTATTTTTTATTACAGCGGTTAGGTAAACAAACTGTTCAAAGAAATATGTGTATTTTTTTAACTTCGTGATAAAGCATAATGTAGGTATGGGGCCCATTCAGGGCTACATCAAGGCCAACAATATTATAATTAATTATAATATTATGTCATCGTTCCAATCAACCGTCCAAAGGTCTAATTCAATTTAATTATTACTTCAAAAATATTTGTTCAACATTTATAAATTATAACACAACGACTACAATATCACAGTGCAAAGCCTTTTGATATTAAATCGGACGAGTATAATGGTTTTATTTTCTTTTGTCAATGAATAAAATTTATAATACGAACACACAATGTAATCTGTTATAAAATTTCTTTTTCTATAATAATTATTATGATAACGATTGAAATTTGTAAACGTAATTATAACGGAAAGCGATAGTTAAAAATAATTAAGTACCGCAAAACAAAACATAACGATTAACAAAATGTATAATATATTATTATCATTAAACAAAACATAACTCAAAACGTAACTTATAGAATATCATTAAACGAATAATATCGCAAAACGTAATTAATAGAATTTCATTTATGGAAAAATAACGCAAAACGAAGTAATTTAAAATCCATTTATTTAAAAGTTATATTGGTTTCGTAGAAAACTTTTAATATACTTATAAAATTAATTTCATGTATAGGTACAGACATTATTTTATTTTCCGTATCAGGGCCATTACCTGCCCGCTTATTAGTTATTAATACATATTTTAATAGGTATTAACACTATTCTAAATAACGATAAACGCTAAACTTGGATAACGTTGTAATTCTTAATAACGATAAACGCAAAAATTGTGTAACATTTTGATTGTAAATAACATAAAATGGATTTTTTTTTTCAAATGCAAGCCCTAATAATAAGTCAATACCGTGACGTACCGTATGAATAGGTTTGTGGTATAAATAGTTTAAAATTAATCTAAATTTTTTTTAAATATCATTGTGTAAAGAAAATTCTAATTTATAAATTCTAAAATTCTAAAAGTTTCTAGTCCCTACGAATAATATTTTTGGAATTATAACAAAATAACCAACTCATTATTTTTCATTTGAATATGCAATTTTGTCGACATTTTAGTTTCAAAAGCCAACAAAAATAAAAATAATTGTATAATTTGTATTTTTGAAACTTTTTAGGTCGCTGTGAGAACAACTTATGAGAAACCTTATATTCAATTACCAAGCCTCAGGTTTTCAAAATGTAATGCATTTTTAACTACAAAATGATTTGCTCATTTTCTCAATTTTGAAAACATTTTAACTTTAATATAATATTTAATTGCGGTGCGAATAGACCTTATGGAGAACCTTGTGTATAACATTTTCAAGCATTTTAGCTAAAAGATGTTATCTTATACATTATATTAATAAAAATTTTTTTTAGATTTAAATTTCTTAATAGCACGAATAGAACCAACATATTTTCTTATGATTTCAAAATATAGAAAATGATAACATAAATATTTCATGAGAAGTTTCGACAACAGTAATTATTTTTCAAATTACCTACAATACCATAATCGGTATTTAACTAGTTTTGTGTAAAAATTCTCCCTTTTTCTAAATTTTGTTTTTGAGTTTTTCCAATTATTTTGAAAAGTACCGGGAACATACTTTTGAACCCCCAACTGTTCAAACAAGTTCCAATTCCCCAGAAAAAATCACTTTCAGAGTTGATTTCAGCAAATTGGTTTCAAAAAAAAAAAACACATCATTATACCTATAATATGTATATTGTATAACCAATGTAATATTATTATTTATTTGCTTCGCTAAAAAATCTAAAAAAATTAAATGAGTCTACGGTCTGTAAGTGCACTCGTTTTTAATGTACACAATATTATTAATACGTTTCAACTTTACAACTGATTTGACAAATATTATGATCGTTCTTGCCTATATTTATATGAGTTTTACGATTCAACATTTTGTCATTTATGGACAAACAATGATTTAAATGTATAATCGCGGGACATTTACACAATATTATCGAAATGATTAAAAAGTTAATGGCTTGTGTCGGCGGTAAAAATGCATATTATACCTTCAAAGGCTGCATGGCATAGGTAGGCACCTACTCTTGTCATACACATAATAATAATATACTCACAGACGTGTTGGCCGCAAAAAAGGCCAAAACAATTGACACGGCGATTGCGGAATAGCTCTTCATTTTCTCGAAAGCCGAATACAATATACAACGTGAATATCTATATATATTTTTTTGGAAAAAATTCAACGATTTCAGAAAGCGACTAAAATGTCTGGGCGATTTAGTAATTTATACTCGACGTGCGCCCCCGTTGCGACGACAATTGTAAAGAATGATTATTTTAATGACGGGTTGTTACAATGGAAACAAAACGTGCATAAAATAGAAAATTACCTTTTAAAAATGCCGATGCGGCAAAAATAGAAAAACTAGGCATAATTATTATAATTTGGTGGCGCGGCAAGTGGCGTTTACATTATATTGTCTTTTTTTTTCCCCGACAAAGTTCGGTAAAACGCCGACGGTTGTTTATACGAGCATATAGGTACCTTTACAACAATATTGTGTCGTAATATAGGTATTTTCGTGTATTTATTTATTCATTATTTTACCACAATATATTACATATTATATTATAAACTTATTTGCACCGTATAATATTACCGGCGAAATTATGAACAAGCCGGTAACCGCGCACCGCTCGCCGGTATACGTGACACCTGTCAAATTTCCATCGTCATAATAATAATAATAATAATAATAATGGCAAGTACAGCGATTGCTTTACACTCGGTCGGTGTGTGTACTTAGCGTCAACACACACAGCTCGCGAGACAACTTCGGATGGGCAAATCGAGTTGTGTTTATTTTTGCCAACAGGTTGCACACGACCGACACTATTGTGTTATGTGTCAACCGACAGTCGTCCGCGGAATCGTCGAACGGAAACGGAAAAAAAAATCATCTCTCTCGGCTCTACCCACCTCTCTCTCACTCACTCTCTCTCTCTCTCTCTCTCTCTCTCTCTGTGTGTCCGTCTCGTCCCCATCTGCAGACGTGCGATTGAGACGTTATAATAATATCGTAGTGTGTAAATTACTCGCGACAACGATCCGGTCTCGGGTCTGAGTATATAATACGATAATATAATCGAATGGAATAATATTTTTTTTTTTTATAATTCGTTCGGATCCCACACGCGTCATATTAAATGACGACGTCGCGAATCGTACACGATATTATATTATTATCGTCATTGTTTTTGTATCGTTAACAAAAAAAAAAAAAAAAAAACACCTAGCAAACACGCGCCCCTCGGCCTGTCACATCTGTTCGGCGAACACAAAAGATCCGCTCCAACAAAACATCGTATACATCACACGTCATACATCCTCGACGGCCAAAGCTCGCGTACCTATATAAAAACGATATACGCCGAGTCGCCGACAATACGTGTCGCGATAATATCGATATTTGCAGCCTGCCATTTCGGTTCCGGGTCATATTTTTCTATTCTACTTCCGTCTGATCGCGTCATCTTATCACCGCACGACGACCGATGGCCGTCGACGGGAAAACCGCTTCCGGCCGGCTCGCCGCCGCGACCGTCCTCTGGCTGCTCGTCGCGATCTTCGCCAACCAGGTCGGTATAACATAACTCGGGCCACGTCGTGTGTTTTTCGTGTGCATAGTGCGAGGGCGAGCGGTAACTGTTAACGATGGTCACGTCTGGTAACCGTGTAATGGTTTAAAAGTCGAGCTGAAGCCGATGTTCTCGGTATGCTCGGCGGTTGCCACCGGGTCATTAGTCCAGGGCTAGACGGAATAGACTGTTTTAAAATACGCATTTTATTAATTATCGAAACACGCGAAAACATTGCTGTAACTAACGATAATAATATCGTGTTCTTTCAAGTTTTTAAACGCAAATGACTGGCGCGATAGGAACGAACAATCGATTTATAAATCGACTAAGACTTGTCGTACTATTGAAAAACAAATGTAATATATAGGTCATAGTATTATTAGATATTTAGATGATAAATTTACGACAATTTTACGGATGACTCAATAACTATGTAATAATATTTCCGTCTGATCGAACTATATTATATATTATTATACATTATGGACAGAAACAAAATTCAAAAATATACAAAAAAAAATGTGATCCATCTAAACGTGAATAATCCAAATCGTTGATATATCTAACAACCGATCAATTTGGGCTCGAGAAAAAAACACTCAAATAATGCATAGAAATGCCTTAGTTATTGCACGATATATACCAAAATTGTAACGTCCAATCACAATGCGATTTGATCGACACGACAGGACATGACGTAGTTGTGAATGCGCTTTTATTCTCATCGCTGCACAACAATAACAATAATGTCGTTTTATCATTGTTTATTATCATTAAGTACTGTTCGTCCTCGTGTAATGATATTCGTCCATTATAATCATTGTTGTCGTTGTTATTGTTTTTGTTGTTGTATTTCCACCGCGGCTGCCAATAGCTCCTTCAGCGGGCACGTCTCATTTATGCGCAGGTGCCTCTTAGGAATACACCATGATGGGCCCCATATAGATAATAAAATATTGGATATCTATTCGAACTAATGACGATGGAATTTTCGAAATCAATCGGCTCTAGATAATAGAATATTATCCAGTAGTTCTCACAAAGAAGACCCCGACCGTGATATATAGTGCTGATGTATAATAGGCTTGGTTTTACGAGATAGAAATTAAAATTAAGAGAAGCGCACCATTGGTTTTCTCTCTCTGACCCACGAGCGACATAGACAAAACGCATTTGCGCAGAATCGCTTTTTCTATATTTTTAAATAATCTTAGTAAAATCGCCCATTATAAAAGAGATAGAGAATAATATATTTTAGAGGCAATTACATATCGATTTTATATTTTATTGTTATTTGACTTTGTATTCGACTTTCAAAATAAACAAAAAAATGTTGTAAATTCAAATTTAGTTTAAATTGTTTTGAAACAATACCCTCAAAAATATTATTCTCTATCCTTTTGGTGATGGGTTATTTTACCTTAAGATTACTTAAAAACATAGGAACAACTGCGATTCTGCGCAAATACGTTTTGTCTATGTTACACGCGGGCCAGAGAGAGAAAACAATTAATAGTGCGCTGATATCCTCTCTATAATGTTAATAATATTAAGGGGATTCGATACCGTGATTTTCTGTTTTTGTCTAACACACGCGCGACATAGTATTTTAGACGTGTTTTTTGCCAAACATTCCAATTGATCTATTGATGAAGCGATACAAATTCTGAAAACAGATTTGAATTCGTCGTCAAGTCTACTTGAAAACGATTTTCCAACATTTTTGATATTATCCTCCAAAATCCAGAAAATGTCATATTAAAAAAAGTATTTAAACATTTTTGTATTTCAATTTTTGGAGAAGCTAAAATCAAAAAATCAAAACTGTGGGAAAATCGATTTCAAGTAGACTTGACGACGGATTCAAATCTGTTTTCAGAATTCTCAACACTTCATTAGATCAATTGATATGTTTGGCAAAGAATCCGTCTATGTCGCGCGTGTGTTAGACAAAATCAGAAAATCACGGTATGGAATCCCCTTAACTAAGTTGAGCAACTCAATAATTTTTTTAGGAACTGACTTTTAAATTAAAAAGTCACTTTTATAACATAAGTTTGAATTATTAGTTACTATAGTTTCAGTGTTCTATACGGAAGCACCTATTAAAATTACATAACATTTTTATACAAGCCTTTCATTTAGAGTTTTATAGTTAGAGAAATGTATTAAGTATGTATTTTTTTAGTGGTACTGTTGGTTACGAGGAGGCTGCTTTCACATTACTTACTTGGGACGAATATTAGATAAAAATATATTGAAATGTCCAAAATTATACGAGAAATTCTTATAATAATAAAATGTATAATCCATACCTGTCAGTTTATTTATTTTTATTTTATACAATCAATGATAACCATAACCAAGAAAATCTCCAATGAGTATATCTGTGTAATTAAAACAAGTAAAATACATTTTTTTTTAGTAGTTATAATAAGAATTAATTATCATTTAGTATAGAGGATTGACTTAAGTTTTGTATGAGTTTTCAAAGTTAATATTGTTCTTTTTTTTATTTATTAAAAAGATCTGTAAACGTTTATACAATTGTATCATTCCTCCTAAAATAGTAAATTACGGGTATTCATTACATTCATTTACTCCATAAAGCAAGATAGCCATTAGATATAATAATATAAAACTTAAATTATAATTTGAAATTGCATGTATATAATTTGATGTATACATAAGGTTAATTGGGCCATTAAACGAAAATCCAGGGCCCTTTAGTCCTTTAGCCTAAGTGCCTAATTGATTTAAGACTAAGATTTATGGAAACCCATAACGTACATACGTGCAGACACACGTCACTGTATTTCGCGAACAAAAAAATGTCAACTCCTGTGGCTATATAAAAGTCCCGAAACCCGAAAAAAATTCATCTCTTACCGAAAGCCCGATTTTAATTTTGAAAACATATTTAAATTCAATAATATTTTTCTATTCTCTAGGTGGTTTTGTGGCAAATGGATTTTGGATTCGTTGTATTGTTTAATAATATTAAAATAGTACCAAATTAGTTTTCTATTTGAAAAAAAAATTTCACACCTTTTTTTAATCATTTTTTTGAGAACATGCAATCTATACATTTACAAGCAAATAGGTTGTATAAAAAATCCTTTTTTTTTTTGTATTTCTGTTTTTTCTTACACTCTGTTTACCATTATAACCATATTCACTACTGTCAGCCCCCACAATCCATCATATTTTGGGCCCTGTACGGTTGTTTTAAAAGTTTTTGCGGGCTCTGTACAAAAGTTCCAATAAAATACAACCCAATACAAGCGATACGGGTGACCCACACTCGATTATTAGGTAATCAATGGTTAAACCATAATTTAATATAACAAAATTTCTTAAATAATATATTATAATATTCATTTATACATTATAAAATAAGTATTCCTACCAAAATTCCAAAAATTTCAAATTCATTATTACGTTGGGCCTCTAAAATAGCCTGTACTCCGGGTCTGACCACCCCCTTCCACTATTGGGGGCCCTGACTAGGTACTGTTGATTCGATTTGTTTTTAGGAACGTTAACGTTCTCGTTTACCGAGGGAGTTTATTAAATATTAAAAATAGTTTAGGGATAATAAACAATTTTTCGTTCCTATATTTTGTTCTCTGCAGTACACGTCCATTATGGTGTTCTACAATAATAATAATAATAATAATATTAAATATTTCACTGTACAATATTTTAAGATGAAAATTTGACGCTATATTCATCACATGTAAGTCAATGTGCCGATGATACTAACTCAAGGGAAATACAATAATTGTTTAATATTCCCATGGCTCCTTGAAGTTGTACATCGCCGCCATTTGATATTTTGTTCCGTTTTTAAAAATTATTAAAAAACGCATTTTTAAATTTAGATCTATTAAAAAACGAACATCGTAAACCAGCAATGGGCTTGTTTACGGTTATTTTAAAATTGTTTTGAAGACTTTTCTGGAATATTTCAGGTTTCACTCGTTTCAGCAACGCTTGCTGTAAAAGTCTGACCACACATATGGGGTAAAAGCTTCCTAACGTATTTACAAATTATGTAAGGCAATCATTATTTATTGAAGTGATACTTCTTTACGGAGAGTACAACGCCGAGCAATTTGTAATAAAAATATGTTTGTGACACGAAATAACAGTAATAATATAACAATAATTAACAAATTCTTAAATATTAAATATATATATTTTTAATCTAAAAAGTGCGAGAAAGAGTAGAAATAATTATAAAACACAAAATTAATATTAAATAAATTAAAAATAATAACTTGTTTAACGTGTATATTAGTTTAATGATTACTTGAATTGTTGTTTCCAGAAGATATCAAAATACTAAGGGGGTCATTTAACACGTGTCTGAGAAAAATGTGGAGTGTAAAATAAATTACTATTGCGAAAGTTATGAGTATTCATTTTAAAATTAATCTGTTCAAGTAAAAATAAATCTCGATTCTCGTCATTAATTAATTTATTAAAAAAGTGCTATTACTGCCTATTAGTAACATTTCTGTGTGTTTTTAAAGATTCTAATTTTAACATTTTAAAATATAAGTATATTTTATAATAATATTATCTTATAATAATTAATTGTTATTATTTAATATTGCATAGTTATTATATTATGTATTAGGTTTTTACAGTTATTATATTTTATTGAATATTTGGATGGTAGGTATCAACGTGTGTTGCTCGATATTAAGAAGCAGTATAATGATTAACACAATACTACAAATCTCGTAAATCATTTAAAATATAAAATCGAAAGAATAGAGTAAAACAATAAAAATAAAATCATTTCTGTCATGAAAACAGACAATAAAAAAACTACTAATTTCAATTCCGTCCATGTTTATGAAACACGACTTAAATTTATATTTACCTACATAATCGAAATGAAATATTTTAATTCGTAATTGTTTTAGTAACATAATTATTAATGTTATATTTTAGGATTATGTTTACTGTCAAGGAGGAGAACAACAACAACAAGATTTCAATCAACGCTTACAACAACTACCACCACCACCACCTCCACAGACACTACCACCATCACCACAACTGCCACCACCACCACAACTGCCACCACCACCACCACAGCCACAACGACCTCAAAATCAGCAAGTAGACCTATCAAAACCACTTGAAATAATGGGTCAAATAATGAATAATAATGGGAATGATATGCAACCAAACATAAATCGAGTTCCTGGACAATCAAATAATCCTGATTTCGGATCCATACCAATAACACAACTACAACAAACACTGAGCAATGCCGGAGCTCCATCGGATATGCTGGGTGGTGGGCGAATACCGTCGTTTTCTGGTGGTCCATCCATGGTTCCCGTTACCCAGGCTGGTGGTGGTAGTGGTCCATCACAGGCGCCGAGCTTCGATGGAAATAACTTATTTCAAGGAATAAACCCACAGTTTCCCTTAAACTCGCCATTTGAGTCGAACCCTAACCCTAACCCTAACCCTAAGCCTAACTTTAACCCTAACCCTAACCCTAATCCTAACCCTAACCCTAACCCTAACCCTAACCCTAACCCTAACCCTAACCCTAACCCGCAACCAGGCCAAAATCAATGGAGGCCACCACCCCCACGTGTTAACGAACCGACGAATAACGCGCAAGGCCCTATGGTTAACCTTCAACAAAAATACCCAGCACAAAATTTGCAACAGAGACCAAATATGATGTCGGTTCCGTCACATATACAATATCCACAGAATCGTTACCCTGGGTCACCCCATGGGCCACAAATGGGTCAACAGATCCAGCCACAGATCCAGAGACCATACCAGCCTCAATATTATTTCAATAGCAATGCTGACAACATGTACGAAGTTCCGGTGTCAACCAATCCACCTGCAGGTTATTCAGGACAGTCGCTCTCAAACATGAACTTTGGTAAGTACCAACAATGGTTTTTTAAATAATCTAGACCACAGAATTGCAGTGACGTACAAGGAACAACACTATTATAATATTCTGTAGAGTAATTCGTCGACAAAAGTCAATCCTGATTTCCGACTAAAATAGACCAACATTCCTATAGGGCCGTTCTTAGGATTTGCGAGAAAAATAAAATAAAATAATCATTGTGAAGCCAAATATATTGGTACAATTTTATTTACAAGTGTCTTTAAAAAAAAAACATAAATTTTTACTATTATAGTTATTAAAATATGAATAGGTATCTAGTGTTTATGTTGATTCAAAGTTAATGAAATTCAGAAGAATAAACTGGTCATCTTTCAGTAGAATCAGAAAAAATGATGTAAGTATAGATACTGTTCGAATTACACCAAAACATTCATAGCAGTTTGGACGATATCACATATTTCTAAGGAGCAAATTAAAACTATAATCGGGGAAGAAAAAACGGTCTATAGTTTTCTAAAAGTATTTTTATACCTCTTGGTTTCTTGCCTTTGTCATAGGTACGTACCATATTTGACCCATTATCAAATGTTTGAGTGCTTGACCATCGTGGTTATTTACTTTTACATAATATTAAATATATTATAGCTTCTTTATTTCTAAGGAATTCTCTCGTTGTTTCTACATGAAACATAAAATGTTTTATACTATGAAATAATATAATTTTTGAAACTAATTTTCATAGTTTGCACCGTTTGTAGGGGCTCTCGATTTAGACGAGAAGTTTATTATTTTATAGTTATTCCAACTACATTGATTCAACTTATTCATTTTAGTACCTACTCCCAATCATACATTTATCGATGAGTCACTATAATCTTAACCTTTTAAACGGTTGTACTATTTTATTTCTGTGCGAGAACGGCTCAACCTATCTAATAATTTAGTCTTGACAATTTAAATGATTATAACATGTTTATACATGGTTATATGCGGTATCAAACTGAAGTTTTTATTAACCCTTTCAAATATCGATACAAATCCATTCTATAATAATTATACCAGCTGGAAAATAAACTATTTAATGATATTATTATTTTCTAGTTGAATATGTTAATATTTTAACTACATAGACAAATGAACAGTACCTACTGCTACCAGTTAACTATATGGATAAGTAGACAACTTCATATAGATATTGATTATTGGTATATAGGTTCTGTTTAATGGAGTGTTCAAAGAATATTTGTTATTTTTAAAACCATTTTCTTATTTTGTATATTGTGTATAATTTTAAATCGTCATTAACAATGTTGTGAAAGTTCCTTTTTAAAACATCTCGTTCCGTTCTATTTTTGCTAGCTATGGACGGATTGGGGGAGGGAATTGTTCCCACCCTTGGCTAAGCTTTGAATCCAGGAATCCGTTCCTTTTGGACGAGTTCACTCTCCACACTGGCCATTTGCCACTGAAACAGCAAAGTAGAATTTCCATTATGTATACATTATACAGTATAATATGTTTTATGAGCATTATTATTGCAAACGTTTTGTTGTATTAGTATCATGGAAAATTATTAATTTAAATACTGAATGAGGGTGTAATAAGGTATTCAAATGCTCGAGATGTGAAAATATGGTGGGCTAATAATATACTAGGAAAGCGCAATGATTTTTTTTTTTAGATACCCACTGTGCAAAATAATGTTCTAGTTACATAAAAATAACGTTTCCAAAAATCATTGACACGTTCCTTTGGTACTTACGTAGAAGTTCCAAAAACATCACAGTAACGCCTTATGCCGTTTTGCTTGTAACATTTTATAAGACATTATGTACATGCTATCAGATATTATATTAGGTACGTGAAAAGTGTTTTAGAAACATTACAGTAATACTTCTGCTAATGCGCCTCTCCCCTCAACGAAGCCCTAAAGTCAGTCATAATCGACGTGGGCCGTTCCCTGCAGTCAACGCGTACGACCGAAAATATTGTATTTATTTATTTAAATGAACTGCAGAGCCCAATGAAACATCACTTTCGTGATTATTATATTATTTTAACGTAACAGCTTTAGTCTGAAGTCGGTATAACTATTGTTCTATACCGAACAAGACAGGATGCAATGAAAAAAGAGGAAGGACTAGAAAGATATTATAACATTATCATACTACACATTCGTCGTTTACAGGAGACCTGTTGCATCCCACGCAGATGCTCACTAATTTCATGCTGGAAGCCCCGTTGGACATAATGCAGAAGCCGATCGGTATGATTTACAACTCGATCGACAAGCTGGGCAAGTACGGCGAGGGTGTAAAGGATGGCTTAACCAACGTTTTGAGGGAAGTGGTCACCAAAATATTCGACCATGGCCAGTCGGGGGCGCGTAAAGCGTTTGGCCTTGGCTTGCAAGGTACCAATGCCGCCTTAGACTTCGGCCGAAGAATTTTGATTCCGGATTCCAGGAATCCGCAGGTGGGCGATTCCAGTACCAAGTATAACGCGCCGCAGCTGAGCACGCCACAGCTGAGCATGCCGCAGGACTACGGCTTCAACCCCAATCAGTCGCCACCGACCCGCGTGGGCTATGGTATGCAACCTCACGCAGGGTCAGGGCAGTTCGCGGGTGGCAACAGTAACGGCCAAATGCCCTCCGCACAGGGCACCGTTCCGCAAAATGAGTACATGCCACAGAGGACAGGGCCGAACTATGGCACGAATAACCCCATCAGCAACCCACAGCCGATCGTCCGCTACGGTCAGGGCTAAGGGCACTCACGTGGTGCCGAGTGTTCCCAAGCCACCGTTATCCTCAGCCTTTTAAAATATTATCCTCTCCGCATATCCTCACTCGTATACACGTCATTATTTTTTATAATATAAGACGTGTACTTGCATTATTATTTATTACCAGTAGGGCTGGGATTTTAATTTCCTAAAAAAATATTAACTTGGAACTATATATTTGAAAAATGAATTTCTTACAGCTTAGGAAGAAAAAAAAAAAATTATATTAAATAAGTATTTTTTTTTAAAATTATAAGTACAAAGGTACCTACTGCATTTAGATAGATTAGGTGGCAGTACAATAAGTGTATTATTTTACCTATTTCGTACCATATTTTGTAGACATGAGTCGACGTGTGTTGCATGATAATATGTACCTAGGTATCTGTAGCTAAGTACCGATATTATGGTTTATAATCCCAACGATAAATTGTATAATTATTTGTGAAAAATTAATTACATACATCAAAGATTCCCTTAAGTTTTTAATTCCGTCAAATTTGTCAAACAATGCAAAATAAAAATTTAAGAAAACAACCAGAATCACATAAAACACACTTTCCACTTGTGGAGCTATGTGTTTTATGCAACCAGGTACAAAAAAATTACATATAATTATATCAAAATCTCAGCCCTAATAATTACCTACTATAAACTTCACCTCGCCGTTATAGAATATTCAATAGGCACCTGTTATTTATAGCGTAGTTTCAATTATTATTGTTATTATTATTATATTTTAGAATATGCACAAGGTGATAATATATGTACATACAATTGTGTCCGAAATAAAATTAAAACATTGAAGGAATGTAAAAAGACAAAAGGCACATTATGATAATAGACTAATAAATTAGCTTATGGCTCTATAGTATATTTGTTCCAAAACTATTAATGTTCATTTAAATAGGTACCACAATTTTTATAGTGTTTTTTTCAATCGTTAGTAAAAAGCAATTATTTTTCCTTCAATAAATTATGAAATAAAAGAACCCTTTTTATGAATTAGCTGCACGTTCAGCTTGAGTTAATTTTAATCACGAACACAATAACAATGTGGGTACCATGTGCCTTAGTATTATTACTTTTATTAGTGTTTATAAGATGATACACAACATATGTAACTACCTCCTATAAGTATAAAGTATAGCTGGTGTGGTGTGTATTAAATATATTTATTCATAGTAAATAATAATTATAATTCTTAGTTTGAAAACATAATTAGACTTTGGGAGCACATTTTAATTGCACTGTAATTAATTAGATTTTAGGAGGAAGTAGCAGAGACGCAGCGTATAATAATAATAATAATAATTGTAAATCTGGCAACCATAAAATATACAATTTATATTACAGTTTAGTGTATACTACTGTACCTACCTGGTCAACTTCATACACCAAATCCTGTGCAATATTATAGGTCGTGTTTAGTGCAGTCATGTTCACCGACAGTGTAAGGTCTTAGAAAACAAAATGCAAATAAACCAAATAAAAATATAAAAATATTTTCTATTTGGATTTTTCTGACTGTTTTTCACGTCTACGTAATGTTTTAAAATTAGCTATCAAACTTATGAACTTCAAAAGTTGGTTTATTATTTTTTAAACTAACTACAACTAACTGCCTAACCCAGATTGATTTAGTTTAATCAAAAAATGCAATGTACATTAACATTTTTTTAATAGATATTTTGTGGTAGTTTAGAAATATACTTGTGGAATTTGGAAATATGCAAATGTAAATCAGTCATATAAATTATATACCTACTTTATTACTTTGAAGTACCAAGGTTAGGTACTTAATAACTAAATAAAATCTCCAATCAATGTTTTTAAGTTTCCTTAAGCTTCTTTTATAAGGAAATAAAAGAAAAAATAAGTACAAAAGAAAAATAACATGTTACGAAACTATAAACATCTCACAATTCAAATACCCAATGAATTTTGAGTTTCAGTTATTTTTCAAAATATATTTTTTAAAAAACCATATACTTGCACATTATAAATATAACGTTTAACTTAACACGAGACTTGCGCACTTAAACGAGGTCTACGCTTTATACCTTTGTTTATAAAGATTACACAATACATAATATTATATAATTATATGTGCCTTTATGTTGATATTAATAAAGGCAATAAAAAAAATGAATATTAAATAATTGATAGACCAATTTATTAACTGTGAATTTTGTGAATTTGAGATGTGTTTATTTCATATTTGTATACTTAACTGTCTTAAACCTAACAAAATTATGTTCAGAATAATGAGCGATTAAAAAGAAACAGTATTGTTTTGACTTGTTATACCTTGATTTAGATTGTTTGTGTATCAAAAGTTGTATTTAATTCAAAAAAATAAAATACTTTATACAACATGTGTAAGCATAATATATTATATGGTTCAAAATAAATTTATTTCTCAAAATAGTTTGGTTAGAAACAGTGTATCAATGTATAAAAATAAATTAACGAAAATATGTCAATCACCAAATAGTGTGAATAAAATTGTTATATCATAATACTTTGTTATTAAATATATGATAATATCACTATGTATCTGTGTAACAATCATTTTGATGCGATAAAAATTGTAATTCTACATTATTATGTTTAATGACTATTCAATCCATTGTTCACTAACCACTATAAATGGTAACGCTATAAATAAAATTGATCCACGATTGGATTTTTTTATACTTTATAAACTAGTGTCACAAGTACATAAAGTCATCAATGCTACTCATATATCTATAATATTATACCCAATTAGTAATTACATATTTATAATATTGTATTAAATAAATAAAAAATAATCCACATATAATATTGTGTATTGGTTTAATTGAAAATTGGTAAGAATACTATAAATGACTAGATTTAATACAGAAATTCAGTTATTTTGTATGTACAGCTTTATAAATTTGCTGTTAACACAGTATGTACCAACATAAAAATACAATTTGGTTTTATATAATTGTGCCCAATCGAATGAAGTAACAAAAACAAAATATCAGTCATTAATCATTACAAACGTTACAACCAAAAAAATAATATTATAAACTAAATATTATATACTAAACATTTTCATCAAGAAACTTGATTTTTTTTTTAAATTAATAATAAATTTAAGACTATTCTGTTTGGAGTGATATTTAGGCCATATAATATGAAATTAATTTAATACACACAAATAAAAAATAATTGCTATTTCATAATATTTCATAAAATTAAAAATATATTTTCAAATATTTGTCCCTTAACTATAATATTAGTCCTTAATTTAATATGCTTTTTGATTCAAATACTACAATATATAATTGTTTTTCATACACAATAAAATGAAAATGTTTATAAGTATAAATGCTATAGAAAATAAAATACAAATGGTATGGTAATAAAATTATTCTCCAAATAATTTTTTACCCAATTCCATGAATTTATGACCCCGGCATGCTGTAATAGCGTCTTTTTTCTTGAGCGTGGTTATCAAATCACTGTTTGCATCAATAAGGCGACACAGTAAATCTTCATAAGCATATTTTACATTGGTTGGAAGTGAGCCTGGTTTAATTTTCACCAACATGTCTATAATGCCTTCTGCCCAACCACTTTCGATTGCAAATTCTGATATCCACGGAACAAGGGTTAAGATGCCACTAAGGTTTTGCATGCCCAAAAACCATAACTCTTGCAACTCAATCCATGACTCTTTATAAGTCATAGTCACAACCAACTGACCTAATGCAAATCGTGAACTGTTGCTATTCTCATCAACTGTGTACGCATCCCACAAAAATCGAATGGTTGCCTGTATGTAACGGCAAATTGAGAAGTCGTTTTTCTTAATGTAGGCAGTCTTCAATTTCAGCAGCAATAAACCTAAAACAGCCATATTGCCATACACAACAAGGTTTTCATGATTGTTTTTTAGTTCGGGTAGATTATCAAACACAAATTTCATAAGGGTAAAAAACAATGGACTGTCTTTCACATAATCTACTTCTAGTACACAGATATTCATGAATGTATTACAAATACTAATAATTGCTCCTCTAGAGTCAGCCATTTTTTTAAGACGTTCAGCTGGTATTTCGGGTTCTGGTCCTCTGGGTTTACTTCTTTCAGATTTTGGTATCAATGGTTTTTTATAATGTGCAATTGACCAATGAAATGCCAAACATTCTTGTAATACCTCTTCTTGTTTAATTTTTAATAATACAGCACGACCCTTGTCATCCACTGTTATGTGACATAAAGCTGGTAAAAATGCTCTCAATACGTCCACGGAACTCAAAGGATCATATGTTATTGGCTTATCTTCAGATTTGACATTTTCTGATATGTAACGTTCACGATATGCAAAGAATGATTCATTGGCAATCTGTAAGGCAAATGGCAAAATATTGTTCACGGCAGGTTTCATTGCAGATGTTTCTAGTGTTAACCACGCAGAGAGTGACATGAGCATCAAACATACAAAACATTTCTCTTTAGTTTCTAAGGGTTTCTTAGATACAGACAATGTTTTTAGTACGTTTAATACAGCAGAAAATGCTCCTTTTAGTGCTGTATATGTTTGTTGTTTTTCTTTTTGTTCTAAATCTAAAGTGTCTGCTGATAGAAACGCAATTGATATTTCTAGAATTGTGAAACATGAACCAAGTAAATTTTCTGCAACCAATACCTAGAAAAAAACAAAATTAATTACTTAAAATATGGTTGTGCATTTTGTAAGTTTTCCCCTATTCATTTATTATTAATTACAATTAATTAGATTTACAACTAACAAAACCTCAATTTATATAGGTGAAGCTTTAAATATGATAGGCACCTATCTAAAATATTACATTTTTAAATAGCGAGTAAACAGTGTTTAAAATCTATAACAATCTATCAATAAAAATGATAAATTCTCGGATATAGTATTATGAAAAACATAAATTTAAAAACATGTTAAGCATTTAGAAGATCTAATAAAATTAATTTACAAAATCTTATATTAAATTACAGGTCATGTAAATACAGAACTTAACCCAAATTTAAGTTTTTTATAATTTTTTAAATAAGGCAGGAACTGACAAAAAATGTTGATATAGGTAACTATAAATTAAATTATAGGTAATAGAAATTGCAAACCAAATAATATTTGAGTATGGTTGAAAATGTATTGATAAATTATTATTTTTATTTATAGGTACCTAGTTAAGATAAACAATTAATGCATACACAATTATTAGGTAGGCTCAATAAATAACACAAATTAACAAAAATTATTTAATTTATGATTCCCACAATAAATTAATATTTTCTGAGATATTTTCCTTTATATTATACTTTATATCTAATTAATAACTATCAATATTCTTTTTTAATAATTGTTGAGAAAAAATAATATTTTACACTACACTAATACTTCATTGGAATAGATCCAACAAAAAATGTTAAGCAATCATAGTGGGTTTCTAGTAATTCTAACAAAAAAACACTTGGCTTAACACTTTGGAGTTATTTTACAGAAAATCTCTATCATTTGTTATAAGTAGACTCATAAGTCATAATTAGGTACGTTATTAAATAATTCATTCTAAGATATCTATAATAAATTAGTTGGGGAAAATGTAAATTGATTAAAATATTATTGTACATAAATAAGTAAGTAATGTACCCACAATATTTACAAGCATTTCATACATTTTAGAAACCAAATTAACTTTTTTTAAACTAAAATGTAATAATTATGAATGCAATTATGTACCTACCTAACAATTCATAGTTAAAATGTAAATAAAATACATAAAATAAATATGTAATAATGGGTAGTAAGTACCTGTTCAAATTTTTTATCTTCCAAATGCATACGTATTTCAATTGAAGCCAAATGTATTAACATCAAGAAAAATGCTTTTGGTTTTGCTTCATCTTGTAGTGACCATTCGGCACCAAATGTAGTAAGCATTTGCGATGCTAACTTGATTGCTGGATCTCGTTGTGCTTTAACAAGCTTACTAGTCAATATGTCTCGCAGTCCTAAAAATAATTTTGTTGGCCATATTTCATTATCGCAAGTATTTTGTACAATTTCTACTGGGCAATTGCCTAATAAAGGTGCAAGTATTGAACATAATTTAAATTTTCTGTCACTGTGATCGGTTTCAAAATCTACTGCTAAGATGTTCATCAGTGTGTTAAAGTTTTGGACATTATTTTCCCAGGAAGGTGGACCAAACTTCTCAACAATGGTCACAAGCAGCGATAATGCTTCATCTGTCTGAAAACTTTTTTGTGAATATACCTTACACATTTTTCCTACTGTGTCGACATCAAATAGTGCTTTTAAGCCCTGTTCAAACGTGACAATAAAATTCAAACACTTGTAAGCTTCGTTGACCAGCATGAGATTATCCTCGTCCGCTTCGTCTTCGTCTTCATCACCTTCGCTGAGCACGATATCTAGGAACACGTCAACGTTCTGTAATATTTCTTGATGCGTGGCAACCTCTTGGACGTTGCACAGCGCTGTGAGTATGCTCATCGCCACGGACTTGTAGACAAACGGTGGACAGCCGGCCGGCACGTCGTCGCTGAGCAACAGACGTTTGATGAATTTGAACTCGATGGCTTCGAACAGGGCGAGTTTGGAGCGAGGGTTGCATTTTCGGCCTTCACGGTCTTGGTGACCATGAACAGCGCTGCGAATTTCTCCGTGTCCGTCTTCGCGCCTTTTATGACGCCCACGCATTTCTTGACCGAGTCCAGCACTTCGTCGCTCATCTTCTTTCGAAGAGAATGAAATTCAAACGAACAAACGAACAAATTGTATACAATATTACTTAGGTATTAAATCGAAGGCACTCTAAAATGCACTGCCGGACGCGCGCACACACAAACACACACGGGGGACGGCGACGATTGTATTGAATTTCCAAAGCAGGCGAATGATGAGTCTTCTGTGCGGCGCTCCGTTCAGTCGACTTCTATATTTAGCGCTTCGGAAGTTTACCACCGCTCGACGACGGCACTGCAGAGCTATGCCACTGGGACTCGTGCCAGTTGTCGGAGAATATTACATAACAGCTAATAATAATATTGTAAGACGGCGGCGGCGGCGGCTGTTTCTCTCGGATCCGATCGGGGGGCGGTTTTAGGACGGAACGGGGGAAAAAAAAATTTAACGATAATAAAAAAAAAAAATGTGCTGCGGATCTCACGACGAAATGGCCGGCGGCCAAACGACCGAACACTTGTGAATCGCGCGAGAACTTCGGCCGGCACGTGCAATACGCGTCGTTATTATTATCGTCGTCATTATACGGAACCGTGCGTGTAGACTTGAGCTCCGGCCAACGACGTTGTTGATCGTCGTCGGTGTCTTGAGTGCCGGGCGTCTTGCAACCGAGACCGACCGAATATTATAATATTTATTTATTGTTTTCACGGAAAACGTCTGGTCCGGGACACCATTAGCAGGCCGCTGCCGGACGTGTACCTATAATAATAATATTATTATGATGCTCGACGGAGACCGGCTTGTGGCACGTGCGTCCGTATCGTCCGCAACACAAAACTCTGATAACAACGCCGTTATCACTTATCAACGTGTTATCACCGCTCGACTGTTATCTCGAGCGGCGCGCGGCGGCGGACGTACTGAAATACCGAACCGAGATCCGACGACGTACCCCCATACCAGCGCTCACCCATCTAGATAGGTAAGAAGGTAACGATTTATAATATTGGGGTATATTATTCTTATAACGTCAGGCCTAACTTACCTGTATAAACGATACTGCGGTCAGCCATGACTATAGAGCGTAAACCCAATTTTATTTTTTTCTCGGAGGAGGGTTCGACAAATCTTTGGCAACAAACACTCTTCATTTAGAATAATTGTGTGGACTCGAGGCTTAACAATTTTTTGCTTCTTACAAGAATTTTACGCCGCATTTTATTGATAGGTTTGTGGGTAGATAATTTTAAACATTAAGGGGATTGATACCGTGATTTCTGTTTTTGTCTTACACACGCGCGACACAGTATTTTAGACGTGTTTTTTGCCAAACATTCCAATTTATCTATTGAAGCGATAAGAATTCTGAAAACAGATTTGAATTCGTCGTCAAGTCTACTTGAAATCGACTTTGCCCACATGTTTGATGTTATCCCCCAAATTCCAGAAAACGTCATATTAAAAAAGAATATTTAAACATTTTTGTATTTCAATTTTTGGAGAAGCTAAAATCAAAAAATCAAAATTGTGGGAAAGTCGATTTCAAGTAGACTTGACGACGAATTCAAATCTGTTTTCAGAATTCTTATCACTATATAAATTGTATAGCTGTATGCCTGTATAGCCGTATAGGTATAACAATATACCGATCAATGATTATCGATGTTGTATATTATTGTTAATGTTATATAATATTATACATTAAAAATACAAAATGTCAAAATGTAAAGGTATTATACGCCATATAAGGTGAATGGTGAGGTACAACTACCGTATTTTAATACGATTGAAGTTCTACCTTTAAATTCCTGGGATCTCAAATAGGTAATATTGTTGATTATTATTTATTAGTTTATTACCTCCCTATTGAAAAATATGCGAATCAAAAATAAATTTAACTGATTTTTAATTTTTCCCGAATATCCCTAGCCCCTAGGTTTGGTCATAGATTCTGCATTCTTATTTTTATAACATGAAAGAAAATGCGTTACTCTATAGAAATTATTTTTAATAAGTAATTGCGTTAATTCAAATAAATGTTTAGAATAACAACTGACACCAGCAGAACAATCTATTGTATTGTTAATTGTTAGCAGGTTAGCTAACCTTTAATTTTATAGTGAATTCATTATTATTTTCAAACTTAAAGTTGAGCATATTATTTGTGTTTATACGTTGGCGGTTGGCCTTTTTACGATATTTTTAATTTTATGCAATTTAATGACCATTTTTAACTTTTAATATTTCACCTACAGGTCCTCATTATTTGCGTACAAATTGTAGTAGCCAACGTATAAACGTAGATTATCTATATTCTGAACTCTGAGTTTAGTAATAGGCCGATAATCACGATTCACCTACCTAGTTAACATTCACTCTAATATTACGCAAGCGATGTTATTCTGTTAAACTCAAATTGTCTATGTTACGAGTGATTCAGAGAGAGAAAATAAAATAATATAATTCTATATAGTGCGCTGAATCAACAGTTACAATAAATTCAATCATAGTTATACATTTTTAATGATGACAGAATGACAGATACATATCATACATAGATAAACACAATATGTTTCACAACCGTAATGTTGCAGTTGGTTGGGTTTTAGGCTTTTAGGCAATGGTCTCCACAAATACAAATTCTTATAAATTTAAAAAAAATATTGTACGATTAATGATTGTACTATTTATACGTAGGTAATTCAATTCGTTGTTAAATTAGTGTAATATGACTTAACTTTTAATATAACATTTTAAAAGATGATATTCCTATCAAATTTTAATTTAAATGGCGTGTAACTATTTATGTAGAGATATATGTTATAAACTGATAATATTATACATAATTATTAAAATATAGGTAGTTATAACTATTTACTTTTTTTTTAGATTGTTGAAAACAATAAATTCAGATTTATTATTCCTATAAAGTTTAGTTAAAATATTTTATTCACAAAAAAAAGTTGGTTACTTTTAATATTTAGTATATACATTTTATACAGATCTAATAAATCTGAGTACTGAATTGAATTTCTTGTTTAATAGGTAGGTACCGTAGGTGGACTTTGTTTTAATTTAAAACTGTAAGGGCCAGCCTTTAATCCCTTATTGAATCATATACGTATTATCAATCTTATATTCTCATCCAAAAACTTAGGTTGAATTTATAATATAATTGGTAGGATAGGTACCTATCATTAATATATTAATATTACAAAGGTACTTATTCTACCTAGTTTACTTTTATTTATATTATCAAAAATAATTACCATGTGTGTTTCTTTTAAATGTATAACGCTTAGCTTACTTTAAAGTTTATTCGATTATTCGTTGTCGAAGTAGTTTATTCCTATATGATGTATAAAAGTGCCTATTCGGCGGTATTAAAAATTATAACTAATTCTTAGGTACATTTGCGTTATCATACGAGTAAAGTTGAATTGAATTTAGTTTAATTTAAGAGGATGCTACTCATGCGTTTGTTGTATCCGTCTTGCAAACGTACGACATATGGCAAATTTTCGTTCACTATAGTTTCAATAGTGTGCTGTTAATTTTGATATCAGAGTGAATTAGGGAGATATGAGCATTTTTAATTTGTGGTACTTATACCCATAAATTGTCTGAAAATTGAAATATCGAAAAAAATCGATGACGCCGAAGCACAGTTAATGTTCTTATTTAAAAATTTAATAATAGGTAAATAACAGCGCACACTATCGAAACTATAGTGAACGAATGTTGTACGTGTGTATAAGAGAAAAATGCATGGCTATCGTCTCTCTTAGCGTCCTCTTAATTATTAAAATTAAAAATGTCAATGTATTATTTATAGCTAGTTGCACACTTACGCTGTTTAAAAATAAAAATTGAATGTTACAATATTGTCATAACACAGGTACCTAATAAACTTATATTATTAAAGTTAATTAATATTCAGATTAAAGTCACTATCCAATATTAAATATTTTTAACAAAACAAATATAATCAAAAATAACTAAGTTCATTAGGAGTATCCATACCAGACACACTGTACGAAGTATGATATTATAATTTGTGTGAGCGTCTGTGACATATATTGTAGTGATGCACATCAAAAGACCTTACACGGTGGTCGGCGGAGATGAGAAGAGCTGGACATTATAATATTTTAATGTAAACCCGCAAAAACGGGACAAGGTTTCTTTGACGATTACGAGGTCCGTTTAATGGAAACATAAATAGATCTAAAAATATAGCAAATGTTGTCTTGACGAACATTCTACTATCGTTTTAGCTCTTTAATCATTATTTCGCCCACAAAAAAAATAATAATACACTTATGACGTATAAACTTTAAATTGTTTGAATTTAATATTATTATAATATTGTGCATGTTAGATACTTTACTTGTATATTATAATATAATATTATGTTCTTAGTATGTACGGGTGTGTCGTGTGTGTGTGTGTGTGTGTGTGTGTGTGTGTGTGTGTGTGTGTGTGTGTGTGTGTGTGTGTGTGTGTGTGTGTGTGTATAAAAAAACACTCCCCACCCTGTAGGTATATTATACAGCGTACGAGTATCCGAGTATATATTGTGTAATATGTGACACGTGAACGCAAGTTATAATTAAATTCAAAAGTTATAAATAATTTTAATGTCGCAAAGTGCTATACACATTTACCAAACAAAATAATAAAAAAAAAAATTATTCACAAGCTAAAAAAATAAATAACGAAACGATATTCCAACGGTATCATACATTATTTCTATCATTATTTTATAAAAAAAATAAGTAATTGACGGAATTGTACTGTAAAACCAAATTCCATTTACTTATTATTTCCAATTCTAATCAACTAAGGTAATGAATTATATATATTGTATACGTGGCGTTAACATATTATTATGCTGATTAATTTATTGTTTAGCCTTTTTTAATATTATTATCGGCTAAGGTTTACTACAGGTAACTGACATCAGTTTAAATACTTATAATATACATTTTTTATCGTAATATTTGTATTTAATTTATAAAATAACTAATAATTTCATTAACTGAATAATAATTATAGTTTAATCCTACACATCTGATAATATATAGGTAATACAATTGTTTTCATACGATTACGAAAGCTCAAGTATTTTTCATGTCTTGATAGACAATATGTATATTCTATCGTTTTAATATAAATAAAATATAATTGTTTGAAAAATAATATCATCTAACAACACGGATATTGTTAATCGCGTGAAGAATCTCTACGAAACCTGACAAAATTGCGTTTGGTATCACACTACCACGGTCCACGGGCCAGAAAACATTGGACGGAGTCATAACCACATAATTATAATAATAATATACACCAAGAATAGACCCATAACTACCTATGATGTGAGTGTGGACATTTTTAAAGCTACAGTAAATATCATCGAATGTTGTAAGGAATTTTCGAAACTTTACCTGAACAAAGTTGTTACTACTAACTTGTATTGTTATTATTAAGGTTCTGAATTTGAAATATTTCACTGTTCTTAAAATATTTCAATGAAATTATTTAAAATATTTTTTTTTCTTCTTTCAAACGTGTTCGGTTAAAGATGATTAGAAACAATATATTGATTACACACTTAGATATAATGAAAAGTATATTATTTTTGTTGATTTATTATATCATATTTGTATATTCTATATATTATGTAGTGCTGAAAAATATTCCTGACATTATTTTGAGAATAAAAACATTTTTGCATGAGTTTTAAAGTATTGTTGCATGCGGACCGTCAGCGATCCAAAAGATAACGGTTTGAAATAAAGTTGAAGTCAATTCCAACAGTGAATGAAATAATAGTGTATTTTCAGTGATTATAAAATGTACAAAAGGCGTATAACATGTGTGTGGATCTGGCTGAATGATGTGAAGGTGCTCTGGGCTCATCATTTACTAATTAGATCATATAATTTGTTATAAGTACTATAGATTTGTCAAACAACTTATAAATTATATGTAAATATGTTACATATTTTCTTAGTTTCATACAATAAACCAACTTTTAAAAATGTTCACTTAGAAGTTGACGACTATAAACAATTAACTTTTAGGTATAATTAACATTTTATTTTTATTTTTCATCAAAATGAAATATTTTAAGAAAAAAAATAGCCTCCGTACCCGTGATCGACTGAAACCGTTTGAAAATTATTTTGACGATACTAAAAAGTAAAACGTATGAATTTATATTGTTAAAACAAAATGTTTAAAAAATTATGAAAACGAAACTTATAACATAGTAAAACTTGCATTGTTTATCAGAATCTTCTTTGAGTTTAGATGATGGATCGTAATAAATATGTTAAAAATCTATAAATCACGATCTATTAACACAAGTGAAATTAACTATTTTAATTCCTAAAGTTTATGAAGATTCCAGTGACAAATAAAAATGTTTTGAGACGGACTTCTTATTTTGTAAAACAATATTTTCATTGTTTTGCTTGTATACTTTAGTTCAATTTATTGAAAGGATTTTTCAGTACAATAATTACACTATTATATTCAATGATTGACTAACCGAGACAGTCTGCACACGAGTCCGGCCGATACCATTAATCTAGCACATTCTTTTAGACGATTCAAGTCAAGTGTATACATTTAGCGACTCAGTTTAGTGACACTTTTTATACATGGTAGGTACCTACTTAAAATAATACACATTACACTGCCTTTATAATAGTAATATATCATATGCTCATTTATTATTTTATACATCAAATACAAAATGTAATTGGTGCGTATACAGGGTGATTCATTAAGCGTAAAACACTCATTATCTCAAAAAGGTATCAATTTTTTACAAAAAACTTATATTTTTTATCCTTATAATTTTTTTAAGTTTTTTACTTTTTTTGAATGACAGCATATTTCATATTCCAGAGCAGAATTTTTTCTAAGTATTTTGATTCATAAAAATCGAATTTAGGGCGAGTAGTTTATGAGTGTTATACAAGTATTTGGACGGAGTGGAGTGGTATGTGGTTACCCCGCAAACTTGTCCACTACTCCGCTTGTCTGAGCTTTAAATACTTATAACTCATAAACTACCCATCCTAAATTCGATTTTTGTCAAAATACTTAGAATAATATTCTGCTTTCGAAAATAAAATTAAAAAACTATATGTTGTAATTCGAAAAAGTAAGCTTAAAAAATATAAGAATAAAAAATACTTAAAAATATGATTTGTTTACAAAAACGTCGTTTTTTTAACAACTTGTAGCTATGTAAAAAAATATTTCCAAAAACATTCATACTTTTTGAGATAGTAAGTGTCTTACGCTTAATGAATCACCCTATATAATACAGTTATACATCGTGGTTCTTAATGCTATATATACCTACGCGGCTGGATATGTAGAACATAATACCTATATAACATTTCGTGACAAGAACACAAGCACGTGAATATTGGAACGGAACGTAAGGAGGAGATGATTCGTGTCTGATAACTTTTTCCCCCAAGCCCAAGGTACTTATACAATATGCGCATCGTGTCAAACGTCCTCTCCTATTGGCTATTATATAATCCTCGTATTTATGCCACATGAAACTATTTTACAGCTAGTTTTAGCCGGAATACCTATGCAATACATAACGAAAATACCGAACATTGTTTATAGAAAAATCAGACGGCGAGTGCCGCAACAACGAACCCACTCTCCAGCGCGACCAACCATCGCATATCATTTTATTTATATCGATAATTTAATTCGACACTGAACATAATATTATTAACGGCCAGATTTTTATGCAAATGCATATTCTTCTACTGTGGTTCACCTAGAATGATTTTGATTTGAAATGTTAACGTTTCGTAATGTATGAATGCTAGACAGTATTCTATGGTAAAATTTCGTTTGGAATCTTTTTGCATATTTCAGTAAAAATGACTATAAAATGCATATTTCTACATAATTGCATAAATGATGCATTTTTTTTTTATAAATATTTGAAGATTTTTTTTTGATTTTTTGCTCACAAAATGCATTTTTTTAAAAATTTAATTCCCGCTCTGATCGTCGACGAGGCAAGGCGAAGTGTTATCTGTCCTGAAATATAAATATATGCTACACTAAAATCGCAGACATTTCCAATTTGAAAATATAAAATCACATTTTGTATCTTCATGTTGGTACTCGTATACGTTTTCCATTTTGCATTTATTTAATTAAACAGTCGTTTGTACACATTTGTAAGCAGAATAATACTGATATTTCAATTGTGTTTTTTTTGTCACATAATATATTTTGCATTTTTTTTTTAATGTCTAGTTTTATGTAATACACAACAAAGGATTTTTTTAAAAATAATTTTTGGATATTTTTGAGTTTTTGAGTACACAAATATGTGCATATCTTAACAATCTATTTTGTATTAAAATCCAAACCCTAAATCGACACAATACATATTTTATCATTAGGTAAAGCGTACGTATAAAATATCGGATTTATTAAAATGGATTCAGTCTTTGTGTTCCTAATTTACAGCGTGAAATATAAAATGCATTTTTAAACGTATAAAGGTACACCTACCTATTATATTGTTGTACCACACTGCCACATTTGTCACATAGTTAGTAGTTAGTGTTAATATAGTTATTACCAGGTCACCCTTACCTATTGCAGGCGATTAGAAAGCCCCGAAGTCTCGATGTTCGAAAAGTCGAAAGCAGAATAATTTTTGTCAAATGAAGAATATATATTAGACCAAAGTATTAATTGAAAAACATCAAACGGTCATATTATAATATTATGCGGCCGGTATATATTATAATATTAAGTAGTAGGTACCTATACTATGTGCCGGGTTCGGGGACCGTAAATAATACGAATTACGAGTGAATACATTGGACTATACATTATAACACGGAATTATTATTTACAGGTGTACATACTCAACCGATGTGTAAAATACGTTTTGCATATATCCTTTTAATGAGCCATATTTTCCGTGGTAATTATATACGCAGTACGCACATAATATAATATCTACCTATGGAGTTCCATTGCTGGAGAGTTGTACATTCGAAATATACCAAACCGATAATTATTAACGACCGCGGTATGTTCGATGATTAACGTATATTCATGGTAATCGTAAATTCATTTTGGTCACACCAAGTCTATCACTATAGAATATTAGAATGCACAATATTCGTAATATAATAATATATAATACACTCTTACGATAATTATTATGATGAAGTAGTATACATTTGTATGTTTTGAGCACCTTTTCTACAGGGAGATTCCTTCAATCCAAGCGGGCATTTCTACATGCTCCACTGTGTAAGAAATAATCTCAAAAAGTGTAATGTATGTTCTGAACACCTTTTTTACAGGGAGATTCCTTCAATTTAAGTGGGCATTTCTACATGCTCCACCGCGTAACACAAATTTTAAAAAGTATGATTTTTAAACAGTTTATGTGATCGTGTAACACATAACAGAACTGTGTTACACAAACTATATATTTATGTATTATTTTATTTTTAGTATAGAAGGCAACATGTGTGAGTAATATATTGATGACAAATCAACACTTTTTGAGATTTTGTGTTACACGGTGGAGCATATATAAATGCCCACTTGAATTGAAGGAATTCCCTGTAGAAAAGGTGTTCAGAACATACAAATACTATTATGAATGCAATATAACTAGATACCGATAACTCATAAATACAATAAATTATATTATAATTATAAGATTTAAAAACTATTCCAATTTGGCTTGTGTAAATGCTTGCAGCAGTTTTTTCTCTGAAGTTTACCCGAAATATTAAGTGTTTACGTGTATATTAAAAAAAAAAACCGTTTGTTATTTCTGTTACCCGGTGGAGTAACGATATACGGAATACGTTTGAAATAAATAGAATGTTAATATATGTAAACAACTACTGACTGCGTATTATGGTCACTGCAAGTGTAAAACGGCGTGTAACAGGCAAACTCAAGTCGAACATTTCTAAAATAAAACAATGTGTTACTCACTAGTAAGCGCAACGTTTTATATTACAAAAAAATTATTATAATATACGAGCATAAATAGCATATTTTTGTATTGTGCCGTGGCCCGAGATACCGAAATCAGTATCGTTATATTCGGCAGAAGTACCTATACTATAATATTATATGAACACTTAATGAAACATTAATTTTATTTTTATTTTTAAAATGACAATTAAAATGGCAATACTTATAATCGAGTACCTAGTATAAGTCTTGTTGAACATTGCACGTGCATCGCATTGGCGATAACAATATGTCACGCTTGTGTTATTGTCGACTTTCGTTTTTCGTATAGTATTCATTTGCACAACTAGAGAAGTGTTTATAGGAACGAGTTTGCCCATTGTTCGATTTTGGCACTCTTCCCAAATGTTAAACATTAGAAAAATTTGTTGTTTTTTTCATCTATTTATATTGTTATTATTTCTTTGATATAAATCGATTATAATTAAAGTACTCACTACACTATATGCAGTATATGAAAAACTGGCGGTTTTAACACTTACGTTTCACCGGCCTCTCCATACTCCATGTCTAAATCGGGGATTTTTATACTGCCGATAATTAGCATGATTTTTTTTGGACCGGAACTTGCAAGAACCACGAAGGTCGGGCACATCTACCACTGTGAGACCCTGCTGTTTTCAGTTTTGTTTTGTGGCAAGAATTGTGCCTTTTATTATGCCTATAATAATGGTTACCAGGGCCCGTGCCAATGTATGTACAATTTAAATCTGTATCTGTGTTCAGGCAGTGACGTGGGACTTGCACGACTATAGATATAATTTAGTTATTCATGCCTTTGGGCAGCACTACCCACCTACTGGAGTGTCTACGACGTCGTAAATATTATTACTATTACACGTTTGCTATAATATCTACTCACAATACGATAATTGTACTCGTTTTAGTACATAACATGCATAACGCGATATAAACGGGTGTCGACCAGTTGTTACCCTCAGCGACTGTTTTTGGAATTTAAAAAATTTACAAGTTGCCCTTAACCGAATGTACCGGTTGCCCATATACATATTATAGTATACACGATTACAATACCGTCCCGTAAAACAGGGGAGGTAAATATTAAAATATGTATGTAATTAATAATATATACTATGGAAAAATTGCATGTCATAAAGATTAAATATGATATTAATGATTACAAATAGTGTACAATGTAATTTGTTAAAAAATAGTATAAAATGATAGCAGGCGTAGTAAAAATGTAAGCATTTTAATATGTAATTGCAAAAACCTATCAAAAAAAAAAAAATTTGTTTACTATTTTTTGACAAATTATGCGTTGTATGCCGATTATAACTATATATATTATATTAGGTATATTTATCTTTTTATTATACTATTTACCTCTCTTATTTGACGAGTTGGTATTGTAATCAAGTATAATATGATATGTGAGGGAAAATGGGTAGGTACATTTGGTTGTGGGCCACTGGTGCATTTTTATCAAGGTAGTTTAGGGGGGAGGGAATTTTACTGGTACATAAAAAGGTACTTTTGAGGATAACTGGTACACTCATGATATCATATAATATATTGGTATTAAGTGTACCTATGCAGTTTAAAAGGTACAATGGTACATATATCATAATATATGAAATATGCAGGGCTTGCAAACGTTATATTTGACAAAAAATATATTAATATACTTGAAATTTGTAAACGTAATTATAAAAGTCAAAAGTAATTAAATACCGCAAAACCAAACGTAACGAATAACAAAATATATTATATATCATTAAACAAAACATAACTCAAATCGTAATTTTTAGAGTATTATCAAACGAAAAATATCGCAATACGTAATTTACAGAATTTCATTTATGGAAAAATAACGCAAAACGAAATTATTTAAAAGTTATATTGGTTTTGTAGAAATGTTTATTTCATGCACACGGACATTAATAATTGATTATACATTATATCCCGTATTCGGGCCATTGCCTAACCGCATTAGTTAATATTAATGCATTTAATAGGTATTAACACTGTTCTAAACAACGATAAACGCAAAACTTGTGTAACGTTTTAATTATAAATAACGTAAAACGGAATTTTTTTTCAAATGCAAGCCTTGGTAATACGCCATAATATTGTATGCCTATAATCAATTGATATTAAATCGTACCGCTGCATCATTATCGCTACGTCTAATTCGGGATAAGATTTTTGGGGGGCTTCGTCTCGCATAATTTTCAAACTCGATAATAGCTTGTCTCGGGCCACGTTGTAGGTATATCATAACACTAAGTCGTTTATAAATTTAAACTAATCTGTTTCTACATTACAGTGCTCAGGCATGCACGGACGAGACTAAAAGTTTAGTAACTGACGGAAGAATACGATATGCACGAAACACCGTATCGAGAGGGTCGATATCGTAATAATGTGATCGAACGCCGTTTAAATTTTTACCGAAGATCGTAAAAAAAACGACCTTCGTGAAAATTCACACGCGCGCGATGGACTGACGACGGAAGTGTCCCCGCGATCGAGACACGTTTACGATTTTCGGGTTTTGGGTTTCGTGGCCGAAAAACGGTTTCACGCCGCACGTCTCGACTCCCACCGCCTCACGGCCAGGACGTACCTACCAAACGTACATATTATCATAATACCTAGGTATGTGTTCGAGACCGGACGTCGTCGCAATAATAACGATTTATAATGTATTTGGAACGCTGCGGCGGTGTGCTCCGCTCGGAATACGAATAGCTACGATTCTCCGAAACGCACACGCAGATAATTTAATATAATATTATATTTTTTGACTCGTCGACGAGAGTGAAAGGATGAGCGCGGCGTCGGGTCATCGGACGGCCTACTTTCTCCGGTCCACGTGGATCGCGGCGTTCGACCTAAACACGGTTACACCGGTATAGTAGGTGTGTATACCTATAACCCGAACCACCGTGCAGACGTACCTATACTATATCCGATACGCAGTGCACGGTCGCCGGACGTCGACAGCGGACAGACTTTTAGATTTTTTTTCCGCGTTTCCGGCCGCCCGCCCCTCTGTGGTGGGGTCGCCGCAGGATGAGACTCCGATGGTTTTCCATGCCGCTGGTCGTCGGCTTCATGCTTTTCCTGTGCGTCGTCCTGTTGGCCGTCAACTTTTTCGAACTCAACTGGATCCAGTACGAGCACAACAAGTTCCATCACGGACAAGAGCCGTACGGCAAACCGCCGCCGTCGCCGTTGTCGTCTCAAAGGCACGTGGAGGCTGTGAAAAGGCCCTCGTACATTGTCCTGGCGAAACACGTGAGACATTTTGGCGCCAAAATACAATAATATGCCCGTATAGCATACATGTACAAATCAATGATAAAATAAAATGAGGTTTAGATTTCGACACGCTCTGAGGGCTGCCTACCTTTTTGTTTCTAAATTAAAATTTTTTTATACAGCTCCGATTTCCTATACTCGACTCGAAAAATTTCCGGGTATCAGTATAGGTATGACATATCATTATTTATGTTTTTCTAACCTCCGTCTATACGGCTATACTGCGGCCGTGACTTCCTGCAGCTGCTTCTGAAAACTTTTACGACTCTCAAAGTCTGAGCGAGTGTATAATATTATAATGAGACAATTTAATCGGGTACGCGATCGATAAATGCAGCGATGCACATTGCAGGACGTATACTGCAATGGAAATCAGTACTCGAATTTTTCCATCTTCTTTGGAACATGAAAGTCACCGCAGCACCACTAATTTAAGTCGCGTAAAGAATAAAAATTACTGGGAAAACGAGACGAGCGCGCTTGACAAATCAAATTACAGGTTGAGTATATTTTGCTATCGTGGACCAATAATATTATAAAGTGCTATTAAAAAATATGAAATGTCTTCTTAAGAAATACATAATATGCGTATACGATTTCATATTTTAAACGCGGGTACGCATATTATACTGTCATATTATAAGAACCGTTTTTATTATTTTTGTCATTATAATTGTTAGTTAACAATCTTTTGTCTTAACATTCTTCCACGACTACTGTCCACATGTATAATGTGCCTTTTGATTTCTAAGATATTTTTTTTCTGGTTCACGATATTAGAATCGTCCTGTAAAATGTATACATATTTATGTCTAAAAATGTAATATTATATTACGATCGTCGTTCGTTATACGACCTACCTGTAGCTGTATCAGACGTGTAATCCGGCGATCGTTTTCAGGCCGATGCTGGACACTTGGTGCACGTTTTCGATGTGTTCAACGTTTACGGGTACACGAGAAGACCGTTCGACAAAAAAGTGGAATGGGACGTCATATGGGCTCACGAATATCCGTTCAAAGTGTACGCTGACCAAATCATGTTTTCCGATTTGAAACCTCATCAAAAAGTGAGATATTCGAATTTTATTATATTATTACCTAGCTACCTACTCGTATTGTACAATCTCTCTCGTTAATACAAATGACTCGAAGTGTGTATACATTCAAACTTTCTACACACCGTGTTAACGTTTAATAACGTCAACAAACAGTTTATGCAGATATCATCAAGGCCGGGCAAGTTAACTATTTTTTTAACTTGTAAAAGTAACTTAACTTAATTAGAAAATAAAAGTAACTTAACTTAGTTAAAAACAAGTTACTTTTTTTTTTAAAATAAAATTAATAATTACACCTACTTACCTTTTTTAAAGCTAACATAAAATATATTAATAATGATTAGGTATAGCAGGATAGGTTATATGTCGTGTATGGGATATAGGTACCTACTGAGTAAATTGTTATATTTTTCTTTTATGAATGATTTTTTTAAGAGACTAATATTATGATAACAATTACATATGACTGGTCACGTCTTGGTGTACAATTGTATATACATGAATTTTACTATTAAATACAATCATTTACTTATAACATTTTAGATTCTAAGCGGAGCGATAAGTGATTTTACAATTATGTGTTTTTTTTACATATTTATTTGTGTCTGTCATTACTGTTTGGGACAGAAAAAATTCTTAGATTTTCTTCAACAGTATCTTTTCTGATAGTAAGGTGAATCTAGTTGGTACCTTTGAGGGTCGAAATTGAAAACTTGAAAATGTAATACAAGTTTCCTCGTAAGTTTGTGTTAGTGGAAATTAACAAAAAGCACAATAATTTTTTCATGAGCGTCTGAAATTATTTATAATTATAAATTCTTAAAAAATGTTGTATGTGAGATTTGAAATTTTCATACAAAATACGCCTAAAGTTTCCTTTTCTTTAATTCGCCTTTCCTAGATTAAACAAAAAAAAAAATTTACTGAAAAGTCAAATTAATTTTTTACGAGCGTTTGAAGTCGGACATTAGATATTATTTTAAATTATCAAATTCTCAGACAACGGATTTTTTATTTGGTTGTTATTTAATAATTAATAATTCTAGATGCTTGAATTTTTCATAAAATGTTTATTTTATTATTTTTTATACATGATAAAACGTGCAACATTTTTTGACTAGTTTTGAGTTATTTTTGGACATTTGAAATTTGAAAATTTATTAGTTTTTTATTCTATAAATTACAGTAAAATTGTATTCAATGGATCAAAAAGCATGCAAATAGAACACAAGGTTCCTTAACATTTTTTATATAATAGCAGTTGATAAATACTAAAGATCTACAGGCACGATTTTTTTTTACAAATATTTTAAGTTAAATAATTGTTGATAACATTTATAAAAAACTCGAATATTTTAAAATTATTTTGTAGTCGAAAAAAAAAAAATTGTTTAATTTTTATAGGTAAGAGTTGAAAGCGTAAAACAAAGATTGTCATAAATAGTTCATACTGTAACCCAAAAATCTAAAAAATATATAAACACTCTTATTTTTTAGACATTTATTAAGTTTATGAGATTACATATTAAAACCAATAATGATTTTAGTTATTTTTTTAAATTTTTTAAAATATTATTTATGTGTACTTGAGACTTTTACAGTACATTATTATATTGTATACAATATATAACTCAATGCCATTTTAAAGTGCAATTTTTTTGGCAAATTGTATTCAACCCACTGTATTATTAATGCCTAATAGTAAAAAAAAATACTTTAATCACAATAATATCATAACATTTACTTACCTGGTAATATTATATACTATTAAAGGATGACAGACCTGTTCGATCTCAGTTCGATCGTTTATCGATACAATGGATTAAAATTAAACACATCCATTACAGTGACTCTCTAGACACCTAATATACAGCAGACTACTTAACCGATTTTTATAATGTAATATTTGATGGTTTTATGTGGTCATACTTTTGATATTTTTGAGAATATTTGTTTTAGTTTTGAAGGTATTATAAACATCATAAATAATAGCGTTTATTATATAATAATGCTTCAAAAAATATACTTACGTCTTAAATAATATGTCAATTACTAATTTACTTGCAGTGTAATATAGTGTATCTAAAATGTTTGTTTGTTATTTTAAAGGTCAACCATTTTCCTGGTGTAGGTTTTATAACGAACAAATTGATTTGGCAACATCGAACATAAAATATGTACCTCCAGCTTTTCACATGCCGAAAGAAAAATCAAAATTTTTCACGTTTGTAAGTTATATTTTAGATATCCATTTAATTTATTTTATGCATTATATAATGTTACAATATTTTGATAGGTAGTAACTTTTGAAATGTATGGTCTAAAACTAAACATTTTTATTATTGAATTTAACTTTTAAGAACTTATTAACAATTATTGTTGATATGAATGTTTTGTTTTACATAGTTGGATACATTTACAAAAAAATAGTTATTCAACTTACAGCAAACAACATAAAATATGAAATAAAAAAAATATATAAAATATGAAATAAAAAAAAGTTCCAACATTAAATATTGTAGGTACCTATATGATTATAATAGTTTACTGAATTGTTTTCTCAATTTTTTTTAAACTCCACTAGCATATGATTTAATTATTGCGTAAAATATCTATATTTTGTGTGCACGCAATGGACAAATAATTATATACATAAGTCAATATAACTTAAAAGTTTTGTTACCAGTTACGAGTAAAATACTAAAATATTATATTTATTTGGACGAAGCGATCAATCAAAAGGCAGCGCAGTACTCACCTGCAGAGTTTACAGTATTCACTTACATTTATGTTAAGTTATAATATAATAACGTATTACCTATGATTTTTTTTATTTTACCCGTCTAACAGCCGTTGTCTTAAACACTTAAGTCCGACCGTTGACAAATTATTGTAACGCTTTTGGTATATATATATATATAATTATTATTGTTCTAGGCCAAACAGTATCCTCATAAACTGTTCGTTCAAAAGCAAAACAACCACCGTGGAATTAAAATTAAATCAATCAAAGAATTGGACTTCAATTCGAACGGTACATTTATTCAGGAGTATATTGATAATCCTCTGTTGATTGATGGATATAAATTTGATATTGGAGTGTATACAATCATTACGTCCATAGATCCTCTCAGGGTTTATATGTACAACGGCGACATTTTATTCAGGTACACATTATTATGCGTTTCAGTTTGTTTTATTTATAACTATAATAATGGACAACATTCGAACCAACTTTTATTGTTATTATAATATTATTATGTGCCGCGTATGTATTGTCATCAATATGACGTATGCGTCGGATTTGAAAAAAATGATTGTGTTTTTTTTTTTCGAAATTCACAACCACTTCAAAGGCTTAGATCGTAATTGGCACCCATATTAATTTACATACTCGTCATACTTACTCAAACTTTTTTTTTTTTTTTTGATTGTACCCTAATAACCACTATTGTGTAGACTGGGTGGGATGGGGGGGGGGGGGGTCACACGTCCTCACACGGTGATTCAGAAAACATACAAAAAATCAAACAATTAAATAAAGACTTACAACTATTGTAGTTTAGCTGATAAATAAATAACACCTGTAGGTATACATTTTGAATCGGCTTAAATTTTCTTTTGGCAACATAAAAACCGCTTGCGGGCCACAGTTTGTGTACAACTGTCATACTATAGTACCTATAGTATAGTGTTATGGGCTGTCTTTCGATTAATCAAATTAACAAAGTTTTTTTTGATAAATTATAATAAAATTACTGGAAAAACTACGCCGCTCTATCCACACTAATTCAAAAAAAATTCTGTCCATTTTATGTATAGTTTAATGATTAATGAGAAACTAAATAACTTTGTTATGCGATCATGTGATCATGCTGTTAGCTCGTACAATGTCAAAAATGAAAATAAAAACATTTTTAAGAAACGTTTGTTACTTATAAATTATAATAGTATAATATAACATGTACCTATATTGGCTATTATCAAGGATTGACATTGACGGGTAAAATATGATAAAAAAAAGTTACTTTTGACTAAATTACATAACGAGTTAAATTTTTTTTGTGAAACCGCAATTTAAAAAATGCATACTAAAATATTATAATTTATAAGTAAACAATTATAATTTATAGGTTATAATATTGCATATTCACATAATATATTATGTACATTGTAAACAGAAAACATATAAAGATAATCGAGTCATTGAAATAAGTAAAATTTAACTATTACTTAGTATCCCATACACGTTTATACGCAGGTAATAGTTAGTTGCTTAGGTATTATTATATGTTTTATTCGTTCATAAAATTACACCGAATTGAATAATATTTGTTATTATAATATGTGCAAGTAATTAATATTATGTTTTAATAATGCATTTTGGTTATTATAATCTACTAAAGTCGTGGAGTATCTTAGGAAAATAAATAAATACAAATAATTTAATTATTTTGTTGGATTTATTCATTGATTTAAGTATTAAAGAGGTTTATAAGTACTTTCAGAAAATAACTGTAACACATATACATTTATTTAAGACTGTAATATACCTATTAAATTGCAATGTTATTACTTTTTTTCTAGTTTTAAATAAAAGGTATAATTATTAATTTGTATGAAAAAAGTAACTTTTAACTTTAAACTGAACTTACATCTTTCTATATTAACTTAACAAGTTAAAAAATAAATAGTTTACCTGCCCTGCCTATCTATTATAATTTCGAATATATATTTTATATATGATCAAATTATGTTCATCCAATATGATGTCATATTTCCATTGGCAAATTATGTACATCGTTTTAGAATTAAATTGTTCATATTGTATGTAACATAATAACACATTCATCGTTTTAATAAATTATATTTATTTATTTTAATCCAATGAGTAAGTTCTAAATAGATTCGACTACAGTAAGATTTTAAAGCTTCAAATAAAAAAAAAAGAACATTTACTGTGTATATGTAACTAAATGATATACTTAGGCTAAAAACTACGTAAAACTTTGTAAACAAAAAATAAAAACTATAGGTAATATATTTTAAACTGTTAAACAATCATCAATATAACTTATAATAAATTATTTCAGTAACATAATTAAATATATAAACATAATAGTAGGCCAGCCAGGGCATTTGACCGGTCAGCATTTCCTGTCCGAAATACAATCTCTGATTTGAACTGATGCTCAATAACATTCTATACATACTCAGCTGTTACCCTAGAGTTACAATACGAAGCAATATTATAAAATATATGGCCAATATGATTAAAATAAAATCCATCAAATTTACTACATAAACTTTATCTAACACATAAACTATATTATATAGGTAAATATTATAGTTATCAGTTATCACTAATCACGCAACAAAGTAGAATACTATTCCAATTAATATAACAATTTGTTCTTTACGGCGAAGTTGTGGGCTCGACTATTATAAATGTATTTAAAAAGAGACGGTAATAGTTCCCTAAAAACATAATACGTAACACGCGTAAGAAACACTTTTTATTTTACCTATTTGTGTCGGTTTTAAAAATAAATGTGATCGTAAATTATTTGATTTTTCATCACAATTACTAAGATCTGCAGTTTACCGTTCACGATTTATACTCTTATCCATACGGCTTAAACGTACAGGTGTACACCTATTTCGGTACTTTTTCATTCATTTCTTCGGACGTATTCTGCAATGTTTTAGGTGAGCTATGGCATTTAAAACTGAGCATGATGCCTAGAACAATACGTACGGACCACGTGCGGTTTGCGAGGTTGGTTTTTATTTTAATTATAATGGGTGAATTAAAAAATGTGTACGAAAAAACAATTAGGTGTATGGGATAATATGTAATTTGTAATTACGCGATCTGGATTTCGTGTGAAGTTCGTTACAAAATTTACGTCTAAAAATTTATTCCTAGGTTTTGCCCGGAAAGATATCATCCGTTCGATCCCGACAACATAGACAAATATGTGATTGGAGATGACTATTTACCAACGTGGGAGGTTCCGTCTCTAAAAAAGTATTACGTTGATCAAGGCGCTTCGATGAAACTCTCTGTCGAATCTCATCTGAAAGCTCAAGGTGATCATCGGGGCATTCCGGAGAACTGCGTCCATAGTCGGACTGACTTTTATTGAAATATCGCTGTTTCTTGTTTAAAGGAAGGGATGCCACAAAAATATGGGACCAATTGGAAGACGCCATACGAGTCGTGTGTTTGGAAAAAGAATCAATGATAAGAAACCTAATGCGAAATTATAAGTCGAAGACGAATTTTTTCGAAATGGCACGTTTTGATTTTGTTGTCGATAACGATCTAAAGGTGTATATAATGGAGGTGAGTCAATCGGATTCAAGTCTACTGATATTTTTTATTTTATTTTTTCAGTTAATAAACTATTGATTGTATTTATTTTTAATTGTTAAATTTGTTTTTAGGTCAACATGTCGCCAAATTTGTCATCGGCTCATTACAAACCAAATCGTTTACTTTACGAACAAGTGTTATTCAATTTATTTGCTATTGTTGGCCTGACTCATTTTGAACGGTAATATTGGATGTGTTTTGTTTCCGTTATTATATTGATACTCATTAATAATTGTTTATAACACTAGAAGGTTATTAGAACAGGGAAATTTTAAAATTATGTATTAAAGTATATAATCGTTACAGCTATTTGGAACAACACTAGAACTAAACATTTGTAGAAACGTGAGCAAGTCTGTTTTAGAGCAAAGTTTAACAAGGCGTTTATTAAACATGTTTAAATACTTCAATAAAATATAAAATAAAATAGACTTTGTAATAGTAAAATATGATATACTATATTATTAAAATAGAATTAAGTGGACTTGTACATCGACAATGTACCTATAAATGACGTCTTAACTCTTAATTTTTACAAGTCGCGGCTAATATAATATTATAGTTTAAATCGGACGAGCCGATATTAGAGACAGACAAGATTAATGTGTTTTTAAAATACGTTGTTTATATACTTGTTTCGACGTGTTAAATCATTAGGTATTAAATGGGTTCATTCCTGGGAAATATTATGTTGAATAGGTAACTAAAAACGATGTTGTCTATTTTTCGGAGTTGTCACCACCGTCGAGTGTGGCTTTTGAATTTGCGACTACAATAATATTATTAAAACTGTTATTTTTTTCATCGGCTTTAAGTTTCAGTCTTCTCAGACCTCTTTGACAACAATAATATATTGTGTGCACGAATTGGTATGTTTAGCAAAGGAGACAGTATGGCGGTGTCCACGAAAAACATCGTCGCATACCCGGAAAAGTGCACCAGACTGAATTGTGACCAGTGCGATTCAGAAGACTGCCTGCTGTGCAATCCTTGCATGGACCGGGACACAAAAGTCCAATTTACAAATGCCTATCGGGAATACATCGATCGGCACGACTGCAAAAGAGTTTTCCCGCCAACATTTGTAAGTTATCAGACATGACTGTTGAATAATAAACTATGACGGATTTGTGTTTTTTGACGTTTTGCACCGTCTACCTACGACTATTTATTTAGTTCTTTATTCATACAACAATATATTATTGTATTTTACACTAAACGTGGAGAGCTGGGATGGCGGTAAAACTACCCGTCGAAATCAAGTCTCAAACATATACGTATCTTAAAATAATATACCTTAGGTTATGCAATGAATTCCGATCGATTTATTAATTTCATTTTGTTCCAGAATCGGAACTTTTTGAACGACTCCGAAGACCTTAGCAGCTATAGTCCGAAAACGCGTTTGATGTATAAATGGTTCAAAGGAAAATGCATCGCGGACTCGGAATGGTGTTGATAATTCAAAAAACTGTGTTTTGCCAGAAACCGTGAAAAGGGGCAAGTCACTTCTACTCTTAATCAAAACGAAAGCCATATTTATATAATATATATATATATATATTTAGTTTTTTTTTTTTTTTATTGTTTTTATGTTATTATGTAATATTTTGATTAAAAATTACAATAAGTTAATTTATTTACGTAACCTTGTTATTTTTACCAAGTAAAATCGAGTTACTCAAATCCAGTCTGTTGCTATAGTATAAGTATAATATAGGTATGTGTGAAAAATATTTCGAACATGTTACGTGACAATAATATTTATAAGCTTTAAAACTGTATAGTTACCTATTTAATATTATAACATGAAGATATATAGGTAGCTGACCAAAGAGGCTAAGTGTAATAATATTCGAAGCTATAATTCTAATAATTTTCAAGCATCTATTTCGATAAAATATTTATCACTAGCAATACCTATGTATTGTGTTTACGCGTGTGATCCACGTTTAATCCATACAACAATCTGTTGTGATCATAAAATACTAACTCAGCTACATTATTATTATTCGTTATATTAATAGTTTGAATAATAGTTCTAAAAAGTCTAAGACTCTATAATAGTCGCTAATAATATTATTAATGAAATTAAATATAATAGTAATGTCTTATATTATTATAAACGCGTCAAATTGTTTTTGTTTGCGGAAATTTTCAAAGAAAAAATATATGAGTTTTGAATTTTCAGTTTATTTTATCACGCGCCTTTCGTTGTTTCGTGCGAACAACGAACTGTTTTTGAAATCAATAAATATAACATTATCTCTAGCCACCGCGATTATATTATAATAGCCTAACCACGGCGAGCAAGGAAAAGGTTTGTAATTTATTTTAATTAAAATTTTTATGGTATTCATTTAATGGTTATAATAATAAATTTCCGTTGTCTGACGGTCTGCGCGGGTAATGGATTTAATGGGGTCGATATTTCGTCGATCAAAAAGTTTTGTGACTAGAATAGTAATTATATTACCAAGAACGAAAATCTTAAGTGAAGTGCAACATTTTTTCGTGTTCGACTAGGATGTTGCGTTACAGATCATTATTTTAATATTTTGATATAATATTATTAGCTCTGATGGCTCAACACGTGTGTTGTATTATATTATGATATCGCGTTGCCCTATCAGTGGCGTACTGGCGTGTTTGGACGGGACCTGTTGGCTCGCAGATTTTTTTTTTTACGATCAATTAAAACTGTCGGCAATGGCCTTAAGCGTTAATTCACGACTCGACAAATTGTCGAAAAGGCGTTCAAATCGGATCCGTTATAGGTGGCGCCGGCGATGAACTATACTTAACTTATAATATTATAACAATTACGTGCTTGCAGTATATCGGTCACTCATTAGCGCCCTCTAACTCTGCACACGACGTATGGAATGTTAGTGTATAGGCAGATCCGGTCCATATGTATTATGAAAATTGTATTACAAATTCAAAGGGCCATCACACAAAAGTTGTAAAATATCTTTTTTTTTCTTTTTTTTTTGTGTGGGAGGGGGGCACTTTTGATCTAAGACCAATAATAATACGCCACTGATAAAGTACACAATGTGTGCGCGCGAAAAAATATAATTTTTGTAATGGCGTAAGGCATATATATTATACGCGCCGCAATTGCGTGTTTTCGATTCGATTTACATTGATGTTTAGGCGATCGATTCGTTTTAAATTGATGTTTAGGCGATCGATTCGTTTTAAATTGATGTTTAGGCGATCGATTTTGGAGATCGGCGTTCGCGAATTATTCGCGTTGATATCTCGTGAAGTTTACGATTGTTGTTTAACATCGATAAGGGAACTAAAAAAAAAAAAAGTATAAAAACAGCGTCTCGGTGGGTGGTTGACGACGACGTCGGCAAACGTGTCAGCGCCACACTATTATTTTAATGGTAAAATTAATATAATATAAACAATAATAACGATAGTGGTAATAAGAAGAATACGATCTCGGTATAGCTCCGCAGAAAACAGTACCTGGTAGTCGCAGGTATATACCAACAATCGGTTGTGAATATTTTATGAGAAAAAAAGCAAATACATTATTATATATTATATAGCCGATATCTTACGAATCTCCCGTTTTTTTTTTCAAATCCAGCATGACAAGTTCTGAAAATGAGTAAAACAACGGGCACGGATAATAATATTATTTGTTGTGCACCGAGAGAATAATAATTCAGAGTCATAGACCGAGTGTGTGGGGCAACATATATATTATAGCCATTGAAGTAGAGTGGGTGCAGGTAAAATGTTTCTGTATCGATGTATGTAATTGCATAGCCGATAGAAAATGGTAAAATAGAAGCGAGCAATCGACGATGATAACATTATGATAACAATGCGCATAGTGGCGGGTCGAGTTTTTAGCGGAGTGCACTGCGGAAAGCAGCCACCGGATAACGTAAAGTTCTGAAGACTCGGGAAAAAGTTGGGTAAAACTTATTATAGCTATAATATATATGCGGCAAAACTGGTAGTCTAATTAACAACTGTATTGCATATAGTACTGATAAATATATTATTAATATTATATTTTTATGCTTACAAGAGATTTTAAACGGTTCAGATTACGAGTTTCAAGCAGGTGGTTATTATCGTAGACTGTAGATGTAAGTAAGTCGTAAATCGTCAGTAAAATAATATAATAAGGTATATAATAATAATATGATACTGTGAAAACTGTAAATAATAATAATAATAATAAAAAAAATGAATAATTATTGTACGATGAAAATAATAATAATAATAATAATAATAGTAGATTTTGTCGAATGTTTTTCATTCAGGGCTGTGGCAACGCCAACGACAAAGTGTGTCTGTGCACCGGTGTTAAGCGTTGGGTGTTGTTGGTTTGCGTTGAATAAATCACTTTGTACTCTTTCTCATTCTCCAAACAAAGACCGAACCTATAGTGGAGTAAAAAAAAAAAAAAATAACAGAAACAAAACAGAACAAAGGTATAATAAATATCAACACAATACTTGTACAACGTGCAATTCTTACATATCTAAATATGTTTAATTATACACATGGTAGGTATACACATTTTTATGCTTTTATATATCTAAGAGGCTGCAGCGGTACCTAATACAATATAACGTTGTAAATGTTTCATCAACAATTTCCCAGAGAAGAATAAAAAAAAAAGTTATGCAATATTCACGTGCGTAGGTGGATAACAAACAGAATAATGGCGAATTTATTATATTATATAACATACAAAGTCAGCATTGGCATTTGCTCGGCGACCGTTAACAGTTTTTTTTATAATTTTACATTTTTATTTCATTTGATCTCTGCTTTAGTTATTTTATAACATCGAAAAAAGCACCGCTGCAATATACTGCAGGTTGATTCGCCAAGCATGCTCATCTCTATTTTTACCTTTAATAATGAATTCGTTCAAATACTGATTTTTGGAATTCTTGAGATTTTTTTTGTTTTATTCAATAAATATGTCCTGTGGCGATACAAACTTCTGTTTTTCAAATAACAACCCCACTCACTTTTATAATCTTTGGTTGTAAATTATTAAGTGGATAATTTATTTGAAAATTTTCATGTACTAAATTCAAATTTTGAATGATTAATTCCTCAGTTACTAAAATGTTTGTTCCAAGGATAATTAATAGTCCTTAAAAATTTGCAAAAATATAAAATGGACGTAATATTGGAACTATAGTATTCATCATACTCGGGCCATTTTTACAAATTATTAATATTGATGATTAAAATGCTTAGATATACCCACATATTATTTTATAAGCCCATTGCTATGGATGTTTTCTCTTCGGAACACAAAGTTAAATAACTCAATAACTACTCGTAGTAATTTTCGATTCTGATACGTCGAATTTTTCAGAAAAATTATCCACCAAATAATTTGCAGTTGAAAAGGAGGTTCTCATTTGAAGCACAGAAGTTTGTATTTCTACAGGACACTCCTTTAGTAGTACTACTTAAAAAATATCAAGAATTTGAAGATGTGGTCTTTGAGGCTTTAATAGTATATTTGAAAAAATCTAAAAATATGTGATTTTGAATAACTGCATCATTGAAGAAGAAAAAAGGGAGGTGAGCATGCTTGGTAAATCATCCTGTATGTGAGCTGTAAGTACGCCGACGAATGTGTACACAGGAACTATAGGAACTATTATTATTATGTAATTTAATGTTCTAATCATAATGCGTGACGTATAATAGGCGGTCGATTATAATTATTCATCTTGGGTTCAGGACGGAACTTTGTGTTGTGGAAATTTATCCACTGTATAATTTACAGTTGAAAAAGAGAATTCTCATTTGAAAAACAGAAGTTTGTATCCACACAGGACACTTCTTTTCTAGTACTTAAAAAAATCTCAAGAATATGAAAATATTAAGGCTTCAATAGTATATTTAAAAAAATCTAAAAAATGTGTGATTTTGAATAATTGCGTTATTGAAGAAGAAAAAAGAGAGTGAGCATGCTGCTGAATCATCCTGTATGCGAGTTGTAAGCACTCAACGAATGTGTACACAGAACTATAGGAACTATTATTATTATGTAATTTAATGTTCTAATCATAATGCGTGACGTATAATTGGCGGACGATTATAATTATTCGTCTTGAGTTCAGGACGGAACTTTGTGTTGCCGTGGGATGATTATACCTTCGTACGAAGATTTGGCGTCTCCCGTCAGACCAGTTGGTTCGATTTTCACGTCAAAAGCAAGCGTTTATTGGCAGACATGGTTACGTCGTAGGAATAATTTTTCGAGGATGTATAGTTTTTAAGACTATGACGGTTAACGGGGTACGGTTTACATGTAGACAAACCACGACTCGAACGAGTTACCGTCGGTAGTTTGTGGTGATATATCGAAATAGCTCTCATAATATCATTATCGAGTAACAAAAACAACTCATCGGACTCGGAGGGGACGTTTTCAAAATTAAAACGCATTCAATGCGAAATTCCTATGTTCTCTTCGATCCTCGTACTTGATATTATAATAATACGTACAATGAAGATAATATTTAAAAACAATTCATACGCATATAACCATTGTTATATTATAACCTGTCTATGAATTGTAGACATTGTTTCGCGATCATATAACTATGAGATAAAGAACAGAAAGAAAAATCGATATTACATTATTATTCGAACATTATAATGTACGGTACCCCCGGATCGATTCCACGTGTAATTTATCCAGAAATTTAGGACAGTCCATCTCGAGTAATCCGATAGTTATATATACAATACATATTACGATATTATTACATATTATGCACTATATACCAGCTCGTATATTAGATATCTATAATATCTATGCGATTTAGGTTTCTGTTCGTGTGTACATGACGTGTCCGTCCGAGTTTATCGGTCACACACATTAAAAACTGTTTGGGTCATTTATGTTACCCAATATTATAATATAATAAACTATATTATAGTATACATTATGAGAGACTATATGGTTTTAACTCATCTGCAGAGAATATATTATTATAATGTTGGAATTCTATAGACCACTCGCGTGTTCATTTGAGCGTATATGTGTACATCGTTTAATAAAATATTATCGAGAGACATCATAGGTACGTTAAAAATAATAATATGCAATTACAACCACTTTATACAGAGTGATTCACCAAGCACGCTCATACCCCTTTTTTCTTTACAAATACAGTTATTCAAAATACGATTTTCGGAATTTGTACCGCTTAAGAAGTGTCCTGTGGTGATAAAAAACTTCAATTTTTCAAATGAGCACCCCACTTTTTTACCGTACATTAAATATTTTTTTTTGTAAGTTATGATATACCCAATTCAAAATTTAAACTAGTGGTTTCTCAGTTATCAAAATGTTTATTCCAAAGATAATAGTCCTTAAAAGTGGTTTTATAACAATTTAAAACAGATGTAATAATTATAGTGAATCTAGTATTTATTATACTTGGACTATTTTTACAAATTATTGATGTTTATAATCTAATAATATTCACCAACATATTTTAAACAACCTTGGACCTCATATCTTTCAAACCCATTATCATGGTCCTATTAGTACCTACATACTTGTTTGAATTTTGATTCATATAATATATCAAAATGTTCAGAAAAATTATCTGGTAAATAAATTACATTCGGAAAGGGGGGTTTTCATTTGAAATACAGAAATTTGAGCGGCCACCAGACAGACTTTAATTACAACAAAAAAATTCAAGAATTAAAAAAAATGGTCTTTCAGTAGGTATATTTAAAAATTCCAAAAATCAGAATTTTAAAAATGTCATTATTAAAGAAAAATGGTGGAGGGAAGGGGTGAGCATACTTAACTGAATCATCCTGTATATCATGGAAATGCGCAAAAAATAATCGACTGACAAAGTATAATATATGAAGTAGTAAAATCAGTCTGAGCGTATAAATGTAGTTTAAGTCAATCATTTCAAGAATTGAAACAATGTGCTTCAACTCGTGACGATAATACCTATATACGAAGAGAAAAGTAGATGAGAACTAATATACGTCTGAGAAGAGCGTCTTTGGTGGTGTGTGGGGGTGTGGTACTTCCTTGACGTATTATTCGTTGATTAAGTTTTGTGTGTTGAAAATTAAAATTAAACTTATTTCTTAGTATGACTGGCAGAGTTGAGTATTGAAATTCGAATAAGTTTGTAGACTGCATTATAATTTATTGTAATTTTCTATATTATTTTAACGATGTGCATGCGTTTTAAAAATAGAAAATGCCGTTCACCCGCCTCAATCAAGGCCCGTAGCTATACATAGCAATTTTCGCGACAAATGCAAAAAGTGGTCTCGATCAAAATCATTGAAACAAAAACAATAATATCGTTGAGGGGTTAATAAACTTACTTACGTAGTGAAATGTGTTATGAAATTAAATTACGTTTTGGTCAATAATATAAATATAATATAGTGTACGCCTACCTGTATGAAAAACCAATATACCAGGTAATTATTTTATCATTAAACACTCATTATTTCAAAAAGTATAAATGTTTAAAAAAAAAAAAATGTTCATGGATCCTAGTCAAAATAATATTTTTAAAATATATATAATTATTATACTTTTGAATATTTTTTATCCTTAACTTTTTTGAACGATAGTAAACATTTTTCATTTCATATTCCAAAACAGAATATTTGTTGAAGTACCTATTTCGATACATATAAATTTAATTTAGGGCGAGTGGTTTATTAGCAGCTATAAGTATTTAAAGTTTTGATGGTCAGTGTGAGTTACCCCACAAAATTTTGATCCACTATTCCACTCATGGACGATTTAAATACTTATGATTTATGAACTGCTCGTCCTAAATTCGAAATCCATGTATCGAAATACAGGAACAAATATGCTGCTTTCAAAAATGCAATTAAAATTGCACGCTGTAATTTAGAAAAGTAAAAAAATTAAATGCTATAATAATAAAAAATATTTTAAAATATAATTGTAATAATAACTTTGTTTTGTATCGTCTTGAAACCACGTAACAAAAGTATTTTCAAAAACATTATTAGTTTTTAAATAATGAGTGTAAGACGTTAAATCAATCTCTCGTATTACACATCTGCGGCTGTACATAGGAACCTGCTAAGCAGTGGCGAGACGAACATATTTTTACCCATAAGGGCAACCACTGAAGTTACCCACCCTTTCACACACGAACCTAAAACCTTCCCATGTATAACTTTTTTTTATTATAAATTAAATATTGATTTTGTTTTACAATATCGATTAGGTACCATATTAATGTAACCAGCTATAACTTCCAATGAGAAATACCCTTTGCATATAATATGGTATTGCCTTCCCAGTTTCCCTTTATTACATAATATACATTATACAACAATACAGAATATTAACTAGGTATATTATGTGCTGACTCCTAGAGTAAAACATGACTATTTATAATGCTAATTCATCGCACTGAATTAAAATCAACATCTCATACTCATTAAATAATGATGGTTGATTAACATAAAAATATGTTAACACCCTAACCAAATCGCCCAACCGTTTACAATATCATTGTTTGGAGCACGAAGGCTCGGAAGGTTAAAAAGATATCACTTTGTGGTAGTTATTCACTTTTCATGATCTACAAGCGTATACAACACAATACTGACGCCTTTTCGGACGGGGAAATGAGAGGAAATTTTAAATAGAAAATAATATATTATTATGTCATTATAATCTGAAATATTTTAAGTGTAAACTACATAGGTACGGTGTCGTTATGTCGATGAAATTATAACAAAATATGTTTCACTCGTTAACAGTGCTCAAGTGACAGGTACCCTATGTGGACTATAGGTAAAGATTTCCAAGTCCAATTCTGTACAACGTCATCAAAGTGCTGGGCAGTAGGTTATTGACTCGTGACCGGTATTTTGTTATCCGACGGTGCTTTATAAAATGCAATTAATATACGTGTCTCGACAGTTCAGTGGAAATTAATTATTATGAACAAAAAAAAAAATAAAAAATAATTGTCAAATGCAATTTTATCGTGGTTCGCGAAATTATTGATTTGAATACAATTTGTTTTTAAACAAATGTAAAAATTGGTACCTATAATATTATGATATTATATTGTTATACATTTCTTTGTTATAACAATATCATAATTACACTCCTACAAAGTCTTCACGCAAGTACAGCAAAGCCATTGAAATGTTCTACGTAAAAATATCCAACTAAATACTAATATTATATTATATTTTTTCAATATAGGTTGGACATCGATATTAATGAACAAATAGTATAGATGTCGAATTGAACGCGTTGAACTGAATATTTTAGTGCTTCTCGAAAGAGAAAATCGAATGGGTATATAAAAACCAAAGTCGGAAAAAACCATAAGGTTAAAACTATAATATTATCACGTGGGCCAACGCGAAATTCAAGTTCTGTGACATTATGCCGATATAGTGATATCCCATATTTTGTTTGAATTGAGTGGCACCCATAATAATTGTTTTGTCGACTACGTTAAAATGGACGAGGATTAAAAAAGAAAAATAGAATTTTCAAAACGCCGTTTCATTCGTCTCCGCCGTAGTTGTCCAATATCGTGCGATGTTATTTCAAAGTACTCGACAGCGCTCCACTCAACAATATTCGATTTTATTATACTCGGATTTATCACTCGACTGCGTTTTAATGTGCACTGTAATTCGATACGCGATCGTTCGGAATTCAGATTGTTGCACCTAATGTTTTTATTAGGTATTTTTTCGCAGAACTCGGAGAAAACGCGCACGTGCATTAGACATATCAAAAACAATAAAAACTGATAATATTATGTTTAACATATAATGATATGTATAGTATTTCGACATAATAGGTGTATTGTTATGCAGGCCTACGTAATGAAAATATGTGCATAGGTACAACAGGTGAGATCTTCTTCTGCAGGTTGTCTAGCGGGGATTTCAATGGAAGTTTGATGACGCTATATTTAGAGAATGTTCGTAGGACTCGCTGAGGTGGTATATGTCATACGGAATTATAATAATATACTGTTCAAGCAGTCGTTATTATTATTATTTATTATTTTTTTTGAGAATATAGTTTTTGTCGTAGCTCTGTAAAGAACTGATTGATCTATATCTGAAATGTTTTACTATACGTTTTAACACGGACAAACCGGCAGTGCAAGTGGTTTTTGATTTTTGAAGCGATTCGGTCTGTTTTTTAAATACGAAACCGATTAATGGATTACATTATATGATTTTTGGAAATGTTATTATTGAGATCCAGTACCGAAAACAGAATTTGAAAGTTTCGTACCTCTTATAGACCTAGTCAACTAGGTAATTTAGCCGTACTCTTCAAGTTTACTCCACTCCACTCGTCTTAAAACGTAATACGTTTCTTTTCTATTTAAATTCTCAAAAAATAACTTCTACTTCAGAGTAAACACCTTATAATCGCGAACTATAAAAAAATTATTTCGTTCCGAAAATATATATTTTCCGTAATGAACACTATAGCGGTTTTTCGAAAATCGTAAATAATAAACTCCTCCTAAAAGTAATTATATTTTCGAAAATATATTAGTGGCTATTATCGTTTCGCGGATGACAATAATATGATATATATATATTATATCACATCATTTAAAATATCCCGTCTGACCCTGACGCAGCGGACGACTATAACGTCACAGCGCAGTGCAATTACACGTGAGTGAATACATTACTATAATGGCCGAATATTATAGCGCAGACACAATAATATAATAGGCGTACTTGAATAAAGCACCAGCTGTCGATCAGGTGCGTGGTTTTCCAGGGCCGGGGAAATGCGATTTCGCGGCATTTGCGCCAAAGGTATTTATTCGCTATTAACCGCGGTCGTCTGGCCGCCCGTATTTGACGATGTCGTATTAATTATATTAAGATCAGCGGGCAATATATTTATATATATATATGTAAATCGTAGATGGAATAAGGTAGCCATTTCAGTAGTAATCGCTCGGACGGTTCGATGGTCTGGTGCATTCCGCACGCCGAACTCGATGTCGACGATCCGGTTTTTACGCGGCGACCCGGTCGCGCACACTCACCGCTACGTCAGTGCGTATTTTAAGAGTTTTACGACGAGTCCGAAAATTCGCGGTTAAGCTTTCACGCGGTCTTACACTTGTAGCCGAATAAATGATATTATTACCAATACTCGGTCTTTTAGATTGTATACAATGATTTACAATGATATATATTTGATACCGATTTTGAATACCGTTAAAAACTGAAATCGATACCGAAACCGAAAACAAAATCGAAAAAAAACAATACCGGTAATCGAAACCTAAATCAAAACCAGAAAAATTCAAAACTGGTATTCAAAACCAAAAACGAAATCGGAAAAAATAAATACCGATATCCGAAACCGAAATCGAAATCGGGAAATACATTTTCAGTTATAAGCTCTGGGTATTATAATAATATAATAATAATGCAGGACTTGAAACCAATATTGGATACCGATTTTGAATACCGGTTTAAATCGTTAAAACCCGAAATCGATACCGAAACCGAAAACAAAATCATAAAAATTCAATACCCATAACCGAAACCGAAATCGAAATCGGAAAAAATATTTACGGTTTCAAGTCCTGGATTTATGTGGTGTGTGTGAGTGTGTGTGCAGAAAATTTGCTTTAACCGTCAATATGATATTGCAGGTGGTTTTCGGTAGACATTTTTTATCTAAAACTCTGGGTGATCAAAAGTGGGAAATGCCCATCAATTTTCTCATTATAATTATTGGGAAAAGCTTACGGGGAAAAATATTTATTCCTGTAGGAGATTTTGACAAAGTTGATTTTGATTTCTGGTGATAATTCTCGGAAAGGAAAACCGAACATTTTCACGAAATATTATTTTTGTTGTACATAAATATAATATTATTCAAAATATATTTTGACTATTTTTAGTTATTCGTTGGCATTTTGAATGTTCACTTTTTTAAAATATATGTTAATCGTACGACAATTTGTCGAAAAGAAATTTTGAAAAAAATGTCGATTTCAAAAAATATAAAAATAAAACAAGTTATAACAGCTGTATATTATTAATTATAATCTCATGACCTTTTGCGATTCTTCAATGATTAGTGGATTCAAAATTTTGAGTGGTTTTTAGGCTGGAAAAAAATTTTTGGCACGCCTCAGGTTGAGCATGGTCGTATAATGAATTATGTTTTTATACGCATATGATCGACGGACGAGCAGAAAGTAGGACTGAGTGCAATGAGAACAGTAAACACGCAGAGGTGCCGAATGTTAATACAAAACTCGTAGAACGCACAGATGTGTATTTATAGAGAGGGAGTCATACGTGGTCCAAGCAATTTAACGACCTCTCAGATTTTTTTTTCTTTTAGTTTTAATTTAACGAAATAAAATATTATTGCCATCACACGGCGTTATGAATAGGCAATATAGGTACATGACGGTCGTGAGTGATGTTTTTCCGGTATTTTATATTATCACGTACGTTTATCAGAAAATAAAAATAACAATCTATGCGTACAGCCACGATTCGATTGTTATAAGTCTTAAGTATTATATAAATATCATAATAACCAAATGTTACTTTAGACGATCGAGAATGGATTAACTAGCTATAATTTAGCTTTTTAATACGAAACTGTAATTTAAATTGATAAACAATTAATACGAGAGTGTTATTAAAATGCATTCTGCACGCCAAAACTTAAGACCGAATACTTACTAAACTTGATTGAGGGATAGTGTACTATATAAAAACTAATTACCGCGGTTCGGGTTTTCGATTGAGTGTAGGTAGGTACATAATAAAATATACCATACAAACTAATTATACCGCGACTAACGTAACCTGTTTTCGGTGCAGATTGAGTTATAATGCCTACGGATTTCCACAAATATTATTTAAACGTTATTTCCACTCGTTTGAAAAAAAACAAACAAACGGAGGAATTTTCTAAGCATCGTCTTGACCCACATTATTATCGTATCCGACAACCTATAACCGTAGACGTTGATGGCGGAGCCATAACGAAATAATATACAGAACGTTTTAGAAACGGATAAATACGCGTGATTGACGTACAGAGCACATCAAACAAAACCCGATCGCCCAAATAATGTCCCCGTTCGATGACGACAGCATACGAGTCGTTTTTGAAAACTACGCGACCACAAAAAATAATACGCGCCCTACGCCTAAGTCCTACACGACCGAAAACGAGCGTGCGCATCACTATTAACCTATATTATGCCTATTATATAAAATACTTATGACATTATATTATTTCGAGTGTGCAGGCCGGTGAACGAGCTGCGCCCACTTATTTCTCGGCCGGAATTGGCTCCTTCTGGAGAAACGTTCGACATCATATAACCGAGTCCACAGTCCGTTGACCAAAGCGGTCGCATATTTTCCCCTGCAATGCCATTTAGCTTCAAGTGTGCCATCAACCCCCGAAAATAGCTGTTGCTGGGACTTTGGGCATTGTTATTATTGTTTAGATCCGTCTTACGGCTGTACGTATTATTATTGCAATGGTTATTATTTTTGTTATTGTTATTGTTATTATTGTTGTTGTTGTTGTTGTTTCTATCATCGTCGCCGATCCCGCTCGCTACCCAACGGCTGACAAATGTATACCGACAGTCAAACAGTTGTTCAAACAGTCGAAGCAGCAATGTTATATCGTGTCTTCAACAGTGTTATGTGAGACAATACGAGAAACGAAAATTGTATATCTCCAAAAGCCCGTAAAAGTGAATCATAACACAAAGCGATCCGTCGAAATGCCATTAATTCGAAAAGATTTCATTTTACACAGTCCGATGTCATTGCAAAATAACATTTTCAACTTTTTTGGAGAAAAAAATGATATTTTTTAAATTTTTTACTTTTTCGAGTGGTAATACTGACAAATACATTTTTACAATATTTTTCGAATGACATTATTGATTTCATGTTTCGAACTAAAATATTTTTTTAAGTACCTACTTCTTTGATTTATAAAAATCGAATATCAAACAAATAGTTAATTAGTGATAAGTACTTTAAGTATAGATGAGTGGAGAAGTTATGGGACAAAATTTGGTCGGGTACACCTGTCGACTTTACAGCTAATTAGAACTTTAAATACCTACTTGTAATTAATTGAAAATCCGTGCTAAAGTTCGTTTTAATGTATTTAAATACGTAGTAAAATATTTTGCTTCGGGGTATGATATTAAAAATTTAAAGTATGCTGTCAATCAAAAAAGAAAAAAAAATGATAACGTTAAAAAATTGTCCAACATAAAATTATGAAAAGTAAAAAAAGGCTATTTTCTTACGAAGACGGAAGAAGAAATGTTTAAAAGTGTTAATAATAATCAATAATTGCATTTTATTATTATTAGTTAGAATTATGTTAGTCTATTTATACATATTATGTCTGTAGAGCTAAAAAACTTAATTCCCAATAAACTTCATTATAATATGTCAGTATTGCATAATATATCCATAGTAATATATGATTAATTAATTATTATAACTTTTATTAATATTAAACTATTCAATATTTTACATTTACTGCCCACAAACTACTATTTTATATTTAAAATTAATATAATTTTGTTTATGTTATAACTAAATAAATAAATAGAAATGTAATTACAATATATGATTGACAAAACATTCAAAACAATAATCGATCTTATTTCGTTATGGTTGTTTATAGCTATATGTTTTTTAATTAAAATATGGATTGAACAAAACGTAAATAATATTATGAAAATAGAAAGAATATTATTATTTTTCCTAAAAAAAACCTTATTTTTTATTTTAACCATGCTATATGTACATATAGAGTATATTAAATGTTTTTAAAATATATAAATCCATCTCAATGGTGTTTTTTTAAATATTTACTACAACGGTTAATTAAACTCAATCCAACTGAAGGGACGATGACCTACGCCAATGGAAAACAATTTTCGTTTAATTTATGTCTACATCGTAACAAATTTCCTTGAATTTCCTTGAAATAATAATACACAGACTCGATTGCGGAAACGCCATAATATAAAAGGTGTTTTTTTTGCAAATAAACAAATAGGTATGAAAAGCGCTTGAGATTCAAAGGCTTTTCCGCAGTCGTGGTTGGAAATTGGTCGTGTCGAATCTTAATAAACAAGAGTCTACGTGTACACAATAATAATATAATTTATGTGATGGTAGTGATAATTATGTTATACCATCAATCAGCTATTGACCAATCCTGCTAAGATTGTAGAAGCTTGCTGTTATTGTTTTATTGAAATTTCCTTAAAATTTTCAACATTCTTTGAAAATCAGATTTTAAAGTATTTTTAACATTATTAGTTTTTCAGGTTGTACGGTGGGCATGTTGGTTAAATGTTTATTATTTAATTAGGAATTAAACGACCGTGAATATGCACTCAAAATAAAATATGTTGATATTAGGTACCTACATGATGACGAAGTACATTTATCAATTGTAAATAGTTCTGACTTATTGACTTATGTTAAAACTAGGTACGGTATAATTTGTAAAACTAATAACTAATCATAAAAACGGAAAAATCAATAAATGTAAAAAAACTCGTTTGTACATTCGACTGAGTAAAAATGAAATTTCTTTAATCATAGATAAAAATTCATATTTATTCTTGAGATAAATTTTTTGGATTTTGGATCTCCTATATAATATTTTATTTAATAGAATAATATTGAAATGGGTAAATGGTAATGTACAAGTAAACGTCTCTAAATATAATTATGTTGGGCAAATGTACTAGATAACATCTAAGGATTCATTTGATAGAAAATTATTTTAAGAAATTATGACATCGTATTTTCGTAGTTTTTCAACTTTTGAAAATGTTCACAGTAAAACATTGTCATACATCATTACATCACTATATATAGTAACAACCTTTGAGGAATACTTCAATACAAATTATATTATTATTATCACACGAGTCGATAATCTAATTCGTGGAGACGTATTAAAATGATATTAATAATTTACTATGCCGTGCAGTATTACAGGGGAAATTTTTATTTGATACTAGGCACTCACTAGGTAGTTTATTATTTTAGAAAATATAAATATATTACGGTACATCGATCAAGAACTACGATGGAGTGTTGTAATTTTCTCGGTTAAACACAATAAATATATGTAAATAATTTATTATTTATCAGTTTATATAACATACTCGTATATCGCATGAATTTTAAATTTCTGTTTTTTTTTATAACTTCATTTTTGTAGCTCACGCGTAGTTGATTATTTTATTTCTCTGCGCATACATTTAAAATTGCCATGTTCCCGCCTAAAATCGCTCCGTAATTAATTATGGCTCATAGAATATTTACCTAAATATATTATAAAATATTCATAGTTATAACTGTGTGAAATTACAGAAGAATCAACATAACTAACAATTCCTAATGAATAATTCGGGATCAACGGTGCAGTATAAAATATAACGATACAGAGTGATTCACCAAGCTTGCTCACCTCCAATTTTTCCTTCAATAATGAATTTGATTTTAGATTTTAGAAGCTTCTATTTTTTTCAAATCAGAACACCCCTATTTTACTCTAAATTATTTAGACTCGATAGATTAATATAAATGTTCACTATAGCTCCCGTTTTTTATAAGCCCATTACCGTGGAACTTTTATCTTTAGAAAACAAAGTTATATAACTCAAAAACTAATCGTACGAATTTTGATTCTAATACTTCAATATTTTCGGGAAAATTATCCACAGAATAATTTACAGTTAAAAAGGAGGATTCTCATTTGAAAAAGAGAAGTTTGTATCTACACAGGACACTTCTTTAATAGTACCTACCTAAAAAAAATCTCAAGAATTTGAAAATATGGTCTTTTAGTATATCGGTATTAGAAAACTACATTAATTAAGAAGAAAAAAGGGGGGTGTGCATGCTTGGTGAATGATCCTGTATGTGAACTGTAAGCACGTCAACGAATGTGTACACAGTCACACAGAAACTACAGGAACTATTAGTATGATGTAATTTAATGTTTTAATCATAATGTGATGTACAGGCCATTGTCGGTCGATTATAATTATTCGTCTTGGGCACAGAACGAAACTTGTGTTGTCGTGGGATGATTACCTTCGTACGTGCACCAAGGATTTGGAATCTCCTGTCAGAACAGTTGGTTGGATATTGAACGTGATTTTACGTCAAAAGCAAGAGTTTATTGGTAGACAGCCGACTGGGTTGCGTTAGAAAAAGAAGAATATTTCAAGGCTGTATAATATGATGGTTAACGGTATACGGTTCACATAGACAAGCCATGACTCGAACGAGTTACTGTCGCTAATTTATGGTGAACTATCGAAATTGCTCTCATAATAGTATAATATTATTATTGAGCAACTATAACAACACATTGGACTCGTGAGATGACATTTTCAAAATTAAAAAAGCCTTGTACATAATATTAACAGAATTTTCTGTTCAAATCTTAAGATATATCAAATGAAATACATTTTTTAGGTATTGCTTAGTATAGTTTTGTATACCGTTCGATTTAATTGTATAATTACTGTAGTAAACTAATCTATAGGTATCGTAGCAATAAATATTTTGTATTACATACTTAAAATAAAAAAAATGTAATTTGGAATTATATTTTCGTTAATAAAGATTATTATTATTATTATGACATGTACAATAAACATGATATTTAAAACAGGGCTTGCAAACGTTATAGTAACGTTACATTTGACAAAAAAACGATTGGAATTTGTAAACGTAACTATAACGGAAAGCGATAATCAAAAATAATTAAATATTGTAAAACAAAACACAACGATTAACAAAAGATATCATTAAACGAAACGTAATTTCAAATATAATATCATTAAACGAATAATGTCGCAACACTTAATTTATAGAATTTCATCGAACAAAAAATAACGTGAAACGAAATAATTTAAAATCCATTTATTTAAAAGTTATATTGGTTTCGTAGAAATATTTATTTCATGCATACGGACATTATAATTGATTATATATTATATTCCGTATTCGGGCCATTACCTAATCGCATTAGTTATTATTTATACATTTAATAATAGGTCAAAAAATTCTCAAGAATTTGAAAATATGGTCTTAAAGTGTATTTAAAAATTCTAAAATTCTTGAAAACTGTTTATTGTATCGTTGAAGAAAAAAAAGGGGGTTGAGACTGCTTGGTGAATTGCTGTGTATAATAAAATGCACGGCCTAAACAATTTCGGACTACACAGGTTCGGAGCACAGGCTCACCACCTACACACATTATAAGCTCAATCAGATTAAAATAATAATCATAGTATTAATCGTAGTTCTGTTTAACACGTGCCCGGAAGTATTTATTTGATTTAAAACATCAATTATAATCCCCGATTTTAATAAAACACAATAAAACCGTGTCTAACCGTATTGAATTCATTGTTTATGTTATTTTATTTATACCGGGATCACAAAACTGAATCGCATCAAAAAACGAAATTGTTTATAATAAAATAATAAAACGATACGTTCACATGACTGTACCTATTTCAACACGTTCTAAACATTGCCCGCCTAACTCACGAACACGACGAATATTTTCACCGAAACGTAGACGGATTTGCGTTTTGTACACGCATGATGAAAACAAAAATAAAGTTAGATTTCACGTGTATGAATCATTACTAAGTACATATTATTATTTATACAACGTCGGCATTTACCCGAATCGTATTTGCCAACAACCACTGTGGAGGTCAGTACCTACCTACCTGCAGTGTACACAAAGTCTAAGAGTCAGCAATTATGACGAATAAAAATAAAAGACGACGATCAAGTCGCATGCGGCCAATGACCACAGTAGATACGTCCTATCATGCATTGATAATAGGTACCTAGTGTTAGAAATTTATGACTCCTTCGCATACAGGTGGCCGACCAATTATTGTGTAGACGCGGTATATTACCATAGTGTTCCGCGGTACAGAATTAATATTAATGTGTTCTCGGTCAATAGTTTGCCGGTTTGCTGCAAGTTCGCAGCTGTGATATAACGCTCAACGGTTGGTTTTAGTGTTGTTTGAAAAACGCGTTTGGTACGGAAAAATGAACTATTGTTATACTCACATTATATTTGTATACATTATAATAACACTACAGAAATACCGTTATGTAATAATATCGAGTAGTCACGTGAAAACCACTAAACAAGTTTAAAGAAAACAAAGTACACGTCGATCTGAACGCTTTCATCGCAACTTTTTTAATTCGATGTACCTATATATTTTTATTCGCAATTCATAAAGCACAATTAGATTTCTTTTTAAAAACAAGTTTAAAGAAAACAAAGTACACGTCGATCTGAACGCTTTCATCGCAACTTTTTTAATTCGATGTACCTATATATTTTTATTCGCAATTCATAAAGCACAATTAGATTTCTTTTTAAATCAAGCTAATTTTAAAGTTTTCCTGATGAAAGTCAAATATAAAAAAATCCCAGCTGCTGGCAATAATCATGAGTAATATTCCTCCACTTTTCTTAAAAAACTTCTAAAGGTAATAATTTTCTAAAATCGTTAAAAATACGATCGTTAATTTTGTTTTTTTTTTCGAATCATCTAATAAATCATTCGATTAATTAAATATAATATATAATAGTACAACATAATATGAAACACTGCAACCCTATCAACGCAGTATCATCACAAGTGAATGATTTTCGTTTAATGAAAAAATGTAGATTGCTATATAGGTCATATCATAGCTGAACATTAATTGAGTTTTATGACGACTTATACTTTTTACGGAAGAATATTCACAGCTTGGGCACATTTAAAAGAAACACATTCGAAGGGTAAACCTCGCTAAAATATTAAATTTACTTTTGCGAAATTATTAGACCAGGAATCTAAAAGAAATATTTTCGTGGGTAGCTTTATTTACTGACTCGGCGACGCTGTGTGTGTGTGTGTGTTGTCGGTTTCCTTATATTGTTTGTTTTTTGCGTAATGCGAGTGAAAAACTTTCCAAAGAAATAGAACGGAGAAAAGTAGTTACGAAAATAAACAATAAAAGACTTGAATTATTATGTGATCCAATGAAAGAAAAAAATATGCCGCGCATGGAAAAACCGCCTGAAACCAAAGTCCCGTTTTGTGTAATAGTTAATGTGTATAACTGCAGTCGGGTTATTTTTCCTTGGACAAAAAAGCAAAAAACAAACAGCAAAATATGTGATTCCAATGTAGGTAGGACTCGCTTATTTCGAAATTATCGCGTATGCGTTTCACGCGTTCATTTCGTACGGCCTTAAATGACAGCTAAACGTATTGAGACAAAAAAATATATTGTATTATTCGCACGATATAAGTAGAATAAATACAATTTCTAGTAGATAACAGTGAACAGACATCGTAATTATTATGAGCATTCGTCTTGCTTTGCTATCGTTTTGGTGGAGGACATGGTGATGATATATATTCATTATCATGATTTGTGAAAAATTGGTATGCATAATGCATATTTCATAATATTATTGTGTACGATCGCAATCGATTTACTAGGTACATAGAGTATATTTTATAGGTCAATCGTTTTTAAATTAGGTACCTACAGTATACCCTCCTGCTCGTAATAAAAGTTGGCGTTCTAAGATTATGATATAGTTTACCGAACATGTTTATATACATTATACTAAGTACCTATTAATAATTGTTATTATTACAATTTCAAAGGATCTCAAAAGTAACAAAAAATATTCATTCAAAAGAAATGTAAAAGAATAACGTTCTCTTAAAACAATTGTCACATATATATTCAAACTTCAAATCCCTGAACAATACATTGGTTGACTTATGATATTTGAGTAAGTTTTTTTTTGATTCAATATCGTTATTATGTATAAAAATATTCAACTTCATAACAATTCTGAATTCATAATTGAATCACGTACTTATACAGGTCATGCATCTACCTAGGAATTTATTATAAGAGAGTCGAATCGCACATAATTCAAAATCAAATGTAGGATGACTATTAGTTATAATTTAGTAATTACTATTATTGACGATTTATATTCATAATATCGCTATCTATAATTTTATTGGATCGATTTTGTTATAATATTATTTTATTTTAAACATTTCATACAATGTTCGAAAAAATGTATAATGCTATTGGAGGAAAAAAACGCAGTATGCTACTATAGATTTTTATCGTTGATTTGCGTTTCTAATGCGATAAACAAAGTGTTACGCAAAATCTGTCATATCTTTTTTTTTCTAGTGCATGTCCATAAAATAATAATTATTATAACCAAGGTCGTAAATTTAAGCACAAAAAAAAAAACTCTGAAACATGTTTGCACTTGTATACACTCAAAAATAGGAAAATATATACCGACAGTTATAAAACTTTCAAAATAAACTTGGTAAGTAAAATAAATTCTCAATTATGTTCTGGTGGATTAAAATACACCAATAAGAAATATTCATAACTCATAAGATATTACAAATTTAAATTTCATTTTTACCTTCATTAATTAAAATATAAAATACGTGCATTCGTTCAAAAAATTGTTTTGAAAATACTCGTATATAAACAATTAAATATCAAATTCATAATGTTTTCCTTTAAATATATAGTAAACATGTATAAAATAAATAGCGATACTTATGCATTTATGTGCAATTTAAGATTTCGTATTTTAAAGTACCTAGCGCAACGTCTTCAACAAAATGTGAATCTCGTTTTGAATTCAAACGAAAGTCATAAAAATGCAAAATTTTGCATGCAAATTTAGTAAATTCACAGCCCCTCTGTATGTAAATATAAGTAAAACAAATCCCTTGATTAGTATGATCACAATAATGGATGGTTTAAATACTCCGACGGCGTCCATCTATGACAGAGAGAATTAATTGAAAAACGATGTCTCCGGAATTCATTGCAGCGCGCACCTATGGCATTGCACAGCTCGAGCACACCCACTTCGGGTCACGAAGTGGTAATTTCGTAAAAAAAAAACACATATAGGGTAGGTATATAAGTAAGTTTATGATTTTAGGACAACGAATATTGTCATTTTATAAGAGCAAAGTAATCAGATTCTCAACCCTTCAAAAATATCCAACAACAGTTATTTTGCAAATCTCTTCAAACACGGAAAAATTCACAGACTTCCAACAAACAGTTTATTTGCAAATCTCTTCAAACACGGAAAAATTCACAGACTTTACAAAAATCTATTTGTATTTATGTACCTACCTATCTATGAGTATTAAAAACTACAGGGCCGATTTAATATTTTATAAAATTTAACACGATATCTAATTGTATTTGCGATTAAATTACTACTCTGCGATAGCGGCAACATAAACATTTTATCAGAAAAAAAAAAAAATTGCAACAATCACAGTCACGAACACGACACCGTTCAATACACGTACCGTAAATCCTACGTAAATAAATGAAGATTTCTATCCTGATCGTGTCGTTCCGTCGCAAATTCAGAGACATACTCAGAAATTTTGGATGGGTGAATGGGAGGGGGGGTGTTGGAAATTTGTTTCAAACAGAATATTTGTTACATTTAGCGTTATAAATCTAGTTTAGCGGCCATCTATGTGTATTATTACAACCAGTTAAGAACGACGGTGGAAAAATTAATGGCTGGAAATCATTAGTTTTTATGATATAGTCTTACGAAGTTCACGATTTTCGGTGTTTTGTGATAGCGAATATTCAATTTTCTTTTTTTTGAAACCTAAGTAAATCAACGTTATAAAAATTATGGTGCAAAAATAATTCTGACACCCTCCCATGGTGGTTTCACATAACAAGTTAAGGGACGATTTCGATAAACGTATAACTTAAAAACTAACGATTTTCGGAAATTAATTTTTACGACATCGTTTTATTAACTCCTTGTAATTCATGGGTTACCGAAAAAAAAATTGTAAAATAAGCGTGGGTATTCGCATATTACACGGCCGCATTATGCTCAGTAATAATCAGGGCTAGGATTTATATGCAACAGCATGTTTTTTTTGCGACTTCTGATTATTTATTTTGTCAGTAATGTCCAAGAATCACCTCATGATAAGATAAATGGTGGTATTTTTATTTTGCATGTTTTTGCATATTTCGATCATAAGAATGCGAAAAATGCATGTTTTATAGAATATTTCATAAAACTTGGTTTTTTTGTCAAACATAAATTTATTTTTATGAATACAATCCTATGGTACAATAGGTATTCGATAAAAGATTGTATGGTTTGACATTCATTTTCGAAAATTTGAAAAATATGTGGTTGTAGCATGTAACACACGTAGTGAATGTGAATTATAAATTTAATTTTTTTTCCTCAATTATATTATACTAAGACAAACGGCCAATCACTGATGTATTTCAACAAATAAATATTTTTTTTGTAACTATATTTTTGTGTTTATCTTATAAATATTTAAATGCATATTTTTGCATATTTTGGTAAATAAAATGCACATTTTCATTTTCCATTTTTCATTGCATTCAAACCCTAGCCCTGGTAATAATAACCAATCTGAATTATTTTTTTCACGGTTCCAACTTGTAGATGATAATTAAAATAATATGTCACGTGCGACAATCAACGATAACACAGAATACTAATTTTTAAAAAAATTAAGGTATACGGTCGTGCGGATGACACGTTAAAATATCCCGGTCAAAGTATCCCCGACAAAATATCTCAAAACCAAAATATCTTCGTGAAAATATCCCATGACTCTAAATATGCCGCGTAAACATTAATTCAAAATGTTAACTTTTTTTTATAAAAATTGCATAAATATTAGTGAAATGTTTTATCGTGCGTATACTATTTTTGCGGGGCGTAAACCTACGCTAATTTTCCGAACTGCAGTAAAATGGGTATACCCCCGGATATAGGTAACCTCCAAAACACAACTGGTTATGATATCATCATATAGGTACCGACATTAGTCTTAACCCCTCGGTTTTTTCTTCTTCAAATTCAAGTATATCAATATGCGGTTGTGCTGCAAGACGCGATTGTCGCACCGCGCGAGTAACCAGAGACGACCGGCTAAACCGCGTTTTATGTACCCGCAAAACGGTATATTATTTTGAAGAATCGTTTTACGAACAACGGAGAACGTCGCGAAATCGAATACGTTTTTGAAATATAGTACTCACTCGTACGCTCAAATTATATTTTGTTCGAACCCAGTCACAGCCAGGCGGGCAGGTATATGCGCGCGCATTATATTGTCGTCGTTTTTTTGTCTTCCCGAACATTTCTTCGCTGAGCTCGCGCACGTTATTAAAATATTCGAACGGAGACCTAACGTGGGCTTATAACACAAACTATATAGGTATGATGGGTACAAGTCGGCCGCAAAAATATGCGAAAGCGTTTAGGTAAATTATATTTTGTTTGAACCCAGTCACAGCTAGGCAGGCAGACATACGCGCGCGTATTATATTGTCGTCGTTTTTTGTCTTCCGAATATTTCGCTGAGCTCGCGCACGTTATTAAAATATTCGAACGAAGACCTAACGTGGGGTTATAATATAAACTATATAGGAGGTACAAGCCGGCCGTAAAAATATGCGAAAGCGTTCAAGTAGAGTGTTTGATTTCGGTCGACATCTTCGACAATCATCGTAAAACGTACATAAATATATAACGGCGGCGGTGACGGCGGCGGTGGCGTTAATCGCATTTTCGTTTATTTTTGGCAACGGCGGCGTCGGCGTTTCGGTCGTGACGGGTATCGTATCGGTGTGAAATGAAAATAGATTAAAAAAAAATGAAACCGTTCGAAACGACTCGGCGGCGGAAGCAACGAATAGGATGGTCGGGTTATATAGGTACTTGCAAATGTGCAACGTATTTCATTAGTGATTATTTAGGGCCCGGAACTTGACCTAAAAATCTTTAAAAAATTCACGCAAAAGAAAATGTTAAAATTACTTATATACCAAAAAAAATTACTTAAAAAATTACCATAAAAATACCAAAAATTACTTTATAATGACTTAACATTTTTTAAAAATGTACGTTCTATACAATTACTCATGTATCGTAAACTGTAATTGTTATAGGTGCTAGCTCATTAAAAAATTTTAATCTCAAAAATATTTGCTTGCAGTTCGAAATAAGTTGATTGACTTTTGGGAAATGTTTTTGATTGACCGGGCCTAAAGTAGTGTCTGCCAACAGTTTTTAAATAATCGTATAGATTGCGACAACAAACGATATAAAGTTAATGAACGTCGATAATCAACAAGCTAATGGTAACTGAATGTGTCACGATGAAGTGTAACTTTCAACAAGAAAAATGGAAATAATTTTAAAAAAACGTACAATATTGTACAAAATGCACCAAAAATACTAAAAAATGACCGTAAAGCAATTTATTCCCTAAAAATGCAAAAAATGCAAAATAAAATTTGTACCGTGAAATTCTGTAAATCAAATTTCTATAAAGATAAGCCTCGAATGTAAGCTTTAGAAAACAAAATACAAATGCATCAAAAGTTCCGGGCCATGGAGATTGATTTAGGAGAACTAATCAGAAATTCAAATTTTTATTTTATTGTGATCCGCGGTGTACTCACTGATCCGGACGTACTATTATGTTAGTGACGCTGATCTAGATTTCATGTTACGGGGAAAAAAATGCTGATGAAAATGCCTTGTATTAAATTTTTACACTTTTTGGCCCAACAGAAAAAACTTTATTGATATTTATAGAAAAAAAAACTAAAAATTAAAAACTGAAAATGCCCGTAACCCTCAAAAAGAAAGTCAAATATTTTCAAAATGTAGGTGTATAGAAAATGCTAGTATAAACATTCAGTGAAATTTTAATGTATCTACAGTTATTTGTTTTTGAATTACAATAAACTAAAGAAATCGCTACATGAGAAATCGAGTGAATATCCAATGTTGTTAAAATTTGAATTTCAAACGCTCTTAAAAATTTAATTTGACTTTCTTATATACATTTTTTTTTTGTTGATAAAGGTAGATAATCTTAAAAGGAATCTTGTATTACATTTTAAAATCTTAGATTTAAAAAGAAAATTTTTACAAATTCTTAACTGAAAATAATTTGCTTATTTTCGTGATTTTTCCATATTTTATCAATTTTTGAACTTTAAATGCTGATAAAAAAAAAACTGTGGCTAAGGATTTTTAATATTTTCATCTGCTTTTGAAACAATATACTAGGAGCCTTCTATTAAATTTTCAAGCTTTTTTAACCAACAAATAAAATTGTTTTGATATTTTTAGAAAAAAAACTAAAAAAAAAAATGAAAAATGAAAATATCCCTAAACAATTCAAAATAAATCAAAATATTTTGAAAATTTTAACGTGTATAGGAAATAAAAATATAAACAACCAGTGAACATTTCATGTATCTACGGTCATTTGTTTTAAAGTTACAACAAGAACCAAATTCAATTTTGTGAAAAATGGATTTCGCGTAAAAAGTCCCGTTTTTCCTTAATTTTTCTTATGTTTTACTTGGCGCTTTTGAAAATTACAGTGAATTTGTAAATTTTAACCTCCCCAATGCACCAACGATATTCACTTTCCAATCGAAAAAGATACTGAGGTTAAAAATCGAAGCATTATTTCGACTACTTATCGTGTACACAGACACAAAAAAAAAATAAAAAAAAAAATATAAAAACACACATCATTGTAAAATCAATACATTCATCGTTCAACTCAGAATCTAAAATAATATGCAGCATACACAGGTTGCAGAGCATAAAATAAAGTGTAGCAGTGAAAAGGTTTTTCTCACCAACTAAACTGGGAATAATAATATATTATAATAATAACTCCGTCGACGGTTTTCATAGCAGAGATAGATGAATTATTAAATGGATATACTCACGTCATTAGGATTTTTTTTTTTACAATCTAATATCTATTCGTAATAATAATATTTCAAACGAAATCGATGACACGATAAGTGAATGAAAAAAATACGGTTCGCAGAATCCACCCGTTGAGCATCTCGACTTGACAGAAAATTTAATTTTTTGTCTTTCAACGTTTGACGGTATCGATAAAAATTATTCCGCGTAGTGTATCGAGTCACTATAACGACTCGTTTGTATTTTGCGTGAATGATTGGCCGACTAACTTACAGTTGTCGGAATTTGACTGAGCGAATTTTATTGAGGAATATATATATATATGTGTCTTTAGAGTAAAATTCCCGTAGGGATATCGCATATACCTACGCGCCGCCGACATTTGGATCAAAAGACTTTTTCGTACGAAACGCGTAGGTGGGATATGGAGATTTAAATTTTTTTTCATTTCAAGGTCGTGGGGCTCTAGACGTCTGCGGTGGCGGTAGTTCAATACATTTTTGACATTTTCCTGCCGCCAAGTTATTTTTGGCAATTCCACTGTTATGAAATAATATGGGTACTATCGCCGTGTTAGTCGCACTTTGAAAAGCGAAAAATCAATTTGAATATATTGCATAAACCGATTTGTTTTTTTTTTTTTGTTTTTAACGACAATATTATTGTAAACCGTCCAAACTCTCCGACCTCACAGTTTGTTTACTCTCGACAAAATTGTCTACATATACCTATCTACGTAGGTACTAACCACCCGAGGGAGGACGATGAACCGCGTTTGCGTTCGTGTGCAAATGATAGGTGTGTAGTGATTGCGGCGAGACGACTGGCGACCATTCATCTATTTCTGAGGCATACAACCTTCATATATCGTATACGAATTCGTTTTATATTTTCTCTTTGTGTGATTAGCCGCGGGGGCTAAAAGAAGAAAAGTTACGCGAATATACACATAATGATATGTATAAAATATTATGCATACACGAGTATATAGGTACTACGCACTATACTACTCGAATATATTTTGTTTGTAAAATCATTATTTAAATGCGAATTCCTACACCCATGTAGGTATGACAGTCGTACAGACTGATCATTTTAATCATGCTCATTGCTCACCTTATTTTTATGCTGAAATTATACAAACTCTGATTTTTAAGTACACTTCAAGTCCGTATTTTCGAATTTTTTTTTGTACCACTTAAGGTTGATACAATATAAACTTCTGTTTTTTTTTTTAAATTGGAACCCTCATTTTTCACTTTTAATAATACAGTCGGTATTTTTTTTATTTTTTTTTGAGAATTTTTGTGTATCTAAATTTCAATATTACAATGTGTACTAAGGAGTCAGGATAATATAATCTTGTCTATGGTAATAGGCTAAGTAGATATGATGAGGCTTAGACGATTTGAAAAAGTTAGTACCTGATTACTATATGGATCTTTCAATATAAATAATTCGTAAAAATTATCCAAGTAGAATAAATGCTACCTACATATAATATTACATAAAGCTTATATTTGTATAAAACCATTTTTAAAGACAGTTATCCTTAGTATAAACATTTTAATAACTCAGAAACTACTCATTATAATATTTTGGTTTCGATAAACAATTTTAAGAAAAACATCCATTAAATATTTTACAGTAAAAAAAAGGGGGGAAGGGAGATATTCTCATTTGAAAAACAGAAGTTTGTATCGCCACAGGACACTCCTTAAACAGTACAAAACATATCGGAAATTTTAAAATATGGTCTTTACAGGTCTTTATAGGTATACTTGAAAATTCTAAAAATCATAATTTGAATAATTAACGTACTGTTAAATGGAAAAATGGGCACGAACATGCTCAAATAACTACCCTGTATAAAATCGAGTTCACCAGCTGTGGTCTTGCCAAAGGTTCGACGAGATTTTCGCGACAAGACGCCGGACGGATCACGACAAAATCAAATACCTACCGTTTGATGTTCGGACAAATTCCGATTGTATATTATATTTTGATCGAGTACAATATTATGTTCTATACGTAAGTTGCATTATATTCGTACCTATAGGGAAGAAAAAATATTATTCTCAGCGCAAACACACTACACTTTTGCAGAAAACGCACTGCAGGAAGAAATGCGTCTTTCGACAAACGTACACAATTAAACGGTCTCGTCGCGAGTTGATGAAAAAAATGGTTTTTGTCCGCTTTGTCCGTTCACGAAAGACGACAAATAACGGAGCGAAATAATAACCGATTTTCGACTATATACCTATCTATATATATATATATATTATTATATAATATGTACATGTACGCGATTTTCATTGTTGATGTCTATTTTTATAATTCTGTTTGTTTGGCTTCATATTTACAAATCTCCAAACGGAGCACCCGGCAAGGCCACGCGTCCGTTGTCCGGTGGTTGTACAATATTGTCAAATTTTCAGAAGCGAGAAAATGTTTTATTCTATTACAAAGTGCATTAATTATTCACAAATCTATTTGATTCTTCATAAAAAAAAAAAAAAAACTAAACGTTTTCCATTTTTAACATTAGCTGTAACGTTTGATGGCTGTATAGTAGATAAATGATAACTATAACGATGATGATTTACTAACACTATCGTTCATCTTATAGATAGGTAGTTGTTGTAAAATTAAAAATATATTTTAGGTATGATAAGTTTTTTAAGACGTATAATAAGTACCTACCAAATAATTATTATTTTATAGTAAAAGTCCTGAAAATCATATAACAGTCACAAGCGAGCGAAAAATTATAAGGAATTGTCTGCAGGGGGAGGAAACGTCGGGATAAAGGATGGCGAGGGTGAGTGGCAAAAATATTAATTTCCATTGTAACTGAAAATCTCGATTACGCCCCCGAGAACGTGAGAGTATTGTACAAATAGTGTGGGAGGACTGACGAGGACTTATCAAAACGGTATATAAGCAATAAGCATTAGCTATAATAACTAACAAGCAGTGGCGTCATTTGGATTATGGCTTTTAAATTAGAACCCAACTATCCACGTTTGTCTTAAGCTCCTGAAACGTTTCCATATTAATTTGCGTATTTACGATTAATTGTCTAACAGAAAATATGGTCTGCTTGGCAGGAACTCCATCAAAATTACATCTAACGTCTTCGTTACCTATGCTCAGTGCTTACCTATACTTGATATATTGCTGGTCGTTTAATATACAAGTGCTATGTGCCATGTGTGCATTCGTCATTAAAAGTTTAATTGTTCAGAAATAATATTTTGATTTTTTATATGTTTTTGTGCTTAGATATATTATGTGAGCGCATAAAAATGCAACTTTAAAACAATTATTATTATCATGTTTTTTAAACTTAAATTACTTTTTTGTGCTCATAATATGAAAATAATAAAATGCTACAACCCTGCAAATCTTGTCTTCTGTGCGTCGTGTATACATTTGTATTTGCCTGCGAGTGATATTTTACTCTTTTGAATGACAAGATACACTTTTTATTTAATACTATCCCGAAGCAGAATATTATTTGGAGTACTTCCGGTCTATACAAATCAAATTTCGGACAAGTAGTTTATTAGCTATAATGAATAATATTATTCAAAGTTTTGATGAGCGTGGAGTATATAGTGCTCAAACTTTTTGTGGGGAACCCCTGCATACCACTCCACCCCGCACATCCATACTTATAAAGTTAGTCCAAAATTCGATTTATGTGTATAATATAATATGACGTACTCTATAAAATATTTCGCTTTGAAATAAGAAATTAAAAACGCATGCTGTCATTACAAGTTTTTAAAAAAAATTAAATATAATTTTTTAGAAAATTGTTGTTAATAACAACTTAAAATAATGTACAAAAATATTTTTAAAAACGTTGATGAACCTTGAACGTAGAAATAAATATATGTCTTACACTAAATGCATTACCGTTATAAACAATAAAAGAATTGGTTGTTATTTTTATTTTTGGGAAACAACCTTAGTGATTATACTGAATTGACGCCACTGCTAACTAGCAGTTTTGTAAGAAATACTTGAATACTTATGAAAAATAGTATTTCAAATAAGCAGATAATATATAAAATACTTTTAAGCGCTTTGGTTTTTTGGACAATTTTAAATTATAGCCAGTGTTAAAATATATAAAGTATTTGTATAAAAGTGTTAATTTATGATATCTGACTTGTCAACAAATATATTAAAATTAAAATTTAATTTTAATACTTTAAAAGTATACTTCGAAATACTATCAAAAATATTCAGAACACAGCATTAGAAGCTTTTGGCCAGTTTTGGGAAACATTGTTCCAAAAGTATTCCAAAAACTACTCTCAAGTCGAATATATAATACCGGGTGGTTCATCTAACGTAGAACACTCTTCAAAAAGTAATGATGTCTTAAAAATATTTTTATATGGTCTGAAGTCATTACAAATAACAACGTTTTTACTAAAAAAATATATTTTTAAATAATCTATAATATAATATTTTAAGTTTTTTACTTTTTTGAAATATGAAATAAAAACAACTGAAAGCTGTCATTCGAAAAAGTAAGAAAAACTTAAAATCATGTCAAGGCTAAACATAATAATATTAAAAAAAATCTACATTTTTTTTAATGATGTTTGTTTTCGAACAACTGACTTCAGGTAAAACTTTAAAACGTTTATTCTTTTTGCCACGACGAGCGGTTCAGTGATAACATTCTCACCCGGTATACATTTTAATACCACGTGGTAGTACATCATAGTCAGTGATGTAAAAAGTTTATGGGCACACGCCTCAATCCTTGTAAAAAATGACTTGGGGGGGGGGCTACGCCTAACACGCGTACCGCGATTTTCGTTAAGGGTACACGCACAAATATCAAATTATAGGAGGTGGGTACCCACACCACTACCTACGCCACTGAATTCATAGTATATACGTATTATTATATTGTACACAAGACTACGGTGCTCACTTGGCGACGGTCGAGAAGGCTTCGCGTCTGAAACTGGCCGTGAGTATGGTGTAGAGGAACGGGTTGGCGCACGAGTTGATGGGGTAGAAGAACACGAGCAGTATTTTGGACTTGGTGACGTCGATGAGCGGGTAGCCGAGCAGTGCGGTGAAGCCGAAGAAGATGACCGGAGCTGTGCACGCGAAGTTTGTGCCGATCAGCACGGATATCTTGCGGGCCACGGACGCCTCCCCCTTGGCCGCGTGTCGGGTCTCGTAGCTCAGTGACATGTAAATCTGAACGTAGCAGAATAGCATCAGAACGAACGCCGCCGCGCCGAACGACAACAGAGTGAACACGTAGCACATGCCGCTCGCGCGTGCCGTGTCCATTGGCAAGCAGATGCTGTGGAAAAACGACATCGATGACGTATTAATAATAATAATAATTATGACGAAAAACCGTGACGATACATCGCTGTTATGCCATAGGCATCGCCTAACCTGTTTGAAATCTTATTGAGACGCCTGCGTCTTTTACCGTGACAGAACACTCGTCATTTCAAAAAGAAAATGAGGTATTCGAAAGGACAAATTTTACTAGGGTTTCTATAATCGTTAAAAACAACTGTTTGTAAAACAATTGATATTTTATCTCCAACCATTTTTGAATTTTCACTTTTTTTTTTAACGACAACTCGAATTCATACTCCAGAGCAGCATATTTTTCTAAGAATATTTTGATACATAAAAATCGAATTCAGTACGAGCGGTTTATGAGTTATGAGTATTTAAACTTTAAAGTTAAGACGAACGAAGTGGAAGAGTGTAACGAGGTTGCACAGTAAAATATTGGTCCACTACTCCACTCGTGTAAACTTTTTATAGGTATTTATAACTCATAAACTACTTATGCCTATATTAAATTCTAGTTGTATGTGTCGAAATACTCAGAAAAATATTCTGCTATCGAAAATGAAATTAAAACTGTGTGGTGTCATTCAAAAAAGTAAAAAACTTAAAAAGTTGTAAGGATAAAAAATATTTAAAAATATAATTTAAAAAAAAAAAAACGTTGTCTTGTATCGATTTGAGACCATATTATAAGAAAAATATATTTTCAAAAACTTTAATACTTTTTACATAGTGAGTATCCTAGATGAAAAAATGTTAAACGAATCATACGAGTATGCATATCGAGACAAAAAAAATGTCACCTCTAACAAATTATCAGCGGACATAAGCCCCACACACACCCACCCACCATCGATAATTTTTCTGATTTTCGTCACACTGTTTCGTATGCACAGTGCTGACGATTCGTAAGATGCTTTAAAAATGCTATTTGGACACGATAGTAATTGAATGTGTGTCGTGTGTTGTATACTTGTATGTGTAACGCACATTAGGGATTATGACACGTCCCTGTCTACAGTTATTATTCAGCCCCTATATAATAAGATAATATTAAATTGAGCTCCAGACAATGGCGTAGTGAGGATTTTGTTTTTATTTTTGGGGATAACTGGCAATCAGCTGGGGAGGCTTTACCGCGATCCCCGATAAGACGTTATAGGCCTGATTATACGCCGTGGATGTATCATTACAACATTTGAGACTTTTGCAGTAGGTAACATCCATACAAATTATAGTTTTAATATTATATAATACGGTTGCGCCTTGCGTCGTACGTTCACAGAACACTGCAGAACGCGTTATTATATTTTCCCGAAATTTCTGAGTGGGCTGGCCTATTACCACCCTCTTGGCCACAGACGCTGAAAAGCCGTCCGGTGTATAATATCCTCTATCGTATAAAATATGTATGAATTGGCCCCGAGGTAAGATAACGTTTTAATGTGTGTTGTGTGTCAGTCTATCGATCGGTGTCGACCTTGAATGCGGCGTTCGATACCAACGCCGCTGAGATAAGGTATTTTCGTCGAGGCAATGGAGTGGATACCAATGGTGATAAATATGTAAGCTCGGTCGCGAATATGTCGAATATCTCGCGGACACTGGACGAGAGTGAAATCAAGAAGTACCTATTATTTACCCGAATTGTGTCGAGTGAAATACAAAATTTTATGGAAAAAAAATATCTTTAAATTTCGGTTTCATAAGTGTCGTTGAAAGACGAACTTCAACGCGGTAGACTTGCAGTTGCACCGCGCGTGACCTCGTGTAAGTGGTTTTATTTTAATCATTCCCGAGTTATGTGTAATTTTAGAAAATTGTAACCATTAATTGATCATGAAAAGCGGGTGATGAAAAAATGATTAGTCGACGGTCACTTTGTAACTGCATATACCTACTGTATCAGATGAAAATGCACCCACATAGAGTCCACCGCTAAAGGTGGTAGTGGAGAAAATTATTTTAGCAAATGTCCAAAAATATTTTGACCGTAAATTATTTTTTGATCGAATAAGAAAATTCAGAAATGACCAGGATCACCCAGGATAAAAAATATAATAGGTGACTGAATCACGATAGTTTTTTACTGACGTAGTCGGGCGAGACTAAAACTGACCCCCAAACATTTTAAAACTGCTTTCACTTTTCGCACAAGAATGATATGGAATCCATAGTACGTCATTGGCGGAATCGATGCGTCCCATCCTCTCGCGTTCATATTATAGCGATATGATAATTAACACCCTTGCAACAATAACAACAACAACAACAACAACAACATCGACAACAATATATTACTATAGTGAGTGTACTATATATATATTATAAATGAACGATAGTTATAGATACAAGTACCAACTATTCCGCAGACGTTCTCGACTTGACCGCAAACGTGTTTGGCCGCCGCCGCGGTTTTATCTGGAAAACTAACCGTTTTCCACCCCTCCCCCCCCTCGAACAGCTCTGAAAACCCCTCCGATCGACCAGCAAAAGTCATTCTCGTCGAATCCAACCGACTGCACTTTCACGGAGTACCTATATATATTATATAATATTTATGCGATATATGTTGTAATGTTATACACTCATGGTCGTGCTTAGCTGTGTGTGTATATATATTATATTATATTATTATGTAGGTACAGAGGTACTCGACGGTGTGTTGTTGTTTCATCGTTCTAACTACGACCTACAGCTGTACATAATGCAATATTAAATTACAAAATTACATCGCACGGCACATTATTATTGTTGTTGACGTTGTTATTGTTATTGTCGTTACGCATGCGATCGACGACGGATTTTGGGCTTAAAATGTGTATAATAATATATAATGTTATGGTCGGTACTGACGAGCTGTAGTACACTATACACTTATACCTACATGATGTTTACTGCAGGGTGTAACGGGAAGACCTGAAAAATGAAATAATACTTTGGTTCTAACCAATATCTTTGAATTGTCTTTTATATTATTTATTTACTCTTGCGCTACAAGTATTATACAACATTTTATATTTTTATATTTTAATTAGTACCTACTGAAAATACAAATATTTTAATTTGACTTAAATTTTTTTTAAAAATTCCAAATAGATGATTAATCGTACACCTGGTTTTTGGAAGGATTTTCATAATAAAAATATTTATTTAAGTCATGTAGTTTATTTTTTACGATTTTTAAAATGTTCACATTTTTTAAGTTAGAATCATTCATTTGAAGAGTAATAACTTTTAAAAAAAATGTTTAGAATTTAACAAGTACTTATTCAATTCAATCATTGTCTTAAAATATTTAAAAAAAAGAACTTAATACTTTTTGAGTTTAAAATATTGTTTACATCAGAATTTAATTATTTTTATTTTCGGTATTAAAAAATAAAAAATGTTTTACTACACGACTAGCGCAAGAGTTAAAAAAAAAAATTTAAATTTCGATTACAATAAAAGTAATTTCATTTGTCAGGTCTTCCTGTTGCATCCTGGATATAGTACCTATGAACTTATGACGAAGATTCCACGAAATTGTTATTAAAATTGTTATAGTTGTACCATGTGTATTTGCATAAAACCGAATTCTAACAATATAGGTAGGTAGTATATTGCCATTTTCCGCTCAGATATTATATGGGACACGTATCGTGAGAATACCAACAGGTATGCACAGTGCACATGGCCATGGATGAGTACAATATTATGTAAACACACTTCGGTCATGAGGGTGATGTCCTTTTTTTCAATTTTTAATTTTTTTCATCTACGAGTAATACTTGCCATAATTTGTGATTTTCAATTTTACATCGAAACATTTATTTGAACATAATATTATAATAATATACCAATATAGATTAGGTGGCGGAATTACTATTACGTAACTGTCTTACAGTTTATTACAACGCTTTTTATTGTGCCTACGACCTACCTTAAGTTTGAATTCGAGTATTTCAAAGTAAATTAAAGTTTTGACATATCTCACAGATGTTTAATTAAAAACTGATGTTCATCGCAACATTTCGAACGCGATAGTTTGTTTTTTTTTATTACGATTTTAACTCCGGTTGGTCATATGGACTTGATAAATAATTTTTATTCGTTTCATCTTCTGAGTTAATATTGACGAATAATATTGAGGTGCATTTTTTATTATTATTGTTATGAAAACAATTTTTTTACAGTAGGTATCTACTCTCAAAATCGATGTATGTAAGATGTAGGTACTTATATGTTTTGAAAAATTCAAACTGTTACAGATTCTACGGCTGCATGTATATAAACGTAAAATAAATGATAATTACTTTGAAATTTAATAAATGATTTGATACTTTGTTCTGCGAGTGGTCCAAAAAATTGGCATATCACCAGTGCAAAAAATGATCACTTTTAGAACATTTGATATTTTTTGATTTATTGCAGGACATTGCCACATTGGTGGGGTCAACGAACAATTAAAATTCGAATTTCACCTAAATATTTGACCTTAATATAGTGCATCTACACACATATTATACTTTTTCGTTCAATAACAACAAAGTCAAAAACAAAATGCATACTTCATTTTTTCTAATCATATTTTGATTTTTAATGTTAATTCACATGAACCATTTCAGAATGATAAAACTACAAACAAATTGAATAGTTATCATTCGTTACATAAGGTGTAAGGAATGCCTAACTTTTTTACTGGTTCGTTCGTTATTAAATACATCTGTCTATAAATAATCAAGGAAATACAAAATGTTTGATACCACTATCGCGCGCCATTACACACATTAGATTGTATATATTATTATTATATTTTTATGGCCCAACATATAAATTTAACAAACTTTTAAGATTATGTTAAACTATAACATGAACGCTTGAGTTGCTTTCAAACCCATTGGCACGAATCATAATTTTCATATTCAAATCACGTTTTGAAAATTACGAACTAAAATTAATTTTGAATAAATTATAACAATATAATCCTAATGAAAATTGAAAACAAACCGATTTTAAATATAAACGATTTTAAATTAGGTATTTTGAGACGTTTTGTCAGTTATTTGATATTTATATACTATAACATTATATGACGTTCACGACTTGATCGTAACATAATATTATTATTAGCATGTTTAAAAGACGTATAGCGTTACTAAAACTGTTTGCATTTACTTATAATATATATTTTGGAGAGTAGATAACTTTACGAGAAATGCTGTTATAATTTTTAAAACGATGTCTATTGTAACACGATCGATTATGGCGTTTCGTTTCTATACATATATTAATATCGCTCGCTCGCTCGATCTATTAATATCATATAAGTAGGTATAACCTAACCTGAAATACTAGCATATATCAGCGGTTCCCGAACTTTTTTAGTTCAAGCCACCCTAAAAATAAAAATAATAATTGCACCTCTCTTGAATAAATAACAAATTTATAGTATTTAAATATATAAATATTTCGGTGGACGCGATAATATTGGGTTATCGATAGCGCTGTAATGTTGGCTAGATGTAGCGACTTTCTTGAAAATCCCCGAATTAAGAAAAATCTTACAATATAATTGCATGCGAAATTATTGTTGATTTGAAAAAAAACCCTAAAGAAGCGCGCCGGGAACCACTGCCATATAAAATTCGCATTTTATTTTTTTTTTTTGAAATCGTCGACGTGTTTACTCACCTACTTAGTATATGGTATCTAATTATTTATTTATTTACAATTAATGCGATTTCGACCGAGTGTTTACCTGGTAGTAGAATAACTTGATATGCCCAGTAACGGCATGGTAGCCATCGCAATTGAATACACCCATCCAAAGGCCATTATTCTCACGGTTGAAGCGAACGTCATTTTGTTTGTGTACAGTGCCCTGCGAATTGAGTACCACCGTTCAATCGTTAACAAGCATAATGCGAAAACTGATAGTTGAGACGAGAAAACTGTCAGGAAACCTCCGATTTTGCACCCGACGCCTGTGGAAAAATATCGTGACATTTTTTTTTTTGTAAATTTAGCATCGGTAAATAATATATATATATATATATATTATGATTATGTGTAAAAATACACAATAATAATATTACTGTTAAGTGTACATTACACTATATAATACGAAATAATAGCTTTATTGCCGTTGAAATAATAATATATTTAATTATTATAATATGAAATAATATAGCTTTAATTGTTATTGTTATTATCATATTTTCTTTTAAATTAATAATAACTCAATATTTTTTTCAATCCAATTATATAATATTATTTATCGCACATAATAGTGCTTGAAATTACTTCGAAATATTCAAATTTTAGTAGATATTCATATAATATACAAATTTATTTATATCATAATATAATATGTGTGACAAGACCAATTATTATAATTATTATAGTACGCAAAAACATTAAACATTGTCCGCATATTATAGTCATATACCTACTGTTTTTATCAATGTGAACGCAATATGTCGATAATGATTTATTTTATTGCAGTTGACCCAATAAAGATTGAAATAGGTTGGTATATTATTATAGCTCTTTTAAGTGGGTCGAATTAAGTATTATAATTATTATAGCATCTACGTCTAAGCTTATAGTGTATTGTTGCATACGACTATCGGTAAAAAAAAAATATACACCTATAGGTACCCACATGAATTACAATACAGATACGCATCATGATAGTGACTTTAAAAATAACTATTAGATAGGTACATAGGTAGTATTTAAAATTTATGTAACAAACTAAAATAACGTAGGTGGTAAAAGCTGACAAAAATTGGAAAAAAACTAATATTTATTAAAAGCGTAATATTATTTTCACATGAATAATTCAATAACATGAATATTGCTTTATTCTTCAATAATATTATACTCATCAAACTCTACAACGTGACATAATTCGTCTAGACATATTCAGTCGATCAGCAATGGGAAGCAGATAAAATCGTAATAATGAGATGTAGGTAGGTAAACATATTTTGTGAAGTATCTAGTCATTGAAAATTGTTTGTTATTGTCCGCAGTTGTTTAAATATATTATTAAATAGAATTATAACATGAAAACTGGAAACTCGTAAAAGGTATGATTGAAAATTCATAACGATATTTTAGTGCGTTCGGGTTAAAATACTAATAATTATTCGGTCCAACACGGAAATAATTTTAGTTGGAATAAGACAGAAATAATCAGAATGCATACCCAGAGTAGCTGATTTACTTCACAAAATGACAATTGCAATCATTCTGTGAAAAATTTGAATAACGCTATTATTATTTAAATCATGAAAAGTATTATGGATAATAGGTACTAACTGCATGAATACATTATTTTTAGATTTAATCTGTATTATGAGGAATATTATGATTTGATATTTGTATGTAAGACCGATGCGGGTAGTGTTATTCTGAATAAAAAATTTCAAAATTCTTAAATCAGAATTTCTATTTATAAGCGCTTTGAAAAATAACGTAAACACCATATTAAAGAAAACTGCTGGAAATCCGTTTAAAAAAAAATTCACTGACAAATTTAATATTAAAACACATTATCCTTTGTGGCCGTGGAGTATACATGAAATACGCGAAGTGATTATTTTTCATAAATGTAAACAAAGGGACTACACGTCTACAGCCCATCGCTCAGACAGAACTGTATAAATATATGACGTTCGCAATAAATTGAGCTGTACGCTACTTCTCAGTGGCGTAATAATGGTATTAATTAATTTCTTGTGAGATGTATTTTTTGGTCAATAATTACCCGCTTCCCTTAAATTCAGTTCTAAGTGCCCCACTGCTATCGCCCACCTCTACTATACTTCTTCTAATATAAATTATTAGCCAAAACAGGTAGGTGGGTACACGATAAGCCGAAAAATCCGCCATCGCGGCGGGCGCAATATTATATAATATCTACGTGTAATCACGGTCAAAGAAGTAGTATTTGACGCGCAATATAATATTATTACCGTTTTGCCACGAATAAGCGTAGTTGAAATATTTTTCGCTCGACTCCAAATCCTTGTAGGCCAACAGCAACAAATAGATCGCCGTGCAAAAGTCGGCGAAAGCCAAATTACACATCAGGAATCTAGGAACGGAGTGGTTAAAATTTTTACGGAAGACCACCGTCATCACGACCAAATTTGCCAGCAACGCTGCGATTCCCACCAGCCAGACGCACACTCTGAGCCAATAGAAACCCATTATGTCTTCGCACGGGTTCAAGGCGTCCGGTTGTGGCCAACACTGGACGTCGGATCTCCTAGAACAAATGACGCAACATTATTCCAGTCGGTTTCGAGGTCGGCAAAGTCGGATTTTTGTCCGACACAATATTATATCTGGGCAGGTATACGCCCTGCAATTATCACGTCAATATATATATAGTGCGAACGACGTGTCATTTAAATTATGGTACAGCTCATGGCGTCCATGAGTGATTTGTTATTGCCGTTTTAATTATTATTAAAAAAACAAATTCAAGCTCGAGAGCATATTTTATGAAGGACTAGGGTGTTTTTTTTTTTTACCGATAACAACAAATTTGAAACTAGTATTCAAAATTGCTCGAGGAAATATTTTATTTTTGTAAAGGCAAGTGTATAGAACTGTACGTAAATGTCACTGTTTAAAAATGCGGTTTAAATCGGATCGTGAGCAAAGTGAATTTGTCGGTTGTCGAGAACGATTTATTTCGGGTTTATAACCTAACCTAACCACGACAATGGACTTGTACAACTTTAATTTAAGATGCAAATAACATAATAATGTCATGACAATAAAAAACAACAGGTACCATTATTGTAATCGGCTATAACGTCCAAACGTCCCTGCAGACACAATCGTGCCTACGCGTATCTATCCTGTCGAAACTTTTATCTCAATTTCATTGAAACGCTGCGAATACCATGTGACCTATAAAATAATAAACCTCTGTTTTTTTGTTCAAGCTTTATATCTTATCTTAGAACTATTACGTAAATAATGATTGTGCACTGGTCGTAAACTTAAAACTTTTATAGAATATTAGCGTAATTATTATAATAATAATATTTAATGATTGTTTCAGTTTGAATTTTGTACCGCTGTGCTATATAACACAGCCGAGGTGTTAATCATTTGTACATAGCAATTATATTATAAAAATTATATAAAATATAATACATGCATCTTAAGATCATGGTAATACATCAATAATTATTAAATTGTGTTCATGACGCGTTTAGGACGTAAATGTGATATTATAATATTGACGTCACAACTCGATAAAATAGATTATGGTTATTAAAAACACATTTCAGTCAAACATACTGTACTATAGTGGCAATTTAGGTAGAGAAACTATGAACATAGGTACTGTACGGCGTTACTTACATGTTTTGTGGAGTGATATTGCCACACATAACGTCCAGGGTACTATTTGTTATGGCAGGCTCGTTAAAAAATTCTTCTTCACTGTCGTTTGTGTAATCGATATAACCGTTTTCCATCAAATCGGTGGACACCACATTTATATGAACGTCATTTTTTTTCGCTTGAACGCATTCGCTCGGAGTTTGTAGGCCTTCCTATGATAATATGCGAATTAGAGGAACAAAATGTAACGAAAACGTTTTACAAGGAAATACGATAACAAATAAAAAAAAAAATTAATAATAAACGGACGAGTAAACCAACTATTATCAGCTTATATATACCTACTTCAAACATTAAACGTACGAATTAAATTTTTATTATTTATAACCCGAAGATTTTATTTTTATTTACTGAATTGTTTAAGTGTGTGTTTTATTTGAAAATGTCTTACAAAGTATAGTAATTAGTTGACATAGAGAAGCTAAGCCATGCGAAAAAGAAAGCTTGTGCATCAACACATAATTTGGTATAACATAATTAAATTATAAAATATACCTATACTAGTAAATATGTATTTATAATTGTAAATTCACGAACATAAAACATTTTTTTTTTTTTTTAAATACCTATATAGAACTAATCTGTCATTGACAAAATGCCATTGTAATTATATATATAAAAAATTATGTTTCGGGTACCTACATGTAAACGATTTTGGGTTTGAATGAATAAATAAATATATTATATACAAATTTAAATATAAATATTTATGAAATAAATAAATTATCACGATTTATAGCCCGTGGACAGTGACAAAACGAAAATATTATTAAAAAATGTCGTCGACTAGATTTCTGTAGGTTACTATTTTTAAAACGTCTGATCAAAAAAATTGTTTAGCAATGATTAATTAATTGACACCTACTTTATGAAAGTCGTACGTCGTATAATCATGTTTAGCCGGAAACTGAAAACTACAACAGTGGAATGAATACGTGAGATGAGCTTCTTTTAAATTCTGAAACCACAAAAAAATTTGCATTTATTATTACGCAACAACAATAAATTAACCCGTAAGCGTGCGCACGTGAGGAGGCAGGGAAAGCAGCTGTCTCCCCTACGAGACTTTTCGCCCCCCCCCCCCCCGAGATCATCCGTCAAAGTATTTAAAATCGTTTTAAAAATATTTTCAATATGCATTATATGCTAACATAATACAAAAACAATATCGTTCTATTATATTTATATAGATACTTTATCTAATGAAAACACGGTTTCAGCTGTGCAGTTATTGGACAAATGAGATCACCTGCTGCGCATACATTGTCGAACGAGCATACCGCAACCTCAAACGTGGTAATGGCTAAATATTTAAACAACAGAACATTGTTGTTATTAGATATTTTGTTCTTACCTATTTTTAAAAAGGACACATTGAAAACTGTTGTAATATTTATCTTAATCGTGTTGATCAATCCATGCAATATGGTTTAATACGACCACGTTCATGATTTTGGGTGAGAATTAATTTTCAAGATCGTTTTATCGTACCAAAACTGAATCTGGTAAAAAGTTCTGTTGATGGTGGGGGGAGGGGGGAAGGTGTCCAGGTCCCAGGATCCCCAAGCTACAGCCTTGCCTCCCCTGCAGACAAGTGGTTCTGCGTACGCTTATGGTTATGAACTCTAAAGTATAAAATAATGCTGTGGGTGACTACATACACTAAATAAATAAACTGAAGGAATCACAGTCATTAGAGGAGCATTTTCGATGCGAAGTATCTCTAAGCTTTGCAGCCCCGATGTCGGTAATAATTTCACCGAGGAATGTGACAAGTCTCTAAAATACAATAATTTATAATACAAATATTCTAAGCCCAAATAAATACAATTCATAATAATTGCACTAAATAATAATTAAATAATTAAGCAATACAAATGTATATAATTATAATGTCTAAATAATAATCAGTTCTAAAAATACACATAATACTGATTATAAAAAATGTCCGTTATTAATTAGAAATTAAGAACGCTTAAATGTCAATAGATAAAAAAACAACGAAAATTACATGTGCAGATAAAAGTAATTTGCTAATCATCGATTATTTATAAATTATAAAAACAAATAACAGTTTCATATTATGAAACTCTGGGCACATTAGTTTTAAAATGATTTATTTTTTAGAGCTGTAAAAATATTTGAATGTTCTATCTGTCTGTGCTATACAGTATTTCTATTGTTTATTGACTTAATACAAATGGTAAAACAAAGTAAAATCTTAGACCTTTTAGAGTTAAATGTAGAGAAATTGTTTATTATTTAAAAAAAAGTTATGATGATAATTTTACTAATTTATTTGCACAAGTAATTTATGTTATTAAATAACTTACAGTGTCCGCAAGTTTAAAATTCCATCAAAACTGTGTTCGGACAAAAAATCTAAATAATTTCCTCTCAAACTCCTGCAATAAAACGAATAAATTATGAAGACGATTAAAATAATATAATTAATTATATAGAAAATCAGCAGCTCGTAATAGTTTGAAAAAAACCATTACCTATACGTCATTTCAATTTACTTACAGTTTTGATATTTCAGAACCATTGAACGCCCAATTTTCTACTACGTGTATTTTATTATATTCCAATAATCTAAAAATATATTTCGAAACAAGAGAGTAAACATTATTTACAATGTTTCAAGAATAAAATTATAAAAATTATTTTTAGAAATATCATGTTATAAGCATAAGTACTGTGTACTAGACGTATATACTCGTATATAAGAAATATTATGTCAAAAATGAATTAAATTTCAGGTAGGTACATATATACAAAGAAAACTTTTTAGTTTCACTGTTTTTAAACCATCATTTATATGCAAGTTTAATTTATTTAAAAAGTTCAATGTTTAACGAAATTCTATTTTCTGTTGTTTATATTTATTTAAGACAAAGAACAGAGAACAGAATTGAAATAAAAATATTTACAAAATACAAACTAAAACCATCTTTTGTAGAAAACACAATAGAAAACTTAGAAATCAATAACGAATTTAATTTACCGTTTACTATAATCTTAATACTGTTATAATTGTTTTGGATTGAATGAGTAGGTAGGTACTCCAAACATTCTGCATTGTTTGAGTACCTAGCTTATTTTTTTGTTTATACATTAAGCCCAAAAGGTACTTAATATAACACTTTTTTGACATTGTTTAGTAGTTTTATGAAAACTAACGAAAATCCGATGGTATAAATAAAACAATTATTTATGTCGAAGCCATGTTTACAAATATATTTTGATTATGAAGATGTAATTAAAAACTAATTTATTTTGACAAAATGTGTTATTTTGAGTTGTAGGACTTGACATTTAGCTTAAAATGTTGGAAAATATTAATTGAATTACATCCCACCTCAACTATCCAAAATATCTTATTAAAAGTCCTTACCAGTATTCTTTGGCACATTTATCAAGTGTAAAATGTGATAAACTCAATCCATTATTTATATTTTATGATTAATTTAATTTAAATACCTAAATGTTGATAACATTAATTGTAGTTGAGCATTATGTATAGCTTGACAAATAAATACAAAGTTGAGTGCTTACATGGCTACATAATATACCTTGTACATAAATGATAAATTAATGAATATAGACTGTATGAAAAAAAATGGTAAAATGGCAATTATTTTAAAATCGTATAATGAATATAATTATTATGTACAAATAATATTGTAATCTTTCATTTAGGAATAAACGATATATTCCTAACAATAGAAAAAATTAATTGAAAAAGTAACAGTGTACTTTATAATTTAGGTCAATTAAATGTACGACAACAGCTCACTAACTATGAATTATTATGATATAATATGTAACCATATATAATTTTGTATAATAATGTATTCTTAATTAATTGGTTTTTAAGTTGATAATCAAAGACATTAATGATTTTATTATCACTGTATACCATAAGCGGAATTTTTTTTTTTTGTGAGGAGGGGGGGGGGGGCAAAGCATTATTATAATATTCTACTGTACTAGGAGCGTCTCACACTTATTAATTTTTTAGACTTGATTATAAAATGTGTACAGCTAAACTTTAAGCACTCAATGCGATATGTGGTGAAAAACAAAAATACTTAAAATGCATCGATTGTGGCGACTACCTATCGATTTTGGAGGTATTGACAGTAAATATACTTCATAAATCAAAAATAGCATAATATATATTAATGTTATCGGAACCGAGACGAAGCGTGACGAGACGGAGATGATTGTTCAAACAACCAATGTCGGTTATTAATTAATAATTATTATTAATATCACATTAATTATGATTGTTCCAAGTTATGATGGTAAGTTTGAAAAACAGTACAAATTTAATTTTTAACACAAAATATTTTTTTGTAATGCGTTTTAATTTAATATTTATTGAAAATGAATTTTACAGCTATAATTTATAACAATTGTTGTACATTCATGCACTTTATAATGTTTAGGGCCAGAGGGCTAAGACTAAATAATGAAGGAAATAAACGATCGTCACATCAATATTAAAGCTTACATTAAGAGACTACAAATTTCTTAAAGTGGTCTGTCATTTGATTTGATCCAGTAACAATGTAACCTCGTCAAAATATCAGTCATCTAAATCCTCTTCAAAATAACTAGACTTATACTACAGCACCCAACAAAATATTATAAAAATTATAAAATAAAATACACATGACGAAATTATGACAATACGCTCGTTTAATACGTATAACTATAGTGTATATATAGTAACTATTTTTTTCCTTAAAAATTATAAAAGGCGTTTCATAATTATTTTTTTTTACGATGATACGTCCTTACTATGGTTGGATTAAAATGTAAAATATTATTTTAAAAAACAATCACTGGGAAAAGCAATGCAGTTGAAACAGTTTAAAATATTTATAGGCAAATGTAATATGTGTAGACTACATTTATATAGATACCTACTAAAATCGACTATATTAAAATGTTTTAAATTTTAGACCTTGGTATTATTCCGTTGTACTATTTTAGATTATAATATTTATAAATATTTATTGCAAAAAGATCTTTAGCACCCCCCAAGTTCAAATCTTGCATCCCTTGTATTTTTAGGTCTACGCCTAACATTATAGTATCATAGTAAAATACCACTAATTTAAATTTATGTTTTTATTTATAAGAAAATTAAAACGAAAAAAAAATTTTAAAAATTTTGGTCATAAGTTATGATTCATAACTATGGTATGAATCATAATATTCATTGATTAAAAATTTTACATATTCCTATAATATTGATAGACCATTAGCATTAAGATATACATTACGGAGGAACGGGTTTATTACGAGACAATTTTTAGCCAATGCATGGGTCACATCAAAAGGCAGAATGAATACTGTGGTGGTCTGTAAATTACTATTAGGTAACTGGTGAACCTTTATGAGTTCTATATTAACTATTAACGTTTCATCGTTCAAATCTTTAAGAAAAAAAGTAATATTTTTTAAAAAAGTTGGTAAATAGGTATTTTATATTTATCATCAATATCGTGTAGTGTGTAAAAGGTTTTCAAATATCGATTATTGTAAACTTATCATTTATAACTTATGATATTAAGTAATTTTAGTAGTATTAGAGTCAAATCCCGTGGAAGGCTCTGTGAGACATTTAAAATTATAGCACCCCACGTTTTAGAGGTCTAGTTGTGCTTATAACTGCAGTAACACTCGGAGTATGAATATATTATTAAATAAATAAGATTAAGAACATTTTTTAGAAAACACAATAATAGATTTAGACTGAAATAAAAAAAATATTGAATTTAATTCTATGATTTTTGCTTAATTACTAGTACTTACAACTGGTCTGCTCGAGTTCTAATACCATTCGTTCGCAATGTCTTCAACTGATTTCCTTCAAATTCGCTAAAAATATATTTAATATAAAGATGTCGTTGCCTGTTATAATATTTTACTTTAAAAATGTCAATAGTTTTATATTACATTGTGTGCATCGCAGTTAGAGTTCCGAGGTCTGAAAGATCTGGAATGTCCTTTAGATTCGCTTTACTTACACGACTATAAAGGAAACATCATAAATATTAAATTTCCCTTTCTCGGAATAATAAAACCATTAAATAATTTTGGTTTAATGTATAATGTTCAAAATGTAGTAAAAGAAAACCAATTTAATATAATTATTAGTGTTTCTATAGTACAACACAATTTATTAATAATGCATTTACTAAAACTAAATATTTTGTAAATAAAATAACATATTTAATCGTTTTCAAAACTGCAAATAAAGTTATCATTCAAAACTACATATTTCATTATATTATCACTAAATACAGTTAGGCGCAATATATATTTTTATATATTTTTATTAACATGATAAAAAAAACACGATTGTAAATAAGAAAATTTAAGCAAAAAGACTTGAAATTAGCTGCACAATAGTTTTAACAAAATTAAAGATTTAAACATTAATTATATAATGCACAACTGAGATAATAAATAATTCATAGCGCTGTTAAATGGTAAAACAAAAGTGCGTACGATAAGTAATTATCAGCTAATACATTAAAAGAGCATACAACACAAAACAAAATTAACTTACCATTTATTTTAAATGTTAAATTATTGTATCTATGGCTGTATGAAATGATTTGGCGAAAATCCGATGTAATAAAAAATATCACTTTAAGAGATATTAAGAAATGTAGAATAGTCGCGTGACGTCAATAAGCCCGGCTCATCGTAATTGCCTATCTTATACATGTAAACACACCGATTTACCAAATGTAATACAATTTTATTTTTGAAATTTAATTACTGTATAAATGTGTGATTTTGTGTTTAAGACGATAAAAGTATCAGAATTTTAATATAACGTTTAGTTTTTTAAATATTAAAAATCTTAAGTGATATTTTGTTAAGATCATGGTGTTTAAATATAAAATAAAAATTCAAAAATATCCCTTTTAAGATTTTTAATATTTAAAAAACTAAACGTTACATTGTCCCGCATAGGGTACTTTAGTTGGTAACGGGCGTGACAAATCCACGGACCCCAGTCAACAACGTATGAAAAGTGGCTCTTCCATTGCCCAGTGAATACTGCAGTAGCTCTACCATAACTTAGGTGGTCGGGGTAGTCTGGTCCTCCAAGTGGGGGTTGAGCGCAGGGCTATCAACTCTGCGTCGTTAAAAATAAATTGGTATGATACCATAACTAAATCTGCCTAGGACATAGAGAAACGGATTACAGATTGGACACGGAAAATGGACAACGTACACTTATGCACCAACGGAATCAGCTGACGAGGATAGTAAGGACGCCTCTATGAGGACCTGATCCAAGCATATGATAAACTTCCAGGGAATGCAATGTATGTAATGTTGGATGACTTAAACGATAAATGTGGAAGATATATGCAGTTTTCCCCTACGTAAGGAAAAGAAAGTCTGCATGAGACAAGCAATGGGAATGGGCTTAGACTGATATCATTCACGACAGGAAAAATATGATAATAAGAAGCACAGAGTTTCCACATAAGAAAATCTATATAGATACATTTATTATTAAATAAACAACACATTGTCGGAAGCATTTGAAGTAAAGACAGGTCTGAAACAGGGAAATGCACTGTCTTCAATGTTATTTAATTTAGTAATGGAGAAAACAATTAGAGAAATTCAGAAGGAACCAGAAGGTTAGGGGAATGAAAAATGCACGTGCTTGGGGTTGCAAATGATTTAAACATTTTAGGAAGCTCGTTACACCAAAAGAGCAGCCCAAGTCTTGGAACAAGCAGCCGGTGAAGTAGGATTGAAAATTAATGAGGAAAAAACGAAGATAAAGGAATTACTAAAGAATGAAGAGAATACGGACGAAGATGATGAAGACGTAGTCTTTGAAAAAGTCAACTAGTTTCAGTACTTAGGAGCCATGCTGAGTGTCAAGAATGATTGGTCCAGAGAGATTGGAATAAGAATAACAAAGGCTGAACGGCAGCATTCGCACTGAGTAAGTTCCTGAAATCAAAATTTTTTTTCAAAGAAAACAAAGGCAAGGTTGTACACGACGATAATAAGACCGACGTTAACCTATGGATGCGAAACCTGGACAAGAAATAGTAATACAGAAAGGAGATAAAGGACGTTTTAGAACAAAATATGGAGAATAATTTGTGGTCCTATCTATGATAACAGAACAAGTGCTTAGAGAATACAATTTTATTGGGAACTACAGGATGAGCTGGGATTGACACCAGTTAGCAGCTTCGAAAGTGGCCAGCGGATACAATGGCTTTGTCACGTAATGCGCAGAAATGAGAAAGAGACGGTTAGAGCGGTGCTGGAATGGAGGCCTACGGGGAAGAGCTCTCCCGTACTGCGTAGAAAAATGTGGATGGAACAGTGAAAGAAGATCTCAAGAAAATAGGATTACGAGAGTGGGGAACAATATAGTTATATAATATTTAATATATAAGATAAAAGGCAGATCGTGATGGCGGCGAAAGCTCTTAAAGAGTAATACATTTCAGCAGAAGAAGAAACGTTATATTTAAATTCTGATACTTGTATCGTCTTAAATACATAAAACCACACATATATACGTAAATTAAATTTCAAAAATAAAATTGTTTGGTTGGTAAATGTTGTGTGAAGTGAGAAACTTTTAAACGTATAAGATAGGCAATAAATTACGATGAACCGGGCCCAATGTCACGCGACTTTTTTCAATTACTCATAACTTATTGAATAATTTGAGTAGAAACGTAAAACATATACCATTATTATTAGAATTGATCATTCTTTCAAATTGAAAAACTTATTTTTTGTGTTTTGTGCTCCTCTAGTAGTTATAATGTTATATATATATAATGTATAAATTTCTAATACATTACAATTATTAGTTAAATCTTTTACTACATATTGTCCATTGTTATTTATTTGAGTTTATCTGTTTCATAAACTCACAGTACTAAAAGCGTTTTTGATAGACCAAGAAATATATCGTAGGGTAGTTCAGTCAAAGCACTAGCTCTAATTATATACCTAGAAATGTAATTAAGACATCAAACATGATATTAAAATATAATTTGTTAATATTATTGAAAAACGTACAATGACTTCAATTTATTTAAGTTTTTGAAAGTCGACGAATCCAAATTTTCTAGATTTGTCATGTTGTTTAATACTCTATAAAACAAAATTGTATTTATTTATAATACTAAGAGATTAAATGTCTAATATTTAGGTACTTATTAATATTGTTTGACTTACATATCAGTAAGATTATTATATCGACCAATCGATTTTTCTGATAATTCTTTAATACCGGCTGAATTGTCTATTGTTCTAAAATCAAAAATATCAAGATAATTAATATTAAGCTATACAATGTTTATGATTGCTTGATATGTTTGTATTATAGTATTATACTCGTGTATTAACATATCATAGGCTAAAAGTATTAAATACCTACTCATTATAATCACTTAAATAATATATGTTACAATAGAACCTATAAGGCAGGTACACAATTTATAATGTTTAAAGGTGCAAAACAGCATTATAATTTATTTTAACCACGGTAAAGCACTTCTGGGAGTTTCATCGATTAAAAAAGGGTTAATTCAGTTACTATGTTGTACTAGAATTTAAACTGAATTTTTTTTTAATATTTATGAATAATAAAATAGTGTAGTACCTGTGTACTAGCATAATAATAGTACATACTAAAGAACATTTTGTATTTTGTAATTTTGTAATTGTCTAAAAAATAAATCCATAAAATATTTACAATGAATTCTTGTTTTAGTGTAGCGATGAACGGATTTATTTTATACATGTGAGTTTTTTAATTTTAGTGTCTGAAGACACTTTTTCTTATAGGTATAGAAGATACTCTGATCATTTTGATCATCAACTTTTAAGAATCATGGTAATTTAAAATATATAATACGAATTTCAAATTTGTTTAAATATTCTTAAAATTTCTCAAAACTATTAGGTAAGTATAAAATAAGTATTATGCGTGTTAAACTAACAACAAAACACTGTTGAACCAGAATAATTATGTTTGTTTTGTTTACTCCCGGTACCTAACATGAATGGTTTTAAGTTTAGAGAAAGTTTTTGCTAAATTGTTATTGGACTCCAAATATTGTTACAAATTTAGGTAAGTACTTAGCCACATGCTGTAACGATCACGAGATGATCGTCATGAAGTGTACTGCTTTTGCGAACCAACTTTTTAATGTTGAGCATATAAAGTATTAATTGTCAATATTCAATAATGACAGTTGAATGTAGATTTGTGCATCATACAATTACTATATAATTGTATGCTTTATTTGTTTGTATAATGTATTCAATATTATATTTATAACAATTATTTAATTAACAATTTGCAATTATTATAATACCCAATATTAGTTATAACTCTAGGTATACTTATCGTATAGTTAATTTTTTGAGTACATAAATAATTCAACATTAATACATAGTAGGTGCATTATAGTACATTACAGTATACTATAGTATATTCATTGTTGTTTTAGAATGTTATGAAATATGGATATGGTTGAAAATTTAAACTTTTATTATTAAACGTACTTACAAATATATATATATACAATGATAATAATGATTTTAAATAAATTACAAGATACATAAATAAAAATGTAGTTACAAACATTTTGTTTTTTACATAATTGAATGTACCTAAGTAGGTACATACTAGTAAGTATCTACGTCCTAAAGTTGATTTTTTCGTTTCAATAAAACTTCTTATTCCTATTACCTAGCGCCTATACCCACTGTTAGTTGAATATACATAGAATTTGTATTAAAGCTTTACGGAATACGATAAAGGCTATTCTATAATAAATAATATATTTGGTAGGTTGGTACAACATAATTTTATTTCTGGTAATTCTATTTTGTATTTTATACATAATTTACCTAACTATAATAACCACTGTTCAGTGTTCAGTAAGTTGCTCGTTTCACACGATGATAGTAAAACGCGAATGTTTGAAATCGTGATAGCTATAATATATATTAATATATTGGTACCTATTGATAACAGCATATACCTACCTATGCGTGACTTTACTTTTAAATTTGGTGGGGAGGCTTGACTTTTAGGTACCTAAAATTATTATTTTGTACATAAATGAAATTTTTTTTAAAACATTTTAAATAGTTATAAAAGCATATTCTTTATACACAGGTTAGTTTTTCCACTAACCTTCCACGAGCATTACATTGAAATACATATAAATATACACACCACTGAACACAATTATTGAATATTGAACAAATATATTAGTATGTAACTGAAAATATTTTACTCAAAACTTATATTCATTTATTATAGTTAAAAACTATTTATTTTTTTTCAAATAAAGAAGATACCTATCGTTTGAATTTTTTTTTACACGAATAAATAATTGAATGCGTGAGGTTTAGTAGTAGTTTGACGAAAAAGTTGTATCAAAATGTTATTACGAGTGGCGTATTCATTTTTATGGAATTTATGGAAAAGTTTCCCTATATGACGACAAAACTGCCTTTACCTACAACCTATCCCATTTACTTGTATCACTCACCTCATAGATTGTTGTGGTGAATGGCAGTATAGTTGTACCGTAATTTATGTACCTACGTATTCTAGTTATTTATTCTTTGTGTAATACCATATAGTTGAATGAATGAATTATTATCATCGTGTATGCAGATTTTCAGTTCATTTATAAATATTGCAACTTTTTCGTTCAAGGGCGAGCTTATAAATTATCTTAGTTAATAGAGCAAATTAATTGCTTGTATTTTCTAAGTTAAAAATAATTTTTTTTTATTGAGCCCGGCGACTATGGCCATCAGCTTTTGTGGGGGTTATGAACTGTGGTTGGTAAAGTTGGTACCGTAAGGTGTTGTTACGGTAGGTAAGCAACACGTGTATGTGTGGCAAGGATTTAACTGCTACGAACCCGGGTGGTCACCCATCCTAGAGCTAGTAGCTACGAGTGTTACTTACTCTCAGTCACATTGGGTGACTGGGGGTAACCAACACGCCACGCCAAGCCACTTAAAAAATTTAATACACGGACAAATACTCTATGAAAACAACACTCTCAATAGTTCTATACGAACTTATACTTTTCTAACTGAAAATTATAGTTGCTAATAATAATAATAAATTGTAATGAATAATTGTAATCGAACTTGTACGACAGAAAAGTTTATCGTTTTGAGGGGTTGTTGTTTATTTGTGGTAAGGTATACAACCTACGTCAGGAATTTGTCCGGGACAAGATGACTATTTTATTGTAATTAAAAAAATAACTTTTGCAACTTTCCTCCTTCATAAATTTAAGTATATTAGCAGATACATTTAAAAACAAGATTTTTATTCGTGTTTAAAAAAAAAAAAACGTAACTACTGGAAAATATATTATTTCTTTTTATAAGATAATAAAAATAAAACCCTATGAAATGGGCGTACATATTTTTACTCACAGCACGTGTATCATCTCGTCAACAATCGGTATGATTTGGATCTCCGAACAGTACAACTGAACCTTGTCTTTCCAAGAGTGAGTATGGTTGCGAACACAGCAATTGTTAATAGTTGTGCACGGCGTGTTCATAACTGTACCTTTTGCCGATAGTTCTACAATGCAAATGCACAAAACCATCAAAACATCGAAAACCGACCACATCGACAACCAACTGTAACATAAGAATTAAATAAATTCAGAAACGGCGTTGAGAAAAAATATGACCGTTCACAAAGTGTCAAAAGCACATTGTTGGATATTAATATATAATAATTTTATTTTTTTTTATTGGTCTTAAGCTCGGCAACTGAGGCCATTAGCTGTAGAATGGTACTGTAGGCGGTTTTTGGTACGGTCGGAGGAACACGTTTTTGTGTTTGGCAGAATTTTTAAGTGGGCACCCGTAGGTATCGCCATGCCCGGTGGGGGATGGCGGCCTCTCTCTCCGGACACCGTGACTGCCCGAAGAAAAATGCCGCCCGTGGCCAGGTTTGAACCGGCGTCGGTGCGCGTCGCTACCGACGCCTTAGTCCGTTCGGCCACTCTGTCCCCCATGTATAATAATTTATCATATTAATTATATCGTATTAGACATTAATGGGTTTAAAAGTGGTATCTTAAAAGATTACGAGAATAGACCTAAAAATAGCGCACTCAAAACAGTAAATGTGAATAAAATGCTCATGTGATAAGGCAGCGTGAAACAAATATAATAATAATCTTTACTGCAGATATCAACTCCATTTACAAAAATAATATTTACAATAACAGTGTATAATATATTTTAACATTTAACAATTAACATAATATGATGCCACAAAAAATTAAAAATTATAAATTTTGAATTTATATTACTTTTTTCTTTAAGCGCGGTTTGAATAAATACAAATTATCGTAATTAAAGAAATCCATGTCAGCCGTATTACCTGCCATTAATATGTTTATAGGAAAAGATTCGAGTATTTTTTTCCTTTATATTTTCCACGTAGGTATAGCACAAATCTTTAATTCGCGTTTCGATTATAGGCACTTTGAACTTTAAACGCTGTAGAAGGAATGGACAATGACCAACAATGAGTTGACATTGAAAGACATTTCTTTTATGCTGTAGTGAACCCATATTAAGAAAAATCCTGAAACTCCATTATACCACGAATGGGATTCGCTTTCGATAATATGGCATTTAAAGGATAAATATCTAAAAAAAATATTTTGAATTGACTCTATGTCACGAGCATGAATGAGTATCAGTAAAGATTTATTGAACCAAACAAGTGAATATAAATCAATAGTATAGTTTTGTAATATTTACATATTAGGCATATTATGCAAATATAATAAAACGATAAATTCCTATTGTATAATATAGGTATGTACAGGGTAATTCATCAACCTCGTTCAGCCCAATTTTCGATTCACTTTTTTAATAATCGATTTATTAGCATTCTGATTATTAAATATATGCTTCATATTTTCAAATTCTTAAAATTGTTTATAAAAATGTTGATTTAGGCACCTAATTTAAAATTTGAACCAGTAGTTTCTCATTTATTAAAATGTTTATGCTAAGGATAACAGTCCTTAAAAATGGTCGTTGAATTAATTTTTACTAAATACATTGCATTTGAAATTTGTATTTAGATCATATTATATTGTTGTTATTAACTTTCAAGGAAATACCATAACTTACCATATCGAGGTGTGAATAGATTCATGGTATAAATAGGGTATAGTTTAAAATTATTAATCTTAATATTTTTAAAAGGTCTTTGTGCCTAATACAAAATATATTAATACTCCTACGTAGAAGTTTGGTTTTGTAAAAAGATTTATGTTTTTCCAAAATTGTATTTTGCTTTCCCAATTATTAATAGTGGTGCCTCAAAATATCTCTGTCCATGTAGATATTTAAGGTGCAAATCTAAGCATTTTTATTTTAAGTAAAATTATCAAAAGAATGGTGGGCCCAACTAAAAAGACTTATCGAAAAATAACTTTTCCAATTATACCATGGTATATTTTGCAAAAGGTGTTTGTAGACATAAAAAAAAAACAATAATAAAACACGCGCATCGTTTTAAAATGACTCCACTCTGAATCTAAAATGTATTATATTATTTTACGTATTAACAAGTTGTATTTAAAATGTTGTCATCCCTATAAAAACACCTAAAATATTGTAATGGCTATAACTAATGGCCTTATAAATGCCGGGGTTTTTTTTAAGATCAATAAAAAAAATATTGTCAAACTAGTACAAAATATGTATCAATGTGATGCCACACAGCCGCATGTGTTATCTCCGTCTTACGAACGTACAACATGTCACATTGTACGTTAATAAATAATAATAATCCATTTACTCTGTCATTTTTAAAATTAGAGTGAATTTGCATAATACAATTTAAAGATAAGATTATTATCTAATGCATCTCGGAGAACTGTATTGATATTATTATTTTGAAGTAAGTTATGATCATTTTAAAATATACCAAAAATATACAGTTTCAAAGAGGTTTAACTTGCTTCTGAATAAAAATATCAATAAAAGCCTCCGAGATGATCTAGATAATAATACTATACCTTTAAATTGTATAACAGGTGAATTCACTCTTATTTTAAAATTTACGAAGTAAAATGTATTATTGTAAACGTAAAATGTACCGTGTTGTACGTTTGTAAGGCGGAGACAACACATATGAAATGTATGAAAGTTATAATAACAATTTTAAATATTCCAGACGATATAAAAAGTTATTATACTTAAATAAATATTTCGTTTAGATATTCAGCAATAACATAATTTTGTGATATTTTTTTAGGTACCTAGTAGACTATTATTTTTCCGTCGTATATGAGCTAATATAGGCTAACATACGTGGATTTTTTTTATCGCGTATGAACTTAAACACCTCATTTATAGGAATTGAGTCATGTAATTGTTTACCTGTTACTCTCGTACAGGAAATTACTATTTTCCACATATAATGTACTCAGGAGTGTCCAAAATAGGAGGCAGTCACCCAGTCAACTTTCGTAATATAAATGTGAATTAATTTTAAAATAATAATTTCATAGTAACATCTAGTAAGCTATAGTATCTATACCTACTTAAGTGTATTTGTTTAATTAGTTTAAAAACTAAGAGTTTTTGCAATACTTGAGAATTAAAATTTATTAATATTCATTTTTATAGATTTCTATAATGTAGGTACTTCCAAATTATCAATTTCCGTGATGTCCGATATGTAATAATAGGCTATTAATCCAAGACAATATTTTATTTTATGAGTTATGATCAAATATTATATAGGTACCTACTTATAAGATAATATGTAGGTATTTATCAAGGTTGTAGATTAATGGCTTAACCTTTAAAGTATGTTTATTATAGTAACTCGTATAATATGCCGAGGATTAAAGTTTTCGTAAAACAATATATTAAATTTCTTGTGATCTGAATTAAAATTAAGACACTTCTTTGTTACTAAAATTACAGATTTAGGAAACCAGTACCTATGTAATATATAAATTGCAATTATAACTATAATTTATAATTTATTATTATAATTTGACAACTTTAGAATTGAGGTATCAAATAATATAATTATTGAAGTCGTCAATAAAATATCAAATATGATTTTAAGTTTAAAATAATATTACGAAATAAGAGTCTAATTTATTGATTTTAACATTTGGGTAACGTTCACTTAATCTAATGGGAGATTCAAATACAAAAAACCTGGAAACTTTCATGTACCATGTACATAAAAGTACATGAGTGAGTAAATCTCACTCAAATCTAAATATTAAAAAAAAAACTTGACACAAGATCACAAAAATGAATGAGCTACTAAGTTACTTTTAGCTACTAACGTGGCGAAAATAAGGGGGAGGCTTTAGGGGCTAATCGCTCCCAAATCCCAAACGCTATTTGCGCCTGTAGAGGTGATTATTACACAATCATAACAATTGGCCAATGGGGAGACCTTTTTTTATACTATTTCACCTATATATTTAGATTTTAAATTGATTAGCATTAAGTACAGGTGCGTCATTTAAACTTTTTTAAAGGTATGCTAACAACTATGTAGGCCAAAAAAATTACAGCAGGCAAATATATTTTATACTATAGAGTTATTACAAAAGAATTGTTTTCTCGCTACGCTCCAAAATTATAATTTTTATATTTTCCATCTGATAATCTAATATATTATGAATATTATAATAAACCTAATAATAATAATAGACAATAGTTAGTTCTTAAACTGTTTTAATTTATATTTAAATATTTATAGATACTATTGTACCTAAAAAGATTGTACATAATAATCAAAACAAATCCTAAAATCCTTAGTCATGCATAAAATATTTAATATAAACCAAACAATTTTGTATTTCGTTTAAATAATACATTAATAATAATATCACATATCCAAAGTTACCGATAATTATAGTTACCGATCAACTTAAAAAATCTGGATAAGTGGATGCCACTTTGCTGTACAGTATGTTACAAGTGGGTAACTGCAATAACATGAATAATGGACGGTATTCAATTTGAATTAAATGATATAATATCATTGTATACGAAAAACGATTCTCAAAAAAGACAGTTTGTCAGTGTGGATATTTATTATTTAGTTATATTATATTTGATTATTGTTGTTACTAATATTTGTCAATAATATTCATCAATATTAAACTCAGAAGAGGAAACGAATGAAAATTATTTATTAAATCCAGCCGGAGATAAAAAAAAGGTGGGCAAGTGGGTGTCACTCTGCTGTACAGTAGGTTACAAGTGGGTCACTGTAATGGATGGTATTAAATTTGAATTAAATGTTTAAATGTTATAATATCGATTCTGAGCGAAGACGGTCAGACAGCCTATGATATTAGGTACCTACTAAGTATATTTGATGATATTATTGTGAATTAAGTAAATTATATTTTATAACCTATTTACGTGGAACCATGGTTTTAATTTTCAATCCTAGCTATAAAAATTGAACATTTTATAATTTTTTAACTACAAAAAAGTTTTTAAATTTTAAATTTGATACATTTTGTCAAAATTCGAACTCTTAATTCTTATAAAAAAAATTATGCCCATGTATTCTTAATATTTTTAAATTTCTATCGTAACAATTTATCAGGAGCCTTGTATAGAAATAGAAATAAAAACTAAAATCTAGAATCTACGGTCATTTGTTATAGAGTTACACCAAAAACCAAAATCGATTTAGTCAAAAACATATTCAGCGTAAAATGTACCGTTTTTCCTTATTTTTTATTTTATTTTTCCCTACGCTTTTGAAAACTATTAGGAATTTTAAATTTTGTTCTGCTGAATGCACCAACTAGATTCACTTTCCCATCAAACAAGTTACTGTTGAAAGAAATTGAAGCAGTTTTACTGCCCCAAACGGTGATCAGAGATATAAAAAAATTTTCAAAAAAACACACATCATTGTAAAATCAATACATTCATCGCTTCACTCAGGAACTAATATACTTGACATGTATTCAAATAGTTTTCAAATATTACTAATTTGATTTTACGTTAAGACGTCAAGTAGTTAGGTGAGGAAATTAAATTTTATGAGCGTCTGAACTCCGAAGCTTAAAATTTAATGAAGTTGGAAATTATAAAAAAAATCGGTAAAAAACCGATTGTCTTATTTTATTTTTATTCAAATACGATTAATCGTACAAAAGGGAATACAATTTTTGGTATTCCATATTCATTCATAAGATTTGAAAATTTAATACAAGATTTCCCATAAGAAGTTAATTGGAACTGTAACCAAAAAATCTAAAATATGTATCAACTTTTTTAGACATAGTAAGTTTAATTTTGATCTTATTTTTTTATAATTATTATTTAAAATAAGACATTTATAGCTGTGGCATAGACATGATTTCTAAAAGGAGGGAGGGATCAAAAGAAAAGACGACAAAGCTAAATGGAAGCGGAAAATTGAAAAATCCCCCACCCTCTCAAAAGTTTTTACTACTAAGACTTTGAAGTCTTAATAACAATATAAAATATATATTGTCATAAAATATGCTTAGTAATAATATAGGCTGATATTTCATTCAGAACCATTTTTCATATAGTATGCGATTTATCATTGAATTGAAAATTAAACACATACATTCTGTGACGTCTTCAATGACTGTGTACACTCGACACGTACTGTACACCAGAGTGGTTCTATGCCTTCTCTCCCCTTTTTTTGGAATAAAGACAAAAATGCTTTGAATTATAACTATAAAACATATATATTTATATTATTTGATTAATATTGGGTTTGTTCGACATAAGTATTATTATTTACCTAATTATCTAAGAGAGTCGACCGGATCGCACCGGCTTCCTGCAGTGGTGATTGCAGGAAACGTCGTAGACGGGTCCGGTATAGTGCTTGTACCTACCTTGTACTTGCTACTATCCAGTATTAGGTAAATTACTTTTAAAAAGTAATGAAATTACGTTACTAGTTACTTCAAAAAATATTTATATAAATTACATTTGCGTTACTTAAAATTAATTTTATCACGTCACATTACTTTTTCAATAATAAAGTATAGTGCGTTACAAATAACGTTACTTTTTTTAATCATCGATATAAATTATCATTTTTTTTAACCATATTCAATCATAGACTTATTAATATAGGTTTATTTATAGGTCTATATATTCAATTCATATGATTTAATTGGTATATGTGTATATATTTTACAACCATAGACCTAGTTATAATATACCTATAATGTACAAATGTACAATAATTTCATCTATATGGCTATTTATAGTCATAAATCATAATTCATTTTAATTACATTTTATTTCTCCTAATAAGATAACATTAATTCCTAGAATGTTTAATAATATTGTTAACTATTATCGGAATCAAAAATAAATATAATTGATTTTTAATTTTTTTGAAATATTATATTAGCAGCGTTTTTGTAATATATTCAAAACTCTTATTTTAATAACGTGGAAAATAATGCGTTACTTCGTAGAAACTACTTTTAAAAAGTAATTTTCTTACAATTGCGTTACTTTAAGTAAAATGTAATGAAATTACTGCTGCGTTATTGAAAAAGTAATTGCGTTACAGTAATATGTAATTTGCATCATGTTACTACCCGACACTGATACAAAAACGTACTAAAGGAAACATTTTAGAAAACAAGATATTTAAAATGGACCTATGTATCGATGAATATGGGCCGCAGGTACCTTCATAGACCACACAAGTTATCTGGCCACGGAAATAAAAATGAATGAAATATACACAGCTTAAAATGGGTGATAAACTATAAACATAATAATATAAAGCATTTATGATACACCAAGTATTATTATTGTTACATCACCTTTTTGTAGATTAACTAAACATATCATCGCTAATATAAACGAATAAACGAGATAGTATATTTGAAAGGTAACCAATATGAGCCGGTTGACTTCAACCCTCATCGTATACCATCTTCCCCAATTTTATCCAGTCCTGACTTGATTGGGCATTACTATCACTAAGAGAGTCACTTGGGATCATAATATTTTAACTATATCCAACAACACTGGCGAACTAAATTTATACACATCTTTCCGTTATTGCCGTCTTGGCTTCAATTCATATGAAACGGTAAATGTGAATTTCTAAAATGGGATGTCACACATGTTCACTAACGTGCACTTAAATCTTGTCAACATACATTGAAGAGCATTGGGTAAAGCAAGTTGGTGAAAGTAATTTTTTTTTTTTGTTAGGCTGAATTTGATCTCAATAACTCTGGTGATGTGTTATTTTATTACACTTATGAAAAACTTGCAAGCATTTTAAATTTTACATAACCAAATAAAAAAAACATATACAATAACATTGGTAGGAACCTATAAATTATATTAATATAATATTTAATAATAAAATTATGCACAATAATAGCAATTATTAAAATGCCATAATGTCGTCCTAAATAAAAAAATAATTCGATTCACGTGTTATTAGTTATATACATTATACACCCTACATAAATTATTGTTTTTATTAATAATTAAGATATGTATCTTATAAGAATCCAAGGAGACCGCTTAGGGGTATAATATGAGAATAAAATAAAAAATACATAACTCTATATAAGTACGACAGAGATATAATTGCTTACGTTGGAAATTGCGCAGATTTATGTCGAAATGCTATGAATATTATGCATAATATTATCATCTAATAGGTAGATATAATTGCGCTCAAAATAGACGTCAAAATTTTGTTATATTAAAGAATACATTTTTAACATTATAGAACTTCTCTGTACAGCATTATTAAAATTTACCATTTTAAAATTATAATAATTTCCATTTCTCAGATTTACTTTTCATTATTCATCAAAATGTTGCATTTCATTTTACTATTAGATATTTAAGGAATCCCTGTACAATGTATATATTCTATTGTATAATTTTATTCTATAAATATGATTTATAGTTTATAAAAAGCATCGTCATTTACACAATTAAAATGAATATGAACTAATAAATGTCACTTAATTTTTTTCCAATGCTCAAAGTTAATAGGTATTATGTAAAAACTGTATTCATATAAAGGGGTTTCAATGTTTTTTAAATTAATTTAATCGCTGCCAAATATCAGAAAATAATACAATAAAATGTATATGTCATGTATAAATACGTTATATTTTATATAAGGCTTTTCTCAAAATATTTTAATAATATTTGTTGACTTTGGAAACGATATTTTTTCTTCAACAAATTATTTTTATATTTATTGATCTATTTCAGACCACGTGCGTTAAAAAAATATTGTTTTCAATTTAAACTAGAAGTCTAGAATCTAAAAAGGAGACTGGAATATTAAGAAGAGGAATAAACTAAAAAAATAAAACAATATTGTGATGTATTATATTTAGTTAAATGTTGTTTCTATTATCAAAAAATAATGAATTACAAATTTAAATTTTCATTACGACTTTTGAAGGTATACTTGACAATTGTTCAATGCTTGCATATACTAGATACCGATAATATAAGGATTAAGCATACAAATTTTTCTATTAATTTTATTGTTGTTTGTGTGTATCAATAATTTGATAGTTTATATTTTATACTTCGCAATAGAAAAGTAATTATGAATAAACTATTTTAAATAAAAATAATGTAATTTTTAGTGTATTAAAAATTGGTATAAGATTATCAGTAGGTAGTTTTAGTTATAATAATGAGTAAGTAGTACAAAACGTAAGATAATTAAATTAGCAAATATTACAAGAATGTATAATATTTCTATTTATTCACTGGAACTTGGAAGAATATTTCAATACTTACTTTATTCATTATCTTAAATAAAATTGACTTATTTAATTATAAATATTTTTTAACCAAAGTGTAATATTATGAAGTATTTACGTGTAACGAAAGCCACGTTATATTTTTTAGAACAAAAATGGCATTTATGTCGAATACATAAAGAACGACTGCGTTCTTTCTAATTTCCTAAATTGTAATAAACAATTTGATTGAACTTTTACTATTATGTGCAGTGTATACAACTTGCTATTTTACGGTACCTACATTATTATTAAATATTTATACTAAATACACATCTCAATTAACAATTTAACAAATATTAATTTTTTTTATATCACATAGCAATATTTAAAGTCATATACCATTATGCCTATCTAATCTACTAAAATATATCTATATACAAAATTATTTTATCAAGAAAAATCACTGAAATGTTTTAAGTATTCTATTAGGTATTTTTTTTTTATATCAATACATTCGTATAAAACCATAAAAGCGAAAAATGTTAAAAAAAAAATGTTTAATTTGATAGATTACTTTGAACTAAGCTGAGAAAAGCTAAGTTACTTTAGCTGTCAATTAAAACAGTTAAATTTATAAGTTCATAGAAAATAGTTCATAGAAAATCAACCAACTAGCTAAGTTAAAAAGTTAAAAATTACTTTCTATAACTTAACTTTAACTTTTTAACTTAAGTTAACTCCCACCTTTGCTATATGTATATTGTTATGATAAATACATTATTTTTAAGTATGTATTTTCTCATTAAATATTTAAACAATTTAATGTTAAAATGATAAAAGATTCGTTGATAGCTGTCAAGCTGTCATAGCTGCTAAAAGTTTGTGCATATTTTTAATTTTATATCAATATTGAACTTTTATCTTATGCGTTGGTACTTCTAACTTAGTTTACTTAATTTTCAAGCTTATAGATACCTACATTTTTTTATTTATGTAAGGCTTCCCCTCCAAACTCTTATATCAACTCACATAAATATAGTTAATTCTGAATTAGGTACATAATAAGCCTATTAAAATATTTTTACTTTTCAATAACAATTTATCTGTGAACTATCTATGTAAATTTGTTGTTTATTTTTATAGTTTAAGTTCTTAATTACTCTTTAGATTTTTCTTTTTATACAATATATTTTTGATAAAATCAAATAGTTGATTAATTTAACAAATAATTTTACCATAGTACTCTGAATTTTTTTCACCATTAAAATTTTTTTTATTTACACTTTAAGTATACTTATATTAATACATAATTTAGTAGCTCCTATCAGACCGGTTTTTTTTTGGAAGTGGTTTTAAACCCGGACTATCATCTCATTACGAACAATTTTGTTTTTTTTAATATATTTTCTCAAAATTATTTTTAATTTTTATTGATGGATGGATTCTTCTTTCAAACCTCCAACCCATAAATTCCCACAGTGCTTGTACTTATTGTAAAAAAAATGTACAGATTATATAAATAAAAAATAAAAAAATATGGACACTAATATTCTGTTTTATAAGTTACTAGCTGATCCCGTGCACTTCGTTGCCCGTTAAATGTATCAACTCTATATGACTCATATTCGTTATTTAATATTCGGTGTATGGAGTATGGTGTTCAAAATTTATCTTAACTTTTCCGTTGCCCGGAATAAAAATTTTGATTCGCAGCAGTACATTATCAGGTAGGCAATCTACCTGTGGTAGATCGCGGACCCCGCCGTGCTGTTAGTACGTAAGTGTATGATTTAACTCTTAAGTATCAAATTTGTCGTTTTTACTTAATTCCACCTCCGATGGATTAACATAATCAATTTATACAAAATCCTATTCTAACCTAGCCGTATTGAAAACCGATGAATAAAAAATAACGAATTTAACCCTTTGTAAATTAACCTATCTTCTTCCAGAGGTCTAATCTACCCACAAATATTAGTTTATACATATTTATATATATACTAACTATATAAATACAGAGACTATATAACTATACAGACTAAACTCTAGAACTACTTATCAGATCTTCTTGTATATTATACTATATACACATATATTGACAAAAAATAATAATACAAATCAACAAACATGCCCGATTAATCAATAGCAACCTAAAATTTTCTTTCATATAAATCTTCTCCCGTGAAATACTCTTTCGTTTAAAAAAAAAAAATGATGATCTGATAAGTATTCCAGAGTTTAGCCTGTACAGAGATTTTCATTTCACGTTTTTATAGTTTGATATTATATTATAATTTATATTTAAAAATTAAAGCAAATATTTTTGTTGTTATTATTATTATTATTAAAAACCCATGAAAACCATTTATAAACAAAAATTCCCATCTGAAATCTTAAAATTCCCGTTTTAGCACCTCCCGGGGTTGATCCTCTCCCTTTTAAAATTAGCCTATCTTGTAAGTTCGGCCAAATTACACACATTGTAAAAATTTCATCAAGATCGGTCCAGTAGTTTCGGAGTTTATTCCGGACAAAGGCGTGACACGGGATTTTTCTATATAAGATTTACAGTACAAAATGTAACATAACATATATATCAATTATTATATCTAGAAATAGTGAAATAGTAAATACTATAAATCGTTAAATAAATAAAAAATAAAGTTAACTTTATAAAAAAGGATTTCTCAATAATTAAATAAGTAGGTATCTTTCAAGTCTTTATTAGTTTAAATATAGTGAAAATCGTGTATGAGTTTTCAAAGTGTTTAATATTTGATAGTTATATGAAATATTAGAATTCCATTAGAATTCAGTTAATGACAAATTATAAATGTATTTTTAAGCACTATTATTTTAAAATGCCATTTCATCATTAGTCCAATGCATTAACCTATTTACCTACTTAAAAAAAATTTAATTGACGTTGTATGATATATATATACAATCAGTAGTCAGTCGATCATTTATAGGTAGAGCGTTTTAATTTTGGAATAGAACTATGTCGGACTCTAACTGCGTTTTGTCCTCGTGTCATTATTTTTTGGCAATAATAAAACAAAACATGAACATTTTAAATAGTAGAACCATTAAAGTATTAAAAATTCAAATAATATAATAACTTATTGTACCTACGCATACTGCAAATATTAGCAATATTGCCAAATAACCAATTGTATATTTTTGACACGACAATAACGTTTAAAATAATTTAGATTTTTCAAATATTATTTTTTTAAATTTAAACTTAAGTGTTCATCGACTTTTGGAACAAAGTGTCCTATCATATCGAATGACACGAAGAATAAATTATATAAGTTTAATGAATCGACATTACAGGACACCAAGAGCGTTGCCGCATATGGCGTTAATGCATTATGCATAATATCATATGTTATAAGTAAACTTGTAAATTTGAATGTATATCAATGACGCGATTTCAAATTATTACGCACCTACTTAGTAGTATATTAGTTTATTACGTACGTACGTGTAGTCTAGACAGTATAAGTTGTAAGTACTAACTTCACAAATATTTTCCCGTTCCTACCCGTTTTCCTACTCCTGCAACCTTATTTCGGTCATCTGAACTCAAATTTCCATATTTGTACAAACACAATTTCTAGTTACATTTAATATATTGTAATGTATAGTGATGCATTATCTACACCATTTCTATAATATTTTATTTTGTTATTTATTGTAAATATACATTATTGAAAATAAGATAAACTCACTCATGAAATATTATTATTTAACTAAAGCTATATTGCTAAAATCGGAACTAAAATATTGCTTAAGTCTTAAATATTAGACCAAAAACTTCTAAAATTGAATTGCCATTAAAAAAATTTTGTAGAAAACTGTTGGAAAATTGAAAACTAACTGTGAGAAAATACAATATGGCACTTATATCATATTTATATTAGCACTTACTTGACATGATATAATTTTTTAAAAAGTTTGAGCTCTTTTGAGCTATATTTAGATATTGAAATTCTTGACTATTGTTTATGTTTTTGTCGATGCGCGTGAAATAAAAATTGATAAAATCGATCACAGAAAGTTATGCAAACCAACGGTTGAAAATATAATTTAAGTTTCGTCATAAGTTGTACCTACTTATTGTAATTTAAAAATATCAATAAAACATATTCAAGCTTTTTTACAAGCTTTGAAGCTTAAGTTTCACAAAATAACGAACATTTTAAGTTATAAGACGTATATCATAAGTATACCACAAACGACAGACCTATTCATACCGTTCTACGGTAAGTGGTGTATTGACTTTTAAGTAAATAAGTATGTAATAATAATCATGTATATAATGTAATATGTGATATTTGACAAAAAAGTATTCAACATAATATACCTATTATCGTAATACTTATTGAAAAATAAATTGCTAATAGTAACATAAATAAATTATGAATACACTTAGAAACGGTAAATGACAGTCTCCGCTCAAAATCGTTTTTTGTAACTACACAATGATACGTCGTGAAATTATTTACTGAATATTATTATATTTTGTTTGGTTTTTTTCTTTGATAACTATTATTATGTATTTGTAATTAATTATATATTCTCAGCTAGATTTAAACTCACCATCCCCTACCACAGGCAACGTTATTAGGGAGGTGTTAATTGATAATTGTAATATGTTGTAGTTGTTACATCAACAAATAAATAAATAATAATAATTATTAAAATTAAATACATTCATTAAAATAGTGACCTATTTAAGTACAAAGTACACACTCGAAACCTACTATAATACAGCAGAATAACTTCACTGGTTTTTTACTTAGAACCTAGAAACCCATAGGTAAAGCTATTCACCCCAATTTAACGACCCAGTAAATCAAACTGACGGGATAACAAAACCAATCTCTGTATAATATTATTATTATAATTTTATCACATTTATATTGTAGTAACTGCTTCTTGACTTATTAAGTTGATTTCAAGTTATTAAATTATTATGTACACGAATTATTATGAAACTTATTAATCTCTAATACGAAAAAAAATCAAATATTTGAAACCATCTTTAATCTCTACGTAAACAATAAACAAACATTAGATTCACTTCAGTAAATTTGATAATATGTTATGATATTTTAATTATAACCTTTTAATCATAATATGCAAAGTTTATGGAAAGCAATTTTAGTATATTGTCGATATAATGTATAATGTATGCGTCTTCATCATGTGCACGAACAAAGTTAAAATGTAGTTGATGGTATGAAATTGTCTGCCCTTATCGAGTTTAAAAAAGACAAAAATTGTTTTCAAACTATAATACGATTATTAGTATCGTATCTACATAAAATAGATTATATACACAATGTTAAACAAAAATAAACTGAATAATATTGTATAAGTATGATATATTTGATTATATTTAAGTATAATATCAATAATTAATTAATAAGATATTTAATTATTAAATAATTTTTTTGATAAAATGTATGTATTTTTATACCTATCTATATAAATTCATGTTTGATTAAATATAATTTACATGTTACGAATAATTATAATAATAGTTATGATTTAGAAATCTCAATTCCGAATGATTAAGTTTCAACAAAATAATAGTTTATAAGCTACTACAATGTAACACATTTTAAATTACACATCTCATTATTAAAATACTGCCCCTTTTTTAATAAGTTCAAGTATATTGTACTTCACTGAATTTAAAATATCTAAATGAAATAGACCTATTTAATTAACTTATATAATGTATTATTGTATATTAAAAACATTGATAGAAACTAATAACTAATGAGGTTTAATTATTCAAATTAGGTACCTTCTAGTAATTATTACTTTTATTATAATGTTAACATTACTATTTCATAATTTTTATTAACTTTTAAAATTAAATATAATTTAAAATAACTTCTTTTTAACGAACTTGAATCCACTTTGAAAAGGTCTTTCTAACAATATGATTTACAATGTATGTAATTAATATTATATGTTTAAATAGCTCCAAGTACCTATTCATAAAATCGTAAATGGTGTTATTCAATTGTACGAACATAAATTGAAGTCTATAGGTTTATTTCATAGTACATTATAATATTATATATAAATACATCTTCAGTAACTCATCTACAATATAAAACACTAAGTTGACTACATTATTTATCATCAACCCCATAATTTTAGTCTAATAATATATTTAGATCAAACAAGTTGTAAGAAGGCGGAAAATTCTAAAAAAATATAGATACCTATATAATTTAGACTTGTATTGTTAGATCAAAAAGCGAAAATTCTTAAGTAGATTATCTGATAATTTAATATTGATGTAATATTTACCTTGATTCTTGTGTGAAACTAAATAAAGCAAATCGGATTCAAAATATTCACATACCTACTTGAATATTACACACGCACAATTCAATACAATATACTAAAATAAACGATACAAAATTGATTTTGCTTATATTATATTTTATATGTGCACTATAATTTATAATTATATAAGTCTACAATATAACAACTGTAACCTTCTATAGTAAGAAATTAATTTGAAACACTTTTAACAAAAATAATACAATTTTAATTTTTTGGGGCTAAAGTTATGAAAATCCCAACAAAATTAAAACAATTTTCAACAAGCGAATTACCTAACCTACACATGTGACAACAGTACAATATAGTGATCTCATGCAAAACCGTGTATTTAAATTAATATTTATAATAAAGAATATATACTTTATTAAAAATGACTATAAACTACCGACCTAAGTTCTAAATCTTAATGAGAGGTATATTGGTGCCACATATTACGGAGTATATTATAGTACTATAGTATGCGTGTGATGTTCGTATAATTTTTGAATACAAACAATACTTTTGTACATAGGCAGGGCCCCACACCCGAATGAACCAGAACCCGTAAAACCCTTAAAAATAAAAAAACCCGAAACCCATATTACCCAAATAATTTTATGTTCAAAACACCCGAACTAACTAAAAACCGAATGTTATTTTGGTTAACCGAATAATTTTTTGTTTTACAATCTTCGTGTGATCATTTTGTATATAATTTTATTTGTTTAATAATAACAGTATTTGGAAGTTTCGCTAAACATTTCAAAATTTAAAAAAAATATCTCATAGGAATAACTATAAAAATTATGTTTTTTCTGAACTACCAAATACCCGTACTAACCAATATTAACCCGAATAATAACAGTTATTAACGCCCGAACATTTGTTTAAAATTTTTATTCTGGTGTTTGATCACCCGAACACATGCAGCCCCATGCAAAACCATTAACCAGTATAAATCACTCTGGTGCAAAGCCCTGGTTGAATCATTCTGGTGCAAAGCCCTGGCTATAGGCAATGTGAATTATAGTAAATCTATTTAATTTAATATTCCTTTTTTTTATATAGTTTTTGTTACATTGTTACGGTTAAGCATAACAGGTCTATTTCCATAACATCCCACTGTCATTCATATTTTATTGGTTTAACATTAAACCATTGATTATTACTATATTGGTTAGTTTACACCTATAAGTTATAGAGCTCGGGTAAATGTGACAATAATATCTTTCTTTCTTTCCCATATGTAATGCGCTAATACCGTTAAACATTTTACAGACGTATATGGTTGACATTTTTAGCGTTACGAGTTGGGCTTCTCGTGTACAGTATATATATAAGATTGCGGCACTTCAGTCTCCCGTTTTTCCCAGTTTTGTATTGCAAGTCTTTAAGTAGATATTGGTGGTAGCGTAGTGCTGAATACCCACAATAATAAAACATAGGTAAACTGATTTTTTTTTATGATTTCACCGTAACGAAATAATAGTTAAGTTTTATTTTTATAGAAGTTTATTTTAGATAAGATTATGGATGCCTAGTTGATATGAGGACAAAGCAAAATTATGAACTTTAAGTAGTATCTTGAGGAATGTTAAAAAACTCAGCTAAAGATATTGGTTCAGTTTCTGGTTTTCGGTGAAGACGTGACGGGAAATCGTTTCACAAATTCAAATAATGAAATATTTTATCAACAAATAATAATATGAATAAATGAATTTAATATATATTACATGTGCCTATCTGCTGAGCAACAACAAATGTATACATTTAGCACGGTATTCGTTAGTTCGGTTAGAGGTTTGGACATATGTAAAACCATTTCGATGTTGATAAATACTTTTGGAGTAAAATTTGCATTTTATTGGTTTTATTTAAAACGACAAGTGCCAAGTAAACATAAAACATATTGAAATCTGTTAAAAAGTGGCTTAGAAAAAAAACATATTATAACATATCAACAATATAATATAATTAATACGATGAATGAAACCAAAACGAAAAGTCGGATTGTAGAAAACTCAAAAGATAAATTCGTGGTATGTTAACAAAACAGTACTTACTACGAAACCTTTTGTATATGTACCACAAAAGTTTTTCTAAATAAATTGCCCTGAGGAGTATTTAGATACCAATAGCGTAAAGAAAAAACATTCAAACAAGATAATATTTATAAAATACTGTGCAATAAGCGGTTTATATATATTAATATTATTGTATCTATGAATACAAAAAGGTATACACATTGAAATCTTAAGAAAATTGCAATTGAATCATTCAAATATATGGCACGTACTAGTTTGGTTTCATCGAGTCGTGTTTTTACCCGCATTTTTGGCGAGTATTTTGTGAATTTTATTCGTTTGCTAAGCAATCGCTCAGTGACGTGTGTCCATACATATCAATTATACTTTAAAATCAATGTATGTAAGTCTATAATTCTGATCTGTATTTTAATATATATACCTAAACCATGGGTTTTAAGCCGGTGGGTCACTGCCCAATTTTAGAAATTTTAGGTCACAATACCCACCTTAAATAATTTAAAACAATCTTAAATCTGAATAGTATAAAATATAATACTATAAAATGGAAATGCAAAAATATCTGTATTATTTAAACCATATATAATAATGTTAAAGTAAAATATATAATAATGTTTAAATTATTTTAAAGGCAATTGAACACAAATAAAACAGTGATATAGTTCTAAGTTATCATACCTACTAAACTGTTGTTTATTTTTCACTCGAGTGATCACTACCAAGTCCGAGATAGGTCACAACTAAAAATGTTTAAAAAGTGCATAAACCACTGCAGTAGGTACAAAATACCACGATCGTTACGACTTTCGAAAAATTAAGATGACCCAAAATAAAATCTTAATAATTTCAACGCGGAAAAAAGTGCGCCAAAGAAGTTACGCATATATATGGTAGGTACAAATTAATCGGTAATTAATACATTTTAATCCACGTCACACAGTCCCGCGCTTCATATTATTCTATAAAGATAATCGTATTAAATATTATAATTAAAGACCAGATTTAATTGATATTGCAACTCTATTTGTAGACAAGATGAATCAAATATAGTATGTTCGAATTATACTATGTTTGAAATAATATACATGTTTTATTTTAAATTACAATTTTTTGCGACTATGGGTGTCTTATATTATGTGTTTGAACGAAAAAAAATATTTTACTTTCCTTATTTTATAACATAAAAACACTATTATTATACGTAATAATCGTTCGATACGAGCAGATAATCTGGGGTCGTACCATAAAGCTATTGTTATTAAGATGACATTTATTCTATATCATTCCACAAATCGGTGGGCGTATTTATCGTAAATCGTTCATACAACATAATTGTCCCTTGTAGCATTTTATAACATGTTTTGAACGTTGACTGGAAAGTCGAATCAGGAAAAGAAAATGTTAATTTTGATATAATGCCTAACTTATTGAATTGTTTTAAATTTAAACTACAATACAACTGGTGTAGACGTAGAACATCGTTTTTCTTTGTATACCTATATATTAAGTGCCTGTACCTAGTGTACCTATCTAATAAAAGATATAATTTTAAAGGACTTGATTTAAAAATGTATTTAATCATATATTTTATTCTTTTTTAAAACAACATTAATCTTTACCTTGTACTATGTAATTTTATTATAATATTATGATATTTTTTTGTATAACTTTTGCAGTTTCGCATTTTTATGCTGCTATATATATATTTTTTGAAATGTTTACCTACTTATTTTTTGGCGCAATCATACAATATTTTTTTACTAATGCATTTCGTGGGTTTTTAATGGAGCTTTCGTCGTATAATGTACCTTACCAACCGATCTATAACCATCTCCGGCTGTGCCACACCGCTATATAACGATATTATTATGACTTTTATGATATATTACGCAGCCTATTAGTTAACTCACGTAATTATTAATCGAACAGAGTATATAGGCGCGTACCCACATTATAATGTTATATTAAAATATTCTATTATATCATAATATTACGTACGTGTCATAACCATCGTTTCTCCGATGACGTTTGATATTATTATATAACCGCGACCGCGGTATGCGGTATATTGATACATTATTATTATTATTTTATATAGGTACCTGTTGGACGAGGGACGGTGTCGGCGCAATTTGACGACGACGGATTTTCGTCTGCCGTTGCCGGCAACCAATAGGACGGTCACGTCGTCCGTCCGCGGAGAATCGCCGCGGCTTACCGTGCGCGACATGGCGTGCTATGCGACAAATACGGCGCGAGCAACGCGTCCGGTGCGTTTAAATAGATGAGTGTGGACCTCCTCCGCGACGCGCCGTCAGTCATCGCCGCCGCCGACACCGCGCGCCGCCGACGACGACGGCGGCGGCGGCAGCGCGATGCCAGCGGGGTGAGCGGAAGGGCCGGTGGGGGGCGGGGGGCGGCGTTTAGGTCCCGCGACGGTGCGCGACGGGCGAAACGGACCGAATGACATATTATTATTATTATTATTATTATTATGCGTAACGTTTGCACAGATCACGCGCGCGCGCTGAAATATTATTTTGTTTATTTTAATAATTTTCGATATCGTACGTCTTGAAATATATTATTATTGTTGTTATCGCGGATAGGCGTGTGACGTTATCAACATGGTCTAGAGGAATTTTTTGATTTTCGCACCCCCAAACCAACCGTGATAATATCGTGACGACGTGTCGCGGTCCCGGCGGCGGCAGGACCGGTACGGGCCGATACGATTCACATAAATAACTATTATTATAATATCGACAATAATATTATAACGATATTTATTCCGATAATATTAGATAATAATATCATACCTGTGTTGTAGTAAGTCGACGCGAGTATAATAATAATAATAATAATAATATAATAGGTAGGTAATAATAATATTGTTGCGGCGTGCGAAACGGGTTGAAGACTGGCAGCGGTGTACGCGGAACCGTAGTCGCCGCCGCCGCCGCCGTCTTCTCGAGTATCTACGACATAATATTTTTATCTGGTTAATGCTACTTGTGTGAACGATTGTTTTTTTTCCTACCTTGGTACATAACACACATAGAATATGTACGATGGGCATGCGAACGCGTTACCCTACCTATATTTTTATACCAACATGCCTGTGTTATCCTAGAGACCTAGACTCACGTGTCGCGTGTTTGCTCGTACTTAATCCGAGATAAACATTCGGCTTAATATTTTCCGTTATTATATTATTATTACTATTATTATTCAGCTGCTATTTATAATATTATATAATATTATATCCAAGGCTGGGCGAGTTAACAATTTTTTTCAACACGTTGAGGTAAGTTCGTAGGTATATGAACAAAATATGTATGTTAAGTTTAAAACTATAAAAGTCACAATTTAAATAGAAAAAAAAAGTGGACAAGTGGGTACCGCTTTGCTGTACATTAGGACTAGGTGCCGTGTGGGTTACTGTAATTTATGTGTTAAATTTGAATTCAATTATATGAAATAATTGTATAGTTGTACAAAAAACGATTCTGAGCAAATGATATCATTACTATAAAAGTACTTTATTTTACTTTTCCCTAGTAATGCAGTTGGTTGAATCAGTTTTTGGCGAAAAAAAATGTTATTAACATGCCAAAAATAGTCAAATTATTTTGAAAATTGTTTCTTGTATAGAAAATGATAAAATAAACATTTGGTCAAAATGTCATCTATCTATCTATGTAGTTATTCCTTTTTGAATTACAACAAAATAAGAAAATCGTACGATGAGAAATTTTTAGTTTACAGTCATAAGAATGTAATTTGACTTTCTGGTTAACTTTTTTTTTTTTTTAATGTAGTATATTTTTAAGGAATCTTGTATTCAATTTTCAAGTTTTTTACCAAGCGAAAAATTATTTATCGACATAAATTGAAATCAAATTGAATAAAATAAAAAATTCTCATGACTTTATATTATATAAACAGCTAATAAAAAAGTCAAAATATTTTGAAAATGTCATCATGTATGGAAAATTGTCATTTAAACATTTGGTGAACATTCAGAGTACTTACAGTTATTAGTTTTTGAGTTACACCAAAAAACTAAATCAATTTTGTCGTAAACTGGGTTTGAGCAAAATCCCTGCAGTTTTTTGTCCTTAATTTTTTTAAGATTTTCCCGTGTCGTTTAAAAATTACTAGAATTTTTTACATTTGATCCTCCCAACCCAACTATCAAATATATTCACTTTCCTACCAGAAAAGATGCTGAAGTAAAAATCAAAGAAGTTGCAATGCCCCAAAAGGTGATGACAGACACACAACATTAAACTACACATAATTGTAAAATAAACCATTCTGGTGCAAAGCCCTGGTAAAAATCAATACATTCATCGTTCCGCTCAGAAATTAAAAAAAGTTACTTAATTTCGTAAAAATTTAATTTTTTTAATGGAATATTTACTATCTATGCCAATAAATAAATTCCCTAACAGCACAGACCTTTCCGGGTACCGTCTATATAGTGCCCAATATTGATGCTCAACAGGAACTTCCTGATGGGCTGCATTTCGACCTCTCTGGAACCGCCCGTGTAGTACTCAATTGATACCAATCTGGAACTTCCCGATGGGATGAATTATAATTATTACCTGACCCAGTGATTTGAGTTAAATTGTAACTATTTACGTATAATATAATGTATTGTAAATTTTATACATAGTATAATTTAACTGTATTAATAAAATGATGTAATCCTTGGAGGTATATAATATTATATACTTCTGAATTTTTCAATAAATATGTTTACTGTCGACGTTTGTATAAGATATGAGCGGCTCAAAACTTATTACTTATTAATTTGTTTTTGATTTCTATGCGACTATAGTATCAATCACTTTATTGCAATCCACTCACTATAATATTATAATGATTTAAGAAAAATATAAGTAGGTAGTTACACAAATACAAAAATATTATATTATAGTAAAAATTATACATATACGATTAATCAACAAAAAAAAAATAACAGAAAGAGAGCCAACCCAAATGACCATACAAACAGAAGTTTTAATTATTTAAGTTAATTTATTAAGAGATTGCCAACGTATCTTTCAACGTCGAGCTGAAAGTTATCAGTAATCATCTGGTAGTGCTGTTGTTGAAAGATTTGAAATTAATGTGCTGATCGTGTTTGGACAAGTATGTAATTTTCTATGGATATTTATATAAAGTTAAATTGTATGTAAGTTAATTGGATCCCTATTGAAATCCAAAAATAATAAATTCACCACTTTTACAGACACTTTAGTATTTACATTATATATTATATAAAATCTATAAATTATATTTACGATTATTTTTATATACCTATTATATTATATATATATATACAAATAATTATTTTGTAAAAGACAAAAGATATATTTTTAATCTGTGGGGTTCGTATATTAATTAGCTATTACGAAAAAGTTAACGTAACAATACAATAATAATTAACTGCGTATCATATGCTTCAAATTTTTATACGTTAAGTTAGAAGTCACTTTTAAAAAAAGTAATACGTAACTCAACTAAGCTCAAAGCAACTCAATATTAATTTTTTAATTCGTTGATGCCCAGCCTTGATTCCATTATAGTAAGTACCACCCTTTCGATTATAAAATAAATAATAGTCATAGTTATGAGATAAGACAACTATAGATGGTCGACTCGCTGAGTATATTGAAGTCGGCAGCCACATACTAAGGGGGTAAAGTACGATTGATTAATCCATGACATTTATGACTATGCCATGCAATATAATATAATAAATTAATAACAACAAGTCAAGATCTATAAAGAAGATTATCGATCTCTATAGACCTTGACAACAAGTAACAACATGGGTGTTTATCGGGTTTCCGAGAGTTGTGGATTTGAACCGTGATGTTATCATAATTCAATTCATGGCGTAATTAAATATTTCATGGATTAATCAATTGTATTTCGCCATCTTGACATATGGCTTCCAGACTTCGTGGGACTTCGTACTTATGAGACTTTAATACAGAGTCGGCTGTCTAGTTGTTTTATATATTTACGATAATAGAATACAAAGGGCGCAAAGTTAATATTATTATCATAATCATAGTCTTATGTGAACTGCAGATGACATATTTATGTGACCGCATTCGCGGAATTACCAGATTACTATGGTTATATACACATATACACGCTGTATTTGAGAAGACCGGGTGGTGAAACTATGGCATGACGTTGGTCGAATTTTAATGGCACACAAAATATTTTTATTTCATCGTTAAATCTCACGTTATGTGAAAAATAATTGGGAAAAAAAATATTTATTATTTATAAATAATATAGCTCCTAATAAATTATAAAATTCAGAAACATTTGGAACTCTTCACATCTATATAGAATGGTAGATAATATGAAAACTTTATGTTTTTAAATTGTTTAACAAATCTCAGTCTCACAATAGTGTCACAACTTTGCCTGATCGACCTGAAAAAAAAGCTTGTAAGTACTAACATATTACTGTCACATTAAATTTTTTTAAGTTGTGATTCCATGGTACCTGTCCTAAAAATTCTGTCCCACCCTTACTAAATACAATGTATCCACAGTAAAATATATAATATTCCTATATGTATACATAGGTAGGAGGTACTAACTATGATCGATAGGTACTTAATCGTTACTTGTCTTATCGTTATGTTTTCAGGTACTATATACTTATTATCATGACGATGCAATACACTGCGTTGCACTAATAACCAAACTTAAGATTCTATTTCTTTAAACCCTTTTTACTATTTTTATCATTATTTCGTATTTTTAAATTTTAACAAAAAGATTCCGCTATTCGAAATTCTTCCAGTTTTAAGTTATTATCAGTTCATTTTAAAAATCTATTATAGGTAGAGAGGGGTACATCCACGGATTAGTTCGTGGTTTCCTGTTACTTAATGATAACCAGAAATAAATTGTAAGACTGAAAGTTGACTGGGAGGGTTATTTCACATATTTTGGAGAAATAATTCTGAAGCCCACATGAAAATTTTCTTAAGATTGCACTTATATCTAATAAACTGTACCACGTGAAATAACTCTGCACAGTTGTACGTAGGTGCAATTTGGTTGGACTTGAGGGGGCTAAGCCCATCCACCCCCCCCCCCCAATTTTTTAATCATATTTTAGTTTAAAATGTTAATTATAAGGGTTTGTGCTGCTGATACAATTTTAGCCCCCCCCCCTCCCACAGAAAAATTACCATAGTTGAGCATAAGTTGTATAGACTCGCATACGCCATACTGCATACCTATACGACTTTACGTGTTATTTATTATTATGCATAGGTAGATATTATAAGAACTAATAAAAATTCAGTAATTAATAGTTACCTATACAACGCGTTCAACAAATTTAAATTCAAGACCTAAAGTTCTATTAAAAAAAATCTCTTACTTATAAAATACAGTGAAACTTCCATATAACGAACTTCCATTTAACGACATTTTCTGTTTAACGAAATATTTTTAAGAACTATGACCTTCATTGTTAATTACACGTAAATTTATCTCCAAATAACGTATCTGATGTTTCTATATAGCGAAATAATTATTCGATAAAAACCAGTTTTTGTAAATGTTATCACTATCAAATTTTATATCATAGTTTATGTCATAGTTCTAAAATTGTACATGAATAGTGTACCCGATAAAGATAAGACACCGAAAGGTAGGCAAACTGATTAATTTTACTGCAGTCCTTCAGTTCCAATCTAAACTCACAGAAGAAGACATATTAAACGCTTTATCAGTGGTAAGAAATGGTTTTAGACAAAAAGCAATTAATGTTCCCGATGAAGTTTTTTTAAAACTTGACGATATAGAAACTTTTTACGAGAAAAGGACAATTTTCAAAAATAATAAGCAAACAAACTTACAGATTATTTCTTTTAAATTACATTTAAGGTTAAAAATTAAATTAAACTGTAATATAATGTTTGATGTTGTTTTTTACATACATACATAATTAAATAGAAAAAAAGTTGAAAAAATACGTAATTCTATTTAACGAATTTCTCCATATAACGAATTTTTTTTTGCTTATTCGACTTCGTTATATGGAAGTTTCACTGTACAATAATGTTCTAATTTCTAACAACTAGTTAGTCGTTTTAATTTAAAAAATATCCATAAAATAGCTATATGCAGACTGATCATTAATTTACCACTCATAATAGTACATACAACTAAATATTATGCAGCGATTAAATTAAAATTTTAATTACCATATAATTTTAACTCCGTAGGTTAATACACTTATACCCCTAAGTTTAGACGCGTACATGTATAATACTATTATGTAGGTACCTATGTTAGTATACATAATTTTTTTGAATTTTTTTTATCGCAATATAGGCTAACACAATGCCAGCAGTGCCTTCCCTTCATAGATAATAAATTATACATACCAATATATTATTATGATTTAATTAAAACCGCTTTGATCTTTACGCATTTTTTAGGTATACAGATAATATATTACTATGCGACAACGTTTATTTAAAATATATCCAAAATGGCAAAATCACGTTCAAATATATCATACTAATCCTAAAAAAACGTTTTGAAAGTTTAAATTAATTATAAATACCTATATTTATTTTTTATATCCCATATTATTATAATTTATAAAACAAAGGAATGGAATTATACTATAGGTACACACATAACTATGTGTCTATATTCCATGTATATTATTTAGTACCTAGGTACATATGAATTAGTCTAAAATTTAAATAATTACGCTATAGATTTACTCACCTATTAAGATGTTATCGCAATAATTAGTCGTGTTACCTCAACACTCAACAGATAATTATATACACATATTTCATATTAATTTATTCAAATCCGTATAATTCATAACTTCCCTGCTATTATATGAATTTGAAATTTTAAGACAGGTACTTTGCAATGTTATATTATAATCATATGAAGGTAGGCTATATTTCATGTAAATCAATAGGTATTATATTATGCGTTTATATCTAAAACAGTTCTTTTTTAACGGTCATTAGTTGAAAAATGTAAATAAACAATTATAAATATGTAACTTATACGATATAAAAAAGTGTCCAAACAAAGGTTGAAGTACCTACCTAGGGATCTAAACAAAATAATTTAAAATATTTTAAAACGAACATTACAAAATTATTATTTTCGATGTCGTAAGAAAGGAACCAATTATTTTCACCACGATTCATAATAAGTTGTACTTAGGTATGGAATTGTCGAGGTAGTTAGTCAAAAATATATTCATTTCCTTAGATAAACAAACGAAATATAATGAACAACCTCTAGATAATTAGCGTTAAATATCTTTTGTTTATTTTAAACAGTAATAATATGCATGTTGTTACAACATTATATTAAGTTATAACTACCTATCAAAGTTATTTTTGAATTTGGTAGAGAAAAGCTTCTAAGTAAAATAAAATATAATAATATTATACTTTAATCAAAAGAAATTAATCCTGGGTATAATAGGAGACGTGAGCTTACCTTTTGTGAAGTTGTACCTATACAATATATTTAATTATTAAACAAATGTAACAGTATTTATCCTTAAAATATCTCGTAAAATTAAAATTTGTTTTGTTGTTTTGTTTTTCTATTCATATTCATATAAAAGCAACTAACATATAGTAATGCACAGTGGATTTTTTTCTTTTAATATATTTAGTAGGTACTGACAAAACAATTTGTATTGACAGTTTAAAAGGTTTTTCATCAATCAATAATTTAGTTTAAAAATGTATACTTAATCTCATCAATGCATAAACTATTAAGGGTATAGGTACATCTTAAAATTATCATATTAAATGAATAACATTCGTATTTTATTAAATCCTTACTTGGTATTATTATTAATTTATTGTAAGATTACCTGATTTCGTATACATCATAATAAAATAGAAAACTATTTCATTAGACAAATTAATAGTTTGAGAATTTTTCGTTAGTATCTACTTGAGATGTATTTTATCAAAATTTGAACTTCAAACGCTTGTGAAAATAACTAACTATGACTGCGACTAAGTATCTAAGTATATATGAATATAGTATATTTGATATTTTTTGATTGGTATATGAACATCAGCTCAGTAATAAAAACTTATAAGGAACTTTGTATTGAATTTTTAAAACGTACCTATATGTATTAAAATTGTTTATACATTTTTAACCATAAAATAATTTGACGATTACGTCAATATTCTAATTTTAAACTTTTATACAAAAATATTGTGAATATTCGCTTTCGATAACTTTCAAAGAAAGAATATGAAACCTTGCAGTAAACTGTCAAGTTTTTAACCAAGCAGAGAATTTATAGGAAAACAATTTTAAATTACTATAATTACTATAATTACTATAAATTGCTCAAAAAAAGAGTAAAAATAATTTTAAATCTCACCTTGTATATAAATTGCAAATACCTTTAAAGATTTGATGAAAATCGCAAGTATCTACGATTATTCATTTTTGAGTTTTACTAAAAAAACAAAATCGATTTTGTGGAAATTGTACAGCCACAAAAAAAACATCATTGTTAAATCAATAAATTCGTGGTTCCGCTTAGAATCTAAAAAAATGTAGTTCCTATACCTATTTGAAATCTAATATTATTTTTAACTGATCAAGTTAAACTATAAACTTTGAAAAAAATGAAACCAGACATGATACATAGGATATCTGCAGGATGTTGTCTGGCTTTTGTCTAGCCATATTCATTTGTGAACCGAGTATTGTATAATATTATAAGTTTAAAATCAATTTAATAATTAGATAGGTATCTGCTTGTAATACTTTTTACACCGCTGAAAACGGATGGATGAAAAACCTCCATTAAGTAATAACTTATAAAATAACTTATAAGTATAAATTTCGATTTGCCGACAATTGCATTTCGTATTTGAAAAATACTTTTAAGATATACCAAGTTGCTATATACGGTGCCTATAGTTAATATTATGGTTGTTCCCAACTTATGACATTTTGATAAAGGACTGACGATACTGGACATCATACAAGTAATGATAGTAATTAGTAATTAGTGATAGCTAGGAGATAGAAAGTTACTCTTTTCGTGCATGTAACTTTAGACTTAGAGATGCCACTGAATTTTGAATACATGTGTAATTTATCATTATACTGTAATATTATTTTAAATTGATGAAATATGTATCAATATAAATTAGATGTTTAATTGTTTCTTAAAAGAAAACCATTATAATAGAATGTTTTATAAATGTGAAAATAATGTTAACGATTAAACGTAAATGTAATTAAAATACCTTTGTATGACACATCAATCTAAAATTCTCAAACATATTATAGGTAATATAATAGTTTATTTTGTAAAAAACGATTTTAAAAACATTTTTGTTTAATGACTAGTAGGCAGTGGTAAATTAGGTCTGTCTAAATCACAGCCCACCCGTACGTGTCTGGTAGCGATACTAAACATTAAAAAACAGTAATATCCATGGTGTCCACTTTTGAAAGATAATACAGGCCAGACAAGAACAAAAAATCAAAATCAATACCAAAACATTTACGTACGCCATAGACTAGACACCGTGCCTGTACGCTAGGTCAGCGATTCTTAACATTTTGTAGTTCACGGACCCCTTAACAATTTTTTTTCAAATACCTTTTTTTACATAACATCTCATGTTATCGTAACCAAAATTATAATAACTATTTTATATTACAAATTACATAAGTTGACATAACAGAACATACACATTTATAATTATTTTTATTACATTCATTTTTTATAAAAAATGTAATAACTATAATAATTGAGTACGATCGATCAACTGCACTTAGTGGCAGTAATTATACGACTGCCGAGACTACAGTGCCCTGCATAAGCATAAATAGTGTTTAAAATTTAGGGGGTACCCTGTAGCTCAGGTCTATACTTGATACACTATGATGTTTTTTAATTATAGTAATGAAATCGTTAGTTTTTGAGGGGGCTTAGCCACCCACTTATTTGTGCCTATGGTGCCCTGTACGTTTCGTATGAACAAGAATAACTAATAAATAAATATTTGGTGTAGAATCTACAACTAATATTAACACTGTAAATACTTAATTGCATCGAATTCCATTATATCTCGTCATCGGAGTGATAAAGATAAAATAGTTGACATCTCTTATATAATAAATATAATATTATATATGAAAAAAATAAATAATAATGCACTCATGTCACTTATTGACTTAGATTATGTGTTAAGGCGGCCGCGCACCCCTGACATGAGTATCGCGGATCACAGGTTAAGAACCGCTGCGCTAGGTAATAATATTTATACACCTAATGCCATTGATTATGAATAGTAGTACTCTGAACCAATAATGCTAATACTCGTGAGATATGAGTTTATGAGGTGAAAAGGCTAATATCCTATTATAGTACTAATTTTACAACAACCCGGAGAACAATAAATTCACTAGACCCGTAGCCCGTAGTTTTAATGTACATAATATGTAAAACCGGAGTATCCAGGTGAAACCCGGAGTAATATTAGGCCTGGTGGTACAACAACAGTAATATTATTCGAATGCAATGACTCGTTACCAATATGCTGCAGCTGGCAAATAGATGGTCATTTCAACATAAACATGTTTTTGGGGCTGATACACGGTTTTTGTTCCTGAACGATTTTTGTTGGGTTTTCGTCGTCATATGGGTACTTGTTAACAAAAACATATTTATGATTCATAGATTTTACTTGTACAGGAAAAATATCGGGTAGCGTATGGTATGGTATAGTATCCATGGTTTTTTAGATAAGATGAAATGGCTGTTTTTCTCTCAGTTCATTTATTTTTAAGTTTATTCCTTCGTCGTATTACAGGCTGCTTATACGTGTATCCACAGATATCGTTTATGTCTAACAAGTAATGATTAAAACATTCTATGTACACGTGGTATTTATACCGGCCAAATTCGCACCCTTACCCCAATTAACACCATTGTCACTATTGTCAGCAAAATAATATAGCAACTCTATACCATATGCGATTATATGACTATCTATATACGAAGTGCTGATAATGTTCGATAATACTTAGTATTTTATAAGTCAACTTACTGTTTACCAATGTATAAAGTATCTGTACTTAGATGTTCATAATTTTATTTTTCGTATTTCCCAATTTTTAATGCATTCTTATATTAAACCACTAAAAAGTGAACTTTAGTACTTATAATTAGGCGCTATAACAATACTATGATATAATAGCTTGAGAATAGTAATTTTTAGAATCTGAATAATCAGCGGTTTTAAACCTTTTAAATTTAATAGATCCTTTTTACAAATAGTTTGGACACCATCAATCCCTCTTTTAAATTTTTAGCTGAAAATTAGTACCTACGTTCATTTCATAATAAAATTAAAACCAAGGTAGTCGCTAACTCTTTCTATTACCTATGGTAGGTTTTGAGTACTTCATCATTGATAATACCTACGTGACCTAGGTGAACCAAATAGATGTGATAAATTTGAATTCAATGATAAATCATTGCATACGAAAAACAATTATTCTAAGCGGAAACGGTGTGTCACTACCTATTTTTAGGAAATTAAATTTACTTATTTTATGTATTAAAAATATCTTAACATTATATTTTAAAAATACTATATGTATACCAGTTGAATTTAAAAATACATATTTTAGTAAAATTTAAAAATTTCATGATGAATTTGTAACTATTTATTTTTATACTAACTCTGTAAACCGTGGAAATATTTTTGAGAGCATGCAAAGCATGATGTTTTTTACATACAATCGATTCGGTATATCAAATGAGAGACAATAATAGTGGGGAAATTATAAGAACAACCGTAAACGAAAATCTAGTTATTTCAAATCACAAATCAGACATTAAAATAAAGAAAGAAATCGATTGTATGTAAACACATTTTTAATATAGATTATAGATAGTCAAATAAATGTATTGTTTTTATGGCTTGTCGTGTTTTAAAGTAAAACATCTAGGTAAATAAAAAATATTTTTAAGTTAAATTTGGATTTAAAAAAAACAGTGACACATCGTGTGGTAAAGTGAATAAGTAACTATTAAGCTCATAATATATATGGGTACAATTTCATTTGTACCTCTGAAATTTGTAACTCTTTACTTCCTTGTAAGTTATAAAAAGAGTTACCGTGGTTACATTTTGTTACAAAATGGTGACAAGATCTTGTGAATGTTTCGTACAAAAATTCAGGATAATATGAGAGGCGTGACGTAGGACGTGACCTAAAAAAAAACCATAAATGTGCCGCTGGCGTCTGAAACTTTATAGTTAGATACTTAGGTGCCTATAATATGAAACATAACACAAAATGGGACATTGGAAACACGGCCTTAGGGCTTATACGTGCATTACCCCTGCATACATTGATGGTCAATGATTTGAACGGTGATCGCTTACCACGGTTGCCGACGTACCTACGGCAGAGGACAACGGGGTTATAGACCCTCAATATGGAATTCATGGGCTGATGCATTCAGTATCTTATTAGGTAATTGCTGAAATATTCACCTACGAAATCCGATGAGGTCCTAAACCCAAACGGACTAGGTAGGTCGTGGTAAGCACGTTGTTACGGCGGTATACTCGAGATGATAACCGTGGTATTAACCGTCGGTCTTATGAAACCTTTAATCGGTCTACAATCGTCGATGTTGGTTTTCCCAATCGGTGTCCACGCTGTCCAATTCTCGATCAAGTCGTTTTATGGTTTTTTTTTTTTGTTTAAGGGCGCCGGTGCGTTTTTAGTACAAAAACATGTCTTACGGTAAAAACTCTCACGCTCCGCACGTGGAATTATGCGACTGAATTTCGATAATTTTTTTTTATTTTTTAAAATAAGAGGAACTTTTTGCAGGACGGATCAAAATTATAATTATAGAAGTTATAATATACATTTGAAGAATTCAAATATTTATTATTTTATAGCATTATTTGACTAAAATTAAACTTTGGGCTCTGATCCGACCTGAAAAAAGTTCTTATCATTCAGATAGTAAAAGAAATTCGACGTATCGATGAGGGTGTGAGTTTTTCCTGCAATAAAGTAATTTCTGTTGGTATAAAATACCATGTCGCCCCCCCCCCCCCCTGTAGATAGATATTTTAATGAGATAGCAACTAAAATAAAAAATATAATTTTCAAATTTTATAGAATAGTGGAAAACTGTAAAAACCAGCACCGACACCGTCAATTATTTTCTACTTCTACAAATGCCTATATATTATAATATATTAAGTAATATTATGTAATAGTTTTCTGTGGTGTGGCGAAATGTCGTCAGACGAGTATCTATACAACCAGACATTATCGATGCTTCGTTTTTATGCATTTTGAGTCTAAATAACCTCCGGGCTGGGACGATGATACGTTCTCGAAGATTATGCACCAGACAGCACGTCAAAGTAGGACGCACAAAGTGTCAAAATGTCTAAGGCACCCATCTATATTATTAAGGTACTGCAGATTCCTAGTATAGGAATAATCAGTATAATACGTGGCTCTAAAACTGTTATTTTCAAATTTAATTATTAAAGTATCAATGTATCATAATATAATTATAATATATTTAAGTATTTATATTATTATAACACTTACATGAACGGGATTGGAAAATCATGAGAACTTTGGTAAAATAATCACTTAACGCGCGCTATAAATAGCTCAACGTGAATTAAAATATTTTGAACATTTTATGGTGGATAGAAAATACTAAGACAAACATTCAGTGAAAATTTCATGTCTATGGTAATTTTTTTTGTGTTACACCAAAAACCAAAAACGATTTTGTTGAAAACCGATTTTACGTAAAAATTTCCGTTTTCCTTAATTCGTTTTACTATTTAAACTATTTTAAATTTGACCTCCCAAATGCACCAACTATAGATTCACTTTCCTATCGGAAAAGATACTGAAGTTGAAAATCGAAGTATTATTTCGGACTATATCATTGTAAAATTAATACATTCATCGCTCGGAATCTAAAACAGTTACATACAGTTAGATTAGGTAGTTTGATATACAATATTATTTTTATTAAAAATTACTAATGATGTTACATATTGCATAATATTTAAAATATTTTATGAAATGTGGTGAAAAACTGGTAGGACATAAATAATAATAATAAAAAGAAGAAATAATACATTATCGCGGCGTAGTGACGTCAGGCCATAACAAAAACACTCCATTATTAAAAAGCTTATAATAAGTGCGTAATAGAAAAATCGTAGTTTTTGAGCTGTAAAGTTAATTTAAAAATATAACCATCACCATCTGACAGTAAATAGATCCTACAATTACTTTTGCAATATATATAATTTCCTTCGAGGTCTCGAGATGTAGAAAATACCAATGTATGTTTCCTCATAGTAAATTCATTTAGTAAAGTACATTTCAAAATACTTTTCAAAAAGGCTTTCGAAATTCGTTATTAGACATTTTGCTTAAAGAAATATTAGCACAAATATTTGGACAACAAAAAATACCTACGCTAATTATTTGAATATAAAATATATATATAGGCACCCAATAAACGTTAAGTTTTTTTTTAGAAAATAATATTAACTATGCGTTTAAATTTATAAAAACTAAGAACTATATGCAATTTCTTCTAAAATATATTAACAAAATATGAAAAAAAAATACAATTCAAATATTTATTTTTGAACTCTTCATTGTGTAGACTTTATTTTTTATTAGCTTGATCTGCTATAAATCGAAAGCATAATATTTAGTGTCATGTAGGTATAGATTAAAATATGCAACTCGCCTACAACTTCAAACCCCTAGTTACGACCATATAATGCAGGCGATTACCAGAATACGTTATACTGTTCTTTTTACATCACACGATTTATCAAATTTTTACATTATACATAAACATTTAAAACTAAAAAAAAAATTTTAACCATATACTGTCGCGAACAATGTTTTCTTACAGACAGTTTAACTCCAAAGTCTGTAAAAATCGAAAAGGAAAGGTTTTTTTTTCGCAAACTCTGACAAAGCTGTTAGAATTTAAAAATGAATTCAAAATTAGTATATTATAGAATATAGTACATTTAAATCTTACGGGATTCATTTGAATATAGTATAAGGTAAACATATTTATAAATATAAAACAGAATAAACAATTTTGGTTGAACTCGAGAAAAAGACATCGAAAAATAATTGTCGTATAATAATATATTATTATTGTTTTGTTTTTAAAGGACATTTCGAAAATAATGTTCGCCTGTTAGATGAGGTGTAAAGGGTAACGATCGTGTGGGAGTTCATAATATTACACTATATATTATAGGTATTATGCAATACGTCAATACGATATTCTCACAATGTTCGTCGTTGACAATCTATTGTTAGTCGCCACTCCATTGTACAGAAACTATTGGCTTTGTTTTCAATAATTCAATGGAATCATTAAAAAATATCGTTTTGTATTCGTTTCATGTACAGGCTTTTCTTTTACGCACATGTATAATATAATACATGGAGATAACGGGATTAGGGGACAAGGGAAGACGATGCTCGAAAAAAGGACGATCATGTTTTAACCGGGACAAATGGTCACCTACTAAATTTTAGTACCTTCAACTCAATTCGTTCTAAAAGGCTTTTTGGGGGACTATAAGTTTGTACGTCACGGTGTTCGTATGTTTCGTATGCAGCGGGCTCGGTACATTTGACCCAACACGAAATTCACGAATACCGTTTCGTGCACTGGTTATTCGAGGTCAGTCGATAATTCTATACCTACTTGGTTTCAAATTAATTTTACAATATTTTGTATTTTCTATAATTATAAAAAAAAACATCGGTCGGCGGTTAAACAATAGATATTAGTAAAACGCTAAAATGTGCTCATGAAAAAATTGAGTTTACCTAATTGCGCACGAGTGATATTGACATTACAGACAATATACAGGTATTAGGTGTACCTTCTAGGTAATTTAAGAGCCCATCAGCTTCAAATAGGTAACAGTTTTTGAATTTTGGTATTCAACTATTTAGCTATTTGTGTTCGAAACGCTTAGTTGTACTTTTTATTTTATTTTCCAACTGTTTAATATTATTCAGGGACAAATAACGGCCAGAAACTAGGTATGCATTTAAATTGAACTTAACGAAAAATCGGGTACATTTTCTCCGATTTTGATCCCGCTAAACTGAAATAATGTGACAGGTAGTTCCAGCGTTTTTACTTATAATAAAACCATTCATCACTGTGTATGTGTGTTTATATATTATGTAAGGTGAAATGCATAAAAATCAGTGTTTAAATGTCCATGTCCCTATAGGTACGTTTAAATGTAATATATTTATTTATTATTATTACGACCGCGACGGTTCAAACCCAGAAAACACAAAATATAAATAAGGTACAATATTTAAAATATAGTTTTATGATATATCTATCTATCTTATTAGGTATTAGATATAAGTAAACAATAATAAATGATAAATGGAAGACAATTAATATAAAAGGTTCCTTCAATATACACGATGATCTGTGTTTGGAAGAAACGAGTTCCAAAAGGAACGGATTCCTTTTTAAAGAACGGCACGATGAACAAATTCCTTTTTATAAAAAAAGAACGAGAAAATGAACTAGTTCTTTTTTTCAAGGAAAAATAACAAAATTGTTCGTTCCTTTCTAGTTCCAATAATTTACACGGATGAGTATGTAAATAATTGAAATTAAGATATATTTTTTTTATGTGTATAATGTATATTGCTAATTAGTGATCGTTATCGAGTATCGACGTTCAGACAATCGACATACGTTGGCCAACAATTTAATTTTGAAGAAAATCTCAAAATATGTACCTACTTGTATATATTGGAATTAAAAATTAAAGAAGTATGCATGCATATGGAAAAAAAAATATTAATGGTTAAATAAGAATTGGCATTCCTCCCCCCCACCCAATCGGCATAATTTCCTTTTGTTTTACACTTCTTATAATTTGTATAACTTTAAACTCTGTATGACGATTAGTTCAACTCGCATAGTTCATTATTGGTTCCATTTATATTTATATAAAGGTTCATCATAATATAAAATTAAATTTAAAAAAACTAAATATTAAAAAAACTTGGAAAAAACATTATTAATGCTTTAAAATATTAAGCATCTATTTAGTATTTAAGTAGTACCTAATCGAGAAACCACATAAAAAGAGTAGTAGCCAACGGGCACACAAATAAAGTAAAGTAATTTATATATAACCTAATTACGTGGAAACTTGTTTTAAATTTTCAATCCTTATAGATATAAACGTTGAAGTGTTAAACATTTAATACATTTTTAACTACAAAATAATTATTACATTTTAAAATTGATAAATTTTGTCAAAATTTGAACTTTAAATACTTATAAAAATAATTGATGATATTATTGTGAGTAAAGTAATTTATATATAACCTATATTTACGTGATTATGCTTATAAAAAAATTGTGACTTGGTAATATTTTTAAATGTCATTGCTACAATATATTAAGAGCCTTGCATTAAATTTTTACCCAACAAATAAAATTTTATTGACATTCATAAAAAAAAAAATCTAAAAAATTGAAAACTAAAAATGTCCATAAACAGTAAAATGTTCATCATGTATTATCTACGGTCATTTGTTTTAGAGTTACGGGTATACGGTACACCAAAAACCAAAATCGATTTAGCTTAAACCACTCAGAATTTAAAATACATATAGAATATTATCTCTAAATGTATCTCAAAATTAACTACATAAAAATTAAAAAGAATTTAATATTTCCTTGAAATATAAGTTATAATAAATTGAACATAATCCAGGCATAATAATATATAAGAGGTATAGACAATAGGCATAGCGCATAGATATACCTAAATAATACAGTTTTCTGAAATAACGTCATAATATTTTAGTTATTTTAAATGTTCATCAATAAAATTAACAATAATAATGTTAAAATGATAAAATGGTTTTATTTTATTATATTCATAATGATTATCTTACGAGCATTGTATATCTGTAAATTAAGTGGCGCCCTCTACTGTTGATATTGTTATTTAGAGATGAGAAAAAAAGTTGAGCGTAATAAATTGTAAAAGATTTGACAAAATTGGATGGGCACCAATTCATGCAAAAGACTATGATTTTCTTTTTTTGTTGTAACTGACACTAACCATAGATACTATAATAGGTATAGTATAGGTACCTACTATACTAAGAAATCGTTTGTTTAGTTAAAAAACTTAACGACGACAGTTAGGTATAAAAATAATAGGTTAAATGATAAGTCATAATAAAATATTAAAATGTCTTTGTGTACCTAAGATATGGCAGTTTAATACTAGGTTCCTAATAAGTTTTTATAATAGCAGTTGATAAGTATTAAAATGCAAATCCACAAATTTTTTTGTAAACATTTAAAGTTGAAATTTTTATTCAGATCAAATATTGACGACATTTACCAATTATTTAGTAGTTAAAAACGTATAAAATGTTCAATTTTTATAGCTAACGATTAAAAATTAAAAACGAGATTTCACGTAGGTAAGTAGTTAATTCTGTAACGAAAAAAATCTGAAAATTATATAAGCATCTAGTTTTTTTATAATTATTTTAAGTTCAAATTTGGACGAAATTACATATTATTATTGAATAATCAAAAATAACGATTTTAGTTATTTTGTTGAAATTTAAAAATATTATTCGTGGGTACTTGAAACTTCTCAAGTACCTATATTGTTGTATACAAATATTGAAATATGATAATATGCAAATAATATCACATTTTTACAAACGTATACTTAGTACTTACCTAGCTGGTATCTTTTTACATTTTTTTTTTTTAGATAACTCTGATACGAATAAAAACAATATCAAGTAATATCAAGGGTTCCAAATTATATATAGGTTACTTACTATTTTTATGTCTAAAGTTGCTCGAGCTCGAATGTAAATGCAAATGTAAATGTCCAGTACCACACACGTAAAATATGCATTTAAAATAAAATTAGGATCACTCACCCTACAAAAGCTATGCACCAGACAAACCTATGTAAATTAATACAAAGATACTTTCGTATACTTACCTATCTAAATCCTATTCTCGACTATCAAAGGATACCTAAACAATGTGTGTAATATGGCTATTATTTATATATATATATACATTAACAGTATTAATATACACACAACATAATATAGATTGAACACTTGAACTGACATTAAAATTTGTTAATTTATACCTATGAACACTGTACATAGGTATTATATGTACTGCAAATTTAAATAAATTGAGAGTTGAGAGAACAAATAAATCGAATTGCGTATTATAATAATTATTACCTATCTATAGAATATAAATTTAATTTGTATTAGTTGCTCTAATACTAGTGCGTTGGTACAATATAATATTTAAATGTATTAATTTTTTGTCCTAATCGCCATTAATTATTATATATTATGCTAACTAGGTACATATCTGTTTAAGAGGATGTCAGAACAGTATTTGTTTTCTCTCTCTGGTCCACGCGCAACATAGACAAAACTCATTTACGAAAAATCATTTTTCTATGATTTTAAATTGTCTTAGAGCAAAATTACCTTATACAAAAAAGATAGAGAATAATATTTTTAAGGGAATGACATATCGTTTTGTCGAAATATTGTACCAAAACAATTTAAACATAATTTAAATTTACAACATTTTTTGTTTATTTTGAAAGTCGAATACAAAGTCAAATAACAATAAAATATAAAATCATTCCCTCAAAAATATTATTCTCTATCTTTTTTGTAATAGGTGATTTTACTCTAAGATTACTTAAAAACATAGAAAAAATGATTCTGCGTTAATGCGTTTTGTACATGTTGCGCGTGAGCCAGAGAGAGAAAACAAATAGTGCGCTTACATCCTCTTAAGGGGCTCCAGCGTATCATATTTTAAGGAGAAATATTTAGGCAATTCACATGACTTGAACATTTGGGCTATTTTTACGTGTGAGTTGTAAATTAACATTATTATTAGGTGTTTACGAGAATCGGTGTAATGCTCGGACAACCACCGCCGGATCCAACTCTCGGGAAATATGAAATATATTCTTGTTTGCATGACTATAAAAGCTACCTACAAAAAGCAGTAGCAAATTAAACATATTTCCTGATAAGTTTGGTTGTAATTTCAAAAATCTTTTGAAACTGAAAAACTGTTTTTGAGCTTCTAGACTTTGCTCTTGAGGAATCACTTTTTGATTTAAAATAAGATGTGCCCAAAATAAATACAAATGTTATCCAATTATTGAAAATAATTTCTTAATTAATTGATTTTTGAAAAAAAAAACACTTAATTTTGAGGTCCCTTAAAATTGAACTTCCTCAAAAGCCTAGATATTTCGTCAAAGAGTTCTTACATGTATAAAAAATTGAAATCGGACATTCCAATAATTTTGTTGAATACGATAATATAAAGAAGATATCTTCATCGTGTTATAATCTCGAGGGGGCTCCAGCGTATCATGTTTTAAGGAGTAATATTTAGGCAATTCACATGACATGTACATCTGGCCATATCTATGTATGAGTAGTCGGTTGAAAATCAACTTCCAAAAAAGCCTAGATATTTCGTCAAAGAATTCTTACATGTATAAAAAATTGAAATCGGACATTCCAATAAATTAATTGTGTAATTGACCACCGCTTATTGGTCTACAACGTATGAAAAATAAGTGTGCTGCGATCTCCTTAATAAACAATATAAAAATAGAATTCCATGTACCAATATTGTAAGGAAGTGGCTTTATTTTCAAACTATACACAAAGAAGCTTAGTCCACTAAGTCATCCTACCAACTCCTCCCATTCATTGTCGTGTTACAAAATAAACATTGTTGTTAACACTATGTATAAGCATAAGCCATCAGCAATATTATAATATATTCTTCGGCTGGTGTGAGTAACAACTAAAAGAAGTTATTTTTTTTTAAATTATTGAGAATTCATCTATACTATTATATTTAATAGAAAAAAGAAAAGTTTAATTATTGTTCAATTTGATTCTGTTTTATTTATTTTTATTAATCATGAACTCTTTTTCTTTATAATATTTCCTTCATGTTAGAATTTAACATCTCCAAAACACTAATTATTTTCACTTCATATTCTAATGTTTATTAGGTAAGTATTCATTTTGATGAAAATAAACCACTTTTTCACTGAAGCAATCAACTAGATATTATATCTTTTTCTGCATTAATTTATGATCATGGTGATTATTTATCATTAATACCTACTTATATTGTTACTCTTGGTGCATGCCTGTAAATGTTTTAACAAGCTATGTAACTAACTAATTAACCAAATAAAATGTACAATAATTACCTATATGTAAAATCTTTTGAAAATAATAAAACAGTTTTATGTAAAAATTATTGTTAATATTTTAAATAGTTATTATTCATTAATATTACCTAAATAGGTATACTAAAAATATAAAATAATTAAAATTGAAAATTCCCAATTTATTCAGTGATTTTATGACACCGGGGGTAAATTGTAATACATATAACTATATAACTCAGTAGTTCGTGGCGTATGCAGACATTTTTTTTTTGTGATAGGGGGTTGAAAATTAATTTTAACAAATTTTATCTTAGAATGATTTATTAAATTTACTAACAAACCTTTTTTTATTGTTTAACAACTTTTTTTTTGGATATGCCACTATAATTCATTAACTTGAGAACATGTGACAATGTGAATAATGTTATTATACTTGTAATAAGCAAATTAAACATAAGCCATATCTACATAACTCGTATACACTTATGTTGTAAATATGTATTTATACAACATAAATACCAATCTATAGCAGTGGTCTTACACTGTATTGAACTTGTACCCATTTTAATTATAATTTATGTGCAACCATAAAAAAAAATATCTGATTGATAATGTTGTTATACTTATAAAAACTAACCAATTCTTAATTAATATAGCATTAAATATTATTATTGTTATGTTAATTGTATTTGCCTCATACAACTGATGAACATAAATTTATAATTTTTTTTAAAATTAATAAAAATACATTTTGACCCAATTTTGAAGCTCACACGGATCACATGATCTGTAATATTAAATAACAAACAGACTAAATAATATTATGTAAACACTTATGAAATTAAAATTAAACAATGTTGAAGAAACAGTAAACAAATTCTAAAATATTTTTATATATTGAAAAAATATACTTTAAATACAAGAATATATAAATAAATGTTATTATAAATAATTAAAAGTAGTATTATATTGTATCACATAAGGAACGGAATATTGATTGCAAATGAAATACATATAGGTACACAATATGTTTTAATAGTAGTATCTATACAATTCTTTAGCTATAATTACCTAAGCTGTACAAATTTGATGATTAATATTACGCTATAAGTGGATTTGCTGGAATATGCTTTTGGTTAATGTGGTACCAGCGAGTTCCCTATTGCCTTGAATAGCATACTGTACTTTTTCACGTATTTCTGACCTACTTAAATCACCTCTTAAGCTTAGTAATCTAGTCATTTGGTCTTCGGTTATATCTGGGTACATCTTTACAAGTGTGTGTAAGTCCAACGATAGTATTTCAGAATCTTCACTTTTTAATACTTCAGATAACTTGACAACAGCATCAAAAGGAGAATCTTTATCACGTTTTACTAAAGGTGCCACACGCATAAAAAATGATTTCAATTGGTCTACTTCATTTGTCATTTTATCCGCTGCTGATCGACGTTCTTCGTATGTCTTGAAATTTAATTTCTTCTGCAGAATAGCCATTATGTATCGTCTCACTATTATATCTTCAGCTTCTAATATTATATACTCTAAATTCTTGGGCTTTAGATGAGTATAATCTTGAAAATAATCTTCTAATGTCACACAAATAGTTTCAATAGATATAAAGCTGGTAAGCCATTTAGTAGTTATCAAATCTTGAAAATGAATGTCAAGATCAATCAAAGCTTCTTCTAAAAGAAACTGTGCTGCTTCGTCTCTGAGATTTTGGAAGGTCTTTATTAATTTTTCGTAGGCAGTACTTGACTGATCCTTAAAATCACTACTCCAATAGTGTTGCTTCATTTCTAATGCTAATTCAATAAATTGCAAGCAATTGTTGAGCACAGTAATTATGCAATGTGTAAAAAATGGAACTTTACTTCTGTCCTCAAAATGCTTTTTCTTAAACTCTATAACAGCCTCTTTGTAAGACAGACCATATAGACTGACACTATCTACACTCAATAATAATGCTTTGTGCGTTAAGTGCTGGCTAATAGTTTTTGTGACTTGCAAATTTTGATCAATCATCTGAAATATAATAACTGGAGCAGCTGTATGAAAACATCCATCTGGACCAACCTCAGGTGAAGCACCTGCATACCAATCATTTTTTTCAGTATCCAATGTTTTTAACATCCATTCTTTGTAATTCGCTTTTATGTATTCTAAATATTTTGATTGTAAATCAAAAACAATTGATGATTTTAATAATGGACCAACTTTACCAATGTCTATATTCAATTCAGGATGTAACATTAACTCTGTACCAGAGTATGTGTTAGTCACCCATGAAATGATTGTTACATATTCATTGCCTTCTAGTCCATCTGATATTATGTCATTTAGATTTGCTGAAAGACTGGAATGATACATATAAACAAATTTATCAAAAATATCATAAAGTGGAGGAAAACATGGTACACAAAGAGTTTTAACCACTCGCAAGTCTTCAAGAATTAATTGTCGACAAAGTTCCAAATATGTTACAAGCCACATTTTATTGTCAGATCGTTCATTCACTTGAGTACCTTCTATTCGCTGGTCAACCGACTTTTGAAGCACATCAAACGCCATTTCTTTCCACTTTTTTGGGCGACTGGGAGGCATAAATCCTGATTGCTTATGACGCTGCAATGCAAATACGTCAGCACGCTCTTCTCGTTCAATTATTCGCAGCACAGTAACAATCACCATAGGTTCTTTCCTAACAGTATTTAGAGTTCTGCTCAATACTAATTTAATTTGTTTTTTCAACATATCGGACATAACTTCAACGTCTTCAAAATATGCTTTGAGTAGTATTATATCACTGGGTGCCTGATTGGGCAGTTTATGCACTTCAAATAAAAGATCATCTCTAGAGTTCTCAAGGTCTATTAAACATTGATGAGCATGTAAAAACTTTCCGTCGTTGATCCACTGTTTAGTTTTTTCAATGCTTTCAGGTACGGTGAATAGGTGCTTCATATTTTCATTGGCTGTCAAGTACTGAGAATGTTGCATTTGCTTGGTGCGCACATCTTGCAACTTGTACCCAAGAGATGGTAAATTGATAAATGAATGTTTTGTTTGACTAAGGTATATCTTTACCTTACTTATATCATCCAATGCGTCTTTCAGTTGTTCCATTCCGATTGTAACACCGTCTAATTGACTTTGCATAGCTGTTTTCAACATTGCCTCAGTAGAAGTTTTTTTACGTGATATCCGATTCTTTAATTGTTCAACTTTCTCCAATTGTCCTGGATTTTTAAGCGTATTTGTAAAATATTTTGTTGCTGCCAATTTGGCATCATTGCCCAATTGATCTATGTCCATATTTACACTTCAATTCTCCAAGTCTCTAAAATAAACAACATAAATAAAATGAATATATTTTTTTTAATCTGATTTTATTTTATGTAATAACTTGGATACATACAAATTTTAAAAGTACATCAGTTACAATATAGGATTGAATATTGGTAAGAATTAGGATGATCAAATTCTAAAATATACAAACAAGAGAGGTAAAATCATGATCGGTATGGTTTTAAAATGAAAAATAGTCATTGCGATCATAAATAATAAAAAGTTAAAAATGTACAAAAGTTGACATTTATATCAATAACATAAAATATGTTAGTTTTACAAAATAGTGTATTCATGCAATTGTTCAATATGCTATCTACCACACATTTGATGGCTTAGTATGGTATCAACAAAGATATGGAATTAAGATTGTAATTAGGATTAGGCTTTTTACATTAAAAATAACATTTGTTTGTTATTATGTTTGTCCATTGTTTAGATTAAACATGTTTTAACTTTAGGTAGTTGTATTATTATATTATTTTTATTTCTTACTTATTCAGAATAAGGTATGTTTAATATAAGAGCGAATTGATTTGTTATCAAATTTAGAAGTAAAAGTATATCTAGTGAACCACATAGATTTATTTTTAGATTTTAATTTTTAAGTAAGTTATGAATATTTTAAAATTGTAAATTGTTTGTGCATTTTAAAATACTTGGAAAATACTCATAAATTGCTTAAAAATTAGAATCTAAAAAAAACCTATGGGGTTCACTAGATAATACTTTTACTTCTGAATTTGCTACAATATTATTATATTAATCATTGTATTGAGTTAAACGAATTATTCTGAACGTACAATTTGCTATGTTATGTGTTTGTAAACCGGAGACAGCGCATGCAGGTGTAACGTCGTCTTAATTAATAAAAAAAGAATACTGGTTTTGACCTTCCAAGAAAGTATTCCACCGCCACTCAGATTTAGTTAATGCCCGCCATTTATATTATCTCTTGTATTTTCAATGTTCTAACCATTTTTTATTAAATTTATAGTTAGTTTCACTGTTACGTTAAGTTAACTTTTTCCCTAAAACAGAAGATTTAAAATATATTCTATTTCGTAAACATTAATTAAAAATAATAATAATAATAATAATCAGAAATATCAAATTTTATTTATAAATATAATAAATAATAAGTACCTAATAATAGTTATAATATTGAATGTTGCCTATAGATACCTATTATAAACAGAAAAGTTATAACTGCGTAATTTAGAAAAGAAAAATATACCTAACTATTTACTCAGTATCTTATACATATTTCAATGTTTGAATAATTAATGTACTCATTAATCATAATAAATTAACAATTATATTAGGTACCTTCTTCTTATTATGTTTTTATTTATTAATAGAATTACTGCTGAATTGAATAATATTTGATATTCTATGTGAAGTAATTAATTATATTCTAAGAATGAATTTGATTATAATTTAATTGTGGACCATAAGGTAAAATTAATTGAACTATTTTATTGGATTTTATCATTGATTAAACTACTGAAGTATTAAAGTAATTTTATTATTATTACTGTAACAATTTTAAATATTTAAACAATAAAGCAGTGGTTTCCAATTAATATGAAGCCACAGACCCTAAAACTTAAATTGGTCCGGGAACCTCTTTTTTGTAAATACTTACTTTTAAATCTGAATAAATTGATTATTAACTGTTTTCACGATAATCGAGTTTCAATAGTCTAAAAATACCCAAATTTTAAACGACTACAAATTTAATAATTTCACTAAAATGAAATAAAAATGAAAAATCACAACAGTACTACACAACCACAGGCTCCCTAACATCAACGCGCAGACCACCAATTGAGAACCACCGCTATTAAGTATAATTAACACAGTATGATGATTAGAACACTGAAAATACGAGAGGTATAGGTAAGTAAGTGGCGGGCATCAACTAAACTTGAATGTCGGAAGAATAATTTCTTGGCGGGCGTCGAACCATCAACTAACCAGTACCAAAAAAGTATATACCTAATTTGATTGACAGTTATCAAATATATATAAGTACAATTCGGCTCTAATAAAACGATTTACAGGTTGATGAAATCATCGAATTTTACTTGAATTTGTTAATAACAAATTTAAATATTTAAAAAAATACCTAAGTAGTTCTGAAATATTAATGCAATTTTTAAAAACTTCACAAATAAATCTCTCCAGTACGTCAGAATCATATTGTAAAAAAAATTAATACCTAACTAAATGCATTGATTATGAATACTAGTAAGGAAATATTGTTCGTACCTCTCGATAGTCTTAAAGATGTATGAACTTGCGCTACAAGCTTGACTGAAAGTATTCAAAACGATTTCACATAGTTTTAATAAAAATTAAACATTATTAATGAATAACAATTACAATTTACACGCATAAGAACCAAGATTAATTATAAATTTACAAAATATTTTTAGGTAATTTATCTCAGTATCTCACTTCATTAAATTTAGTGATACCGTTTATCAGTGGTACAGTGGACTGTTAGTAGTTGAGATAAAACACCAAAACGTCATATATTGACAGTAGTTCGATTAAATTGTCGACCAAATTTATCATTATTATTGTAATTCTAAAATTCCACTTGAAATGAAATCGATAGTTTTACTACGACGTCTCCCTACAACTCTCATCTGCACTCACCAACAGAATATTATTTGGATTTGAAGGAATATAAAAAACACACTATGCTTCGTGTGAAAAATCTTATGGATAAACGAAATATGGATCAATCGGTAGTTATAATCGTATGTCGTTTAGGCCTTTGTGTAATCTTATCTCGTCAAAACAATACATATATGAATATAATATATGATAATACTTAAAGATTGTGTTTACTGTTTAGCACTTCACCAAACGGTGGAAGTAGCGCAATTAATTAAAATTAAAATATTATGAAATAAAATTTCGTTTAAAAACGTCGGTGTCGATGACAATTAAAATTTAAAGTGACAACTATAAGAAAAAAGTCAAGCTCACACAATCACGAAACATAGTTCACAAAGTAAACATACCTACGGTAAATTGTCCAAATGTTAACATTATCTAACTACCGATTTATCATGTGTGGACAGTGTACTAATGATTAAGTACGTCAGTAATTATTTGACAATTAATAAACCATTACAATTACATTGGACGTATTTGAAAATCAATATTAGTATATTACATTTAATCACAGTTTTATTGATACTAATTCCTGTTTGCACCAAAATGCAAATTAGGACATTTAATTTCTTTAATACCCACTGTTTTGCAATCATAAGCTTTGGATATTAATTGTAACGGTGTGATATTTTGATACAGATTAATTCGGTATACCTAATACTGGGATCAGTAAAAATGAAAAATATAATTTTATGGAATTTTGTTTTTATATTATATTTTTGAATTATTTATCGTTAGGTATTTTTAAATTTAACCTATCTTTAGAAAATAAATTCCCCATGCAATAAAATATGAGATATTATTGAATCCAATCTTGTTACAAATACTTTAGGAAAGTTAAAGATTCTAGGTATGTAACATAATTTAACCACGCTTCTATCATACTTTTGGTTTTAGATATTTAAATATTATAAAAATATACCTGCCTCACTAACAACAATGGCCAATACATTTCTATATATGTATCTTTTTTTAATGTTCTAGAAATTTACATATTAATTAAAAGCAAAATGTCTTGCAACTATGCTGATGGTTTATCTCCATATGAATATAAAGGGGAAGTTGGTATGAATGAAGTAAGTATAATAATTATTAAGAACAGTTAAAAAAAACTTAACTATCCATTTTATATTTATTTTAGGTTTTTGATACTCCTGAAGTTTTGAAACAAAAGATTTCGCTTCTTGCTGAGTGGATCAAAGATTCAAAATATACCGTTTTTCATACAGGTGCTGGTATAAGTACATCAGCGGGAATACCAGATTTTCGGTAATATGAGTTATTGTAATAATAATAATGAGTTCAAGTATAAATTAAAACAATATTTTTGGTATTTTAGTTATTTTAAAAATACAATTTTAGTGTTTTCGAACATTAAGATTTTGTAAAGCAAACAATTTATTATTAACTCAAAATAAAATACAAGACAGTCTACTATCATAATATTTAAGATTTTAATTTTAGGTACTAAAATAACCTTAGAAAGATATTCTTTATCAATATTGAATATTTGTAAAATTGTATACCTATATTTAATATGTTTTATTTATTATATTTTTAATTTTTTTTTAATTTATCATTTGAATAGTAATTGTATGTACCTACTCTTAAGACTAAATCATTAAATTTTGGTAAACGGAAATATCTTAATTCTCTATCACTATATGATAACTTTTATGTCAATAAAAATTAAATTTAAAATCTTAAATACCCAATAATATATCTGTACCTCTGAGGTAAAGGACACTATGTTCATTTTTTACAAAATGTAACACTCTATGTAAAGGTACTATGTATATGGCACTATTTCCAGTTATCATTAATAATGGAAATAAGACTGGAAAATAAAACCATGTCCACTTTATTTAAAGGCAAAGAACACCATTTGGACCTATCTCTTGTTTTCCTCCGGGGTATAGATATACTATATATAATTAGTGTAAACTTATATTTTACAAAATTAAAAAAATTTAAATCTAACCTGCTAATTGTTATCAATGTTAAATTAATCAATATTATTTATTTATTATAGAGGACCAAAAGGAGTATGGACTTTAGAAAAAGAAGGAAAGAAACCAGAAGTTAATTTAGATTTCAATGATGCTAAACCAACAGTTACTCATATGGCAATCAAAAGCTTGGTTAAAAAAGGTCTAATTCTTTAATTACCTATTGTTTACTGTTTAGTTATAATCTTATTTTAAAATAATTACCTATGAATTTTTTATCTTATATATTATATAAACAAATAGATACTTAGTTAATCATTATCAATATTATTACGCTCATTGATTATAGCATTTATTTCATGTTGTGGCCAGTGGCAGTTTTAGGGTGAGGCAAGTGGTGCGCCTGCCTCAATGTAATTTCCAGAAATTAAAAAAATATTTGTTTACTTTATATTGCTCTTTGTTACTATCTTGAATTTTATTCGTATATTTTAAATTTAAATATTTTATATATACCAATTTTAGACATTAAATTCTTTAGAATTTAGATAAACAGAAAATTGAAATTTTTTTTTTTTATACAGAACTTGCACAAAACGTGAGAATGTATGCGCATTGCTATAACATTATAAATTATAAGCTATTGTACTCATTGCCGTTAAATACCGTGCCCGGCATTTTGAGACCCACCTTTACACATTTTTCAATCATTTATGTGTATTATGGTTATTTTTTAACATCTAAGTGTTTTTATGATTTTAAATATCCACAATTACTTAAATTCAGTGCAATTAAGCATATGTATTCTGTGAACTGTCTCTTCAATAATTAATAACCAGTCAATATTTTTTAAACTTCTAATACAATCAGTGAAATTTAATGAGTATAAGTATTACTGAGTTCCAAATTAATTGTATTGTTATATTTATTTTTTTATATCACTTTATGGAAGTGCAGTCATTATAATTATTTTTTCTCTTATATTGCAACGAATTTATATTCTATTTTTGTAGTTATTAATTATTTTTGTTATTAAAGCATATTTTGATGTTTATTTGCATATATTTCTCATTTCTGAAATAATTTTTCTTGTTTTATTTTGAGAATATTAGTGTCATAGTCAACTTTATTTAAACTTGAAAATCCAGACTCCAATAAAAAAATAAAAACAAATACAAAATATCACAAATGTATATCGTCAAATATAATAATGAATAATAAATTATAATAACTTTTTATTAATACCAATATATTCATTATAGTTATTAATTAGTATAAATTTGACTATAACTGATATATTGGACACATTTTTTTAACAGGTAATTTGAGAATGAATTTGTTAAATTATGATGAACTATTTCTAGTATTACTAATTCAAACTAAAATTAAAAATGATCAACTAAAACAAAACTATAATTTAATATTTCCTGCATTATGTAGTTAGGTTAGCAAATGACATAGAATGTTGTTTTGTTTTAGAAAGAGGAGTGCAAACAAATATATGTAAAACACTTAATATTTAGTTTGTCAAATATTCAGTATATTATATATTTTTTAGTATTTATTTAGCACTAACTAGTAAATAAGTATCACTAAAAATGTTTAACATTAATTTTATTTATTTTATTAGATTATGCAAAATATGTTGTCAGTCAGAATATAGATGGTTTGCATTTGAAGTCAGGATTACTTCGTCAACATGTTTCTGAAGTTCATGGAAATATGTTTACTATGAGATGTAACAAATGCAGAAGGTAAATTAAAATATTATAATTTTCTTGTAAGTACCTAATTTTAATTGAAATGTTTTAAATAGTTCATATAATTTTTAAAATACATGTATTTAGCAAAAAATAAAGTATCAATATACTGTGAGATCACTTTTATTTTCAAGTATTAAATATTAATAAAAAGCTAGATACAACTAAATAGAAATTTTTATCACCTGGGAAGTATAATTTTTTCATATTAATAAATGATTAAATATCATATTAATTGTTCTTTTCTACTTTATAAATTACAATACTTCCATTTTTAATTGTACTGTAGAATAATTTCTAAAACTGTTGATTATTGTAAAATAGTGTGCAAGTCATTGATATTAAACATTAAGATGTGGCATTTCTATAGTCATTAAACATACACTTTAAGGGGCATCACAGTGACATTTGTTGTATCCGTCTTACAAGCGTGTAACATAGCAAATTTTATACTCAATAGATCACGTTTAGCTCCTTTAGTTTAAAAATTAGAGTGAATTGACCTCTTATAAAATTAAAAGTAAGATTAATATCTAGGCAATGTTTTAGGCTTGTTATTATATTTTATTTTTAAAGCGAGTTATGAGTATTTTAAAATTGTAAATCATTTGTACATCTTAAAATACTCATAACTTGCTCTAAAATTAAAATTTAATAAAAAAAGCCTATTGCCTAGATAATAATCATACCTTTAAATTTTATAAGAGGTCAATTGACTCTAATTATTAAATTAATGAAGTTACTTTAAACACTTGTAAAACAGAGACAACGCATGTGTGTGCCTTGTTCTCTTAACGATGGTTCTAACTTGCATAGAAGCTTCTAAACGATAGAGACACTAATGTTTAAACAATTGAGAAATGAGGTGTAACATTGTTGCAGTTAGCAATAGTATCAGTTGTGTTGACTTATAATGCTGCATTCATAAGTTCAATATCAATGAAGCAAATATAGTTTATTGTTTACAAGCATGTAAGCTCAGTCATTTTTGGTTTTGGCCACGGTTAGTGTTGAAATTAGAAAAACCGAGGTATTTTCATGGCTGATTATATTTATTTTTTAAACCCTGTTTTAAAGTAAACTACCTACTTATTAAGATTTGGAATTTTTTTTGATGTCTTGTTTCAAATAGTATTATGTATCATTTATATGTTTCTAATATATTAAGGTTTTGAAAATAGTCTTTTTGAAACTGTATACAATTTAAATATCTATATTAGAAATGGTTGAGTTATATAATTTTGTTTAAATACTAGGAGCTATGTGAGCAAAACTGCTGTAAAAACAGTTGGACAGCGATGCTTGGATATAAAATGTTTTGGGAAAAATAAGAATGGTAATCAATGCCGAGGTATTTTATATGATACAATATTAGATTGGGAACATCAATTACCCACTGAAGAGCTGGAGTTATCAGAGTTACATTCAAAGTAATTATATATACTAACTATCTGTATGTCTTACATTTAAATATTTTTTTTAATAAACATTTTTTCATATTGAAGACCATTTATTGGTTGACATAATTTTATTATAGTATTAATTTATGTGACCGTCAACTGAGATTATGAAAACAATAAAATGAATATCTGCCTATTAAGATCAGTGAACTCCGCTTAGAACTGGAATAATCATTATTTAATACAATCATTAAAAAGTTATTGAAGCACAGTTGATCCATACAAATTAACCTAATTTAAGTGCTGTTGAAATAAACATCTTATAAATATATTGAATGTAATTTATTTATAAAAGTATATTAGCAAGTATTATAGTTATGCAAAAAAAACTTCATATATTTCTCTTATAATCAATTCAAGTTATGCTAGTTTTCTTATTTTTCAAATATAACAATGTTTATATGTTTTTTTCAGAATGGCTGATTTATGCATTTGTCTTGGAACTTCATTACAAATTCAACCAATCAATCTGGTCCCATTTAATGCAAAGAAAAACAAAGGAAAAGTCGTTATTTGCAATTTACAAAAAACTAACTGTGTAAGTATTTTATAATTATTACTTTAAATTGTATTCAATAATATACTACACTCTTTTTGAAAGTTTTTGTTCTAATTGTGTTATATTTTTTATTAAGGATCGTAAAGCAGATTTAGTTATTCATACATATGTAGACAGTTTGATGAAGTCTTTAATGGATATCCTTGGAGTAGAAATTGACGAATACGACGAGATGAAAGATCCAACAAACATAAATTCTGAAACCACTGATTGGACAATTTATGAAATAGATTTAAAAAAAGTACGAGAAATTAAAAGAAACACTACAAAATCGAAAAAACGAAAAAAGTCTGAAGCTAAATTTTCTAATACGGAATCAGAAACAGAATTGCCTTGTAATAATCAAATTCTTAAGCCATCGAAAATTTCTAAACTCAATAATATTGATAATATTATAAAACAATAACAAAATAATTAGGTTCTTCAATTATATTTATAATTTATTTATATAAATCTTTTAATACATTGTTCTAGTAACAATTTCTTGAATAAATTTACATTAAAAATATTTAACTTATAAATATAATATTAATCTAATTATAAAAATGGCAAATATGCAATATGATACAAATCAAGTGATTATAGTCTTGAAAACAGCTACAGTTTTTGGCAAGCCTGGGCATTAACGAGTTAAAAAGTTACAAGTTAGTTTTAATTTTTTAACTTAAATTTTATAAATTTAATTTTCATTAACTTAGTTTTTAACTTAACTGGTTTTTGTTGATATAAACATAATAAATAAAGAGTTATTAATTTAAAAATAATAAATATAATACAATTATTACTGATTATGCATTTTGCATAAACATTTACTTTTTATTATTTTAAATTTTATTACTGGCTATTTATATATCAAAAGAAACTTCTAGTAACTTTTTTAAAATATTTTTTTTCAAATTAACTTAACTCAATTAATAATTATCACTAACATACTTAGGCTTGGCTTTTGGTATGGTTTAAACGCTACTTTTTACAAGTATTTACACTTTTAATAACTTCTAGTTCATCCAAAACAAGATACAAAAAATGTATTCTAAATTTAAATAAAGTTTACACATCCTAATAAAATACTGACAATTTTTCAGTGGTGGTTTGAAAGAGAGGTGGTATGATTTTTTGACTTTTCTCAGACCACTTCTTATAGTGGTAAATAATATAGTTTCGTTGCTTTATTATATATTTCATTCGACAAAAATGAGCAAAAGAGGGAAGGATATAACCACCCCCCCTACCATTATTCGTATGCCAATTTGCCTATGTGTTCTAACTGGTCTGGTACTCTAGATGGACACTAATCAATTTAAATTTAAATTATCTCAAAATCATAATTTTCTTAATTTTTTCTCAAATTATTACTTTTTCTCTCTTTCTTATCCTCAAAACCCACCATTGATTCGAGGTCTGTTCAAAACTATATATTACTCTTGTTTGAAAAAAAAAATAGAAAAGACTGTCAACGAAATACAATATTATGTACATCGTATTTATTTTTATTTTTAATTATTTTTATTTATTTTATTATAAGCTGGTTCATAGGGGTCTGATAATAGATCATCAATTCACTCTAATATAAATTAAGCTAATAACACAAAATTGGAACTGCTGAACGTACATTTTAATATTATATTATGCGTTAGTAAGAGTGTCAGACACTAAAAGAACGTTACGCGGACATTTGTATCCTTCTTACAAGTGCTTAACATAGCAAATTTTGTGCCCAGCAGAAAACGTTTAGCTCCGTTAGTTTAAAAATTATAGTTAATTCACGTCTTACAAAATTTAAAGGTAAGATTATTATCTATGGAATCTTATAGGCCTATTATTATATTTTAATTTTAATTTGAGTATTTTAAAATTGTAAACAGTTTGTACATTTTAAAATACTCATAAACTTGCTTTAAAATTTAAGTATAATAAAAAGCCTATGAGATACCCTAGATAATAATCTTACCTTTAAATTTTATAAGATATGAATTCACTCTAATTATTAAACTAATGGAACTAAACAAAGCTAAATTAGCAGAAAGTTTGCTATGTAACGTACTTGTAAGACGGAGACAACAAATGTCCATGTTATGTCCTCTTTTAGATTTGACGATGTTCATTTGATCATTAGTATTGTGATTGAAGATTTCAATGCTATAACTTAGAAAAAAATAATCAAATTAAAAAATGGAAAAACTTTTTGATTCACTACATTATTTAATTTATTATAAAACTAATTTGAGTTTTTTTTTTTTTTGAACATACCTCGTATACCATTGCCTTTTACTGAAAACTAGTGGTATAATTAACAAAATAAATAAGTTTTATTTAAAAATTGAACTGATAGATGCTAAAATATTAAAATTATATTCAATGTATATGTATAAAATTAATATTTATTTATAATTCAATATATTGGAATATAATAATGTACTTTAATTACAATCATATTTAATAGTCAATAATTTTAAGTTTTTTTCTATCTATTTAAAAAATAGATACATTAAATATACATTAATATACATTAAGATACATTAAATATTAATACATTAAATTAGCATACATTACTGAAGAATAAATATATATATTATAATAATTTGTTATCATATTTTTAGTTCATTGAATAACTCTTTGAATTAATTATTTAATATATTTTAATTAAAATGAAAAGTAGTTAGATATCTAAAATATTAATCATGTTTTTATAATTTGTATTATTAATAATAGGTTTTTAAATATGCATAATTTATAATAGAATAGCTCTTTGAATTAATTGTTTAATTAAAATTAAATTCAAAGAACCTAATTTAAAAATGTTTTATACTAAACAATTAAATTTTAATAATATGTATAATTAAATTAAATTAGTAAAAAACTCATATAATTAATCAATAACAAATGTGTCGAAAAACCAAGAATTTTTTATACTGTGTTCAATTTATTTAATGCATGAATTGTTTATTTTTAATTTTAAATTAAGTTTGATTATAAAAGAAAATTGTATTTATTTTATGCACAATATAAACAATAATAAAGTAAACACTAAACAAAATGCTAGAACATTTTGATAAAACCGTTTCATGAGTTTTGAGTTTATGACTAAAGTATAAATAGTATCATGTGTTTATAAAATTCTATTTGGCTTACCAATATTAGAGTATCAAAAACTAAAAATAAATGTCAAAACTATTAAATTATACTCCATTGATTCCTTTTATTAGAATATTTAGAAAAGTTTTATTAGTTATTACACTTTTGTATAGAGTTTTAAACCTCTGGATTTTTACCTAATTTTTCTTAGTAGCTAAATAATTGCTGATCAGGTATCCGTTACTTTTACTGTCCCATCCAAAACATTTCATAGACCATAGTGTTTTAATTAATGATTTCAACCAATTAGTGGTTGGTGACCCAAGGTTTTCATGGTTTCGTTCGCACCTATTGAATATATATATTATATAAATATCAACTTGTTGAATAATTTAGTCATTCTATTGAACCAATTTCTCAGTTAAATAAGTTATACTTTTGATTATGAAGTAGTAGGTATTATCACTAGGTCCTAGATTGAGGAGTACTTTATATTGTGCATTTATGTGGAAATAAAAAAAAAGCAAGACTTCTGTAAAAATTAGTTTTTAAGTCAAATACATAAATAATGTTTAATATAATTTATGTTTATACTATGCTTCTTAAAACATTATGCCACGCTACATTATTTTAATCTTATGTAGGTTAGCAATATTTCTTTTGACTACCTACCTGGCTACCTATAGTATTTATAAATGACATTAATGTTTTAAGTAGCTCGTTAGCAATAATTCATTTTTATTTCATATTTGGTTGTTTAAAAACGGCAATAGTCAACTGGACTTTTAGTTTTATTCAGGATAATGGATTATTTGTATTGTATTTGTATACAATTAAAATAAATTAAATTTGTATTTGACATTAAAATATTTTTGTTTCTTTTTTTTGTTAACATTTAAGTAATTTTTTTTTATATACCATAGATCATATTGTGTATGATAATTAATTATAGAACACACAATTTTACATATAGATTACATATAGAATACTAAGTATTAAAAATAGAAATTTATTTTACTTTTTTTTTTCTTAATGAAATAAAAAAAACATCAGCAGCTGTGGACATTGGTCTGACAGTAACTTAAATTATTACATTATTAAATTAGATACATTTATAATATATTGCTTAAACTAAGGTATAGTTCATATTTTGTTGTACATATTAGATTTATTTAGATACCTACTAAAATAAATTATGAATAGCGTTTGGATCCGGATTAAGAATTTCATATAATTATGTGGAGTAGAGAATCTCACTGTTGATGACGGGACTCAGTGAAGTATGCTTGAATGTGAACTCCGCAGGTGTCGGGGTGTTCTATTTAACTAACTCCTCTTTTGTTCATAACCATAGGCGCAAATAAGGGGAGGAGGGAATTTAGGGGCTTAGCTTCCACAAAAATGTCTATATAGCCCCCCAGACATTTCCTACATTTTGTTTTAAGCTTAATCAATATTATCAAAGTAAGGCTCTAGGCTCCCAAACGCTATTTGCGCCTATATTCATAACTCAATTTTACAAATTTTAGATTCTGTGCGGAGCGACAACCGATGTATTAATTTTACAATGATATTGTGTTTTTTTTTTGGGTAACTCTTGAAAAAAAACAAGAATATACTCTTTTTGATCTATTTATAGGCATAAAACAATTTCGAGTCTTATTATTTTTTTTTAATTACTATCGTTACAAATTTATTTGGCCTGTCAAAATCTTAAAAATGTAATACATCATTCCTCATAAGTTAATGTTAGTGAAAATTTAAAAAAAAATTGAGCAAAATTCACAATATTTTTTTATGAACGTCTGAAGTAGAATTTTTTACAAAATTTATGAAATTTAGCAAATTATTTCGAGTTAAAATTCATAAGAATGTTTCTATTTATATATAAGCTTTGAAAATTGAATACAAGATTCTTATTAAGTTTTCCTATATTTAAAAAAAAAATTGTTGACTGGATAGTCAAATTAACTTTTTACGAGATTTTGAAGCTAGTAATTGAATATTCACCCGTAAATTAACAAATTCTCAGACAACGATTTTCTTATTTTGTTGTTATTCAAAAACTAATAGCCGTAGGTACGTGAAATTTTCATCAAATGTTTATATTATACATGATAAAATTTCCAAAATATTTCGTCTAGTTTCAAGTTATTTATAGACATTTGAAATTTGTTTAGTTTTATATTCTATACCTAAATGTAAATTACATTTTATTCATAGGATCAAAAAGCTTGAATATTTTATACAAGGTTCCTCATAAGTAGTAATGATAGCAGTTGAGAAATATTGAAGATCTATACAATTTATTTTTATAAGTATTTATAATTCAGATTTCAACCAAATTGAAAAGAAATCGTAAAATTGAGTTAGGTACTTAGCTCTTTGTTGGTAAGGTCGATTAGATGTTGAAAAGAAATTTGAAGTGTGATATATTCTAAGGCGATTTATAATTATTTCTTGTCTTCTGGAACTACCTAATGAGGGCGTCCAAGGCAGTGTGCAGTGGCGTCTTTTGGGGGTGGAATTTACCCCCTTGTCATTAGCGGGCCGGGTATGGGCTAGTTTTGGGCCTTTATATACAGTACCTGTATGTATAGTACCTAACACGTAATATATTTAGGTATCCTTCTGTATATTATGTATTCATTATTTAGTCATTGTTATCCCTCAAAAAAATGGATTATTTATGCCTATGATAGGTAGTAACCAGTAACCACGGTTATCTCAGATAACCGTGATTGTAACTAGTAAGAATACAATTATGTAAGAATGCTATTTGTATTGAGATAAAAATGCTACTGAATGTAATGTAGGTAACGTAATTGTTAGCGAGCAGTTTTTTTATTCAGTTTTATTATTAGCCGGTCAAAAATGTTGCCCCCCTCTCAAAAACTGAAATGACGCCCCTGGGCCAAGCGAGTACTGACATTTTTTTGTAATTTACTTATGTGGACCAATATTATTGCCAAAATTTGTTTATAATATATTTGTTATATTTGTTTATAGCGTGAACGTTGTACGACCTTGTCTGCTATTTCGTTGCCCGCTATATTGCTATAAAAGATGCCTAACATTATCGTAATAAGTGGTGTCTAATTTTCTTATTTAACTGGTTATTATAATTTCCCCTTAAGGCCGGAGAGTAGGTTATATAGGTTCACTTGTTAGGAGTTGATTTGTGATATTAAATCTGTAACATAATAGTTATTGCAGTGTTCAAAAAATTATATGACTCGCTGATTTTTCAAATTCTGATTTCACCATATTATATACTCTCATTAGTAGGGCTAACATTTATATACAATAAAAAATTGTAAAATGTGCATTTTATTTACCAAAATATGCAAAAACAAATTTTTAAATATTTCACCAATAGGTAGTTTGGAAATTTTTCAAGTTCTTCATACATAAATAAACACTAGATAAGTACGGCTTAGAATAATATTGTCTTCGTGGAGAATCCCAACTATTGACTAATAGGATAAGTTACAGATATATCGACCGTCAACGTCCGTTGTCCCATCTTTTGAAATCCAAATCTGTCCAACACAATTTCCGAACGAATAAAACTATACGGGAAATAGTATTTTACCACTTTACCAGTTTATTTTTCTAAAAAATTCTTGAACGATAGTTGATTTAACTTCCATTGGCACCTACCTACTTACTATCTGAAAAGGCGATTCTATCCGTCGTTCGACCAAGATATTATTAGTATATTTACGAACATTCGACAAATAACCCGAAAATTATAGTCTTTCATTAATTAATAAATACCATTTAAAATTAACATTTTTATAAAAATCTAAAAATTTAAGTCTAAAATCAACAAAATTTACGAGATTCTCAAAAGTCAATAAAATATGCAATATAATTATAATATGCATTGTGTTCAATAAATATGCAAAGATATGCAAACAAAAATGGTTCTATTTAATCGAGAATAAGCTAAATCGTGGACATATCTTACAGCCAATCAATTTCGACTTAGAGAAAAAAAAATTCCTGATCTTACTTATGAGTGTATTAGCTGGGGACTATGTCGAATATATAATATTATGTGTATTAAATTTTTACCCATGATAGGTACACCGTACACAATACACAGTACTGAATTCTTTCCATTGTAAGTACCTATCTAAAGAAGGTTTACAAACCGGGGCTTGAAAACGTTATAATAACGTTATACCTATTTGACAAAAAAACGATTGAAATCTAGTAAACGTAATTATGACGGAAAGCCATAAACAAAAATAACTAAATACCGCAAAACAAAACATATCGATTGACAAAATATATTATAATATAACATTAAACAAAACATAAATTACGCAAAACGTAATTTATAGAATAGCATTGACCGAAAAATAGCGCAAAACGAAATATTTTGAAATCTATTTATTTAAAAGTCTACTATGGTTTCGTAGAAACATTTATTTATGCAAACAATCTAAGAATTCATTGTATTATATTCCGTATCAGAGCCATTACCTATCCGCATTAGTTATTATTTTTAATTTGAACAGGTATTAACACCATTTTAAATAACGATAAACGCAAAACTTTGATAACGTTTTAATTCTGCATAACGACAAACGCAATAACCGTGTAACGTTTTAAATGTAAACAACGTAGAACGGAATTTTTTTTCAAATTCCAAGCCCTGTTAAAAACACTTAGGGGCGTTCGGTAATCGGGCTACGTTTTATTTAGGTACTTGTTTCGGATACAATATTTGTTTAAATTTTATTACCCGGGAATCGAGCCACAAATGTTAATACAAAAATATACATATGATATAGGCAGGTATAACATTTTTATTATTTTTAACATTTTTTTTTTTATGATTATAAATTATTAAAACTAGGTACATAATATTAGTCAAATAATTATACATTTTTTTTCAATTAATTAAAAACACAATTGATAAATGATGCGATATAGCGATACAGATTTCACAAATTTAAAAATCTTTTTTTATCTTCATAATTTTTTTTTTTACTGTGTTACTATACTATTACTACACAACGCTGAGTAAGTACCTACTAGAATATTACATATACCCTGCAGCCTGCAGGTATATATCGTATACATCCGTTAAAGGTAGTAGGTACATAAATTGCCACATAATATATAACTGTATAAGTTATACCTTTTACGAGTTTTACCTACAATAATCTTATAGTCCCAGAGGAAGTAAGGAAGATTACCAAAACATTTAATATTCTTATCAAGCTAAGCAAATATGATTAATTTATAAAAACGAGTTGTTTTATCTTGAGTCTTGACATGTTAAATACCTAGTAAACCAAATAAATTAAAAATTACTTAGTTGCTAACAAAAAGTTGAGGTTCTTATGTTTTCAACGAGTGAGAGAAAAAATAGTTTTATGAAATCAACATTAATTAAACCTATTTTTCACCTAAATTAATTAATTTTTTTTTAAATAGGTGTCTATAGGTATCTGTTTCACAAGAGAACACCAGTGTTGCACGTTATCTATAAAACATTTTTATATCGATTTCCCTTGATTTTTTTTTTCGTTTTTCTATAATTTTTGATATATTTTAATATTTAGGGTCATTGAACCTATATTTGAAATTTAAAACAACGCGCCAATAATACCAAAATTAGTTCGCAAAGCGTCATCCGGACTGCATAATTTTGAATTGTTGGTACTTATATATGTTTAAAACCAAACCATATAGATTGTTAATTTTTTCTAAATTTTATTATCTGCATTGATTATTATGTTTTTATTAAAATAAATTGTGTCATTAATTCATGAATATAGATCAATGATAAAACGGGAATTGAACCTATTTTTCGGCTAAGCGTAAATCTGGGAATAGGATTTTTGGAAGTGAAGAGCCATTATGCCCTAATTAAACTGACTTTGGACATATTATACAAAATACATTGAAATTGGTAAAAAATATGCGTATTAATCGATTATCTATATTTTTAGAAAAGATAAAAGATTCCCTTAGTATAGGTACCTAATTTTAATTTGTAAGTAGATAGTAATATTATGACAGATACTTACAACTTACTTATTATAGTTATTATATAATATATAGCAGGTACCTATAATATATAGTTATGCGTCCTTACATTGGTTTTTAAAGTTATCAATGAACACACACAACACACATTTATTTCTACTAAATATTATATAATCCAATATCAGACCCAATTACTAATATAGTAAATTCATAATAAAATTACTATAGGTGTAGCAAGTATATATATATATGTATTGCTTTATAAACACCATTCCAGAATTATTATCCATCAAACCACATTTTTTTACATTTTTATATAAAATCAATAAAATATGAACTATATTAGGTATATGCTTTGACCCACAGTACAATTTTCATATCACATGCACAATATATTCTCATATACAAAGATAATGACATAATATAATAACATATATTATAATATGGTAGATAATGGATATAATTAGATAATGCTCAAGGTAGGTACCTACATCATCATCGTAGTTTGTAATAGAATATTGTGTACAAACTTGAAACTTCATACATCTATATATTTTTAAATCATTAATATTATATGATAGACCTTTAAATTTGCGATTTGGTTATAATAAAAATTTATCAAATAATATTTAATACCTATTCCATATTCATGTTGTATACAATATATACCTACTCCCAACTAAGAAAACAAATAGGTGGGTATTATGTAATTAGGTACCTATATAATAATATATTGTGTGTTAACAGCAATCCAGCGGGAATGCATTATATTAACTCAAATACCTAGATGACTAAATTGTAAATATTATACGGCATAATGTATATCCAGTAATATAATATATGGTTTTACACTTTTACAACATGAGACTGTGAGTTAATGCCATCTGCCACACTTTACTTTACTTTCTTACAATCTTAAAAAATAAAAAAACTTTATGGGTTAATGACGTAAGCAATGTAGCCAGCTGATATAACTATATTTTTTGGGTAATATAAAATAAAAAATTTTGATTAATATAAAATAAACAACATTTTGGTTAGACACCTTTATTTCATTATTATAGGTAGGTAGGTATATTACCTACGGCGCCAAGCTTGGGCAAGTTAATGATAATATTTTCAGGCCATAGCTAACAAATGTTTAACGCAATTTTAAATTGAGGTAAACATTTAAAAATACACTTGGTCTCCAACCCTCAATTACATTTTTAGCTACGCCTTTGCCTAGTATCAAAAAGATCGAAATACGATCTGGAAAACCAGCATAATAATATTATTGAGGGGAGGGAGTGGCCGAGCGGATTAAGGCGTCGGTTCTTAGGTCGCAGACGGCATTTTTCTTCGGGCACGTCACGGTGTCTGGTGAGAAGTGCCGCCATCAAGAATGGCAGATACCTACGGGTGCCCACTAAAAAATCTGCCAAAACCAAAATACATGTGCTTACTAACCTACAATTATTCCTCCCCTAAAAACAAAAAAAAACAAAACAGCTAATGGTCATAGTTGCCGGGCTTCATGATCAATAAAAAAAAAAAATATAATAATAATATTATTAGAAAACGCAATAGAAAAATATGTCGTGCCCTTATCACTCCATCATGACGGTAGGTTATAATTATATATAACACCTGACACCTGTATTACGTACTACCTCGCACAGCTGTTCTCTCTGGCATCTCCACTTATTAATTTTGGAACCAAACCCGGGGCTTTTGATTGTTCTTCGTTGATTCACGTTTGTTCCGAAATCTCGTCACTTGTTTCGACTCCGTTCTCGACTTATAACCGATCTACAGTGGCCAGTGGGTTACCAATAGAAAATTCCTGCAGCACCCGGCAGCCCTACTTTTGAGTTTCGGAATCAAACCCAAGGCTTTCGATTTTTCTCGTTTCTTCCATTCCTGTTTCCGATTTACGACGAGGAATGCCAAAGAAATGTTGGCACCCTAACTTTTGAGTTTCAGATCTGGACTCGAGGATTTCGATTGTTCTTCTTCGTATGTTCTCGTTTGTTCTACTATATACACAGTCGTATTTCTCAAGTTATGTTTAAACATTTTTAAAATAACTAGGTATGGTTGAAATAATAATATTGTGGAATCAAAATCAAAATCAATTATGTAAACATAAATATATAATATTATTTACGTTTAACAAAATATGTTTAATTTTTAATTTTAAAATTGTTGGTGTTCTATTAAACGTCTTTAATTTATTTGAAAGTTTTAAATATTAATATTGGTTATTAAAATACATAGTGTAATATTATTGAAGTGAAACTTTATAGGCGACCTTCTTACGCTGTGTCAAATCCTCGCCCTCGCGTTATACCTCTTTTCCATTCCTAATCTATACTAAACACGCCATTATGGTTCACGTAGGTGCAGACTCGGTAGTGTTGCCAATGGTACGGTATTTGGCGGGAATTACCTACGGTAATTTGATACTCCGTACGGTCGGAGTACGGACACTCAATAATTTTTTTTACGTAAATTCTGCATCTGTATTTGGTAGGGCGTATATATAGCTGATTTACTTCACAAAATGACAATTGCAATCATTCTATGAAACATTTGAATAACGCTATTATTATTTAAATCATGAAAAGTATTATGGATAATAAGTACTAACTGCATGAATACATTATTAGATTCTGAGCGAAGCGATGAATGTATTGATTTTACAATGATGTGTGTTTTTTTTAATTTTTTTTTTGTGTCTGACATCACCTTTTAGGACAGTAAAAATGCTTGGATTTTCTTCAACAGTAACTTTTCTGATAGGAAAGTGAATCTAGTTGGTACTTTGGGGAGTCAAAAGTAAAAATGTCTCAATGGTTTTCAAACGCGACGTGAAAAACAAAAGAAAAATTAAGGAAAAACTGGAAATTTTACGCAAAATCTGTTTTCGAGAAAATCGATTTTGGTTTTTGGTGCAACTCTAAAACAAATGACCGTATGTACATGAAATTTTAACTGAATGTTTATTTTCTATACATCATAACATTTTCCAAATATTTTGATTTATTTTGAGCTGTTATGGACATTTTCAGTTTCCATTTTTTTTAGTTTTTTTTTCTATAAATATCAATACAATTTTATTTTTTGGGTACAAAAGCTTGAAAATTTAATAGAAGGCTCTTAGGTTTTTGTTTCAAAGGCGGATGAAAAAAATTAAAAATCCTTAGTCATAGTTTTTATTTACAAGCATTTAAAGTTCAAATCTTGACAAAATACGGAAAAATCATGAAAATTAGCAAATTATTTTGAGTTGAGAATTCATAAAAAATTTTATTTTTCAATCTAAGATTTGAAAATGTAATACAAGATTATCCATAAGTTTGTCTACCTTTATCAAAAAAAAAATGTCTACAGTTCAAATTTTGACAAAATTTATCAATTTTATAGTTTAATAATTATTTTGTAGTTAAAAATGTATAAAATGTTCAACTTTTATAGCTAAGGATTGAAAATTGAAAACAAGGCTTCACGTAAATAGGTTATATATAAATTACTTCATTCACAACAATATCATCAAATATACTTTGTAACATCATAGGCTGACTGACCGTTTTCGCTCAGAATCGTTTTTCTTATACAATGATATTATATCATTGAATTCAAATTTAACACCATCCATTACAGTGACCCACCTACTGTACAGCAGAGCGACATCCACTTACCCACTTTTATTTTATTATTGATATAGATATTATATAGGCAGGTATAGATACTTGGTTTGAGTTAATTTGATATTATTTAGCAGCTATGGAGTCACCTTACCGGTACCTAGGTATCTATTTATAAAATGTATGATTTATGCATACCTATATATACAGTGCCGTAACTACACTTCGTGGCGCCCTTGGCGAATTTTATTTTAGTTTTATTTTTTAGGTATAATTTGTATATAATATAAAAATGTAATAATATAACATTCTTTTGTGTTAATCATAATAACGCTATATTTTAAATAATTGAGTCTTTATAGTTAATGAGTGATATTAGATTATTAATATTATGTCAGTCTTAATTTACAAAAAAAAAAAAAAACCAAAAAAGTACAATGTTTCTTATTATATGTAAATAAATGTTATGTTAAATAAAATATAATGTTACAATAAATCATTAAAATTAAAATTAAATTTTATCTTTCTAGCCTTTGTTGCTGCAAAATCGTCTATAATATCTTCATAGCTAATCGAGTTACTAGTTTCAATTCAATGATATATTCCCAAATTTGTAAGGCGTTCCTGTCCTAACGTTGAGCGTAGATAGTTTTTAATAATTTTTTATTTACTAAAACTTCGTTCACAAGAAGCCACGGTCACTGGAAGAGTAAGAATATTCTTAGGGCTATTTCTATGTTTGGGTATATATCTTTTAAAGAATTAGAATGTATCACGTTGATAAGATCCAATGGAGATGCTGAATTTAAATCGGAGAACAGTGACGACGCTTGGTGTTTGAAACATAATAGTTCTGAAACTAACTCTGTTCCATCTAAATCTTTTGAATATTTTATTGCTAAATCAGATGCATATTTTTTTATTATATCATCTGATTGATGATATAGGAAATGACCGCTTAAAAATTCAAAATCAGACGATACTTCTTCCATTTTTTTATACCTCCATTCCATCTGAACAATTATTGAATCCATCACAGCATTAAATTCTCTTTCAAACTCTCGTTTGGAATTTATTGAATGACCTTCATCCTCCGCAAGTTCTGATACCATACGTTTCTTTTTTGTCTTACGTTTTTTTCGGGGTTAAATCTTTCGGAAAATCTGTTTCCAAATCCAGTTCTACTGCTATATGTTTTGCTACTTCAACATAAGATGCTATACCACTGTTTCGCAAATTTTTAATTATATTACTAATCCTTTTATAATTTTATATGCGGTGTCAATTGATATATTTTTGGATTGTAAAGAGCAATTAATTTATCAATGCTTGAGAGAATATCATTCCATATATGTAATAAACAAGAAATTAAAAGTTATTTGTTTTAGAAGAACAGTAGCTCCTGATACTGTATCATTATTACACAGCTAGGATCGTTTGAAATATTTTGCAAAACTATATAAATATCTTTTATGTTTTTACAAAGTGCTGAACCCGCATGCTTTTTTGATGACCATCGTGTTTCACACAGTGCGCTTTCAATGTTATTTTAATAACAGTTAATAACTTATCCCACCTAGTCGTGGAACCAGAAAAAATGTGAAAATTCTTTGAACTGTTCCAAAAAATGTTATCATACATGGAGACGTTTCTGTTGCATGCAAACCAACTAAATTCAAACTATGTGCCGCACAGGGTATAAACCTTGCCCACTCGTTGATTTGAATAAGTTTAGATTGAACTCCATTATATTGGCCTGCCATGTTAGCACCATTATCAAAACCTTGACCTCTGCAATTTTCAATATTTACCCATCACTTTGAATTTTATTCATTATTTCGGTCGCTAGTCCATGACCAGTTTTTTCCTTGATACAATGAAATCAATATAACTTTCTTTAATACAGACATTGATTATCAATCACTTCTAAATATCTTATTATCTGACTCATTTGCTCCTTATGGGAAGATCTGGAGTACAGTCAAATATAATGGAAAAATATTTTGCATCTTTTATTTTTGATATGATTTCATTCCGAACTTTTTCACCCATAAGATTTATAACTTCGTTTTGAAATTTTGGTGAAAAATAACTTATTGATCCCTTTTTAGATTTCACTGTTGAAATATGTTCTGCTAAAAGTGGATGATAATGACTTATCAGTTCTATAGTATTCAAAAAAATGCCGCAGTTATTTTCTCCTATTATTCCTGATTTACCTCGAAGTGCCAAATTATTTCTTGCACAATATAATATGACATCAATTACTACTTTTAAAATATCACGCCATTTTTGTTTTTTCAACTTTTATCACTTTTTGAAAATCGTCATCTATTGTTTTTCCTTTTTTAATGCGATTTTCTAATTCTATCCATTCTATATAACATTGTCGGTGAGCATTTGTATTTTCATGAACTGATATATTAGGGTTTAGATGTTTCCAATCACAATAACCGTTTGTAGTATCAGTAAATGCAGAAACTCTGCATTTTGAAAATAAAAACACACGGATAACAAAAAATTTTATCTGTTGAACAACTATAAACCAACCATTTTCGTCTTATTTTTTCTCCGTTGGGAAGACTTTTATACAACCATTTTGAACTAAAATGCCTACCATCATTGTCTTCAGGAAAAATATAATTTGATAAATCATTATAATAATTATGGTTGAAACCATACTCGACGATTGCTACTCGTGTTTTATCATTTACTAATGGCCATTTAGCTGGGTCTGAAAAGTCTATGTGACTATTTGAAATTGGTTCTAGTAATTCGGGTTCAGTCTCGGAATTATCGGTTATGAAACTAGTAATATTTTGATTAAAAGTTATTACAGTTGAAGAAGTGCTAGAACTCGGTATATTTTCAAAGTTAATTTGATCAGATGAACGATGGTCAGATGAAGTTGAAGTAGATAACCAGTTTCTTAAATTGATTCCTAGTGGCGGGTTCTTTTTCCTCTCGTTCCTTTCTAATTTTTGAATTCAGCCCCAGAAGGTTTTTTTGGAGGCATTCTGATAAATAAATATACTTGATTATAAATGTATAAATGAATATACCATCTGTTAATATGGGAAAAATCTAAATGATTGAAAACACGATGTATTCAGAACATCAAAAATACAGAATTTTAATTAAAAGAAAAAATTAAAACTTTATAGGAAAAAATAACAATTTACAAAAATAACGCAAACGAAACTACCGAATATTATTTCGATTAAAATTGAGATTTTAACTAAGATTAAAAATAAATAAAATATAATAATAAGTTTGCTAAAGTTGTCCCTAATTAACACATGAATGTATAATGTACCTACCTAATGTATTGCAATTTATTACAATTAAATTTAAAAAACATACTTGATAATTGTACACCGTTGTTCAGCAGCTCTTGTATCGAAAAACACTATTACTAAAGAATTATGATTACAGTATTACCTACACTAATATAAAATACGGAAACCGACTGCAAATGGCAAGTGACAACTACCGAGAAACGTACCTACCTATAGTGTAATGTGGCAATGTAATGATAAACTTTAATCTCTACTCTGTATAGATATTATATTATAAAGTATGGTATATGCCGTATGCCGTAATATTAGTTAAATTATTGGGAAAACCAGTCATTTGTGTTAATCATTACTATGGTCGTTTGTCGTTCGTGCCCATATGGCTATACATTTCATACACGCAAAATAAAATAATTTTATCAGTATTCCAGTGTATAATATAAATTTAAATGTAATAAACACCATTAAGGTGCACTCCAGTATGTAATGTTTGTGCATTATACATTTACGCTCAATTTTAATAAATACATGAGAAAAAAAAACCAATTTTAATTTAACTCAAAGCGCGCCCCTTATTTTACTGCGCCCTTGGCAAGCGCCCATGTCGCCAACCTCTAGTTACGGCACTGTATATATACGCTATACAGCATGTCTTAGATTTTAGAACATCAATTAAGACTATTGCATATTATTTTAAGTAGATAAATATTAAGTATTTACTGCAGACGATAAGTCTGGATATAGGTAAGTACTGCAAGACACTGGAACTCATTAACTAATAAGTAATAACTTTATTATCTATACTAAATTGCTGTTCATTAATTTTTTACTTTCAGCCATATTTTTCTTTGGTCATACATCATGAACATTTTTATATGCATATACCCATGGGTTTTTTTGTAAATGCACATTTTTATCTGGACATTATTTTTATTCCATGGCCGTTTTTGGCATGTGCATAATATTAGGGTGTAACGATTGTTATACTGCAGTACCTAGATATATGCTACTTTATAGGCTCACGGTCGGCATACGTGCACCGTTCTCTTTTCTGATAGAAGTATTATTTTCTTCAAAAAATATAATTAAAAATGCTAACATTTTAATATTTAATATTGTATATATACGTCAGCCGTCAAGCCTATATAGCTTATCTAGCTGTTCCGCATAATTCGCACTTTCGTAAGCACTCCGTCGTCATTAGTCACAGTGACAATCACTAGATAGTCCACAGTAAGTATAAGTAGGTACCCACTATTACTCATACCTTTAAATGATATATTATTGTATAGTTATAAAATAAAAAGCGGGTAAGTGGATCTCGTTCTGCTATACATTAGGTTACAAGTGAGTCAATGTATAATGGATTATATTAAACTTGAATTTAATGATATAATATCATTGTATAAGAAAAACGATTCTAGATGGTTTATCAGTCTGGATTTTTAAATTTTTATTATTTATTTTAGCGTTTAAGTTGAATTAATATTATAATATTATAATTTTTTATTCGTTGCTACGGTGATAAGCAAATCGTTAGAAATTAAAATCCCATTTAAGCAGTTTTTTGTAATTTTTCAGTAGTTATTCCCATGGTATTAAATATTTAAATATAACTATTGAGAAAATCGAAAAATGACCTCTCTAATGTACCATCTTGATCCAATTTCCTAAAAGATAAGGTACTATATGTTGAAATTGAAGCACTTTTTCTGGTAGAAATTTTGTATACAGGATATAAAAAAAAATATAAAAAAAAAATAAACACCATTGTAAAAATGACATTTGAAAAATATTAAAAATCCAAACATAATTTTTTTTATAATCACTTAAAGTTCAATTTTTGAAAAAATTTAATAGTTATTTTGTAGTTAAAAATATATAAAATGTTCAACTTTTATAGCTAAAGATTGAAAATTTAAAATAATAAGATTCCACGTAAATAGGTTACATATAATTTACTTGATTCACAATAATATGTAACATCAAATATACTTAGTTATGTATATCAATTTCATAAATCATAATCTGAGTGATCTGACTGACCGTAGAATCGTTTTTCTTGTACAATGATATTACAATTACTTATATCATTGAGTTTAAATTTAACACCATCCATTACAGTGACCCACTTGTATCCTACTTTACAGCAGACACCCACTTGGTGACCTTTTTTATGTTTGTATGTTTTGGTTCCTGATTGTCTAATTATTTGATGCGACAAAACTATACTTATTAGCTTCTTCAACACCTAACTCATCATGATTCATGGCGTCGTCAATCGTTTTGGAGTATATTATTATCTATTTATCTCGTTAGTTGCGTATTTTCAATTGCAGTAACGCAAAGAAAAAACAATTTTAAATTTATTCAAAATATTGTACATTAAATTAATATAAATTAATAATTGATACTGAGATTTCGTATTTAAAAAACCTGATAAAAAATTGACGACGAGTCAAAATAAATGTTTTGGGTAAAACGGTTAGGTTATATCTGCCCACTGTAACGATTTCTGCCAGACCGTTTTACGGCCGTCCGCCGGGCAATCGGTCAACGAAAACGGTAGCGCCCGATCGTTTATCAGCGACACGCCGACGGTTCGCTACCGGTCACGCGCGCGTGTTACAGTAGCACCAGTCACCGACATCAGCTGCAGAATAGATAGCACAACGACCGCCGCCCGTCGCAACATTTGTGTTACGTTAACATTGTTAACGGTTATTATCTGCGGTCGGACCACATTGCCACTATCAGACGACGTCGTCGGGCCTGCTGCATGAGCCACGCGCGCTAATCTAACTGATAACAACAACCACAACAACGACTACACTACAACACTACACTGTTACAGCGCGCCGTCACAGCCACCACCGCGCCGCCGCCGCCACCGCTGTGGGGGCGACGACAACAGCTGCTGCTGATGCCCGCCGCCGCCGGTTCAGTTCGGTCGCGCCGTGCTCCCGCCGCCGCACCGCGCACTCGTCGCAACATTGCCGCGCGCACACGTCGTCGTCCACGACTGCCACTGCTCACTGCATCGGCCGTTCGGCTCCGCGCGCGCGTTTCCAGTTTCCAGGCGGCGCCGGTTATTTTTCTCCCTCGTCTTCGTCGTCGCCGTGCGTTCCCATCGCCGCTCAGTCGCGCGCCGTTCTCAGTCCGTGTGCCATCGTCACCGCTTCCCCGCGCCTGGCGTGTGCGTTCCGATCCGATTTTTTTGAATTTCCGTTTGAGACGCGAACAATCATTCGAGTAAAATAAATACTTTGGAACACTTTTTATTTCGACCTTCTAACCTAACCGTTCGATCCGTAACCGCAATGTACCTAGTTCTGCCTGAGACCACTGTGCGCACACACAGTTAACACTCCTCAGGTTGTACACCTACGGTTGTTTTTCGGTCGGTTGTTGTTTTTGGTTTTTAAATTTTTTTCCCCCAAATTTCGAATAGGCCCATTGCGCCCGTCTGAACCGCTCCGGACGATAGCTACGATGGCTGCGTTCAGCCCGAAAAGAACGTTAGCGATTATTGTGTTGTTGGTGTTGTGCGATGGATTGGTCATTTCGGCATCGTACGGTGGTTCGTTCGTCAGTTTGGTGGAAGTCGTCAACCACACAAAGTTCACCCAGGATGAAACCAAAGATTTATATGTCAATTTGACAGTTGGCATGTTTGGACAAGGACTCAATGAAAACATAAAAATCAGGCCCACCTCTAGAGTTGCGTTACGTGGCTCTGAGTGTTTTAAAAACCATCCGATGAAGAACATTGATTCTGACAAACATGTTTTCAAACAGGTGAGCTTACTCTTATAATCACTAGGCAGTAAATTAAAGTATATGCCAATGGAAAGCTGTAACCGATGCTTTAACATAATATTCAGTTGCAGAATATTATTTGTGCATATTGAATATAATGTATATAATATGATTCTACCAAGACTTAAAAATGCTAGTAAAACTGTTTAATATATATAGGTAACTACCTACCTAAACCTATTTTAAATTTCAAGAATTGCCCCATAACCTAAAGATTTTTTACTTACAGCTTTATGTTAGATAGGTAGGTACTTGAATTATTTGTAGTTGCCTATTGATTTATTGTTTTGGTAACTTAATAAATATGTAATGAGTATTAAATATTTAAAAATAAAAATAACTAGCAATGTTAATAATACTTAAGGTATTAGTAGGTGAATAAAGAACAATATAATCTCGAATATAATAAGAATTATAAAGAATATCAGTAGGTATTCATCCTATTAATATAAAATCAGATAAAACATTTTTAGCCAGGCATTCATAATTTATTTGTAAAAATAAACTTATTGTTTTTAGTCTATAGCCCTGAATTTCTATGCAATACTAATAATTTAATATTGGGAGGTACCTCGGTAGGAAAAATCCTACTTTTTGAAATTAAAATTATTAGGTGTGTAAGAAATATTACAAAACATATTATATACCTAAGTATAGTGTTATGAAAATAGTTTAGGTAGGTATCTTATAAGTTTTTTTGAACCTAAGTATTAGATTAAACCTTAGAGAAAATCATAAAATTTAGTACCGGGTATAGTACCTAAATATATAACATATTATATCTAACATTAAGTTTAGGTCAGGTAGCGAGCTTAGGTATTTGCGAGGTATATGTATGTAGATAGATGAAGTGATATTGCACTGTTGTATCAGTTGTATAATCAGAATTATAATAGTTGTATTAAATTGCATTTTTTTTAAAGAGCTTCTGATTTCAAAAATTACAGTTAATTTAACTAAATAAATATAATAACCAAAATAAAAATAACATAACAAATATATTATTTAAGTAGGCATTGTCATTAAATTATGGTGTAGATGCCCAGATGATTATCTAATTGTGTTTTGTATAAGCAAATAAGCAATAGCATTGATTGCGCTTAATGTAAACGGATACAGTGAAACTAGCGGCAGAAACCATAGTTTTAGTAACCAAAAACTCCTATGCCTATGGCTTATACATATGTATTTTAAAATCAATGGCAATAGGTACACCAATAGTGATCACTGGATACAAATATCTCCTTTAAAATTAGTTTTATTAATATTTTTTGTACCTACCTATGTGTGAGTACTTAATTTGTTTCATTAAATGCTCGATTAAATGTTATACTTACAAACGAGTACAAACATTTAGTATGGTAACTCTTTATAGTATGCTTATAATAATATAATATATTTTATAACTTATAACTTGTGTTGTTTGGTTATACCTAATAAAGTAGTTAAATACATATTTTAATGTAATATTTATTTATATTCGATCGTATGAACCAATTTTTTTTTAATAAAATTCCCAAAATCCTAACTGTAAGTATCTGCTTGCAGAACAAAATTAAGTAATTATGTTGGCTTTGTATAGAATCGGGTATAGAATCTTGAATAGAATATGTTTTTTTTAGCAAAACCACTGAGAATTGAATTATAGTTTTTGCTTAAAGTACCTATATAATATTATATTTGTTAAATTTAATATTTTAGCTTGTTAATATTTATGCATTCAGGTGTTGATGTATATACCTACCTATTTCTTAACAAAAAATCCAATTTTTGATTCATATGTAAGTAACATAAGCGTGCGCTTGCAATTTGCATACCCTGCGGGCTTGGAGAAATTCATTTATATAGATGGGCAGTCTCAAAATAACACTTTTAGGGGGGAGAAGATAAAATATGTAGGATGTAGATATACAATCAATGTACACAACTTGTTTATGTAACAAGAATTATAAAATATATGCTTTGCAATAAACACTTATTAATAATTAATGTTTTTATTTTTTTAATAAGAAGTACCTAGTAATAGTAATAATGGTAATAATAAACATTTTTGAAGCATTGGTATTTCCAATTACTTAGAGGCATTTAAATTTTTGGGGAAAACAGAAACTCTGCAAGAATTCTGTAGAATGTTCAATTTGACTTAATACTCTTAAAATATGTTTGTTATCATTGCGAAATTAATTAATTTGTCACTTCATTCACAACATTCTCACATATTCTTCAGAAGAATATTAAATGGCAACTACCAATGCTGTATAGATACATCCGAGGATACATCTAACCTCTCTACACTCATTTAATATTACAGTAGCCATATAAATGTATTTTTATTTATTAAACTTAATAAAAAAGTAAGTTATTAATGATTTAATAGCTTCCTACAATTGTATTAATAAAAAAACCTTATTATAGGTTGATACATTTCAATCTGTACAGTAAAAATACAAATCATGGGATTTATATTACTTTTACAATAATATAATGTTGTAGTGTTATACTATAAGTAAGTTGTTTGAGTGTTCGTATACATATTTTCATGTAATTTTAACATAATATATTTTACAGTGTAACGAATGAGGTAATGCAGTAGTAGAAGGTACTGAGTTAATTTTAGATGTTGTCCACTAACTAATTATTCAAAATGATTATGTAGACATGACGTTAACGTAATTGGTAGTAATATTGTTTTTATTAGGTTTTATTATAGGACTGTCAAGTTTCATGATTATTTGGTACCTATTACATTTTAGATAAGTTTTTAAAAATTGTATATTATTGGCCAAGCTAAAAAAAAAAACATTGAAAAAGATTTTAAAGTTGTTAGAAATTAAACATAGATGACATTTTAGAGAAGTTAGGGTATTTAGGTACCAGCAATTTAAAAATTGTAATAAAAAAACTAAAAAAAAACTAATGGGCATTAAATTAATAAACTAACCAATACCTAAGTAAAAACTCTTTTAACAACTAAAATTAATGTGCATACCTACTTTAAATTATCATTAGTAAAAATGATGTTACTACCTATTTAAAACTGCCTTAAATTTAGGTACAATCCTCGGTACAATCTAATATAATTGTTGGAATTTACATGTTTTGTCTCACAAATGTACCATTGTTACCACTTTATTATTGCTATAGTTATGAATAGGTAGGTACAAAATATAAAATATATTTAATTATATAATAATTGCCGGATATAACTATATAAGTATATAATGAATTAATGAATAATGTGAATTACAAATTCTTCCATCAGAACTCAGAATTATGTAAGTAGTATGTCCAATAAAAATATTATGGGAATTGTACGCATATCAATGGTTATTTCAGGTGTTACTGGCAGAGATGGTTTGTTGTCATTAATTCTAGTACCTAATACTTTAGATTTAAGATCAATTTGTGAGGCAATTTTCTATATGCTACCAATTAGAATATTGACATTCTAAGCTCAATGCACTACATTTGTGAGCATTTTCCCCCTCCCCGCCCTAACAATAGCCCTGATTGTAATAATTGTTAAACAGATATATTTCTAGATTTATTCAGTATCTGATATGTAATATAATGTTGAGTATAATGCTTTCCTATTATTATAGTTAGATATACATTTTATCAATTTTCAATGTAGGTAGATATACTAGTACAGAGACTAGTACTTAGTAAGTTTTAAAATAGGTCCCTATTGATTTTATTTTTAACTGTTGAGGAGTTGATTAGGTACTTGGTAATTTTTATATATTTGAATATAAAGATGTAGTTAGTTTCTTATGTATTAAGTAGACACTAGAAATAGAAGTAGTTGTTTTTGTATACATGTTTAGTCATATATGAATGTATTTAAAACCTAATGACTTGTTTCATGAAATTGTATGTTTTATTTTAATTAAAAATAAACAAATAGGTATATTCATGAATATTAATCTAACTAATAATTAATGTATGATCACATGATATACGTTTTTAAATTAAAATAATAGTACATATCTACCTACTGTATTATGTCGTAAATTATTTTTAAAGAACGACATATTACATAATATATAGTTGGTCTAAAATTATAAATTTCTATTAATTTTAAATATTGACAGTTTTAAGACTAATCCATTTAGAAATTAAATCTGAAATAGTAAATCAAATGATATAGGTAGGTACTGCAATACAAACATATTGTACCTATGCCTCGACCTATACCTTATATATATATTAAAAAAAAAAATGTTTCTTTTAAACAATTTTGTTGTCACCTTTAGGGCTAGTTTGTATTAGGCTAGGCAAACAATATATAGCTTTTCTCTTAAAAAGTGATCAACGAAAGATTGAAGTGTCATTTTATTGTTTGCCTCTTGTAAATATAGGTATACGGGATTAAACATATTAGACAGTATCATCTCATCCTTAGGATCGAATCTAATCCTTTACAAGTATAATACACTCATATAGGTACTAATGTATATTATACTTCTAATATTGAAACACCTGACAAGATAAGTTCGTTTTAAATTAGTAATATTTAATAAATAAGTATCTTTTTTACCTACCTACCTAATGATTTGTGCGTAATAAAAATCTTCATGCAGTCATGTAAGACACATATTGATTTATTGTACATTGAATATTCATAATTACCTTCTATTGACTATTTGTTTGAGTTTTTAACGAATCCTATTGTTTAATTTTCAAGAATTTTTTCAAGTTTGTAAAAAACAAATAATTTTTGTTTAACTTTTTCCCTCTCCTTACTTAATTCAACTATTAATTTTTATGATTTATGACTTGTAAATAGTATTTATTTATTTTTATCAGAAAATAACAAATACCTGCCTACTAACTTAAAAGATAAAGAAAAATTTATCTAAAAATGTAATGAGCTTTCAAATATTTAAATCGATCTAAAATAATTTGTACTTACGAAATCTTCTAATATTTTCTATGGCTAATAGATAACGGAGTGGCGTTTCTAACCATTTACTATAAGATTGTTTTATACTAATTTTGCTCGCTGTCATCGTCATGGTTGCAGTCATGGCAGATGCCATAATCTTAGCGCCACAAATGCTCTGAAAATGAATAGACAATATTATTAATACAAAATTCTCTGGAATTGTGTTATAATTATATTTCACAATAAAATTGTGCATTACGAGGTATATTATGATGGCATTCTGGCAGGTTAGTATTGGTTCGTCATCGGTTAATCAATAGTTGACAAATACTTTCATTTTATGTTTACTGACTTTTTGTCGATCGATCGACCGAAGTTGAACAAGTGTAATACCTTATTCCAGCTTTAGATGGGTAACAAAAACCCAAAACTTGAAAAATTGATTAAGAGGATAAAAATTATCAGCTATTTATGTTCTCTCTCTTATCCACTCAAAACAAAGAAAATTTACGTTCAACAGAACCATTTACGATCTACCCACCTTGTATTGTTATCTTTAGTATCGAAAGAGTGAATTGAACTATTATTAAACTTAAATTTTAAAACATGATAAGTGTTGTAAATGAAAATATTTTGAGTAAAAAGTTACGATATTTCAATATTGGTTTACAAGTTATGAGTATGTTAAGTATTACAATTTAAAAATAACCTTATATTGATATATTACAGAAAACTTTAAATATCTACCTAGTACCTAACGTAATAAAGTCGTCATAAAAGCACAGATAATGTCCTTTACCTCCATAATGAGACAAACAACTGTAATATTAAAGCTAACGCCACACGATTGGTTCTGCTTAAAAAATCTAAATTCTACGGCCTAAATATTTCTAAGACTCAATAGTTGTATAAATTATACCACTAAATATTTAGTATATACCTTGGCGACTGTCAATGGCACCATCTAAAAATAACGGGGAAAAATGTTAAATGCCAAAATGTAGGGTATAGGGATATTATATTATAAATTACTTTTAGAAACTAGTATACTATGAGATATCTATTATGTAGGTGTCTAATAATTTGTATTTTAAAAAAAGTGGCAAATTTTCATATTTTTGTTGTAAATAAGTGATGGGTTTGGTAATAATTCACAAACAATTTATAAAATACATTTGGCAATTTAATTATTAAAGTATTAGGTAACTAATGTAGAGCCTGTGTTTTCGTATCTTAAACTTGTTAAAAATTAAATTATGTTTTCGGAAGCATGAAAATGTGAAATACTTGAAATACCTTATATATTGATTTCTAAAAATATTATATTAAAACGGGTGCTTTGTATAATTTAGTGAAATATATTCGAAATGACAGTTGTCATTTATTACTATATTTATACACTATATGTACATAGTACATACACATTTCATGGTTTATTTTTACCATATTTAAATTTTAAAACAATATAATTATTCACCAGACTTTATTTAAATAAAATATATGATTTTGAATCAATTTCGTTTATATGTATCTATCTGTCTACCTATTTATTCAAAACATGACTGTAAATAACGTCTTATATTAAAAAGTAAAGATTTAATATTATTACCTAATTATTTTCGTGTTTTTATTGTCTTTCTATATTATTAAAATATTTTACCTTACGAATTAGATTAGATTATGTGTGTTGTAATTTAAAGATATCTACACATTTAAGCAATTATTATTATTTTATGAAATTTAAGTTGATGGAGTTGATAGACGATTTTAAGAAATATTATTTTTAATATTTCATTTCTTCTGCAGCGTAAAACAAATTGGTGAAGTATTATTTATTTGGTGTTTTTTTCATTGTTTAAATGTTTTAACGTATGATTTTTAACGTAATTTCTTCCTTATAGACTTATAGTACACAGTTGTTTGAATTGTAAGTATAATCGATGATATATTGTGATATCAATATCATAATAATATATCTTGTCATTAATAATTCATTGTTTATTTATATCAGTATATTATGTGTCCCGGTCTACGTATCGTAGTATACTAGTTAGTGGTTAATGTCGTGATCTGATTGGATTGACGTGTGCATGTGAATTCGTCCATTAAGACGTCAATACCTACATTACCGTGTACCTAGTACCTACCCGTATTACTTAACTAACATACCGAGTTTCTTGCCAGTATACTTGGGCGCAGCCGAGTGGAAAATATTGTTAGTGAGCGCCCGTGTTACAAATCAATACTCGTCAACGCATCTATGGCAACATTATCGTAGTCCATGTTATCCATTGCCTTCTTTTAATTTTCAGGTCCTATGTATTTTTCTATCCCATTCTGCTTTAAAACAAACAAAAAATTATTACTGAGGGAAAAAAATGGAAATTAAAATCTAGTATTATAGTTCTCATAACAATATTGCCACAATTGTTACTATTATTCATATTTAGCTAATAATTGTTAAGGACGGAATAATTGATACTATTTATCAGGCATTAGCTTTTAATTTATAATTAAACTGCCCAATAGATGATAACTACAATAACTAGGTACTATTACCTAAAATAATTTCAAAAATATGAACTACATAGGTAATGTATTATTATTTTTTATCGATATGAACTCTTATATTACTATTGTACTAAATCGTAACTAACAATAATTGTCGAGATAATTGTCTTATTTACGTTATTAAAATTAAAATTTCTAATTGTTTTTAATGAGTATTAAATTTCAATTAGCGTAGTAATAAGAACCAAAATTGGTTAGCCATGGTAATATATTAAAATTGCTTTTACCTCCTTGGTGCATTCTCGTCTTTATAATCATTCATTTATTATTAATATAACTCATCATAGGGAAAGAGCAATTTAATTTTAATTTTGGTTATTGTGACTTAACGATTTATTATAAATACATAATTATTCTTAAATAATAAGAACAAATCTGCTTACTAAATTACTAGGTACAGGTACATTCAATTATTTAATATAGTATAATTATATTGTAAAATTTATTAAAAATTGGGTAAAAATTTACTAGGTATAAACAATTTTTTTATGTTTTCGTATTCACTATAGTTTAGTATTAGCATACCTGATTTTCCTATGGATTATTAATGTTTTTACTTATTTTTATTACCATATTAAGTAAGAATTATGATAAACTTATTAAATACAAATAATTTTGCGAGTTCTGTCAAACAAATTAAATACTCAAGGTTAAACATGTTTAAATACAAAGTAAAACGTATAGGTATTATATACTCTTAGGAAACCTTTTTTTTTTGAAAAATATAGTTTAAGAACCCATTAATAACAGATTAAAACCTAATAATAATTTTAAGTACCTTCTTGTTATTACTCATATTTATATTGATATCATATCAGTGTGTTCTACTCTGAAAATGTTAAATTTATTTTTGAATGAAATATATATATTACGCAGTGTAAACTTGAAATTAAAATATTAATACGTATTACATAAGTATTTATACAGTTTTATATTTAAATACATTTAAAATAAATTAAAACTGTAAAACTATCTTACCTATATAAGTTAATTGAGTTCATTCCACAGGTATTTAACACATTATAATTTGTTTTTTTATTTGTTATCACTTATCACTAATCAAATAATGTACCCTTACCTATCTGTTAAATATTTGGTTTAGGAAAAGTCATATAAATATATAAAACATTTTTAAAATTTCATTATCTATAATATATTATAATCTAATACACTTATATAAATATGTTCTGTTCATTATTAGAAACTTACCTACATAATTAATTTACGCATAAAGTATTTTCATAGAATTTAATAAGAAATATTTTTTTTATTTTTTTTTATAGTAGGTACTAGGTATATTTTATACTTACTGCTATTTGCTTATAGTAAATTACATAGTATGATAACGTAATTTATGTAAATTTACATATAGCTCGTTGATTTTGACTTTGAAGAAATTTTAATAAACTTATTTTATCTTTTATTAGTCTTGTCGGTGCATACCAATTGAGTCCTTTACCTGAACGAAGAAATAGTAATATGTTTATTGAATCCTGGTATAAAAGAAAATTATACTTCTTGGGAAATGAGAAATAGATTTTTCTCAGTAGATTTTATTGTGCAGTTTTATAATTATGGTTAAAGTAGGAATGCCAACACTGTTAACTATGAATTGTTACATTAATCGAATCTAACTGAATTAAATTATATAATAACTAAAGCGAGCGAAATTAAAGAAAATTTGCTAAGTTTCCTTACTGATAAAAGAAATAAAATTAATTTATTAATTATTTTAAGTAACTAAATAATACAGTGATTGAATACATGTATTGAACATTTCCAAACCAACACAAAAATACATTTTTAATCATAACTGTAGAATTTCTATTACAAAAGTCAAAAGTTTGTACAACTGGAAAGGAAAATGTTTTTTGAAGTGAATACTTCTGTTTTCAAAGTTTGGAGGGATCGTTTACGTATAGGTGCCTAAAAAAAGACACGAGACCTAATTCGTTCTAAAATGTTAATTAGGTCTCAATTCATATACAATCAATTTTATTAGGTAGTTGTAGTGGTAGGTACGGTAGGTACCTATATTATACTTTTAATTACGATACATTTATCATAATTGTATGCCTTTGGATTTTGGTATCATTGCGATGCTTAACTTTTTTATTTTAGTGCATATATAAGTAAAATTTCGACATAAACGAAATAAAAATCTATTTATTCTTGGTAATGTTTTATGCGTGATATAGGTATTAAAATACGTTTACTTACGTTTAGTTTTAAAAGTCCCAAAAAATTAATGAACTCCAGTACTGCGTAATACAATCACTAATCAAACTAAGTATTACGTAATTGATAAATTGTTGTAAATTACGTGTGTTTATCTGTGGTCTGTTATTATTGGCCTGTTGAACAGATTTGCAGTCAGTGAAAATTAAATTTTAATTTGCAATGAAATCAACCAATTTTTATATTATTTTGTAGTAGATAGATACAATTTACCAATTTACATTTTAAAAATCGTGTTTTACTAATTGGTTGTTTACAAATATATATTGTAGGTAGTGACTATAGTGTATTGTTTAAAATTCACAATAGTTAATCGAAAAATGTTTGCGTATTTTGTGTATACTTATGTTATTTTATATTTTAATTAAATTATCACAAAAAAGTATTCAATACAAAAAGTAAAAACATTATTTGTTTCGTGTTTTGTTACGTGTATTTTAACTACCTATATTTTATTGAAGTTCTTTAAGTGTTAAAAATAAATTAAAACAATTTATTTTATAAGCAAACTGAAATATTTGTTTTATATCTGGGATATTTCTACTATAATACGTATATTATAAAAATATTGTCTATCTCATTCATAATTTCATGTAGGTATGATGTAGGCATACGCGGGTACACGTATGTTATTTGTTAAATAATTTTTTATCTCATTGATTAGTCATTACTTTATCGCTTTTACATACATTCACTCATATAGGTATACGTAATATCTGCACTCTACAGCGTTACATTGTGTTTGTGTTGGTCAGTTAAGTCTACTAACTAATTCTTAACTGTTTGATTTTTACTGATTTCTATTGTACGTACCTACCAAAAAAATTTAAATCATTATATTATCCTATCATCAATAACATTTCGCAAAAATAAGTTTAAAAAAAATTAACTTCCTCTAGGTACTGTAAATATCTCGGTAAATATGGTGGCTCACTCTGTATATGCGCAAAGAACCATTTCATATCGTGCAAATTATATTTTATGATAGTAATACAATTTATTTTTGACGACTCACGTTTATCTAACTAATCCCATTTATTAATCTATATAACTGCAGTAATACATACATATAATTGGATCTAATATTGTCTGGTAATTTGCATTATTACTTAATTGCTGGATATTATTTCAATAAGACGTGATATATTGTTTTGTCACTGTCTTGAATTGATATTGTATTATACTAAATTTATATTCAGGCTTGGCATAATATATTCAGTTTTGTTGTTTTACTAGTAATTGTTTTTTTACTATAGTAAATTACATCAGTGGCGTAGCCAGGATTTTTCTTTGGGGTGGTATGGGGGGAGTGGGACTGCTATTGTGTTTTCACAGAGTTAGTTTAACTATAGAGTTTCTCAAAAGTTTATAGCATATTGATGCCGAGATTTTATTTTAGGTTTCGGTTTCTGTACTGCTATACAAATTTGTATTTGCAGTAACTTTCATAGACCACAGATAATTTTTTAATTTTCTTAGAATTTGGGGGGGGGGTTAGTTTTGAAATTTTCTTTTTAAATGTATATATTAATTATATTGTTAAATAAAAATAGGTGAATGTTTTGTGTCTACCCCTTTCCTTTTTTGCATTACTTCAAAAGTACTTCGTACCTTCGCGTATGGTGCTTAAGAGTATAATAGACCATTATGCAGATGTTTGTTGGTACGGTGATGTGCTTTCTGGATTAACAGGCCTTTCAATTTTCTCGCTGTGAATGAAATGTCCATTTTCAGCATTTTAAAATTAATTATGTGTTTTATTTTTTAGTTATGGACAAATGGTACATACTTGTTGATGAGCATCACGTTCAAGTTTGATCGAGACTTGACCACACGAAACGTATACTTGTGCACGTATGAGCCGCGAAAACCACCTAACGGACTTACCTCGTCGCTGTGGAGCATGATCAGTGGTTCCGGCGATGATAGTGATGGTCGATGGGTGAACCAGGGTGATTCGGTAGCGATCAGATCCGACGAAATGTCACAGTCCACGGACAATTCATTGGATTCGTCGCCGAGCAGGTGAGAAACTTTGACATATCAAGAGTACATATTGTACTTAAAATTTCGATGAGTGCAGCTTTACTTATGGTTTAATTTTTCGTTTTGATTGGTTAGTATATGCTTGAACGAGTATTTCGTTTGGTTTTTAGTAATTATAACGTATTGCTTTCAACTGCAGCTAATAGCATGCTGTTTGGACTATCGATAAACAATATTCTTTCAATTCACAATTTATACAAGATGTTTAACCGAATGATGATTTAGAATACATTTTTACTGCGAGGAATTTCAAGTACTAAAAATATTTTCTAATTCGAATAATGTTGCACATGGCGCTCAACAATTTTCTACGATTTCCAGAGTTCTTAATTTAAGCTTTAAAAAAATTATTCTCTTTTATGCAACATACCTAAACAATAAATATACAGTTGGGTATCTGAAAAATACTTTACAAAGTTCAAACCTTATTATTTTGAACTTATTAATCTATGTTTTCCTTTGAAATATTGATATAGCTAAATGTTGTATTTATTATTCCTATCATTCTTCTGCATTTATTGTCATATTGTATCATATTATGATCGTGTTTACTTACATAGGTAATACATTTTTTTCACGGTTATTTTAATCTAGTAATAAATTTCAACATCTACTTTTGATTAATTATTACGTCAATTATTTTCGTTTTGTGAGATAAAAATATAAACAATTTTATTTTTAATTTAAATGTAATTAGTCTCTATATATAAAAACTTATTGAGCTTTTAGTATTATCGTTTTGATTTGTATAATTTAGTACTTAAAACCGCCCACAGTTAATCTCAAAGCCATGGCGAGGATCAACATTTTTTAAAGTAGGCGTGTTTTTTTATATAATGCCCTCATAGTCTGTCAGATTGTTGAGAATCGTGACATAATTATGTGTCCGTCAAATGCTCTTATCAAAAATATTAAAAACCTTATGCATACTAGCATTAACAATATTTGAAACTATTATTTAAAAGCAACTTCATGTTTCGCGTATTTTGATTAATTGTCATATCAGTTAACTCCTTTTAATATTGCGTACAGCATTTTACGGTGTACCTACACTTAAACCACGGCTGTTAATAACACTGATTGTTAAAATTATAAACTATACTTACCTTTCAAAAATGCCTTTCGTGTGCTACTTTCATATAATTGTGCGTCAAAATGTTTAACGTCTAAAAAACAATTTTGAACTCTAAAAGACGATTAGAAATAAATAAGCAGTTAACAGTTTTTATTTAACTTTGCTTTTCGAAAATGTTATTGTGTTTGTTACTTGCGTCGAACACTATAAATACAATGATATTATTAGTATATTTTAAACATAGGTACTTAAGTACATATAGATTATAGTTACTAATTTTTTCAACTTATTCTTTAACTGTCTTAATATTTGTTTTTTTATACTTATCCTGATCTTGAATATCTACTCATAAATTATTATTCATATCTAATTTAAACGAATTATTAGTATTGGTATCTATTAACTCAATGCCATCAATATAAAGGCAATTACTACCTACCTATTAGTAAGAGTTTATATAAATGGCTTGTTCGAATAAATTCGAAAGAATAACATTTTGTTTGATAAAAAAAAATAGGCTATTAATAAATTTGAAGTCAATGGTTGCATCCACCGTCAACTTAGCTTCATCAATATTTAGCATAAATGGCATATTAATTGTCTCATCGGTTTCAATTATCATCGTTGAACCATTGTGAGTGCTTTATTTAGCAATTGGTTTGTAATCGATCATTTTACACTTAACCACATTTAAATCAGGATCCTGGAAATCTTTTTATTTTGTACGGTTATTTATAAATACCAAGAACTGTAGCAGTTGAAACAGTTTTATTTAAATTTTTACTAAAAACACCAGTACGTTTGAATATATAGAGTTGTGTAGTTAACACGTTATACAATTGATTGTGTGAAGTTTGAACTATGACCAGGCATTAACTATCGATCCCGTACTTAAAACAAATTCGAAATCGGAGAACATTGAAACTCTGTCAGTCTGTTTGTAAACGTTAGCAAACATTGTAAACACCGGGTAGTCTTTGGTTTGTTTAGTTCCTAAACTGTGGATTGGCGATAATGATGCGGTATCAGAGTTTTAAATCGTGGTTAAATACTAGTAACCAACATCGGTTTATTAACTTATCGGGCGCTCGCGAATTTCAATCATACAAAAATTGACAACATTTGCGTTTATGTTATTCAATGTTTTCCATTATCGAATTTTCATTTTGTTTAGCTGTTCGTAATTTAAAATGTCATCAAACTTAATAATTTAGCTTTGTAGTGTTTTGGCTAAAAATATATGTAACCATGCCTTGTAAGTAATTTTTTTATAGTTTCTTCGAATGTCCAATCTCCGGACAAATCTAAATCGCTTTAAAACTTAATCTGGAATTACTAAATCGCTAAAAACATAATCGTAACTTACCTTAAAAGTAATTAATTATTGTAGTCTCAGGTTTTCATTGTATTCTATAGTGCCTAATGTGTGTTACAATTTAGTGTAATTTGTGACATCCATTTATTGCATAAATTGTTACTCCGAAGACTTAAATTTACGACTTATAAACTATTGTTAGGATAGATTACTAATAATTTGGATGATTTACATATAAATGGAATCCAGGTGATCCAATAGAGTCACACCACTACTTGTGCCTATCCTTTGAATTTTCTGTTAGGTTAATCTCTATGATCATATAAGCCCATTTTAGTTTGTGATTCCTCAATCAGTTTTCAAATAATTCATAGTTATTACAATTACATTGATATATCTATTCAAAAAAATTGAGTTGTAGTCAAGACCAAGCTTTTTCAGAAGAACAATATATCATGAAATACCTTCCTCTATAGTGATAGTGGTAGCCGGAATTGGTGCCAACCATATCCCTATAAACTAATGGACAGCGCATTCCACTCGGCCCTGCCATCAATGCTAGGTGATCATATAACCATATAACGGAGAGAGAAAGAACATAGTAGTGAAGGAGCCCACATAAGGTATAAATTGTATTACTTTGTTTCTTTTCTTGCTCACTCTATATCGTACCCCTGACTTCTCTCTCTAAGCGCTGTCCATTAGTTCATAGGTCTATACTATAGACTCTATAGTACCAGCCACACATGCCTACAAATACAATATGACAGAACTTTATTATATAAACAGTTGAGACTAAAGTTTAAAAAAAACTGATTTGACCGGTTATTGATTTTTCAAATAGTTATACCTAGAACATTCTGAGTTGTAAAAACTTGTTAACTATAAAATGCATTTATTTTATTTATTTATAGGTAACAAGACTTTCGTATATTTTTTACTTATAATAATCAAAATAATTAAATTCCTACGCATGTATAAACAATTTAAATTTTAAAATACTGATAACTTGTTTTAAAATTAAAATATAATACAAATCCTGTGCAATGCTCAAGATAATAATCTATTACTTTTAAATTTTATAAGAGTCAATTCATTCTAATTTTTAAACTAACGGAGCTAAACGTGATCTGCTGAACGTAACATTTTTTTATGTTACGCACTTGTAAGACGTAACGTCCTTTTAATATGATCTGCTTGATTTTTTTTGTTATTTTTTTTATTTAAGAGGATGTCAGCGCACTATTTGTTTTCTCTCTTTGACAATATAGCAAATTTGTGTTAGTAGAACCAACCTTATGTTGTCCCTATATAAGAATAAATTGTCCTACTATTAACCTTTAAGTTAAGAAGAATACCTGTGTTTATACGTGAGTTTTTTACGATTTTTCAATTTGTTAACAAGTTATGAGTATGCAAAATATTACAATTTAAAAATATTCATATACCACAAAAAATTGATATACACAAAAAATATCCATTGTAAAAACGCAGATAATGTTCTTAGCTTTAAGTTTGAAAGTAAGTCAATTCGCACTAATACTTAAGGTAACAACAAACAACACAAGATTGACTTTATTAAACGCAAATTTGCTATGTTGTGGTGCGTGGATCAGAAAACAAATAGTGCGCTGTATAATCTTATGAGGACGTCGCGTCATACCTACGTGTATTTTCTTCGTTCTATACTAATTTATATAGTACATTTTATAGTTAGAATCTATTTTATTTTGTTGTGTTTAATGTTTCAGTGAATTTACTTTTAATCAAATTGAATGGTAAGAATATTATTTGTTACCCCGCGTTGTATTATTATATTTTAATTATAGAGATAGTTATGAACATTTTAAAATTGTCTCATCTGTATGATGTCCCCGTTAAGATGACAACAGTCAACATGTAGTTAAAATCGTGATTCGATATATTTATTACACAAATTATATATGAATTTATTAGTTGTATGATACATTTTCAACGTATCAATATCGATCTATAGCAATGCATTGATGCGTTTAAGACTCTGAAATCAGATTTAAATCACTCGTGAAATATATTTTCCAAAATGTTTATTTATATTTAATATAGGTATAACAATAATACTGGTGTACGTATAGGTTTTTGTTTGAAATGTAATTCAACTGAATGTTGCTGATTATATAATTGGTAATTTTTTCTTTCAGACGGAGAAGACAACAAGGGACAACATTAAAAAATGTTACCCCATTAGGTACAGCTTACATATCTCCAGTAAACTTTTATGGCTTACGTGTGGAGTACTCTGATGCAGCAGTAGACTATGATGATCTAGGAGTACCACAGTTACTGGTTCAACGAAATGCGTCGTTTCGGTTGTTTGGTAGTGACTGGACTGAAAAAACCATATTTGTTCTTACGGAAAAAATTGGTGAAAAAGGTGGTCCGTGTGAGTTTCCCGTTGGCGAAATTCAAGGAGTACGTATCATATTTATTTATGAAATTCACTATTTGTACTTAGTATAGTATATAAGACTGTCTATATTCTAAATATTTTTTTTCTTTTTGAATAATGGATGGAAAAAGTATACATGTGAAATGTGCATTTTAATGTAGACACATTTTACACATGTTTTTATGTCCTCGTATGATTATGAGAAAATACTTCAATCACTTTCAGTATCAAAAGTTTATTCTTAACTATATTATTTTAATAAAAAATACAGTTTCGATTATACATATTACAGTTTAGTATTTATGACTGTATTTAAATAAATTTAAAAAATAATATATTTGTAGTTATTTTTTTCTATACCGATAAGTAAAGGTATTATTATAATCAAATTTTTAATTTCAGAATTAAAACTTAAAATTGTATTCCACTATGTCTACTTCTTAATTAATTCATATGCACTTAAAACCTATATATTTTATAAACTGAATTGTTTACGCAATATCAAATACCATAATAATAGTTGCTAAATTATGGTTCTATAATCTTACTCTTTAAAACGTTTTCAATGAAATCATAATAACATTTTTTCTAATGGAATTTTCAGGTAACTCTTTTACAGAACGAACCAAACACAGTTCTAATAAATATCATCTTGCCACAAGCTAGTAAAGCAGGTACGACATTCTACTTCTGTTCGAAAGAGAGCGATAAGTCCGGTGCGATTTGGACACATATGGGTAGCGAATATTACAAAAAGATGGGAGTATACGAAAAAATGCTACCTTTCTGGCTGCAGGTTGCTATAATTCTCACGTGTCTGTCATTCTCGTCCCTTTTCTCTGGTCTAAACTTGGGTCTGATGTCGTTGAACCGAATGGACCTGAAGATCATTTGCAACACGGGTACAGAGGCTGAACGAAAGTACGCCAAAGCTATCTTGCCTGTGCGTATTCATGGTAACTACTTGCTATGTAGTATTCTATTGGGAAACGTCATGGTCAATTCGATATTTACCATTCTGTTGGACGACTTGACGTCCGGCTTGGTGGCAGTCATTACTTCTACACTGGCCATTGTCATTTTCGGCGAAATCACACCACAAGCTGTTTGTTCACGTCATGGATTGGCCATCGGTGCTAAAACCATTTACGTCACGAAAACTGTAATGGTGCTTACTACCCCGCTGTCTTGGCCCATCAGTAAGGCTTTAGACTGGGCGCTCGGCGAGGAAATTGGTAGCACATACAACAGAGAACGTCTCAAAGAATTAGTCAAGGTTAGTGAAACTAATTTTCTGTTATATTTACGTTTAAACTTTAAATTGAGTATAATTTTTAAATCCGGTTTTATAAAAACTTTGGCACACAACATAACTTTACGTGCATATATGAGATAAAAGTAACTTGCATGGTCTTCTTATTCTTATTAGTTTATGAGTATTTACAGACCAATAAAGCATTTAACTGACTTTTTTTTATTAGTTTTTAATTGATTAATTAAAATTTTTTAATTCCATTATTAAAACATACATACATAGAATATATAGGTGAATTTTAATTGTTCATGTTCTAGCAAAATAGTTATAATTATGTTAGATTTCATTATTTAAAATTTGTTTTATTTCATTTGTAAAACTAAACAATGAAATCAATTGACTTCAAGAACTATATCTGCCTCATTCAGTTAAAATGTAATTATTATTTAATTAATAGCTATATTTTTTATAGTTTATGTAAGTACCTACTCAATAAAAAAGGTAAACATAAATTATGCGTTGCAATCATTTTATTATTCAAAAACGAATATTGAATAAAAACTAAAAGTATTCCGATAAAGATTTTTTGTACCTAAGTACTTATCAATTTATTTTATTCTCGCAATAGCTGTTAATTTAATCCAATAACTTATACTTACTCATTATATTACTTTAAGTAAATTTGAACAAAATTGGTTTAACATAATTATGTTGTGCAGGTATATAAGGTTAATATGTTAGTATGATGTACGACGTACGTATCTTCAATATAAAATATAGTGTGTAATTACAACATACAACAACAGTTCGACTTGTTTTCATACTATTTCTATCAGAATACATAATATTATCATGTCATTTTTGTTGAAATAAGGTCTAAGGCATATATTTTTTGATTATTTGTAATAATATTAACGACTGATATTTTTTTAATCACCAATAACCGTTTAGTCGTCTTTTTACATGTAATCAACAATTTTTTATTTTAAAATGAAGAATTTAGTTTAAAAAAGAATCTTAGCAAACGCATTACAAGATTTTAATTGTTAAATATTTGTAACATGCATGCTTATAACATATACTTACTATTAATTTTATTGTATGGCAAACAAAATGTATTGTGGTGTGTACAAATATTAACAAAAAATATACACGAACTGAAAATTCATAATAGTTACATGACATTTTGTATGGATTTCAGTTTTATTAATTTATTTAACAAACGGATTATTAAAAATAAAGTGTTATTAAAAAAAATTAATTCATTGAATACTACCTACTTAAAACAAAAAAATAATAAATAATGCATGAACAATTAAAAATATAAATATAACTATGTACTATATAATATAATATAGGTACTTATAATCGACATAATGAAATATATCGTTTGGGTCACTGTAGTGGGTTTTTTAAAATTTGAATTTGATGGTTAAATAATAATTGTATATAAAAACGATTCCTAGTAAAGACTGTCTATAATCTATAGCCAATATTATATAAGAATATATTTTAAAATATTATTGCTATTAAAGTAATTTATTTAATTATTAGACATGAGCGTAGTACAGTATAGCTATAGGTTAGAAAATATTGCATTTGGAAATGTTAGTGTGTGTATAAAATATAATAATATACTTTAAAATTTCAAGTACCCACAGAAAATATTTTTAAATCGCAACAAAATAATTAAATAACTAAATTGTTATTCTTCGTTTAATTATTTAATTTCGTCCAAATTTTAATGAAAACTTTTGGTTACAGTATGAACTACTTATGAAGAAGCTTATATTACAATTTCAAACTTTTTGACCGAGGGAACATTTTTTGTCCTAATTATTTGAAAAAAAAAATAATAAATAAAGTACATTTCTTGTGCCTTTAAAATAGAAGTGTAAACATTTCAAACATCTACGGTTATTCGTTTGTGAATTAGGCTACAAAAAACCAAATCAATTTCGTCAAAAATCGTGTTTGCGTGAAAATTCCCGTTTTTTTTTTTTATTATTTTCACGACGCTTTTGTAAACTACTAGAAATTTTCAATTTTGACCTTAAGTGCCAAATAAATTCCCTTTCTTATCAGAAAAAATACTGAAGTTAAAGATCAAAGCAGTATTATTTCGTTTACTTATTGTGTAACTACACAGACACCCGAAAAAAAAAACATTATTGTAAAATCAATACTTTCATCCGTTTAGAATTTAAACAGATGAACTCGCAACTTCGTTGTATGGTAAGTTTTTAATGAAATTCGTCAGCTATTAGGTTACTGTAATGATTGTATTAGTTACACCATTCCATATTTTGTATTCTGTGATAAAAGGTATATAATGGTATATAATGAAAAAATGATTCTGTAGAATGTTAGAAATGGGTTGAGTAGATCAGTATCTATAGCTAAGGATAGTTTATGTAATATTAATATTATTATTTTTTAAATTCAGAAAATTAATCTAAATGTGGCCAAAAACATCGAATATGTGTATAACGTATAAACTACTAAATATTTTGAAAACTTCATTGTATATAAAAAATTATAATAAGCGCATAAAGACGAAAAGTTTCAATTCTACGATTAATAAATTACAATATTTTCATACATTTTAATAATTTTTATGTGCGTTTGAAGTTATATTGTATATTCACCCTTAAATCAACAAATTCTCATAGAATGATTTAACTTATTTTATTGTAATTCAAAAACGAATACCTGCCTTAGATCTTTCAAATTTTTACCAACAATTTATATTACCATTTTCATCATATTTTTACTCAATATGAACTATTAGGCTAATTTTCGATTTTAAATCTTTTAGTTTTTTTTCCTGTAAATGTCAATAAAATTGTTTTCAATGAATAGAAAATACTTGAAAATTCAATACAATACAAATTTCTTCATGATTAGTTAAAATAGCAGTTGAGAAGTATTTAAGATCCATAGAAACAACATTTTTTTTATAAATATTTAAAGTTCAAATTTGTCAAAATTCATTAAGATCTCGACATTTTAATAGTTATTTTGTAGTTGTAATGTTCAGCTTTTATAGCTAAGGGTTGAAAATTTAAAACATGGAATCTCAGTACTAGATTATATTGTAATCAAAAAATATAAAATATATATACGTAAACACAGTTTTTCTTATGGATATTTTAAATTAAAATTAGATATTTAAATGAAGAATAACGATTTTAGTTATTTTGCAGTTATTTAAAAATAGGTATTATTAATATTGTCAAATGAAATTTTTTTGGCCTATTGTAGTATAAATGCCTAATATTAGGTAACATAAATTCCTTTAATCAGTTAGATCACAAGAATATCATGACATATATTTAGTAAATTTAGTAATATAACCGTCTTCGTCACAATCATATTTTGTATACAATGATTTTATATCATTGAATTCAAATTTAACACGCATCTTGTATTACAATGTCTCTTCAAAACAACTACTGTACGGCAAAGCGTATCCACTTTCCCACCTTTTTAAAATTTTGTTTCTAGAGACACTTTTTATAGCAGAAAACATATTTCAATATCGAGAGTTGTTTCTGGTATTGAATAGGATCTTTTGAACAAATGTGAAGATGTGAAAATTTTCGGTACCTACTTACTTTTAAAAATACTTGAAAAAAAATTATAATTATTATTATTATTATTAACCGAGATATTTTACGTAACTTAAAGTTTTTTCAAAAACTGTTTATTTTATTTTTTGTTATTTAAAAATGAAATTAAACTAGATACCTAATTAATATTTATACAAGCATTTCCTATTAATATATTGGCTTTTTTGTAACTAATTATTGACATTTAAAATATTAAAATGTCTAAATTTTATCTACATGTGTTGATAAAGAAAAAATGTTTTTCAAAAAACTTCAAAAATGTAGTACAAGCAGGTTAGTTTAATTTTTAGAACTCGATAATTATTAATTTCCGTTTATAAACTTAATGTATACATGTATACCTACTACAATTCCCACTCAAAAATTACTTACCTTTTGCACACGCATATAGTATACCTACCTACCTACCTATTTATTATTATACTCATTGTTGAATATATAGTTCATATGTTCAAAACATTATAATAAATAAAAAGAAACCTCTGTTATAAGAGTTATATATTTATTGACATATAATATGAAATATGTGTAAAATAATTTTCAAATATTCAATATTATTTCATATTAGTAGGTGTACCTTATTCATAAGCCAGGCTGTAAACTATATCAATTGATACTCAGTATTTTTTGTAATGAACAGTCTTCTTTGTATCGATATTAAAAATGCACTGAATTAAGATTTTGAGTGTAAATTTACGAAGGAAATTGAAGTAGTCTGAATAGTTTACCCACCTATAACGCTTTAATTCTTAATAAAAATCAACGCAAAACTTGGATAACATTTTAATTCGATTTTTTCAAATGCTAGCCCTGCCTAAGACCCAAAAATACTTCGTCATACTTGAAAAACAATTTGTTGGCTGTATACCTAATAATTAGCATGCCCTAAAGCACAGGTTCTCAAACTTATTTAATCTACCGCCCACTTTCAGGATCATTAATTTTCTAAAGCCCCCCAAATTATTTTAAGCTTACCATCTGTAGTGCCTCCTAGAACAGTACCTAGTTATTGTAATTTTTATATTAAATTTGCCGTATTCATATCTGATATCTGAGTTCAAACTTCCATGTTTAATGGAACAGAACAACACAAATATAATTAAAACTCATACTTTATTATATTTAAAATTAAACTAAAACGTATCTAATGTGAAGGATGAACCTGATGCTCGTAACAAGATTTTTAATATCAGGCTTGGATTTACTTAAAAACAGACGTAAGTAGAATTATGTGGACATGTAGTAGGTATTTAATTTTAATTTGAAGTATAAGAAAAATATATTTTTTTGATTTTTTTATTCATTTATTGCCGTTCTAGTCGTTTTCAACACCCCTAAAATTTCTTCGGGTCTGATACCACCCCTCCTCCCTAGAGGCTGCCAACACTATCATACTTTGAGAAAGATGGGCCTAAAGTAACTTTAAAAGACCTTTAAAACCATTAAACGTATAACCAACATAATATATATTTTGATTTATTATTTTTTAATAAAATATATTAATTTAGTCTGTATTGATAAGTTTTGGTTTATTATTTTGTTTTAATAATACTAAATAATCAATATTTTATTATTGTAAATAAGTAAATATAATTTTTAAAAGCTCGAAACCACTATGGGCCTTGTATTAAGTCTTGTAGATTCTTACTAAAAGTATTATTAGTCCTTTATTTAGAACGGTCCTGAGTAATTAAGTTGTTTTCAAAAAAAATAATAGCTTGAAATGTATTTAAATGAATGTCAATCAAACAATATATTTAGAATAAATATATACATTTCAAATTACCTATCGTTAAAAAATATCTTATTCCATAGGCACGTAGTGGATAAACCTTAAATTATTACGAACTCTTATGAACAATGTTTATCCATTTACTTGATTTTTGAAACGTACCTAATTTAAAATGTTTATTAACATTGTAAAATTTAATATAAATTAATATAATAGTTTAGGTATACTTAAAGAAACGATTTTACATGTTAGAGTTTTATAGTTAAAAATGTAAACAAATGTGAAATTAAGTATAGCCCATAAAAATAATGATCATAAATAGGTGCACAATTATATTTTTTTACGCCTTGTGATATAAAACCGTAACTCGTAAAAAAAGAAATATCTTACATAACTGTTTCAGCTGCGCTTCTTATGCCAATGATTTTTTCCCCATAGTCAAAATTGTGAATGATCTCAAGGTTTCATCTATAATTATTTTATGAATGTTTTTGCATTTTGCTTGAATACCTACACTATTTCATGATTATTCACCGTCAGACTTTTTATAACGTATAATTATAATATATTATATTATTATTTTTATTATTGTTATTCTTTATACGAATACACATTTATATTGCATCTAAATAAATATATATTAATGTATTATTATTTCATACGCATACGAGGATATAATGCGACACATTACATAGGTAAAATAATAAAATGTTGACGAGTTATGCACTTCCCATTATACTGCGTTAATCATGTTGTACCTATATGGTTATACGTTGTATTTCATAAATAGTTTACACTCGTTTAATGAGTATACACTATATCTATATATTGTCATTTGTACTTTCATTTACTGTTCTAATTATCTGATTAAAAGTTGTTATTCGTTAGGCTCCATATATTTATAAGTATAGTTTTTTGTTTTACTATTAGTTTTTAGTCGGATTAACTTCTATATTATGTAGTATAATCTAAGTTGGGAAACTTTTAATGTTGTCATTTATTAGAATCATGAAATATATCTATGCAATATTGGATTAAAAAAGTGGTTCAATCCTGAAATTTTTTTTTTTTTTTTTATTTATTCAAAAACCATCATAAATTACATAGGATACAAAGAAAATTGAAGCTTTGTTTAAGAATAACTAAGAATAATTTAGAAATAAACTAGTTAATATAATGACATTTTTATTGACCTTATTTCATTTCATTTGTTAGTTCGAAAAATCATATTTTTAGTATTACTATTTATACAGAAATAATTGAATATTTCTGTATTTTTGATTGCTTTACATTTTCTTAATCTATGTGCTTTGAATTTTTGAATGTATAATTAAATAATTAAATGTATGCTGTAAAATAATATATAATGCCTTTAATAGATATTGTATATTAACTCCAACATTTTCAACCAATTGTTCTAATATAAACTATTATATTCGAATAATGACAAATGAAGGTCTTATATAATAAAGTAAACTGTAGATTGAAGAACATAACTTGTTTTTATTTAATGAATTACATTAAATTTAACTTAATTTAATTATTATAATATAATCATTTGTCCTGTTTAATCCTATAAACATTGCATTATCATAAATTATACATTAGCAATTAGCCATATATATCGAATTAATTGAAAATCAAAAACTTATATTCCATTGGTCAATTGATTAAGTACTGAGTGATTGGTTTATTATTTATATTTTCGGAAAAAAATCTCTTGCCTTTAAAATGTTAATGGCTGATTTAGAGTTAATATTATAGATCACTTAAAAATCAATATCGGGAATTTGATGAAACGTCATTATATCCAACATAATACGAGTATGAATTTGAACGATATTTGAAACTCGTATACATACATCAGTTTTTATTTTTGCAAGCTATTTATCGGTCTAAACGGTTCGTTGCACTGCACAATATTTTGTATTTTATAATATGGAGTAACACAATGATGATAGATTATACTAGATACTTGTATAATATGTATATCCAATAGCCATGTAAGTACGCAACTATCATTTATTTTTATTATTTTATTTATAATAACTATAAGTGTTGATTACTGTAAGTTTTTATTTTATTTAAGTTAAGTGACTAAAGCTGTACTGTATGTATTAAATATTATTTCATATTTGTACATATTTGAAATTTGTTTCAAAAAAATCTACCTATAAGTTTTTTAAAAATGAAAATATTCTTCAGGTGAATCAAAATATACTATGTCTAATTGATAGTTTATAAAACCCAAGTATTTTAACATTTTTAATCAAGTACATATGGACGTTTTTTCCAAACGACTTTATTCTCTATAGTGTTCACTAATTTTTTAATAAAATACCTTAATTTTAACACATTAATATACAGTAGATACTTAATAGAACCATACATTATTTTGCATATGATAATGCATTTTAGATTTAATAATAATACTTATAAATTATAATTGGGAGTAACTAAAGCACACGACCGCGACGTAATGATAATATTAAAGTACTAACTTTAACAATTATTATAAACGTTTAAGGAACATTTACATAGGAAACGAATTCGTAAATATATTTATAAATATATTATGTAACTACCCAAGTAGTGTAATAGAGGTACCTCTGACGAAATAATTGGAAATGTCGATAAGCGTTCTCGAGTTTGCTACTTTTCCAATGTCTATTATCATTAAAATATCTAAAAATGCTGAAGTATACGTTATTTTTAAATTAGCACATGATATTCAATATATTTGTTATCTATGTAGATAAGTAGATTATTAATTATTTTTGTAAATATTGCATAAAATGTAAAAATTTAGATACAGTAAAACTTCCGTTAACGGTCACTTCTATAAGACGGCCACCTCTATGTAACGGTCAATTTGTTTGGTCCCGTCGAGTATTATCCTAGTGTTATCCTACCTCTGTAGGACGGGCACCTCTAAATAGCGGTCATTATTTACAGTCCCTTCGTTAACCGTTATATGGAAGTTCTACTCTAATAGACAGAGTGATTTACCATGCATGACCAGTGTTCAACCCCCTTTATGTTTTAATAATGCATTTTTGAAATTCTGAGTTTTGGATTTTTAAAAATACTGAAAACATATTTTTAATTTCTTAGATTATTTTAACATTTAAAAATATCCTGTTATGGTATAAACGCCTTTTTATAAAATTAAAATACCCTATTTTTACTGTAAATTATTAGGCAAATGAGATTTTTGTAAATGTTGTAAATGTTGCAAATAAATTGAAATTTAAATAAGAAGTTTTTTAGTTATTCATCTTAAGCACGAATGTTAATAGTCCTTATTAATGGTTTAATATAAAATATAGGTATATATGTAAATTAATATGAATTAATATAATTTTCAAATTGTAATTATTTAATTATTCTCGACTGGGTATTGTTCTTAGAATTCAAAGTCAAATAACTCGGTATTGCTCTATCAAATTTCGATTTAGGTGTATGTATCAATATTTTTGAAAAAATAATCCGATTAAAAATTAACCGCAAAGCGGCGTTCATAATTTTCAAAAAAGACTTAGACTATTTAACGCCACAAGACACTCTTTGAATGGTAAAATTCGTGAGAATTTGAAATTATGGTTTTTAAATAGGTAGGTATACTTAAGAATTACTAATATTGGAATTTTAACAAACTCATTATTAAAGGAAAGATGAATTTGAATTTATTTTGTGAATTAGGCCTTTATAAATCAACAATAAAAAAAGAGGAATCATAAATAACTTAATATATTATTACAATTTAAAATTATAAAAAACAATATAAGGCTTTACCCAACTTGTTAGTACTTCCTAACAATCAATTCCAGTGTTTCGTAATTTTTGTAAAATATTTACGTCGTACAAATGTATACTTTATTAATTTTATTTATGATTGTGAGGGACTTGTTTATTTTCAATTTGTTAGTTAAATTGAAAACGTTTTGCAGTGTATACAAATTGCAAGTGAATACATATATATTTCCATTTTAATGGTCATTATTCTCATTTAACCTTTATATAAATTTGACATTTATATACAATACTTTGAAATCATTAAATCTAATTTGTTTATTCATTTTTTGTGCCTTTTTTTACCACTAATGTACTTTCATATTTTAAATTTATAGTTTGAATAAAAAAAATATATATTCTTATTGGTTATTCTAAATATTTCAATAGAACAAATATTTTTTTTCATTAATTATTTATTAATTTAAAAAGTTTAAATTATAATGGTGGTGTATAGTTAGAGTTGACCTGATAATAAGTAATTTACTATACAAATTGTAAATACAATTTAATATTATTATTAAGAGACCTCTAGGGTTGCTTAGTTTGTGTATGACTGTTAAGTTAATATCATTGTGTAATGAAATATTATACCTTTATGATTTTAATAAATATTATTCTATCAATAACTTCTTCATATTATCTGTAATAACAATTATAATATAGTTTGTATATTTATTTCGAATTAAAAAAAAAAATAGTTTATTGTTATATGGTTTAATTTTATCATGTATTTTACTATTTCTTACAGAATATTATAAATGTCTATAAAAAAAATGTAGGCAAGCCTGTAAATTTTTAAAGCAAAAATTAATCTAAACCAATGAACGTTTATACTTTATACTGGATGATTGCAAAACCAACCATATGTGGATTTGTAGCTAGTTGAGCGTACACCGAGAGCGGCAGTGGTTTTTAAAAACGATTGAAACAAACGCTCGTGCACACACACACACACACACACACACACAGTGTAGGTACAAGATCAATGAATCGTCACTGCACCACTGTGTTGTTTCAAGGTCGCATAACTTATCGGCTTTACGGTACAAAGATACCTACAACTGTACTGCTAAATTTTACTTTCAGACTTTTCGATGTAATTGATCCGAATCAATTCCCTGTAATATAAACGATTCATCATATTATTTTATGCTCGTACCAGCGTTATAACTACCTACCAACTTTATATCGTGTACATTATTGAGCGGAGAACTCTGTAATGTTTAATATTTGATCGCTTTATGTATAATTATTATTGCTTATCAATATAGGTACGTACTTAAGAAATTTTTTTTATTCTCTTGATCATTTTGACATCAAAAAATTATAAAATATATTTCTTTTATTGTTTTATTCAAATTCTAGTAGTATAATAAAGTTATAGTTAAAGATTAAATGGTTTCATTTTAGCTATGGACATTATGAGTCACTTTTAACAACAATCATTGTTTTCACTGATGACGTTAGGTCGGAATTTTTTAATACAAATTATCTATGCTAATAGAACGCCACAAAACTAATGATTATTTTAAACTGATGTTGAATTTAATTAATATTGAAACCTTTAATGATCCTATTCTATAATACCATTCGAATATGTAAATCAGTAAAATTGGTAGTTATTATTTATTATTTTTAACTACAATTTGTCATCAATATAGATTAAATTTTGAAATAATTTCTTTTGAAATGCATCAATACTTTTTTAAACCAATTCCTTTCATAGTTTAAATATTTTGTGGTAAATTATTTACAATGCATTTAATAAAGGTATACATTTTGAATCAAATAATAATTATAAAACACCAAATACCTTTCATAAAGTCAGATAAGATTGTGTTTACCATAGTTCTTATTCATAACAATTTTCGAGTTCAAATTAGAATTATTTTTAATTTAAAACATTTTAATTCTTCCCTGAATCGTAAAGTCTTAATATTTTGATTCTTACATTGTCTTAAGATATTAAAGTTATTTAATAACAGTTCTTAAAGTATAACTTTTTTAAGTAAGCAATTTCACAAAGAATGATCGCAATTACTACCTATAGCTAATCAATATTGTACATCAGTGGCGTGTCGAAACTATTATTTTGGAGCAATTTCTCCTTCAACATTGTTGGTTGGTGATCCCTTGTCACAAAATACCTAGCCACCTAGGTGACTAGGTATATCGTAGAAATATCATACTAAATCCGATTACACAAATCGTTACAAATGAACGCATATTTTGTAAATTTTTAATTTAAACTTTTTTGCTGAGTTGGAAATGCCGTTATAAACATCAAGGGGGTGGGTGGGTGGTTACCTTGTATACATTTTTGCTCCTCACCAAAAATGAGTTCAAAATGCCACTATCGTATATTATAACTATTTACGTTCCTGTTAATAACGAAAATTCTATTATGTCATTGGTTTTTTCTTCTTATTTTCGTTCAGGAATTTCGGACGCTAAGTAGGTACATACTGATGTGTATGGGGTTGCATTTTACATATTATACGATAAAAATTGATGAGACACAACAAATGGTAATGAGAGCCATAACACGTTTGTCAATAAAACTATATTTTTACCTCGAAATTGCGAGAATATTTGTGTACACTTCACGTTTAGGTACACATTTTTTTATTATTATTTTTTTTTTTAAAGCCTATTAGCGTTACACAGGAGCAAGTCTTAATTCATTAAACTTAAAATAATAAATTTTAATGCAATTTTCACCAAAACTTAGGAAAAACTTCAATAATATATTGTGTATATTTTTACCCAAATATATTGGATTTTGGGTTAATGTGCCCAAACGTTGACATATGAATTTCTTACGATAGATACATTTTTTAGTAAGTTTTGAGTGTATAATATAGCGTAAATTAAAAATGCTCATAATTTACTTAAAAACTAAAGTATTGTACAAACCTACATACAAACACAGATAATGTTTTTACTATCATTTTCATAATAGGTAGATTCATTATAATTTTTAAACTTACAAAGCTTCTGCTGAGCGTAAATTTGGTATGTTACTTGTAAGACGGAGACAACAATATGTCCGTATAGCGTCCTCTTAAAGCACTGGAACTCACTGAATAAATTAGATTTATACAATAATTAGGTATGTAAATCAGCCAATTTTATCATACTTCTTTTATTGATCGTGTTTTTAGTTTTTATATGCTTTCCATTAAAAAATAAAATCGAAAACAAAGTTAGGGTTATGTTTACATAATTAAATCGTTAATGCTTATTTTATATTAATCAAACGAGAGAAAAAAATTATCTTAAATTTATACCAAATATATGTAAGAATTAGCTATAGAATATACGTTAACTTGTATTCCTGCTAAAATATATAACAATATTTCTATTTTAACCCTTTAACCTGCTCACTCTTCACCAAATTAAAAACTATAAATATACTATGCCCTTCGTTCTTTCAGTCCTCATAATTTACAAATTAATTTTATCACTGAAACAAGTATTCAATCGTTTATATGTTTGTATCATTTGACTAACTCGTAGATCTTCACTACATCGTAGACTAACAAGTAACAGTATACGTTAATAATTTAAGGCTATTCGTGGGAGGTCGTTGCTGTTTATTAAATTTACCAAATAATATTAAGTGTAATCAACAATATGCTTCTTAAAATAGATTCAAAATAATTTCCAATATTACTAATTATTGAGCTTAAATTATACACAAAACTCTAAATTGTGTTATTTACCCATTTTTAATCATATCTATTGCTCTAAAATATAAATTTACTCGTACTTATACATTAAAACTTTTGGCAAGACAGTTAATTTAGCTAAATTTAGTTAATACTAAGTATAAAATATTTTTATTTAATTAACAGTTAACAGAACTTAATGAATAGAACTTGAGAAGTCGTATTACTCTATAGTCATACATAATACGAATAGTAAAAATCGTGTTACCAATGTCTATCTGTTTACTTTTTAAAATATTAGGTTTTTATTTTTTTGAGATTCTGAGCGGAGCGAGGAAGCTATAGTAGTTTTACAATGGTGTTTATTTATTTTTTTATTTTTTATCCTGTATACAAAATTTGTTCTAGAAGGAGTGCTTCAATTTCAACATATAGTACCCATCTTATCTTTTAGCAAATTGGATCAATATGATACTTTAGAGAGGGCATTTTTCGATTTTCTTAATAGTTATTAAATGTCACGGAAAAAAATCACCGATAGTTAACAAAAAACCGCTAAAAACGGGATTTTAATTTCTAATGCTTTGTTATCACTATAGAAACGAATAAAAAATTAAAATTTTTTAATGCTCATTCAACTTATAGGTAAAATAAATAATAACAATATAAAATATTCAGCTCGACAAACCGTCTCCGCTCAGAATTATTTTTATTATACAATGAAATTATATCATTGAATTCAAGTTTAATGCAATCCATTATACATTGGCCCACTTGTAACCTACTGTACAGCAGAGCGACATCCACTTACCCGCTTTTTTTATAAAATTAATAGACCTCGCTGGCGTTATACATGTACGGTATACCTAAACAATTATAACTTTTATTAAAGTTTTTTTGGAAAAAATTGTATTGTTACAAACGATAATTTGAGTCAGGTAGTTTATTTTTTTTCTTTAAAATTTTACGACAAAATGTTCAACTCTACAAACATTAATAAAACACCATTTAATGTTTATTAAGATTTAAAATTCTTTAATTTAAAATAAGATAATATGATACGTCTTACCAGTTGTCATGCATCAAAAAGTAAACTATTCTTACATTATTTTCCATTATGCTTATATAACAGACTTTTCGGATATTACTGCATAAAACACACTCTAATATATTATAAAAACGTCTTATGATATTTAATGTTTTATTAATTACACATAGATAAGAATAGCAACTAGGTATATACAATTGAGTGCCTATAGTAAGCCTCTCGAAACAAGGATAATACCTACCTAAAAACACACTTCCAATTACCACAACTATATGCAAAGAAAAGTTTATGTTACATCTTGTGCATAATTGCTATATAATATGTATAGTATATATTATATACATAAACCTTAAAGAATGTGTATATGGGTTTATTACGTGGTATTACGATAAGCGTACGCGGGCTTGTAAGTTATTCGTATAGATTGTAAATTTGTAACGCCGTGAACTAGTCAAATATACTTATATAAAGATATAAGTATAAGTATAATAGTATTTATCGAATATGTATAATTAATAATTAGTATTAACCTTAGAAAAAATTTAATTAATGATCTTTTTTCCTTCTTCAAAAACTATAGCAATATTGATACCCGGTAACATTGTGGTCTTCCGTGTGTAAAAGTTATAAGAAGAAACTTTTCTGACATGCCTGTGAATTTCCACACTAATCTGTAGCTCAATTATCTGCTAATAACTAAACATTACGAAATCGAACCCATTAGTGGTAGGGCTGGTAGGCACAAACATAGCGTGTGTAGAAATTAGTATGGTAGTTTTAGTTAATATGAATATTTAAGTTTAAGCTTAAGTTTGGTCCCAAAAACTATCCAAGAGCCGAAAGAGCAAAAATTTTTAACCACTATATCACGACTCTTAACACCAACTGTAGTTTTTTTGATAATTTATGCTTGTGCAGCACTTAACCAAAAAAGATAGCCTAACCCAGTGCGCGCAACCTATTTTGTTCCACGACTCCCAAATGTATTTATTTCGCTGAGGCGATCCCCTACTAACATAACATATAAGTATATATACCTACAATACTTTTTCATTTGGTGGTACTGACGAATCTATTAAAATGTTGCGCACTACTGATCTAACCTATAATCGCCGCAAATCATCGCACAAAAAAAAAATAATATTTAATATTATTTAGATATTTACAATGATTATTTATGAATTATATACTAAAAGCGACTATTAGTCACTATAGTCACGCACTCACACTTCTATACCAAACCAAGGATATATAATACGATATATATTATGATATATATAAAATATAACTAATATATTTTTTTCGTAGGTAACAATAATAGCGTTTATATACCTACGGTTAAAATATCGAAGAAACCATGATTTTCGTAGAACACTTTTATTATTATACCTTAGATAAACGTCTTATTTACGTCTAATATATATTATCCATTCAACAATGTGTACTTACACCACTGGTGGCATTAACTATTTATTTTTCTGTTATACCACCCGGCCAGATGCCTGATTGGTTTTATGTTCGCACTGAGCGTGGTGTGGTTTCTATGTTCTTTTGCACAAATTATGCATGTTTATGTAGAAGTTGGTGCCCTTATAGTGAGAAAATTCACCAACCATCATATCTGTATTATGTTTTAAACCTAACAAAACCTAACGCGCATACTTCAAATTACCAGTCACGCGCTGCATACAGTAGTGGATAACATAGTTTGGATGACATTATATAATATTAATTGTCTAGTTTGGATGACATTATATAATATTATAATAATGATGAGTGTATATAATTTAGGTATATAAAATGAAGAATACGGAGGTGGATGAGCAGAATAAAATTATCAATGTCATTTTCGCTAATCGTTAAACAACATATTTTTATCTATTGCAATGTTTTTTTCGTTAAGATATATTTCAATTACTAAATTATTAAATCTAACTGCAAATTTTACTGACACTGACTTCCATACTTCGATTTTGGAGTAGAAAAGACAAACTCAAAATGTTATTGAAAATATTCCAATATTTCTTGCCCATTTCAAAAATGTTTTATATTTTTATACATTTTTAAATGGTTATAAGTTACAACATAACTTTTAACTATATTTATCTTACTAATATTACCAAACTATGATAAAATAATAAAATTAAGTTACGGTTAAAAAGATTTTTTTTTTTTTTGGGGGGGGGGGGGGTTGATGCCTTCTTTACTGATGAGTACTTAATTGAAAAACGATATTTGTAAAATTATAGTTAAGAGTTTACAAGGGAACAGACTGGTTCAGTTTTATTTGGATATTCGGCTATTAAGGCCTCACATAAGGTAAATTTTCTAACCAAACAATTTATAAGTTTAATATAAATTAGTTTTTTATATTTTGAAAATTTCATAATAAAATAATATATTAAAATATGTTGATTTATTATTTAAAATTTAAAATGATTTTCACTACCTGTACATTTTTATTCAAAATATTAATTCATATACTTGAAAGTGAACCTATATATATTTTTATTAAATAAAATGAACACATACATTTTACGTTATGCTTTTATAGAAATATCATTTTTAAATTTATTGTTTTGATTCTCCGGAAAATATAATGTCCGATTTCTGTGTCATATTGTCACTTCGATTTCGAAACTTGAATGATTATGCCAATTTATACTGCTGAATGCGTGTCAATTAATGTACACTTGTGATTTACCACGACATTTCCTTCAAATGTTTAAGCGATAAATTTATATTGATTTTTTTTAAAATTTGTATCTATATTAGATTTTTTCAGTGATTAATATGGAACAGTTTATTGTCTAATAATAAATTAAACATTTAAACCTAATAATTTTCTTAATTTATGTATCTTTAATCTTTATGTTTACAAATAAAAGATAGTAAGTAATAAATTGTTATAACATATTATCAATTACATATTTACTTACATAATCTTTTTTTTGTTTATACATTTTTCTAAAATTACGAACTTTTGGTACTTTCCTACCTACATTATTGTGTTAGACAATCAGGACTCTGACCATTTATTTTCAGGAAATCAATACAAAGGCGTGTTCCTGTTAGGTTTATTAAAACACAATAAACCGTACAGTTTAAAACCGTACATTGCATAATATGAAGTCTAGATATTCTACTACCAAAATCTCTTTTATGGTTTCAACGCCAATTCGATAATAGTAATAAAATTATGTTAATAAACATGTTTAAAAATTTAAAATTTAGTTGTATTTATATATAATATATATATTATAGCATTAAGACCGTTACGTAGCTTTTAGTAATCATCAGTGAGCAGCTGATATTTTCTTTTGCACTTGAAAACTGGGTACCTAGTCGGGTAATGTTACCCCGCCTAATTTGAGTTTTGCAGTTTTCTTTTTACACCAAAATTAGTACTCAATTCCTGTAAATTCCTGACTTTTCCCGGAAAGTTGAATTTTCCCCATTTGGGGTTAGAGTAACCTAATGCAAGACTCTGCTTGCTTTTTGAAAACAAAATGTTATGATAAAGAAAGTTTATTTAAACTACTTTAATTTTAACTGTAAAACTACTTACAAAATTAACAGATACAAGTAGCTTCATAGGTAGACCATTTTAACTTTAAAATTGGCTGCAATTTAATGTTCTCTGAACATTTTGAAATAAATCAAGTCTATTGGATCGTTTATATCAATACCATTATTCACTCTCGATTCTGAAAATTTTTGTTAGGAAGATTAACTTTGGCTATACATTTTGAATTATCTGATTTAAAGATGTATCAGTCAGTATTTGGCCTTCGAAGACACACAGTGTTTAAGGTTGTTAGGTAGGTAGTTATTACTCTCCCTAATACCATATCAACATTTAATTTTAAAACAATGCAATCGTTGCTGAAAAACGGTTAACTTTTCTAGGTGTATACTATAATTACTATAATTAAATTTTAAATGGAACGACTCAGCGAATCAGATATAATATTATAATGCATACTTTTAAAATAATAAGAACATTGTTTTTTTTGTACAGTTTTTTATCTTCGAAAATCCATTTGGTTTTAAAACAACTTCAGTAGGATTAGAAGTTAATACAATTAATGGTGTCTTAGTATAATATTTTTCTTATTGCTAAATAGTTTTTAATGAAATCGTTAAAACAACTGCTTTTAACGTTGAAGAAATACGAGAGTGAATTCGTTTTGATACGAATCTTGAAAACTGTTTAATTCTGATCAGAATTGTTTACCTTGTATACAATTTATTTTTCGCAATATATTGTTTATTCTTACAATTTAAATTATTGTATACAGACAAAAAATAAAATTCAGTTTTACCAAATTTATTATTTATTATTTATTAGTTTAAAAACAATCCAGCTTATATTTTGTAACAAAAATAATTTTATTCAAATTCAAATTTTTTTTCTCCTACATACATCAAATAATATTAATGCAATATGATTTACTTATTTCATTTAAATAGGGCTCCACTAAATTGTTTAAGTATAATTAAATATTTAAATGGTTGATATTTAATTATAAAAGTGGTCGTGTATTTTATATACATATAATAATATTAAAATTAACACATTTTATTTTTTTTTAAACGGTCACATACGAATATAGTATTTAAAATGTAATAACGTAATACACGAATTGCCTCCCATCACTACATTTGTTATTTAAAATTTCATAGAAAACATTTTTTATAATGAAATATGTCATAAATATTTTAATTTACGGCCGTTTTATTAAATGTAAACGTAAACTTCTATTTTTTTATTTTTTATTTTTGATAAAATAACCATTACTGACGCTACATAATAGTACTTTTTATAAGCTATAACTATTGTATTATTAACAGTCTTCATAAAAAATACTAATATTTTTGTTACTAGGTATATAGTTTAATAGTTATGGTTTTTTCTGTAATCTTTGGTTTTTTTTATATTCAGTCATTATTATGTCTTGTTTCTCAAAATATAGTATTTTGATTAAAATAAAATAAAACTAATAAGTAGGTACCTATGCCTAACCTGGCTTAGTAACTGTATAAGTTATTATTCTCTTGTAATATGCAAATTGTATATTAAAGTTGCTGCTATTTACGGTTAAAAACAATTTCTTCGAGTTTATCCTTATAACGATTATAGTTATAATTTTGTTGTATTCTCATTCTGTAACAGTTTTACTAGAAATAAAAATTAAACCATTTTTTTTTATAATTTTAAGCGCCATTTATAATATTTAACAATTGTAATATTACACATTAATATCGCTAATACCTACACAGTTTTTTAGAACTAAACGTAGTTTTTTGATTTATAATGGTGAATTGGTTTTTACTTATTTATTTTTATAGCCGTTTTATGTCGAACAAATAAATATTGAATACAATGAACACAAATATCGAACTATTATAGTTATATGAATTTGAAACTAATTTTAGTGAGGTACCTAGTTATATAAAAACCAAATACAATAATATCAATGTTAATATTTTTAAAAATACTTACATTTTTGTTGTAAATGATTTATACTAATATACTGCTTATTTGTCTTTAAAAATCATAATGTTTTCAGATTTTCTGAATTAAGTACATGGTGATCAGCATAACCACATTTTCACGATTCTCGTAAAAACTGAAGTCTTATGGCAGATGTACCTAGTAATATTCAATAGTATAGTCATGTACTGAATATACTGTTGTACACGAATTTAGTTAGATTTGGTCGTCAGAAAATTAATTGAATGCGTTTGGTTACACTTACAGATAACAATATTGTATAGTAGTGTAGTTGCTAAGTGCAAAAATTATTGCTCGCGATTCAGATCATCAATCACCCGCTGGCTGCTGCAGCCGCATAATAGCATAATACTTAATATGATGCGTTATTAAGAGATGTGTATACACTATTTTTGCGTTTGCTATTGTAAACACAGATTTTCTTATCTTCAATTCGTAAATATTTATATCCCCTATATATTTTATAGAGATTTTATTATGTGACAATGGAAAGTACTGTCCCATATATTACTATCCCACGCTAGGCCTGCGAGAGCAGAAAAACGTCCGGTCGACAAAACGTCGCTAATCAGTATAATATAACAAACCGTATTCCTAGGACGTCATGATTTATTGTTTTTTATGTAAGGTATGATAATGTGGATCTCCTAAATATTGTTTGTATTGAATTAATCTGATTAGATATCTGTGCGGACGTTGTACAATTTATCGTTTACTTTATTGAATTATTTGTTATTCTTTTCTTTTGTTAATAGCATGCGTGTTTCAAATACTACAAAAATTGTCATTGACATTACTTTATATAGACGTGGCCTGCTGTAACATCCTCTGTTCTCTGGCATTTAATTTGCTTGAAACAATGAAATATATAGTACTCAAACATATTATGTCCCAGTTCGTGTGTGCTTTGTTTAATTTAACTTTTTATTGACACACAGTCGAGTAAATTGTGGCTGCATCACTGACTAACACAGGTATAGGTACTGCTATATATATTATTAAATAAATATTATGATGGCTTACATTTTTTCGAAAATTATTTATTGACAAGAATGTGATCTGTATAATAGTAACTATATTATACTACTATCATTAATGACTAAATACTAATTAGTAATGCATTTTCATTCAATGGCTATAGAATTAGGAAGGGATTATCCAAGGCTGCGGTAAATAATTAGATTTTATCGTTCGTCTCATCTATCACACATATAACAATATTATTATTATTTATTCTACGCGTACTTTATTGTGTGAAATGCCTTCTGCAGCGCACTATAATTTTAACCGTAGGCTTTATAACTTAAAAGCCAAATATTATACACTTATATAGGCTCCAAGCTGACAAATTCGTACTTGTATCTTCATTTTTATTCGACGAATAAATAACTCCCTATGTATGAACAATTATTTTTCATGATGAAAAATGTCACGCTCTTTGGGAAATTTGTTCTTCTGAATCAGAAACCAGAAATTCCGATCATGTAGTCGTATAATAACAATAATATTACGTCTAGTCCTCGTCGTGTGTATAACGATATATCGGCCTTATTCTGATATTGTACTCATCGCATAATATAATGTAAACATATTGTACCGTAATTTTGATTGACAACGAGCTGGTCGCGTCGCAATTAAGGAACGATCCGGGTGTGTAAATTCGTCACGGTCTACTGGTTATAATATATTTCTGCGGCAGCGTAGGTATTAAAATATACTTATACGGCCCATTATATTTATGCGTACAACCATCGCCGTCGCACCGCCGCCTGCACAAAATTTGAATACTGCGGTCAGTCCGTCCATATCTGCCGCTACGTTACAATATTATTATACATAATAATAACAATAATATTACGCACTCGGTTCGTCTTCATCCGCCCGTTTCGTCCAGCGCAGCGGGTGTCGCTAATATTATATGGTAATTATTCCGGTCCCGAAGCGATACCGTTCGCCGCCCATGTGCGTACCTTACAATATACACAACGCGTGCACGTCATAGCAATATTATAATATTATGCCACCGTCATAGCTATGGGCGGAGACGATATAGGTATATGGTATATCATGCCCGTCGTGATTATGCCACGGACCGAAAGATTTGTGGCGGTCGTGTCGCGGCATCATATTGTGTGGCGCAGGTATAAATGATTGTAGTGTTGGTTAGGTATACGTCGACAATACTCCCGTCCGCCACTTATTGTATTATTATTATGACCGACGTGTGCAGCTATATTGTGTTGTGTTACACTGTTATATAATGTAAATAATTAGTGATGAAATGCACCGATTCTGCACGTGCGACACGTTTGTTGCAGAGCGCGAAGGAAAAATTCTTTTCAAATCTCAGATAGCATATTTTGACAAATGATAATTATTTTCACAGTATTTTTAAAATATTACATCTATCAACATGTTTCTGGTACACTTTTGGAACACTTTCATCATTTTCCAAATGCGTCTGGTATTTTTAATTGTGATCCGCAACGTGAAAATGGACAACGTGTCGACGTGACTCTTTTTTGTGCGACAAAAATGCCAGCGCTATAATTAATGGTCGTTTCGCGTTTGTTGTATGCACTAATATCAATTCGGATAAAGTCTAATCAACGAAAACTACTTGTACACAGTTAAAATGCAGTCGTCAAACTCGCACGACTTGTACTTATAGTATTTGATCGTAGTAATAATGTTTACGTCTTCAAACGCGCGTTTTTTTAGTATATATAATAATATTTTTGGTTTAGCTGTAGTTGAATGTTAATATGTTTTGAATTTTTGAGCATTTCTATTGTGTATGTAAGTTTTTTTTGTTGCAAAAACGAGTCGCAGAAAAGGCATTTATACTATGTAGGTACGCTAACGGGGATGGAATAGGTGCCACAAGATGTTAGTTCTAGGGTTGCGATGAGTGTTAGTTTATTTATTTGAGCGCCGTGTGTGTGAGAGTCATACGTGCAGGTATTTTAATCCGACTGCTCGATACCCGGTTAGACCCCAGGGTTCTGAAAATCTTTGTTGATTTGTTATTTTTCTTGTTTCGTAACTATAACCTTTGGTTGATTAGGTCGTCGACTGAATAGAAATCCGTCTACTTTTCCATTCCCGCTGTTCTTTTGTTTTTGTTTTTTCACCGATTCTTCGAAAGAACGCCACAGCAGTAAATGTATCAACTATCAAGTTTGACATAATATGTATTCCGACGATGAAACTAAACTTATCTAAGTGTTATATTATAGTGTATCATATAATATCAGGGGTCCGCAACGAATCAAACAATTTACGTTCTATATATTATCATTATTATATATTTGTTAATGTGAATAATAATATCAATAATATGGTATCATAATAATTCAATTGATTATAATAAATAATATTTTTTTAAAAATGAATTTACAACATACCAACATTTTTGACAAATTATAAATTCAAAATTTGGCAGTCATAACATTTTTCACCAATAAACATTTCCTTTTCAGTAATCTATTAGATATATTCTATTTACAGACCTTCCCAGACATCGTGAACCTAATATAATATCACATGATTACTGATCTATACACATAGGAACTAATTATTCGAACAATCATATGATTATAATAGTAGTCTTAACGGGAACCACTTCGTACACCTTATTTTACCCGAGAACCAACTTCGTATTACTCGTATCAACATCAAGACTTTTGTATTATATTATAAGAATTTATATTTTTAGTTAAAATAAGGAAATATTAAATTCATAATAGCCTTAAAATTAATACATCCCAATACAGTTTATATCCGCTGAAGACGGTCGCTTTCGGAATTATGGCAATATTTGTGAGCTAATATTTTCCAACATGATTTTAATAAAAATAAACCAAGAAGCCAATTTAGTGATGTCTGCCTTGTGCTTTTTCAAGCTTGATGCTTGAACTAACGATTACACATACTAGACCTGCAACAATTTTGCTCAGAAATTCAACAAACAAAGATTCTATTAGTTAAGCATATCAGTTTTTGATTTTGTATATGTAATTAATAGGTATTATATAATATGTAATATGTAATATGTATATCGATGTGTAGAGTTTTTTAAGTTTTTTGCTACAGCACTTTGGGGGTAAGTTTTCAATAAAAGTCTACAAATTACTCATGTCGATAAATAAATTGTAAAATGTTTTTTTTTCATTTACATTTTTTAACCAGAATCGATTGCCAACTGAAGAAAATAAATGATTATTTCAAAATGTCAACTTGTGTTTACATCCTAATGGCTAATATCTATATATTACTTAAAAAATAAAAATAATAACATAAGCTGTAACATGGAAAATAGAAATTGTTTTCAACTTATTGCGAATCCATCGCTTTCAAAGGCGCGTATTAGCATAAGTGCAAACAACTATTAGCCTTAATTTTCAATTTCAATTAAATGCGAAATCAAAGTTGACATTTCTATGTGTCTGTATCCATGGTGATGGCGATGTCACAGCTGCAGCTTTTAAATTTAAACATAATAATATATTCTTATTATAAGGGTAATGAAAAAGAATTATTATTTGAAGGGCACTGAAATTGGTTTAGTACAATTTCATATTTTTTAAATATTGTCCTAGTTAATCTTGTCACACTCTAAGTACCTATCATTAAACAAATTACCTACGTTATTGGTTGTTATATTATATATAACGCCTATAATTTATGAATGTTGGTCAATAAGTAGCTTAACATATTATATAATTACGATATTAAAATATATAATTTTATCAAAACGCTTGATTGACTTTATTTGATTGTACAAACTGATTTCGATATTTCGAAGACGCCTAAATAGCTACCGACAACTTAATTTGCGTTGACATCGAAGCTTAAAATTATAGGTTCAACCAAAGGCAATCGAATTTCATGACATTTTCAGGTATCGGCATTTTGACGTTTTTGTTAGAAACTTTTGGAAACTAATTTAACAATTTATGTCAAACGTCAAGTAAAATGTATTGAACTAGACGAAGTTAAGTACCTAACACGATTCATTAAATTTCTCTCTTATTAATTATTAATTTAAACCGTCTATATCAGATATTATGAAATATAGCTATAATATTGTACAAGTTAACTCGTTTATAAAAATTGAATTCTTCAAAATAAATGTAAAGACAATCTAAAGTTTAAGATGCTTATAGTTATAATTATACTTATAAGTAGTATAAGTTATAAGTATACTTATAGGTACATAAAGTTTCAAAACCTCGTGTGCGGAATATATAAATTTGATCATCTCTCAAAAATAAACCATGTTTAATCAGACTATTGAAAACAACTCGAGTGTTCACATCAATAGTTTATCAAATTGATGTAATATGTGCATTTAAAATAAAGGGTATATATGTAGGTACTTACTTATATTTGTTTTGATAGTATTAAATTTATTTGTAATCGTTAGGGTGTGCAAACAATAATATTGCATAAACAATGTAATTTATGTGGTGGAACAAGATGTCCCAAAAAAACAAAAACATCCACCACGGTCCATTAAAGTTTTTTTTGTACAACAAAAATAAATCGATTGAGGTTTACTTAGGTATATTATAATTTGATACTTTTGAAATACAATTTGAAACTTTCCTGGAGTAACGTTGAAAATTACATAAAGTGAACGTCTTTTTCGCATTTAAATTGTTCGATGTGATTTAAAGTGAAAAAATCATCAAAGTACAAAACGTATCGTATAATATAGCATATTAAGCTAGCCTTATTACATTACAAACAACGAAATTCTCGACGGTTGTATCATATCGTAAAAGGTTTTTAAATCAATCACCGTTTCTTCGAAGTTGTAGCGTAAATATTACACTATGATATACAGTATCCTAGTATATAGTATATACTATATATAGCTACGACCTACCTACAACGCACAATTATTATGCTGATATATTCGTGTTCGGTGACAAATATGAAACTTTCGAGAAACTTCGTTAATGGTGGCCTAAGTTTTCTACAACTTAAGGAAAAGCACGTAGGATTACTCATCAAGGTGGCCTCATAATTGCCAACATTTTTTTTGCGTAACCGGGTTGTTGGAATTAAATATTTTGGGTGGTCGGACTTCATAACATAACCTAACCTAACCTGTTAAATGTACAAGGATCATTACTTTTTTTCTGATATTCTACTTCATAAGGTAAATTGTTCATGTGTCATTTATATAATTACATAGAGTTCAGTTAGCCATCTATTTTTCAAAGTAGATACAAACCTACAACTTTTTGAACTTTGAGGTTTTCATAATTTCCCGACTTTGTGGCAGTGGGTTGTGAACGAGCACCATTATTTCGATACCTAACAACTATAATATTATACAGGTTCATATTATCTCTACACTCGCAGGGTAATGGGCTTACGTCGTGTACAAACAAAACATTAACTAAAAATCGATATAATCATCGATTGGGTCCCGTCTTCTCGTGAACGTACACTGCAGCTGATGGCCGACGGCTCAGAGATAACTACGGGAGAACAGACGACGAGCATCATATCCCCGGGCAAGGCTGGCATGAAAGATATTATTTTTATAGAGAAAAAAATGATCCCTATACTATTTTTTATGTACACCAACCACATTTTACGATCTTGACTCTTTTATTATAATAACCGCAGCCATGTCTTACGTAGAAATGTAAAAATATATAATAATATATTACTTTTTAATAGATTCACTTGCCCAGCTACCATTATTATTATTCAGGTAAAATCCATTTAAATAGAATATTTTGCGGTAAGCATTTAACTGTTGTATGACTTCCCAAGCATATTCAAAGGAACAACACGCGCGTTCCATTATATTATATTATTATTGTTCATGAGTCGTGAATTACAAATTGTTTTCACATTTCGCATTCGCATATTTGTATTCCACACATAATAATAAAATGTAGCGTGATGGATAGGTTGTAATACTACGTCATCTGCTGAAGTGCTTACTTATCGCAGCTATTCGTTTTCTTGTGTTATGTCTGGAGGTAAAATATATATTGTAATAGTAACGTTTTTCGATTCTCTCTTATTTTTTTTTTTAATCGATTCGGTAGTACTGGCCGTTTTGCAACACGACAACTTCGGGCGCATTATTTGGCTCAGAAAATCCACTCCATCCCTGTGAAGGTGTACAGCGTCCAACGAGATCGATCGCGGATCGTCATGACTCATGAATCAGAGCACATAATATTACATAATGTTATATGATGTGATTTGTAGTCGTAATTAATTAATTATTATAAATATTATTAGTGGCGGATATACGGGGGGGATATGGGGGATAGATCCCCCCCCGGTGGGCTGTGGGTTAAAAAAATTTTTTTGCAGCCAATGCAATGCAATTTTTGCAATCACAATTATTCAAATAAAAACTATTTTTTTATTATTTTGTTTTCATTATCTCGTAACCAAAAAAGATACACGTCGTATCTAACTTCATATCAGACTGTATCATAATATGGCCATATTATCTATGCCATAGACGTGATGCGATGGCTCTGTCATCAAGAAAATTAAATTTAGTATTGTAAATTTAATATAGAATAAAGCTTATATACCTATACATATTATGTACGAAAATATTTTATATCCCCCCCCATGAGAAAATCCTAGATCCGCCACTGAATATTAAAATATATTATGTATTATACTATACCTACATCATCAAATAAAATTCTATCCCCCATAGCATAGGCAAATATTGTGTAGAAAACATATTATTGTGTTCAATAACAAACATCTATAGAGTAATATATAAAGTAATTGTGTTATAACATAACAATAATAGATACAATTAAAATATAAATTATATGAAGTAGGCATTTACATTAAATTAATAATTATTAAAAATGCGTATTCATTATAATCACACCTAAACATATAATTAATTCATGCTTATTAATTGTGTTTGCATACTTTCATAATTATCTTTATTACCATTATACAATAAGCTATATAATGCCTGATCTTATACTTAATATTATAACTATTAGGTATACCAATAACAATTAGGGAAACCGTTTATGTTAATATACATTATAACTCATATTAAACGATTTTCTTTTATTGATTCCATTTATTACATTGCATAATTTTAAAAATATTTCTGTTTGTTTTACGCGTATTGTACTTGAGATTAAACCTGACCGGTAGTGGTCAATTCTTGGTCATTTGAATTGTATTTCGATAACAATATTGTTACCACGAGTGCTATAATTAATGGCGTACATAATTCATAGTATTCCACGGTATAATACCTGCCGGACTTATAATACGTTCGATTCGGACCACCCTGTATCTACAAAAAATACATCACCAGCTATTAATATACCTACAGACGGATCACGGCGGCGGAAAAAAATGTGTTATTTACATCGAGCGGCACGGCACTACGTAGTAGTGACGACTACGACAACAACGATGTAACGATTGTAACATTCGTGTGTCTTATTGTCGACAGTGACAACATGTGTCGAAAAGAAAATCGAAATATTCGGGATTCCGAAACTTACATACTATAATATATATTATTACAGCCTACAGTATTACATTATATTTACACTATATTTTATGGTGTCGTGGTCACTGGTCACTAACGCTGAAAACCGTTACGATCACTTAAAACACAATCGTTTTCGACTTTGTGGTATTTGACGTAACTAGGATGATAGAGGAGTGGCTGAGCTCTCAATAGACGTGTTTACTGTTTATCCACTCAAATTGGATAACCAAGTTCTTCCAAAAAAAAACTTTGTCATACGTTCAATGTGTATAATAACTAATAAATAATATAATATCAACTATTTTATTAATATTTTTATGTATAATATTTGGTTATGGTATAACCAGTTTTCGTACTGTCTCAAGACAATATAATATAAAATATGGTTGGTTCTTTTTCTTATAAAAGAAAAATTAAAAATGTATACATAATGTAATTTTAATAGTATTCGCTTCTAAATAGTAAATACAGGTGTACACATTTGTAAATTATAAAATGAGCTAACAGTAAAGTGTAAGATAAAAAATATATACCTACTTATTTAATTTTTATTGTTTACATTTGAATATGATGGTTATTTTTTAATCACGATGAAGGGCATAACCTATTTTGAACTTTGTTGTCTAGAACTCTAGCCCTTGTAGCTACTAAATCCTAGTTACGCCCATGTTTTGTGGTCGTGTTACGTGTGCAACCATGCGATCGGAGTCCCGAATCGTGGGTTCGAGAGACGCCATTAGAGGGGTTCTGTTCTGTATCACAGTACCTATTATATAATATTATACGAGGATAAGCCGTACTTCTATGATAATACCATTTAATACTAATCGATGCTAATATACCTTCAACGCCACCACTGCACCTTGAATATACCTTATAGGCTAGCACAGGGTATATATAATATTTATCCTGAAAGCAGTGTCTTTCTTCGGGAAATAGCAAATATAAATATAATCATTGCCTTCTAGCTTAGACAAAATAATAAGATATCGAAGAAGAATAAACATGTCGTGTGGAAAAAGCGGCATTGTGTCCATTTCTTAATTAAAAATGTTGTAAAACATTTGTGTGCATTAGGAATGCTCTTCTACCAGATTTTGAACTCTTGAAATAACGTTCAGGGGGTGGCGTCGCGGTGGCGTTCTGCACGCCATCATGAAAATAGTATAGATATCGTGCGCACGTCTGTATGCCCCTCGAATGCAACTGATATATTATTATAAATCTATACGGAAATCTGGACGGCGCGCGATGTATCATCGACGACGAGTGAGTGAGGACGACAATATAATATTATAATAGTTGGACAACTTCCCCTTTTTTTTCGGATCACTTTTCTGGTTTCCCTCGACTACCCCCGCCCGCCGTTATGTGACACATCACACATAGTATTATTATTGTTATATAACGACTATACGTGACGACGATATGTAGATAGATGTTTGGCGCGCGACTCCCCTCTATAAACGGCCGTGTCCCGTCAATACGTCCACGCCGACGGGACTACCCGAACACAATTTATAAATGTCGCTATATTTATTTCTACCACTATGCACGCGACCATATAGATCGTGTGTTCCGTTTATAAATTATAACGCGTATCATAGAACATTATCCAACAGTCAAATAGCGTATTATTACCATAAAATATTATAATTTATGGTATTATCGTTCGAACGCACAGATACAATTTATAATAAATTGGATCGCCAACTCGTGATATTACAGGGCAAGTCAAAATCCGCCGTTTTTCGTGGGAATTATGGGTGTCTTATCGCAGTGTATTCTGGCCATTCTCTGCATGGTTGGGTTTGGTTCTCTGCATGACCTATTATCTGCACGAACGATATAAAATGTTTAAATATATTTATTTACTCGTTTGGAATAATATATTGTTATCTCGTAATTCTCACAAAGACGGTGGCGATTGACGTTTCGTTTCAACGGAAAAACATGAGTTAGCAATCTATATGGTATTATGGTATCTATATATATCTGTGGTAGAACGATCTATAATATTATCACATCGATGCGACGAACACGTACCGCACCCGCGAATTCTCGATCAATATCTATCGGCGCTCGTGGAAATCGACGACGATAGTAGTAACATAGTATTAGTACATTTCGACACGGCTAAAATATAAAAAAAAAAATATGTAACGGAAACGGCGCCCTCGCGGTCGACGAGCTTCGTGTATGACGTCGTTGATCGTTGAAGACGACGACGACGACGACGACGAAAAAAAGGGCACCCACCGCCGTCTGGTGCACGCGTGTAGCGTATATATATACAAATTATTGTTGTGCCGTAATGTCGGCCTCCTCGGGCGTGCTCGTGTTGATGGGGCAGCCGAGGGGTGGAAAAACGGACTCTTCGGCGGCGGCGGCGTCGGTGGCGGTGCATGCGACGCCGACAACGGCACCGAGCCGCGGCGGAACGCGCGCCGAAATAACCTTCGATATAGGTCAATACCGCGCGGCGCGTGCGCGCTGTCGCTTTTTACGCCGCCGCAGTCCGCTGTACATAATAATAATATAATACCTCACCGATCGTCGCGCACACACACGCGCGCGCGCACCCGCACGCCGCCTCCGTTCCGTTCTTGTGTCCGATACACGCGCGTGTGTGCGTATGCCGATTTTCGCGGTCGTTGTCGTTATTGTTACATTAAATTATACCTAGGTATACGCCAGGAGGTCTTATATATGTTATATACCCTTGCCGTGTCCCACACCCTCTCACTCCTTAACTACAACCCCTAGTCGTGACGACTCCACGTGCCCGCCGCCGACAGGCCTATTAGGTCAACCCGTGTTATATATGTACTATTATAGTGTCCGTGCTCGTCTAGCGAAGTATATTTTTAACTCTAATAAGTACTACCCTTTCCGGGCTATTGCGGTCTTGTCATGTGACTTATAATATCTTATGACTAAAATAAATAACTAATGTGTGTGTTCCCGATACACGATCAGTTTATTGCTTTACTCGTCGCAGCAAATATCAAAAATATATGGGTATTGATGTTTTCAATATTATATTGAACAGACCTTTAAAAAAATCAATACATGATCAATAATGTGTTTGGACCCTTTAGTGGGTGTTGTGCACGTATCAAAGTGGTTAAAGAGAATTAATTTGAATTCAACCAAATATTGAAACATCATTTAAACATGTCAGAAAAAAATATGTGGTAGTCATTGTTTTATACCTAAAAACTAAAAAAAATGTAAATTTTAACGACATTGTCCGATTATCGAGACTATTAAAAACTATATAAATAAGAGGTTTTTTTTATATTTCTGACACCAACAACTAATTACTAAGCAGACTTTTTTGCTCTGATATATAATAATAATAAATATGTTGCACCTGAATATGATATAATTTTCAATACAACTCCCATTTAGGTAGACATATTATAATAGTCACATTTCCTTCTAGAATCTGGGCAGAGTTACCAGGATACCTTATGAATTACTGAAGTTTTAAAATTATAATTTCACATTAGGTAGGTATCAATCCAAAATGTTCGGGAGCATATTTCCTACTTTGCATAATATATTTATATATATTGTACTATACTCGTTAAACAAATTAAACACATATAATATTATAATATACACGTTTAAATTATCCTCTCATTATATGCGGCCGTTGTGGAATAATAATTATTATGGACCTATTTATGTGATTTTTTTTTCTATGACACGATCCAAGGAGTTGACGGGCGATTACCGCAGATTCAAAACGACCCTGCTATTTATAGTATCATCGTGTTATTATGCTTAGAAGAAAATTTTTACTGTTTATAATACATTCGCTCCAACTTGGAAGACAGACGACAGACGATTTCCCTGTAAAGTTTTATTGTAATTTTAGCCACTTTGCTTGTACATACAATTATACGAAATTCTACAACTGGTATATTATTATCTGCATCTGCATAATCTTTATTATATTTACTCCTCAAAATGTTTCGTAGAACAATCACATAATGCTGTGGAACACCGAATTCTCATCATTTAAGTATTTTAATATTATGTGTTTTCCTAAATAATTCTAAACACATGTATGTACTTACTAATATAATTTCTACACAAATAAATTACTTAATTCAAATGTATCCTAACTTGTACTTTTATATACCTTATTTTTTTTTTTTTTATAGACAACCAATAAAACACAAATGCTTGGTTTATATTCTAGTTACATATCATATTTAAATGTTTTTATTAACGTAATAATATGACAACCCGGAACAATACCTATAGGTAGTTTATAATGTTTGTACCTATATTATAATAAGTATTCGTATGAAATACAATCATTAATTAATAATTAATAATACAGGAATAACTTATTTAAACACTTGTTAGGTACATTATACAACATTTGACTTATTATCAATATGCACTGAAGTCGTTATCTCTGTTTTACGATCTGTCTACAGTCTACAGACACTGATTATACTGTAAAGTAGGCACGGCGAAATGTATGGGTGTGTATAATATGCATACTCATATGTTTTTCAGCAGTTTTTCGTTCACACCTTTACTGGATATCAAAACCTGATTAGATTTAAAACGGGTAATTGTCGAATAGTCAATTTTTCTAAGTTTCAAAAATGATAGTGAGTTGTTCCGCGTATATCCCACTGTAATACTATGTACCTACTATAATAATATATACATGCATGCACCTCAATCGTATGCGATATAAATATTTAACAATATATACGTTCGCTTTTTACTTCCCGAACGTATATACATACATATATAATGTATAGTACAGTGCATAGTATTATAATCTTTATTCGACTTTCATAGGTAATAATATAGTGTACTATATTCACACGGCGTGCCAATTGCTGATTTTTTTTTACCCTGTCCTCCAGTATGACCTATACGCGCGTACCTGCGTTCACTGTGTATATAAATACATATTATATAGATATAGCGACTGCGTTCTATAACATTAAATTATTATGTGCGTGTGTTATTATATTATAGTTCCGTGTACTGTATAATATAATATATTCTCCGTGTATGTATGAGTGTATACGTAGTATTGCGATGTGTATCGATTTAAAAGGCTCCGAGCTATGACGAAGGGAGTGGGTGTGTATTCTTACGTATCGCATTATTTTCATAAAACAACAATAACTGCAACTCTGCTCCGGTTCAAAACGGCAGACGTTGTTGCAGCTTCAACGTTACATTTTAACGGGCGATTATATCATATTGTATATCAATGTCTGAGGAAATCCCTTTTATATTTTACAATATAGATATTATAATTGTGGGCTTGTTTATTATTTACCAAAACATTCCAATTGATCCGCGCCGGCTTAAAGCTTGAAATTACATAATGTATAAATACCATCCCCGTATTGCTTGCATTCTCTAATATATATATATTATATTATAAGGTACCTAAATTCCAAAACATCCGAATTGGCCGTGTTTATCCAGTTGTGTGCTTTTCTCGGCGTTCCGATTGATGGTCGATCTATTTGATTATTCTGTACTCATTGCTTATTCATTTGGTTTTCATATTCCTTTTTTCGGCGGTAAAGCTTAATAACCGTATTACGGATTTTATGAAACGAAATTGTACCTCAAAGTCATAGCTGACATTATAAATCGCTGTTAATCGACCTTACAACATGGAAATTAAATTGATCAATAATAATAAATTCGTACGTTTTTCGCCTAGGTATATAATTATATCTTTGAAGTAATAAAACGTTATGTCATTGTAATGATCATTTTTATCCGACGATAATATTCTATAATATTCTATTTTATATATAACGCTATACATTTTTATAATATACAATATTGGTACCTGTCGGGTTTTACATCTACATTTTAACCACTGTAGTTATAGGTATACCTGTATACACACTATAAACTATATTTTGTTTTCACCGTAATTGCCTTTCGTTGTATTGATTTATTACGATTTGAGTATAATATTTAATGTATTCTCGCGCGTATGTTCGGCCAACAATTTCGAACTCGTTGATAAAATAATTCAGTAGGTAATATTATATAGTATTATGTATTATATTATTACGTATCAGACACATCTGACGAACGAATTGATAAAATTTGTTTGATTCTATAATAAAACAGTCATAATATAATTAATTATAATAATATAATACAGTCCATCGGTTTAATAACACGTCGCCGCGCCCCGTTATCATTATTTAATTCTTCGTGCATTTATTACCTAATTCTTTTCGGGTCAATCGATAATCTGCGTTTAAGTATCATATTATTTTATAATGTCCAAAACATATAACCAGTCAAAGTAGTATAATTTACAGTTAGAGTTAATTATAAAAGGGGCGTACGAGAAATCTTACAGTAGGTAAATAGGTAATCTATAGTTATCCGGGCTGACACCCGAACCTATCCGTTTTTTTTTTTTCATTAATCTGCATAATCCGAGCTTTAGTGTATACGGCAGACAGATTAAGTTACACAAAATAATATAAGTAATGTACATACTTTTTAAGTTGGCGCGTTTTCATTTTATTTTATTTTTTTTTTTTTGATATTTGAACTCTGTCGTGTAGGTAATTTCGTAATTGTGTTTTTTTTTAAATCAAGTGTGCGGTTCATATGATTATTCATATACAACAGTATAATACCTAGAGATAAAATATACAAAATTATGTGTGTATACCGGGTGCTTACTTATATTTACATTATACATATATTTTTATAATATTTTTTTTTAGCTAGATACCTATTTAAAAATAGGTTTTTGTGTTTCCGTCAAACAAACAATTTACAATCTTGGTTTTTTAAAAAATATTTTCTTTTATCATGGTTTATTTTATCAATTTTACTTTTTAATCGAAAATCGAATAGTACCTATAGGTATAGTTACCCGAGATTTGCTCTTAGTCTTTTTTTTTGTAAAATGATTATGAAAAGATTTGAAATAGTTCTACTTATTATTTATTTTTGTTTGACATATTTATAATCGGGACAAAAAGTTTAACGTGATATTTATAGTACTTAACAATTTTATTAAAAGGTGATGTTATTTACGATATATATTATATAAAGCATATTTAAAACAACTAGAATAATGGTCAATCCAAATAATGAATTTTTTTTAAAATATATCATATCTGTATAAAATATCATAATATCTGATCCTTGCAATGCGCAACTAAACACTTAGTAGCTTACAATATTTTAAACATTTGAACATTATGAATAGATTTATTGTTTAGTTATGCGTAAAGTAATATAATTAAGATGATTTTAGTCAGATTTCTCAACAAATGAATAATTTATGATCGGTTACAAAATAACTACCTATATCAAGACTATACCAGCTTCATTCATCAATAATTTAAAATGAAATACATTCGTCCGTTGATCAATAATTTAAAACTAAAATGCTTTCCATCTGGATGTTTCATTTTATAACTTTCCGCAATAACTAATAACAACAACTATATACTTAGAACTTAGATAAAAGTACTAAACTTACCAATTATTTTACTAAAAATAAATTTTGTTTTTGAAAAAAAACTCATTTTATTTTATTACTGTACCAGAACATACTACAGAATTTATATGTAAATGTTGTGCAAGTAACATATAACAGTTACGCATACAGAGTACGTCACGTTATTGTGTCCATAGCAATAGACGTATTTAATCAATAATGAAAGTTTTGCGTTTTTTTTCCAGTAAATAATAATTGTATTTGTTTATTTATTTATGTAAATTATTTAAAAAAAACTTTGAGTAATTTAAAATTTTAATCTGTGTTCCTTGGAAAAATACTTAATAGAATAAATATAACAACTATATAACTATTATAGTCCATAATATATTATACAATAATTTGCAAACATTAACATTAAAAATTTAAATCATTAATCCGATTTTTATGATTGGATTATTTATTCAAAATTTGATATTAACGTAACAAAATTTGAGCTATTGCTGTTGACATTCTTTTTCCCTTATTGACGACATTAAATTATATGTTGTAGTTTATTTAATTTTTTTTATACAATTCGTTTTAATTTGTGATAACTTGGTTTCACTGCAGTTATAATATTGTTTTTCGAGTGTAAATATTTTTAACAATGATTTATTACATTGTTGTAGGGACCATTTTTGACCTATGTAGTTATTACTAAAGGTTACATCACCCTTGTTCATTTATAATGATGACAAAAATAATCCCCATATCCATCCCTTGTGAATACATCAAACCTGAAATTGTTCGCAATGGTATACAAATTAGTATATTGACGTTGAGTTTTTGTTTCTAAAAAAGTGTGTATTAAACATTTACTATAAGTAACATATTTTTATTTTTTATTTATAGATGTATTAATTCCAATAACTAAATAAAAACTAGTGCTTACCTGTATTTAAAAGTTAGTGTCTTAAATCAAACTACACGCGTATCTATAAACTATACATATATGTATATTGTATTCATATTTTAGGTAGGTAAACACAAGTTTCTAATAATTTTTGAGTCAACAAAAATATCAAAAATATCTAGGACTTAAACTAATCAATTTCTGCTTTATACTCAAATGCGACATACTAAGTACTAAATACTATGTGGTATAATTAGTTATTGATCATAAATGTTTACGCACAAGAAATTTCCCAGGTATTACGTTGTTATTATCAATAACGTTAATTTTGTAATTTTTTTTAATTATCTAATAGTTATCCATCATTCAAATAGTAAATGTATAAATGTATAGGTACTTAGTGTGTTTTTAATATTCATCATTATGAAATTAGTTTTGTGTTCTGACGAAGTTTAAACCTTACATTATATAAGTAGGTAGGTTATAGGCAAGTAGAACATAAAGTTTAAAAGTAATGGCGCTTAAATTAAACGAGACAAGTGGCCAAAAGATTGATTTTCAAACTTATAAATAATTTGGGTTAAAACTTAATGGCCAATAAAATTGCGGTAAACGTTACTTATTATAAACTATGTACGTATAGTGGTAAAATGTAATTAACTTTCCTTCCTTCTGAATAAATAAAATTAATAACATAGGTATTGTAAGCAATTTTGAGAAACCATTCAAGTTTTACTATTTGATTGCCTTTCAACTTTCAGGTTGTCAGAGTTGAGTCTACATTATATTATAGTTTATTCGTATTTTAAAAATAGCAATTATTTTCATCGATATAAATAATTGAAAATGTATAAGGTATTTGCATTGCTTTACAGAATACGTATATTGTATTTTTGTTCACTTGGTCCATCGAAATAATATAGTAGATTTCACCTGTAAAATCTAAACCTTACTAGTTACTTACCCAAAGAGGTTTTGATAATATATAGTTGAATAGTTATATAATATATAATACATAGTACCTACTACCTATGATAATTGTTGAAGACCATTTTGAACTTTGAAAATTATTTGTTAAGCATTCATATATACATTATACACAATAGGTACAACATTTTATTTGTAAAATATACCAATGCATATTGTGTTTAATATTTATGTTTGTATATATACCTAGGTACTTTTTTTTTGATAAAATATGTTTTATTTATGACTCTTGTTCAATTTATTAAATTAATTTCTAATTTCTATAAATACCCAGAATATGATTAATTCATGTTTTTATTTGAATTTCTATTATTTATATTCAAATAAAACTATTTTTATCGCTTGACCTACTTAAATACATGAATTTGTTTTTGGACATTAGAAATGTCCGTATATTTTTATACCTTGTCCAGCGTAAACTCGGCGTGAATATGTAACGAATAATTAAGTTGAAAATTATTGACAAAATTATTAACCTTATGTTTAATTTACAAAACACACTTATTTTTATACATTTTATCATAGTAAATAATAATTTAATTTTTTTAGTTCTCGCATTACCTAATTTATATAAAAACTGATTGAACTTAATGATATTTTAATTCAAAAAGTTTGACGTTTGGTATTAGAATATTTTGAAAATAAATTAGAAAACAATGATACATTTTTGAATTTGTTAAATGATTTTTAGCGAAAACCAGTAATATTTAGTTTGATTAAATATCTTTAATATTTTTCTATAATAGTTCGATAGTATGTACTTTAGCTTAGGAAAAATACTATGAAAATCAATCATTTCTTCCCAATATAATATTTACAGAAAAAGATATAGAATTTGAAAATTTTAATAAAACATTATAAAACCATCACCTTTACTCGGCATCTAAAATGAATATGAATTATCTGTGTAACAATGAAAAGGTTTTTCATTTTCTTATTCAAAGGATAAAAATCAAAATCCATGTCTTTAAAAACCATCATATAAAAAATGTCTGTACACATCAACTCGACTTTTGATGTAATTTCACGGAATTGGTTTTCCACCTTCGCAATTTTTCCTGTTACAAAACCCATCAGAATTTTTCACTCAAACGTTTCAAAAATAAAAACAAATGAAACATCCTACGGAATACAGATAGATTCTTTTCTACTAATTTGATTTTCTAAAACATTTGATATTGGTTCGTAGAAATTTCTCGTCTTGAAATCTGTTACGAAAATCACACCAGAGTTCTATTGACAGATGACACCGGATTGCCGATGGAGATTGAAAACGATGATGAAAGCCTTCAGGTTTTTGAATTATATCCATTATACTTTTCTCAGCACTCCGTGTAGAATTCAAGCAAATAATAAGTAGCTATATAATAGTATTGGAGAAAATAACAAGTATTTGTCATTCGTATTACCAAAGGTGGCGTGCAAAACACGAGTTATTGATTAAAATATGATATTTTTAATACAACGTGACGTAATTATAACTATAAATTGTTATTTCAATATAATTTTTCTCCTTCAAAAAAGGGCGTATAATGTCTTGTTTGTTTTGAACATTTTGAACAGTAACACTGACTGTTACTAATTATAATTAAATTGAAACATTTTGAATTAACATTTCTACTCGTAGCTAGTATATATTAATACAATTTATTGTTGGTTAAATTGTCAGTGGGCATTATGGTATTTCCGTATTTTTTATTTAAGCTTGCCATTTGAATATTAAATTTTTTCAATTCTAGCTATATATCCTGGGTAAAATGTTGTGTTGTGGAGTTAATAATATGTGAGTAGGTACTTAAATAAATATACGAATTGCACTTATTCAGATAGTCTACGGAGTCGATTCCCTAAGGGATTCTGTTATAATGAAAACAAAATGTGCACCAAAAACATCATGGTACCATATCTGTATAATAATATTGAAACAACTAAATAAATTTACAATATGATGTAAATATTCTAAAAACGGTAAAACAAGCTTAACTCTATATATTTTGCATTTTTAAAATATTGAATTCCTCGCGCAGCTTTTATGCAATTCAATTTTATTTTATGAGATTGCATATTATGATTTTTAACGTTGGCATAATTACATCTCTCGTACAAAATGTGCTTTTTAACTAACTGAACCAGACGTTACATTATATTATATTATTTACAGTTTTACATGTATAATTTATAATTTAGTTATATATGTTTTACAACTTTCCGATAGCATATCTTATCTTAAGTTTTCACCGCATACGGCTGTTCGGTATTTTTGTGTATAAGCCTTATATAACAATAACGTAACTATAACTAAATTCTCAAAACCGCCAAAGTCTTCACATAAACTTATACTTATGATGAAATCCCACTCTAAAATTAAAATCTATGAAACGGTCTCCTGCTCTTTAATTTATCAAATCCGTATAGGTACATATGAAAATAAATAAAACTGAACAGGACACAACAAATGCTGGACAGAACATTTCGCTCACCTTTTAGCAGTACCTACGTGTATTGTGCTGTATAATAAACTTAAAAGCAGTAATAAATCATCACATTTGAAAAACGATTCTGAGCGTTTTCGGAAATTTCGTCAACATTCTTCGACTTTTGTCGGTAGTTTATCTTGGCACCTGTAGAAACTATTGAAAATATTTAAAAAAAAATTACCTCTTAAAGTTCCTACCATTTAGACTCTGTTTCTGATTTCCTAAAATGGTATGACACTTTTTTAATATTTTTCTTGCATTAAAAAGTACTTTTCACAAAAATAAATTTAATAAAATAAACATTGTAAGACAATTTTTTCTTTGCTATATGTTAAGTGTTGACTCAAAAAGAATAGTGAAACATTATTATTAATCAATAATACTCGCTTCATGCAGACTTCCAAAATATTTTTTTTATTCTCAAAGATTATAAATTTTCATTATAACCAAACAATAATTAATACAATAAATATTATGATGATTTGTTTTATTCATTTAAATAATTGTTTCAAATTTGAAATTTTATTATGTTATAGCTAGATTCTAAAATGTGTAATACATAATTATAACAAACCTATACCGATGAGGTATATACCTGACATACAACTTTAAACTTTGGCTCATTGTCAAGTTTTGACTTTGTTTTATGTTTTTATACTTTTATTGATATATTTGATCTGTGTAATTAGTAAAACTTTCATACATTCCCTTACCCGTTTTTATAATATTTTGTTGAAATATTTTTGTGTGTATTACCTACATTGTTTAAAAAAATATATCAAAATCGTGCAAGGAAAAGTTGTTTCAGAATGAACCATATTCCCTCTATACTTAATTATTTAATATAACCTGACCACAGACCAGCTTATAAAAGTTATTTGTTAGTTCATTACTTTTTCAATTTAAAATGTCTGAAACATGCATTTAATACAAATACATAAAATGCATGTGTTATTAAATAATTGTGGTGGCATCAAGGTTATGCAAATACATATAATTGATGAGACATTGAAATTAAAATGCATTTATTTATGTGACTAATACTGCGGTAGAAATATAATCGTAGTATTTAAAAAAAAATAACATTCCGTATTTTTTTTATCGATTCCTGTAATACTTGTTCATCGTATTTAGGTAATTAATTGCTGTATTTTAACTTAAAAGTTTAGTATAGGTGTAATAGTAAAATAAATGTCACTGGAATCATATACAATCAATAAAGAAATAAAAATAAAATAATACAAATACTATACCCAGTATCATTTTTATATAGGTACTGTCTAATCTTCAATTTAGATTTAAATTTCTATAGTTCTATATAATTTAAACAATTGATGAAAAAAATAGCTTTTATTTTTGGTCTAGTGATCTACTGATTCGCATATATATATATATATTGTATAGAATTAAGTACTTTCTAAAAGTTTGAAAATTTTAATTTTTATCCTTTTTAAGTATATTATTTTAGTTTATATTTTATGAATTATTGTTTTTTAATTACTGCTTGCATTTAACAGTAAAAAAGGCATAAAAAATTATTTTATTTAATTTGTATGTGTGTGTTTATTTATACAATACCGTATATATTTTACTCAATTTAGTGTATATTTTGATTAATATTTTAATAAGTTTGCTTGATTAACTAAAAATTAACTTTTTTTTAAAGTATTCATTGCAGAGTAACCAAATGTATTATTTTGTTTAGGATCATTAATCATTCTATTTTTGGGTTAATACAAAAAATATCATATTATAAAGTTTAAAAAAATAACTCCTTAAACAGAAATATGGTAAATTATAACAGAATAGATACTGTAAATATTTTATAATCTGAGTTATTTATCTTATGCTTTAAAAAAAATTTAAACTATATGATTAATATGTGGAAAAATGTATAGAAGGATTAAAAATAAATCAATATACTCTGTTTGCACAACAAACCTAAAGTATTAACATATTTCAATATCGTAGCGTACATTACATATTTATATAGGTGTCCCATTGTTTTTACGGTTTTATGAGTGATGAGAAATAAATACACTATATGCTTATTATTATATTCCACCACTGAGCAAATATTCGAATTTATTTTATAAAATATGAAAAGTTTATTTCACCTAGATTATATATTTTAATATTTATATATGTGTTACAATATATAAATACAGTACGCAATTGTGTTCACTATTACATGATAACGTACTATTAGTAGCCATTATATTTAATAAAATGTAAAAACTATTCATATAAAACTTCACATGAGTAAAATAAATAAAATTTATGTTTCACTTGCATGCACAAAATTGATGTCTGGTGATTAATATGATATTTTTGTTTATATTTTTTTTACTTAATTAACATTAATTCGATATTTTTTAATTTTTATACCTATATTTTTTAATATATATATATATATATACAAAAAAGGTAAGGTATTACCTAGAAATCAAAATACTTTAAGATGAGAACTCATTTGACCTACTGTAAATTATTTTTATTTTGCTGGCGATATTATAATATTTTTAGGTAGGTACTTAAGGCATAATATTTATATTTAATTCTTATATACCTACCTACTGTGTACTTTTTCTGTAAAACTGAATAATTTATAAAATGTGCATTACCATTAAATAAAAAAGAATAATATTATAAATAAAATATACAATGTTGTAGAACATTTTTTCGATATTTTAATCTTTACTTTTATAATGTACTGGATAGTTTTGATATTGGTGGTTACTTATGTCTGAAGTACAATATTACGTTTATACATTTTTACAACATTTTATTTCATATTTAAAACTAACTTTGTTGATTAAATATATAATATATATCTAAATATATTTATTCATTTAATATATAATATTAGATATAATACATATGTAACATATGTTTTGAGATAGCTTTTACACTAACGATTAATTAGAGTAATCATCGCCCACTCAGAATGTATAATCACACATCATTTATCAATATATTTATTTACAGCCTTTCAAATTAGTTGTGCCTAGTAATGTAAAGATTTTAGTTTTATAATATTTAAGATTTTTCAAAAAATGTATTATCTACAAACTAAACATCATTTTATAATATACCTGTTTAATGTATTCCTTATGTGATTTGTGTTCTACATAAACATAAAAATTACGATTTGTATATAGTTGACGAAAAATTGATTTTGTGGCGGTTTTTGTTTTAACGCAATTCTGTTTTCGTGCCAAAACATATATTTATATAAATTATTTAAATATAGAATGGTTTCCAACACATGTATTAATGAAATTATTCCGAAGAAAATGAAGGTTTTTGTCAATTTAGTTATTTGTATTTGCATTCATAAAATATATCATTTAACTCAAAGTATCTACTCATTTTACAATCAATAAAAACATATTAGCAATAGTTATGTTAATGTTTATAACACATATATAATTTCAATATTTGTAATTGCCAAAAATATTATAACTGAGACTTATGTCTATAAATTACCCATTCTAGTTAAAATATTTATTATATTACCTATTATTGTAGGTACCTAATGGCTAGTAGAATTTGTTATATTATTTATACCTCTTCGTAAGTAGGTATACTACATATTATACCACTATATAAAGTTTATTCGTATGGATTTTCATTATCGTTGAGTGTAGCGACCAAAATATATTGAACGCGGCTACTATAAAACTAAACCCCGTAAATGGTTTGAGTATCATTAGTCATCGAATACATTTAAAGATGAATATCGTGACAGATGGAAGCTAGTGTACTTGTAATGGTATACAATGGCTTTTACCAAAAAACAAACATTACACTATAATTTATTATGTTAGTGTATGTCATTTAAAATTGTATACTGCAGTTGTTTATATTATCGTAATTTGATGACTGATTACATTGTAAGGTTTAGGTAATTGATCGACTCCGTGGGATTTATTCCCTTCTATATATACAATATTATGTATAAAACAAACAGATCTACTTTTTTATTTTAAATCTACTGTACTAAATGGCTGAAATGCGTTTCTATATAATCATTATTATATAAATATACCATTAATTTGTTTATTTTGATAATGCGTTGGTAGATACTAACGACGTTTTGGTATATTGTAGCTTTTGCTAATTTCGTTCATTAAATTATTTTTTAAATAGCGTACAACATACAAAAGGTCGTAAAAATTACAATTCCGAATCTGCAGGGAAGTCGTATATTATATTACTTATAGTTCCATATTGTTATATTTTTAATTCATGAAACAACAAAAAACAACTTCCATTGCACTCGACTGAAACGAAATTGAAAGAAAATCGAAAACGTTTACCAATTATTACTCTGCGCAACAATATAATAATATATTCTACAAACACGTGTCGCCTTCACATGTTTGAAAACGGTGTTGGTGAAATTTGATTTTTTTAGAATAACATCTAAATCATATAACGTACTTACGTCATAAAGTAATATTATATTCACGTTCGTGAGACTAAAATTCCTACCTATAGAGTAGGTACATTATAATTAGAAACTTAGTTTGCACAGACGGCTGGTTTATGGGTGGGATGGTGTGGGTCGTGAAAATAAACGGCTGTGCTCTTCCTACTTACTTCCCTATAAACACTTTGTTTGTGCGACCTGATGCACTTGTCTAACGTTTTTATTCAGTTGACAGTGGGCGGAAAAATAACACAAAATTCATTTTTTATATATATATTATATATACAGAGTGATTCACCTAGAATGCTCACACCAATTGTTTTATTAAGAGGAGTGACGGCGCCACCTATGCATTTTATGTCTTCAAATTTCCGTTCACTAATTTCAATTGTGTGGTGTTAGTTTTGATATTATATTGAATTGTTGACCTATTATCAAACTTTTAGGTAAGAATAACATGATCTGTGCTTAAGCGTCGGTAATTTTTTTCAATATTTTAATTTTAAAGAAAGATATAGATATGTGAATCATCACAAATTAAAAATGACCATATCTCGATTGAGTATTAAAATATCGAACAAAAGCCGATGTTTAAGCATAGATAATGGTCTTCCCTAAAAGTTAGATTTTTACTGATTACCTACTGATTTTTCAGTAAATCTTTCCCAATATATTCCTAATTATTTTGAAATTTCTTGGACATTTTTTTTCCATGGATTTATACTTGCGTACCAACTAGTCCAATTTTCTCCAGGTGGAGATCGAAGTATTTTTAGGAATGTTATTTTATATGACTGATGATAGACACAAAAAAATTAATTAAACAATACAAAAAACACACAACATTGTAAAACTAATACATTCAACGTTCCGCCCAGTCTAAAATTATAATGATTACCAAATTATTTAAATGTTTTAGATTTTATAGTATAGATGTAAGGGATTTTAGTGCGTTCCAATTGTTAATGTATTTAAAACTGTCTGCCTTAAAATGGTTCGGCGTGAGTGTTAAGATAAAAAATCAAAATTGAACAGAATGAACGATAAATAAAACTGTAATTTAATTAAGGTATTTCTGTGAAGTCTGTTACACATGTCTATTTAAATTGGTAAACAAGCAGGTTCTGCAATGCGGGTGTACCCGTATACAAAAATAAGGGGTCTAGAAATCCAATTTATACTCAATTAGCCTATCTTTTTACTCTTGGGATTTACATTTTAATTAAATATAAGAAATTTTTAGTAAATTACTTGCCTGATAAACTTGCATTATTATAATGTATATACTATATTGGTATATCTATGTTTTGCAGTGTATTAAATGAACCGATAAAATGTCACCAAGTGATGTTGTTTCAGTGTCTAATGTGTTAAACAATTCATAAAAAAGAAGTAAAGAAATTACTTAAATAAAAATCATTCATTAAAGCTGCAGTTAAATATGTTAACTAAAAATAATAATTAGTATTATATAAATAAATAAAAAGTAAACCTACTAATGAGCGATTTATGTCATGTGAGATGTCTATAAAAAATTTACACTCGAAGTTTGCGAAATATGCATTATCTTAACTATGGATAATCCAATGAATTGTAATGTGTAGTACCTACCATATCCAACTGCAGGGTATTTGTTGTGTAAATAAAACCTCATTTTTAAAAAAAAATATATAAAGTTTATACCGTGGAAGTTTTTTATCTAGAATACAATGATCTAGTCATATGATTATTCTAAGTTTCCCGATACTTGTAATCTTTGGGTACTTAGGTAAATATTTTAACCAAATTAGTTACCAAACTATAGTACAGTTATTTGTAAGATTTTATATAAAATATAACTATATCATAACATTTTCTTAAACTTTAGTATAAGTTTATTATGTTATTTAATATTTCTATACGTCCTTGTTCAGAAACCTTAGACTATGATATATAGTATTTTTATAATATTTATCCCTCTATATTCTAGTTAAACTATTCATAGTCAATTTTAAATGAATGAATTTGTGGAAAAGATCTTTGTATTCTTTCCAACTCATCCATCTTACCTTAATGACATAGAAACCACAATACCGAAGAAATGCTCAAGAAAGGTTTGTGGTGACAAGATAATAAATTACCTTTGAAGGCTTAAAAACTTCTGAAGTTTTATAATAGGCGTGTAGGTCAATATTTTGTATGCTTTAGTTATTTATTATACTTTTGATGTTTACGTTATAAATATTTAACTATAAAAATATAAAATACAATAGAATAAATAGAATTAATTTAAAATTAATTGCCTCATATAAATACATGTAGGAGAAATTATGTAATAATTTATTTACAAAAAGTTCATAAAGTTTGAGTATTTAAGATAAGCTCAAAAAATACCCACATTATTTTGTGTCTGATAATACTTATACTTTTGGAGCAGAAAAAAATCTTAAACTTTCAACATCAATGGTGGCTTCTCGTAAAAAATTTGATTTAATCTGTACAGTGTACTTTGGGAGTACAAAAGTATTTTCAGTACTTTTCTTAATATTTGGGAAAAACTTACTAAAAAATAATAACAGCGGGTAAACCAGAATGTTTACGCAACGCCTGTTTTTAACAAAATTGATTCTATTTTTTATTTAATTTAGAAAGGAATAACCGACATGTAACGTTTTGCCATTGCGTGTATTATAGTTTTCTAAACGATGTTTTCAAAATATTTAGACCAATTTTAAGCTATTATTAAGAACCTATCACACCATTCTACAATAAATCAGATTTGATTTTTAAGGAGTTATATTTACAATGTTTTGGCAATTATTAGTTCAATCTACTAAATTAAGAAAAGAGTAGTAATAATATAAATTTAATATACCTAACATATTAAACTTTAATTAGAAATGTAACTAACCAACCTTATCCTACATCATTGCTCACAATCGTTTTTTCGTATACCTACAGAGATTTATTATTGAATTCAAATTTAACAAATACATTACAGTGACTTACTCAACGACAAGGTACAAAAATATAATAAAATATAATATATAATCAAAACCTACTATATAGTATAGTATAATAAATTAATAACTATATTTCTCGGGTTTCTTTAATATTTCAATATAATACATCACTCAGGCTCATTATTATTTTTTTCAAACCATAAGTAGAATAATGTATTAATATAGTAAATTATTAAACATAAAAATAAATAATTTATAATATGTACCTACATAAATATGTAAGTACCTATGTAGTTTATAAAAATCTGGGTATGTGTATAGTGATATTTGCTGTTCCAATCAATATTTTGTATTTGGAACGTGCTATTATAGTTAAATCAAATAATTATGTGAGTATCACACCAATGAGTTAGAGATACGTTTAACGGACAAACTAGATAATCCGATACCACTGATTAAAATAAAATCTATGGCGTTGTTGTTGGTTACTTGTTAGGTATTTATATGGTGGACAAACAAAAAATTGAGTTACGATAAGGTAAGGTGTACGGTTAAAACAAAAGCGGTTCATTGTTAAAAATATTCGAATATCTTGATAGAAAAAAATACGTCTCTTACATTTGGATCAGAATGCATGCAAAAATAACTAATAATTTAACAATGGATCTATTTTTAATTCAGCCGAAATGTTGTCAAGTTGTATTTTAATTTAAAAAAAAGAATGTTTTTTTAAAAATAAATATGTTTGAATTATAATATTACCTACATTAGGTACCTATAATTTTTTATATTTTTTATTGTATCATCAGTTATTTAGGTACTACTTTTTTATTTTGCTAAATAAGATATTACTGTTTAAGACTATTAATTTCGTTGCTTTTTAAAAGTAACTTATCCAACACCGTTAATCATATATATATATATATATTTATAATTATCATAATTATTCATAAGATATCGACTGTACGCAGGTCTGAATTATCGAAAAGGTCTGGACCTTTAGTCCTGGTACCTCACGCTTACGTTTACGAGTCTCGGTGATGATTTTTTTTTTTTTGTTAAAAATATTTTTTAGCTTAACGTTTTTTTGCACACGGACGGCACGAAGCCACAAACACTGCAGTCTCCCGTTTATTAATTTTCATTTTAAAATCTGTCAAGTTCGTTTTGACCGTCGTCCTAGCTCTGACCGCGTCCACAGGCCGCCGCGCATAGACAGATCAGTGTCCGTTACCACCGGCAACGGACTCGGCAAACTAACTGCATTACATAGGTTATACCTTTGTACATTTAATTCGCCGTATTATTCATTATATGCGAAGTATTACAGTAAAATTTAATCAATAAATACATCGCAGCATATTATATATATATATATACGTACCACAACAATGGAGTGTGTGTAGTTAACCGAGATTTCTGCGCAAATGTGACTCGTGTTCAATCGAATTTGTGCAGATCTACACACTCCGACGACACTGCAGCGCCGTTGGAAACGCGAGAGAGGATCGAAAACACATGAACATTATTAAAATGTACAAAACCAAAACTCACAATATATTATGGTGATAATAATAATTTGAATTCGCGACTGTAAAGGTATATCAATTGTCTACAGTCAAGTCTATTTAAATTAATTATTTTATTTCGTATACTTAGGTAGTATATCGCATATTTTATATTCTTAGTTGTCTATGGAATATAATTAAATACTTACCACCTACTTACTCTTTACTCGACTGCCTCAAGTTGATTTTTCGTATTACTCGAGAAATCACTAGTTAATTGTTATGACAATAATACAACATTAATAATATAATGATACAAACTTGATCTATAAGACATAGAACCAATAGAATAGTCCTTGGACACCGCAGTATTGTATCGGTACCGCATGTGCTCGTGCATAATATTACAATATAATTACAACGCAGTAGAGGTATCATATAATACACTATAATAGTGCAGTGTGGTGTGGAAATATATATCATTTTATCTCATACAACTTAACACAATATACCACCCCTACACTGCACGCGCAACGTCCTCGGAGATGAGCTTTTTTCCCGGCGCGGCAATATTGTTGTTGTTGTATCGCTGCAGCAGACAAGTGGCATCCTACAGATGACTTTCTCGAGTGACGCGCGTACGCTTTCGACGAAAACATTTGCTCGTTATACGACCGTATTTAATAATATTCTATTTAACACCGTCCGATCCGTCTACAGTCTATGCGGTACCTACGTAAACATATTTATAATTTATATCATATAGGTAGCGCACCAGCGCCCTTAATAGAATATGTTATACGCCGACGCGAGCTCAGCATAATTCGCGGAGCGTATAACATTATATAATAATACGTTAGGTACTGAAAAGTGAAAAGTAAAAATATATAATGGCGTTTATATCGCATCGTCGTGTACGTCGACTCGGGGAGGACTGTGACCTCTCCCGCCCGCCGCCCGTCATTAAAATAATAGCGCGCAAGTTTTCACTCTTTTCCGCCTTGTTGTCCAATCAGTTATTTTCTTTCTTTCTTTTTCTCGTTCCGTTTTGCCGCCGAGTCGCGTCGTTCGCACGCTTCTCCGGCACCCCCTCGCCGCCGCGCGTGACGCTCGGAAAACTCGAGTCGCGTACGCCCGTTGTAGAATGATAATCATTTTTGCGAAAGGGTTTATTATTAAACGCGGTACACGACAACGGCGTTATTACATAATACAGGTATTATAGCTGTATAATAATCGTATATTTAGTAATATACGGTAATAGTCGCGGGGTTAAACGGACGGTACACGTCGGTGGATATACATTTTTAGCGCGCACCCCTCGTCGGAGGCAGCACGCGAACGATTCACTAGACGACGGCGACATTATAAACGTTTCTCTGTACGCACGACAAAAGTAAATTCCTAAGTGGGGAGAAAACGAGGGAACCGTTCCGAGTCGATTATAATATTATACGCGCGTAAGCCGCCGTGTTGTGTAAGTGATGCACATCCAAATCCAATTACTGTTATTATAAATTATAATATTATCATCCGCCGAACGTACTTTTAGTATTTCGTTAATTGTGAAATTCAAATATTAGTGTGTTTTTTTTTTCCTGTTTTCGGGGTTGTTATTAATAATGTTATTCCTGTCATCGCGCGATGCGTTACAATTTTTTTTAGCAGTTCTGCAGTAGCCGTTGAAGGTAAGCCGGAAATCGTTATCATACGCTTTTTGGTGGACATTCTATATGCATGTGACATATTATGATATGGAACTGACGGCCACCTACTTTTTGTTACTTATATTGTTTTCGAGTCTTGGAGATACTCTTCAAAACTGATGGCATCCTTGTTTGGATGCGATAGGCACGCCATCATTCTTCTTCAAGTTGTCGAACTTTTAATGCCATACATTATGAATGATTCTACACCTTTTTTTTTTAACAATTTGAATATTTTTTATATTTGGAATATGTGCGCGACTGGACGATCGTTTATGGGTCGACAAAATGTCGTTGGTAATATAATTTACAACATGTCATGTCATACAAATACGAACCGTAACGGCCCGTTGATATAGGTCCAGCTTGTATTGTAAGCAACAAAGTCGCTCTAGACATCACGCGTTTATTTTAGTCAATTAATTGCACTACCCTTTCTTCAAATATTAAATTGTATTTTTTTATCAAAGCCCCGCAGATGGATTTTATTGGTTGGTCACCAGTTGACAACCAGGAAACCATCACGACTAATAATAATAATTATAGGTAGGTCAATTTCGTTTGGAGGTCATCACATATTGGACATATTATTCACATATCGTTGTCTGGAGGTTTTGTTTGCAAACGGTTATCGATATTAAATAGGTACACTAGCTAGTGTTCGTTGTCTGATACTTATGAAGGTCAGAAGGTGTAAGCGATTCGTCAACGAAACGTATTTCTCATTTCATTTGTTATGCGAATTCCAGACAATCGTACAGATCGTGCTTACATAAAGTACATTTTTTAAATTTAAAAAAAAACCGTTCATTTTGTTCTTTATCCAGTGTACTTCCAATACCTTGAATTTTATTTTTGAATTAATTGTGTGAAATTGCTTTTTATAATTCCATTAAGAAAAATTGTCTTTTGTTTATTAAACAATAATAGTGATATATATATTTATATACTATATAGAGATTATTTTTTAAATACTTCACTTAATGATTATGATTAAATAAGTGCCTTTAAATAATTGCAAAATCGCATTCTGTGATTTTTGTTTAATATTTACTCTTGACAGGATTACATAACTACGTGATTTTAAAAATCCTATCACTGATGAAATTCAACTATAAATATTTGAACACCTGCTTGATTTGTATCTATACCTTCGTGGTTATATTATAGTACCCCGATAAAACGTTTTCCAATCATTTATTAATTCATATCGAGTGATAAAACGTACACCGGTTAAACCACGAATGGTCAATAACGGTTTGATGTTAATGGCCGCCGTCAACTACCGTCACGTGATTTAAGTAGAAAAAAGTCTTTCTACTCTGCAAAACTTCTATATGTAATTGAATTACATACTGTCTAGAAGTCACTCGAAATGTGTAAAGACTGATTAAAGGCATGTGTTTAATTTAGTGTAGTTACTACCATATACAGTTCACACAGTAACATCTCTAAAAGTTTTTTTTTCAAACTACGCGCCATTGTCCATCGATATTGCAATGGTATTTTCGACTAGTTACCAAAATAATCTCATTCGTCTTAATCCGTTAGTTTCTGATACAATTTCACATTGAAACTATTATCTACTGACTACTGTTATACCTACTAAATAAACTTTTTGCTGTTGTACATTGAAAAAGTGACAATAACATATTATATACTGACACTTGAAATGCAAACATTTTGTATCGTGTGATGTTGATCTCGTCTGGTCGTCTGTAATCAACGAAAACTAAATTTGATTTAAACAAGTGATCAGATACTTCACTTGCTGTGTCAACAGTCCCCGGAGATAGTGTGTAATATTGTAGTAATTTGTGATTTAAAAAAAAAATCAATATTTATTAGGTAAAGTTTTAGAGAAAAAAATATCACGTTTAAGTTATGCGGATTTGAATACCTGTATAATATATAGGAAACGTTTTGTTAAGCCTGCGTATTGTCTGTCAGGTTATTCGATTTATTAATAATCATATACAAATTGTACACTAGAAGTTGGTTTTTTATCATTAATAATACTGTTACACAAACGTAATGATAACCGTACGGTCGTTTCTGTTATGTTATACTTATTATGTCATTCGTTTGAGTTAATTTTTTTTTTTTAAAAATCCGACATCGCTTAATTGATGCTGAGTTATCATTGGCTAGAAAAGATAATGTTCACAAGAAAAATAATAACAATTTTAATTCGTTTTACCATGACTCGCTTTCATGTCACTATTCTAGAGTTGCCAACAAGGATTTAAAGTTGTCTATTTAAATTTTACTTTTAACTATGCCAATCGATTGAAACACAGACAAAATGCCGGCTTTATTACAATTCATTTGTACAGGTGACTTCTATAAAAATATAAAAATAAAATGTTTGAAAATGCTCAACGAATTTGACAGTCAAAATCACGCGTACGTTTACAACACTTGAGGTCAACTGCAGAAAAAGTAAACCAACACTCCGCCGAGTTATTGATCTTCTTGTATTTTAACCGTTCAATGATTACTGTGTGTGTACGCATGCTAAGAAACGTACTTTCGCGATGATACAAAAAATCATTAACAAGACCTGACACGCTATATATATATATATATATACAACACTGAACATCGTGTTTGTACCAACCTGCAATACGGCCGTTTTGTTGAGAAAAATAAATAACTTTATTTGTAGCCGTTTTTATTGTACTACATGGTTTAATGGATAATTTATTATATTGCCGAAAGAATTAAAAAAATATTCATGAATAATAGTACAATATAAAATAAAGTGGCACTTATAAACTCAACGAGGAAAATTATTTCTTAAAACTACTATATCATATTATATTATTATTATATACACGTATAGTTTCAAAATACTTCCTTAAAAGTGAAGCATAAAAAAATGTGTCTTATTCGTTTTTTTAGAAACATTATTTTATATTGTGCAAGTAACATACAAATGTTTCTCAAGATGAAATTCTTAACACGATATTCTGCATAAATTATATTAATCTCAATTTGTAGGTTTATTGATAGTGTTGCATTTGTTATGCGTTGTGTGTTACTGTTCACATATACTTTTTCTTGTACCTACACGGTTTGTATAAATATATTTTTATGTTCTATAGATGACTGGTGACGAATACAACGACTTGGAAAAAGACGAAGTTAATATAATTTCTGGAGCCCTCGAACTTCATCGCAAAAAAGTCGGCGATGTAATGACCAAATTGGAGGACGTGTACATGCTGTCATACGATACAGTGTTGGACTTTGAAACCGTCTCAGAAATCATGAAATCTGGTACGTAGAGATTTTGTTATAAAAATAATTTAGTACATAATGTACATTATTTATAATATTATTTTCCAAACCTTATATTAACAACAAAGTTATCACTGTAATTCCTAGTTTGGCGTAGCTGAACCAAGTAGGTATATCTTAATAAAATATTATATTCATTATAAAATATTTGATTTACTAAATTAAAGATATTTGTTTGATAAAAAGAAATATATTATGCAAGGTTCCTATGAAAAGTGGTGAATTAAAACAAATCAATTTCGTAGTAAATGATAAGATTTATTTTCTTTATTGAATAAAATAGCATAATAAAGTAATTGAAAGACAATTATAATACAACTTTTAGTGAAAATTGTACACACATAGTTACTGTTAAATAAATAATGATAATAAAGATTAATTTTAACATATAATAATAATAATATGCCCTGCTTATAGGATGCATAATATATAATATGTATACTGTTAGGTGTTATCGAAATACTAAAATATAACGATTATATTATAAGTTTAAAATTAAAATATTGTTTATTATGCTTAAATTACGATTGAAATGTTTGTGAAACGGTTTAGTTATACGTATAATATTATACGACTATCAGCTATCTTCCGAATTGGTAAAAAAAAAATTTACAGCAACTGTACATCTACTCTTGCGTGTTATTATAATGTTTGATATAAAAACAGCGACATATCAATATTAATTTTTTACGTCTATAAACGTAAGTTTGTTTGAAAGTATAAGACAAAACGTTTTGATTTCAAAAATGTTTGGTACATACTACATATTATTATATAGTCTTAATAACATTAATATATTATATGGTCAAACATAAATAATATTATTATTGTATCTGTTTGAATGGATGACATAACTGCCACAGCAGACGTTTGTCATAAAAAATAATAATAAAAATAAAAACCATAGGAATCTACAAAATATATTTAAATCGATTTTTGGCAATCGTGTAAATGCGTATACCGTCCGCCACGCTGTTTGCATATTATATGATCTATATTTATATTCTCCCGAGCCGTGGTGGCTGCTATACTGCAGGTGCAAGACATTTGAAAGATTTTTCGACTTGATATACTATCGCATAAATATTTCTAGTATCAATGGTCCCGTTGTATGGAGTGGGCAGCGGATAACGAGTAAAAAGTAAAAAAAAAAAAAATTAAAATTAAAATTAAATCCGTTTTGAGAAGTCCGTGGGCACTGGGCCAACGGGGAACCGCCGCTACCGCCCAAGTTCCAACTATAAATATAACGCCGTCGCCGTACAGGCGACGTAAAGCATGTAACTCATGCGAGATTTTTTTATGGTTTTTTTTTCCAATTCATCGAAGGGTTGTGCTTGATTTCAAAACACATTTGTATTCACATTACACAAAATATAGTAATATACCTACTGCATGTAAAATATCAGATCAAACATGTCTCTCTGTTAAAATCACATTTTAGAAACGATCTTTAGGAAATATGGTCCCAGGGGTATCTTAAGATCTTTCAGCTCACGTTCTCGCTCGCTGTCATTCATACGCATACACACACAATAAATGTATTCTCAACTTTTCGTGGCTTTTATTAAATATTGCCATTTTACACCATAAATGTCACGTGTTCAATTCACGGGACATTTGCAGCTAACAATTTGATTGTTTTTAAAAAGGTTTTTTTTTTTTTTTTTGTCTTATTTTTATGTTGTTTTTATTTTTATCAGGATACTCGAGGATTCCCGTGTACGAGGGCAACCGTCAAAATATTGTCACCATGTTGTACATCAAGGACTTGGCGCTGGTCGATCCCGACGACAACACATTGCTTAAAACGCTGTGCCAATTCTACCAGAATCCGTGTTATTTCGTATTTGAAGACACTACACTCGACGTACTGTTCAAGCAGTTCAAAGAAGGTAAATAATTTATTACCATTTGCCGCAGCGATAGTTTAGGTCATGAATAGGTTGGGAAGGAGGGTGAACCGGTTTTTTATAACCATTGCTAAATTACCAATCACTAATTACCCTATCTAAATGTGAACCAAATTATCACAAATAAACTATTAGTTCTAAACGTACCGACGTTTTCAAAAAAATATATTCTTTTGGAGGATTCGACTATTGGTCACCGTTGCTAAATGACACTAAAGTCTTAGCAAATAATAGATCAAAATTATTATTTATTACAAATATGTATACTGAATGTTTTTATAAAATTAAAAATAACAGATATTTCACGAAGTGCGTATTATAATCGGGATTTTTAAAAATAATCACTTCGTAGATATTCCAACTGAGACGGACGTTGAGTTAATTTATAATTACCACTTATAACACTCACAGCTGTCTCTTATCGTAATGGTTTTGGCAAACTTATCAAGATTTATAAAGTTCATTTAGTTTAGTTCCATATAGTAAATACTTTTTTTTAATTCGTGTCCAATTAAAATACATGGGGCTCGCGTATATATTATGCTAAAATAGAATATAGGTAACTAAATTCATACAAACGTGGTACATAACAAAGGTTTATAGTAACTAAATCTATTTACCAGTTGTATTACTATTTGTACCTCCTGTATTATATTAAGCTTAACAGTAACTGTAATAACAATATATTATTGTTAATCCTAGACGTATAATTGTAATTGGGTGTTCGCCCGTTTAATCGTTTAAATATAAAAATAAATAAATAAATATTACCTAATAATTATTTTTAAAAAAAATGATCTTTCAATGGCCAATGATGTAAATTCCAAAGATTGTGTGGTCAGAGATGACAAAATTAAAGCATTTATGTCTAAGGTACGCAATTTCAATAATAATTTCAATTTCACTCCCACCCCACGTCCTCATTCATAATCATATACTGGGCATTCGATATGTATATCCATAAGTCATAAACTGTAGTGGTTTTTTGTCTACCAGCTCATTAAACATTTTGAATTCTTATTTATGTATTTCAATAAGTACCATATAATACACATATTTAGGACTTCTAAATTAGGAGTACTTATATTTAATAATTCTTCTAGCATGAAGTATCAACTTTTGATTTATAAATTGCTTAAATGATTGGTTGATCTATTTAATGTTAAAGACCAACTCGCAACTATCCATTGACAACAATGGTCGGAGTGCCAGACAAAGTGTACGATGTCGTAGTTTTTAAATTCTTAGGCCTATGTCGTAATTTCCCACATTAACCATAACATATATATTAATATTACACGATATTTGTGTTATAATCATATCATTATTTTGGTTAATATGCAAATTTGCAAATGATATTTTACCATACTTAAACATATTTTTTAAATAATAATATTTTGTTTATTGTTGTTTTAAAGCACTGAAAATTACATATATTATACAATTATAAATTAGGTACAAAAGTACCATCTTCTCAAAAGCCAAAGGCTGTCCTTGGGGAGAGAGAATCTAATTCGAGTAGATAAAAATATAAAATAATTAATTATACTACAAAATGAAAATTAAGCTAATATATAAATGTATATATATAACATAATGATCCTTATAAATAAGTTATTGTAATAAAACATTCGTTTTATATATTTTGGACATTGTAAATAATTAAATTATATTTAATACAAAATTAAATTAACTTATTTTTAGAGCTTTTTTTGTGGTGTATTATTTATTTAATTATTTAATTATTGTATGTTTTTATTTTATTCAAGTAATTTAAGAGGACATTACTCGGATATTTGTTGTCTCCGTCTTACAAGTGCATAACATACTCTTAGCAGATCACGTTAAACTCAGTTAATCTAAAAATTAGAGTAAATCGACCTATTTTGAAAATTTATGGTAAGAACATTATCTGTGTTTGTGGGTTTTTTACGATAATTCAGTTTTTAAGTGAGTTGTGAGCATTTTTAATTCATGCTATATTATAGGTAATCGTATATCTTACAAAAAAATTGAACTATCGTAAAAAAAACCACATACAAACACAGATAATGAACTTACCATCAAGTTTCATAATAGGTCGATTCACTCAAATTTTTTAACTAACGGAGCTAAACGCGTTCTCCTAAACGTAAATTTGCTATGTTACAGTGCACTTGTAAGACAATAAGACAACAAATGGCTGTGTAGCGTCCTCTTAACTAAATTTGTACTGAATACCTTTACCATTTATACATAACATTTAAAATATAAATGACCGATGGGCAATAGCTATTATTTAGCACAATATATTGGTCAATCAACCTTACAAATGACCGAGCGCAACTGGTCTATCGACTTTAAATGTTTTGAGCGCACTTGGTATAATATGAAAAGGTCTTTTTAAGTGCAATTGGTAATCCCAATCAGTGGTTGAAAATATTCTACCCACTATTGTTTTGAATAATATGATAAACTATGTTTGTCTAAAGATAATCCTAGGGGCTTATGCTGTTGGGCTTTTTAATACTCAGATTAATGAGCTACCTATATACCTAAAGTTAAAATTCCGACACTTGAATTCCCATTGTGCCGTACTTTAACTCAATGCAATATGAAAACTTAACTGCAAACGCTATAGTAATAACAATAATAAACCCAAAACCCTCTTCAACATTCAAAGAGTATACCTACATCTGAAAGTTTTTTTTTTCAAATGTTATTATATTTTATAAATTGTCATTAAATATTAAACTTTTCTGAGTTCTATACTACAAAAAGAAAAAAATCGCGCTTGTTACGCGTATATATATATTCGTTTACATGTATTTTTTATCATTTTTAAAATAATAATTTAACTTTTGACAGTGATGTATTTAGGCTTATAAAAATTCTATCTCAACTTATTCGCTGAAATTCCCACATTTAACTATGTTTACTAAGAATCAATATAAATAAAATGTCAAACTAACTGTAATATATTTTAACGTCAAAAACTTTTAAATCTTTTGTTCTAAATGACATAATAATATTTTCCAGATATATATCATGAATATTGAATTAAAATCTTGACATTTTATTGGACTAGGTACATAATATAAAAGTGACAAATAAATTTTTTTTTTAAATTGAATAAATTAAAAAAAAAAAAAGATTTACTTGTTTTGCTAAACTTGCAGCTTATATGGGAAACACACGCTTATGATCTCATATGATAATAATAATAAAAATAATAAACATGAATAGATATAATGTAAAAATCAATAAGATTTCTTTCGTCCATTTTACGAATCTGACGAATATAGTTTTGTAACATTTGTGATATTTTAGAATTAAAATATGGTCGCGTAAAAAAATAATTGGTGTTTGAAATAAGATTTACATCGTTTAGTTGAGACAATTTATGCAACAGAATCTTAATTTTTTATTTTATCTTTTTAAATAAACAGGTATTAAAGGACATATGGCATTTGTTCATCGTGTGAATAATGAAGGCGAAGGCGATCCGTTCTACGAAACTGTTGGCATAATAACACTGGAAGATGTAATTGAAGAATTGATTCAGGCTGAGATCATGGATGAAACTGATGTTTACAGTGAGTAGCGGTCAAGTACCTACCTAAGCAATATTATACTAACACTAGTTTATTGTTTGTATTATTTTCAGCCGATAACCGTTCGAAACAACGTCGACAACAGCGTTCACTCAGAACTCAAGACTTTACAGCATTTGCCGAGCGCAGTGATAACCAACGTATCCACATTTCTCCTCAACTTACTTTGGCCACATTCCAGTTTTTGTCGTCGAGTATGTACATATATAATTGTATACATAATATGCGCGTACGGGTCACTGGTGTCGGTCCCAGACAGCAATTTTTTTCTAATTACCGTTTTTGAAATATAATTTTGGATAATTATTAGTTATTACTGTGTTAGAGAGCCAAAATTATAATTGCCATGTTGTAGTTTAGGGTTCACTCAAAATGAAAACATTAAAATATTTGTTTCATGTTTTTTATATTTCTTAGAACTTTGAGATAGCAAATTTAGTACTTGTTTATGTTGATATTTTAAAATTTGAGCTACTAATTTCCTTTGAATATTAAATTAGTTAAGTGGTTTTATATTATATTATATCGATGAGCCGATATCATGTAAGAAAACAAATACAGTGAGACCCTATGTATATTGTATGTATATTTTATCGAACTGCTTTACAAATACATTTACAAGAACGCATTTGATTTCATGATTTTGTTCAATTATAGGTGTCGAAGCTTTCAAAACAGACGTTGTATCAGAAACTATTTTAATGCGTCTGCTCAAACAGGACGTGATATTCCATATAAAAATGAAAGATAAAGAAAGATTTAAGTCTGATCCAGCCAGTATCATTTACCAACAGGGCAAACCAGTCGATTACTTTGTGCTCATATTGGAAGGACGTGTCGAAGTCACCGTCGGCCGTGAAAATCTTGTATTCGAAAGCGGCCCATTCACGTACTTTGGATCACAGGCATTACACCAGAACATCGGAATTGGTGAGTTGGATTAAACAAAGTGATTCACAGTTAGTATACTCTCCCTAATAACTGTATTATTAATAAATTATCCATTAATACAAGTTCTGTTTCTTAATTTGTAACCATACTCAAGACATATATTATATTTTAATATTACAACGACAAACAGTTAGATTTTTATAATTAAATATATAAATATGTTTTTTTTTTCAGTAAGAACCTTTCTTTTTAGTTTTTTGTACGACACATACGTATACATATCATCAAAATTCGAATGAGTAGTTACTAACTTGATATATTTGGTAGCTGATCGTTGATCAATATCAATGAACTTTTGAATGTAACGTATTAAGTGTATAATTTGTTTTAAAATGTGTAACAATTTTACAAGTAATTTAGTACTTGACTAAATAGTAAACATTGCATATTTTTAATTAATGTATGTCTTATATTTTAGATCACACCTAATTAATAGATAATGTTTTTTAAACAATGTAAAACCATTATATCCGATTAGGACAAAACCCTAAAACCTAAGCATTTGAAAATATATTCTTTAATTTTACTCGAAAAATCTTTAATTCGGAATCTTATAAATGGAGTCAATTAACGGATAAAATGAGGATAAGTATACATGGTGAATCATAATCGTCCTGCAGTGTAAACTATCTTTGATGTACTACTTTAGTCATTACTGTATCACCAAATTTATTTCAGGCGAGTCGCCACCGTCTGGAGCCAACCCTACAATGGCCAATTCGACTGTGAACAACATGGGCAGTATACAGTCGGTCAACATTGATGCCATGTTACGTTACACTTTTGTGCCTGATTACTCGGTGCGTGCCGTTACTGAAGTGATGTACTTACGCGTGAAACGTTCGTTCTACATGGCAGCAAAACGCGCCACGCTCATGGAACGTTCTAAGAAAATGTCAAACGCCGGTGAATTTGATGAAGAAGTTGACAAGGTGATTAAATTCTAAGACTTGAAACTATGTATTGTTTACCCCTAGGACGTGGCTCCCGCACCTCAGACCAACTACCCAAACACAATTATGATTTCTTCAACACTGTATCATCGTTTAATTTGAAAAAAAATATTTGCCTTTTCAACGTTTTATTAACTATGTAGAACAGATTTATTTATTTAAATATAATAGGACAACTTATCACTGAAGTATTTTCTTTTCTATTGACACAATCAAAGTCACAGACATATTAACTAGTGAACATGGCAGAGCTAATACAAGAATCTCTACAGTTCACAATGTTAAACCATTCACTATTTTATAGATACTCAGACTGTATTTTATTGATATTTTGATTTTAGTTTTTTTAGTCCCATAGAATTCGTTTTTGTAATAATTACCAATAACAATTTCACATAAATTATTTTTATAGACTGTCATTTTATTTTTTTGTTTTTAAATAAGTTTCTCCCCTCCATTTCTTTCTCCATTTAATTACTTGAAATAGTTCAACAAATATATATTTTACTTAAATATAACAATGTGATAATATGATTTAATTCACTACAAATTTGATTTCATAAAATTGTTTTACATTTTGCAATTAATAAATCTTCAATCTTTGTTTACTTTTTTGTTAAAGCTGTTCCATACTTATGGAGACGAAGACCGCAAGAGTATCCAAGGTTCTCCAGACGTAACTAGAAATGCATCTCAGGTAAAGCGCAGCAGTTTATTATATAAAGTTCATATACTCAAAGAGTTCAATACATAAAATACTACACAGAAAAAATTATTAAAATGCAGTTTCTGTAATTTTAATACTTATGGTGTAAACGCGTTTCAGCCCAACATCTCAGATTTCGCACTTCGTATTTAGGTGGATTTGTTCGCTGCCACCAGACCGCGAACACTTATACTACTAGAACTAGTCTGTAAACCAAAACATTATATTTTCCTTTCCTAATCCTTTGAGAAATGGTGAGTGGGATACTAAAATCAAAAAAAAAGTAAAATAATTTACTATGATTTATGATTTTGCCGTCACTATACGAAAAGCACGCTTTGAAATATTATTCCACGTTGATGATATTATCGAGTTAATTTTCAATTGGCTTCCATCGTTTCAATTTTGTTCATTCATTACGAATAAAATATAGACAATATACCTAGCTCATAATATAGAGTTATTACGACTGATTTGTTTTTAAAATTACCTTAGATTGTTACACTGACATATATGTATCAATGTATGTTAAACCATGTTTATACCCACATGGATGATGGGTAGTGGCGTACGCAGAGGAAAGGAGATCTAACGGATGAACCCCTCTCCCCCACTGCCCTTATTATTGCTTATTTAATTAATTTATATATATCAAAATTCAACTGTAGTAAACTAAGAATAAAGGACCCATTCATATTATATATCAATGGATTAGCTATAGGCCTACATCCAACATGAATAAAAAAAAATAATTGACAAAAGTTGATATACAACAATTTTCAAATACCTTACCTAAAATCTAAAATTATTAGACTAGATCAAAATAAAAATAAGATTGTATTTCATTTCCCATATTATTCTTATGATAAAAAGTTTCAAACAGTATGAATTAAGAAAGCACCTGCCTTATTTTTCAAACTTAAACTTGTGAGTTGTGACAACTGTGAGTAATTATTAATTTTCAAGTCAACCCCATATATACATACATACATACATACATACATACATACATACATACATACATACATACATACATACATACATACATACATACATACATACATACATACATACATCCATACATACATCCATACATACGTCATGTATACATACATACTGTATACATACTTTACAATAATATTTTCTTCACAGATAAATCACCGTAAAACTTCGATCGTGCCCCTCAAGTCCGAAGGGCGTTCGAGTAATACAAAAAGAAACAGCAATGAGCTGTTTATATGAGGTAGTAGGAGTGAGCGAGTGTCATAAAATAATGCCCAAAGTTGTTCACTAACTGATTTACGATTTAACCTTGATTTGATTACCAGTTGATTTCTAACATTGACTGACAGTAATTTAACAACCAATACGTTGGTTCAATAAGTTACATGCTTATTTGAAGTTAATTTATAATAATATATAAACAATGCATATATATTAATAATAATATGCTTTTTAACATTTGTTTGCAAATTGTTCTTTAAGGATTTGTTTGTATCAATACAAATACATAACATCCTTGTTGGACTACCTATTTTAGATTTTGAATTTTTACGCACACTTTCAACATTTACAAATGAAACATTATTAACATCCATCAAACACAACACTCATATTCTTTGTGAAATTATTTAAAATACACAACATTACTGATTCATATGCAAACTGTATTTGTATAGTTGTATTATGTCATAAAATAACTATATAATATTACATATTATATGTAATAATGTAATAGTTGAATATTGTAAGACAAATTACCAATTGGTTTGTCATTGAATCTTTCTAAAATGTTATCCAAATACATATGACATCTTACAACAGTCAATGAGATGTATCATTTATTTGCTTCAATTTAATACTTTAAAAATAGGTAGTGCACATTTGTCAAGTGTGTTTTTAGTCGTTTTACTTTAATATAATATATCATGTTGAAATACATGATTGGCCTTGTAACTCAACAATTTTGTAATTAATGTATTGTTGATTTTCAAAATAAAATAATATTTCTCATTACTTCTTAATTAATATATCCCTTTACACGCATTACACAATAATATATTTACAGATATTATACAACACACGCATTATTATTGTACTTTGAGCTTTAAAATATGTATAAAATATTAAGTGTTAATTTTTAATTACATTTTTCTTGTTAAATAAATCAAATACAAGCTATAATATTTGCTGATCATTATCTAATAAAATGTATATGAATTGCAGACAACAGTACAGCCATCTACAATTTCGGCCAACGCAGCATCTCTTAACAACGGAGAACCTACTCAACCTGTAGCCGTAGCATTCTCACGAACACCTCAAGGTACCTCTGACGCATCGGCTGAAGAAAAAATCACACTTTTGGGCACAAACACATTGTCCGCTTCTACAAAATTGGACGCTACTGATCCATCATCTTAGGTCTATTGATAATGATATTAATTGTTAGTCTGTTCTTTTATAAGTGTCATGTTTTTTTTTTTTTGCTTTACTTTAGATTTAATAGCGTTTATTTAAGGACGTACATTACACCATTGATTGTATAAACTATAGATTGCTCACTGAGCATTTTTTCAGTGGCGTATAAAAAACTTGGTTTGTATAATCAATGATTACACATAAGCACGTAGCAGATATTATTTAAGTTTATATTTTTTTTTTTTTTCTATTGTTATGTGTTACGTATAATTATTGACTTAAGTAGTTCTAGTCCAGCATTATTGTGTTCAGTAAATGTCCATAAAATCCCATCAGTCTGTCTGAACAATACGCGAGTCAACCAATATATTGTGTACATTTTCATTTATTTACGCTCTCTTTACGCTCGTATTGGACAAACATAATTATTAAACTGCCATAACGGCTGCACACTGAGGACTCGACTCCCATTTTTATCATTCTAGTGACTAACTACTTCAACCAGCTTTTATTTTATTGTACTTTTTTTTACGATTTATAATATAATTGCTTTGTTTATTTCATATTATTATTTATAAATATATACATAATACACGCCCATTTATATATTATATATTACATATATAATTAAGCTTTGTGTCCCGGTGACGCGGAAATCCGTTTTGTATATATGCAAAAGCGAATCTCCAAGGCTTTTCGTGTCTCTAAAATTTTCAACCGATTTACGACCTCTCAGAGTGATCTCAGAGGTATGCGAGTCCTCGTATTTTTTGATATTTAGTTGTATTAAGAAATCGACGAAACTATGCAATATCGGTATGTTCTTTCTTTCTTTTTTAATGAAATTAATAATATTTTCTTCTGTAATCGAATAAACAAAAAAAAAAAACAATTAAGTTAAATTGAAATATAACATTACATTTTTAACTAACAATTTCCTCACACTAAACGACATCACTATTAAATCGTTTACCTTTAAAATACGTTTTTTGACTTTGTTATTAATGTTTTTAATTGTTTGAGTATTATATATTGCTATGTATAGATATTCTACAAGTTTTTTAATTGACTTTAAAATTAACACAGTAACGTGGCGTTTTATAATTCTTAGGAATGCGCTCAAATTAAAGTATAAGTAATTATAGGTTATAAAAATAATCTGAATGACGTTTCATGAATCGTTACATAATATTTAGATTCAGAATTAACTAGTCTTTTTTTAAGCTTACTGTTCATGTTATATAATATATAGTGATGTTCGTTGAAAAAAAATTTTTTAAAACAGAAGAATAGTTGGAACAAAATAATTAGTTAATATGGAAGGGGAGAAGAAGTATAATGTTGAGAGTTTATAAACATATATTTATATATATTAATGATTATTGATAATATTATAAATTATAATTATTAATGTTTGTATACTAAATTTTTCGTAATGTTTATCTGTTGCGTGTAAGGAATTATATAATGTTAGATACCTTATAATATAATTAAGCTGAATAATAATCTTAGAGCTATATTCGACAGTAATCGACTGATGGTTATTGAAATTTGCCCAACAATATCTACCTATCAAGAGTCTGATCATAATATCAGTTATTGTGGTTCAGCCCAATGTGCACAACTGACATAATGACAGCATTAAAATATCATAATACAGTACAATCTACGCATATTGATATGAACATGCACCTTGTATACATTTAAAAGCGGTGCTCGATTGTCATCAAACATATTATTATCATAATTTTTTTCTCGGCCACTTAAAATGTCAAATGAATCATAATGTCTCAAACGTAGGCTACACAGAATTAAAAACATGATCCAACCACCTGCGTCTAAAAGTGGTATATTATTTAAACATAGAAATATCATAAGACCGTGCCGGCGTGTCACATGGTAAGACCAAATTAATAACTATAATGATATAATATAAATTAAACAATTCGAATAATTTTCTAATGGATTGTTCGCGAATGAGAATTTACGAGCCCGTGACAATTTCTGCTAAATTTCCGAGCTCCTCTCTTATGTGCGCTCCTTTGGTTAAAAAAACATTTCTGTTGTATACACACACAAATATATATGGCCTGCCAATAATATAATATTTTACTTTTATCGCCGTTTTTGCCCATTTCTATAGTTTTACACATTATTCTTATTTATAGGTACCTACCTATATAACATTATGTATACATTTCGGATTATACGTTGTGCATACAATTGCGTTATACATGTTTTACTGATACCAATAATTATAATCGTTTCGCGTTGTCATCATATATGATCAAAATAATAATATTACATTATTATTATTATTAAATATTATTATTTGTGTTTAAGTATTCGTTGTTAAATTGTTTATTTTACCAAAAAGTATATTCATTTCTAGACATAAACATTTTCGTGTAAACCGCCATTATTATTTTAATATTAACTATTTATGTAGGTGCCTTGTACCTATCTTTATTGTGCCCATATACAATAATATTGTTATATTTTAATTTGATGTCGAAGATATTATTGTTGAGCATATAACTATAAAATATTTTATGTTTAGTTTATAGTTTTTTAATTATCTAATGTCGTGTAATAAGAAAATATTGTTTTTATTTAATTTATTTATACTATTTATATCATTATTATTTTTTAGAATAGTTTTTTGCTATACTTTATCTGCTAATAATGTGTACAGTGTTTGTGCGATAAAATTATGGGAGAAATATGGATATTTCTATTATCGCGTTCAGTCTGTTAAAAAAACTATATTGCTGTTGGGTTTAGATTAGGCATTATTATAATATATATATTATTATATAAATATACTAATTTTAAGGTTAAAAAAAATTAAATTAAATTATATTATAATAATAATCGTTTTTCAGCCAAGTGCTAGTTGTAATATTATCAGTGATGGTCAAGTAAAAAATGTTTATTAGACATTGCTGATTCACAATAGTTGTATAGACTAATCTAGTAATAATTATAATATTAATCACTTAAGCTTCTATTTGATGTAGGGTCATAATAAAACAAACATGCCATTACAGCTGATGTTTAACAGACAAAATATTATATTATATATTATTTGTATTTGAATTAGTTTAAAAATTTAAAAATTATATTAATACTGGCTGTGCTGCTCTCAATGTTCAGCTATACGTTTAATTTTAAATTATCTATAAAATCAACTAGTTGATGAAATTTAATTAAGTTTAATGGTTTCAGTTAAGTATTGTTTATATAATCAACACAGTCAGTACCAATTCTGGGGCCTATATATTTATATATATACAAGTAGCTTTAATATATTAATATAAAACTATTATACACCAGCATGGAGTTAAATCAAATTAGATCAATCTTATAGTACTTAAAAATATTATAGTATCTATTCAGTTATATATTATTTTTAATATGTTAAAAATTATACAAAAACTTTTTTTTTTTAATATTATTATTATAATTATTAAAAATATTAAAAACCTATTCTGTTGTCCAGTACATGTAATATTATGTTATACATTTATTATTATAATTATAGATAAATAGAAAATTGACTTTAATGTTTATTTGTGGTATTTATTTTTTATGTTTGTTAGTTATTTTTTTCAAAGTTTTGAGCCTAAAGTATTTCTAAAAAAAAGAAAATTAAATTATACTATGTTTATTAAAAATACAGTTGGTAGGTACAATATCGATAAGTGAGTCAGTGGGCAATTTTTAACTAATTATTTACTGCATTATTATATCAATATCATAATCTTTTTTCACAACCTTAAGATTTATGTTTTTTATAACGGAGGATTATAGTACCTTAAATATAGTCAAATATTATATCTACTAGCTATGTACCTATGAACTTAATACTTATTACCTATTAATTATTAGCTAGGTCAGCGGTTCTCAACATTTTTATCGTGTTATCCACGTACCACCTACACTGTTTGTCAATTTGCATGTGCCACTTGGCCAAAATTTTATTTTTTAATTAGTTATTTATTTAATATCAAAAAACCAAATAATATGTATTTGAATAATGATCCATTCTTTTTTTTTTATAAAGGGAAATTTTCTTAGCGTACCACGTACGTTCTGTGTACCACAGGTTGAGAAATGCTAAGCTAGGTACTTAACATATCTTATATATAGTCTACATACCCAATTCTTACTACAATTAATTTCAAATTAATTAATTTTTATTAGAGCAAATTTACATATTATATCAAATTCATAGAGATGAATATGAATTTGCCCAAGCAAAGAGTTTATTTCCAAATATTTATGATAGTTAGATATATTTTGTACTTGGAAAAATGAACTATTTAAGTTCTTATAACTCATTTTAAAACAAAACATTTTGCTCGTCAGACTACCTATATTCTCTTTTTTACAAATTCGATAGTACCTAAATACATTTGTACTAATATTAACTATAAATGCATTAGTAAGAATAATTTAAAACAGGACATGAGTAGTGCTTGATTTGGGGGGTCAGTAAACTTAAATTTTCAGAAATAATTACTTTAATATTAGAATATAAGTAGTCACGGCATATGATAACCTTGTAACCACAAAGGCAAAACTATAAAATACATGAACAAAATATTCTCATTTATGGAGTTAATCAAATGAAAATAAATAAAAAGATGTTTGTTCACAACAAATAAATGTATTAATGTGTTTTTTATAAATGCATCTCCAGTGATGTCAACTTATCCTAACATATTTCTTGTTATTTTTAGATTTTAGACATTTTATAAAGTAAATATACATATTATTTAATATATATGTAAATAGGTTACATAAGCATATTATAGAATATACTATAAATAACTAACTTAATTATTGATCTATTTTAAAAAAAATAACATTTCATGTAATTGTAATAGGTTATGAAATATTAGCTTGTGGTAATCTGTTTGAGGGTGTATCAAAGCGGCGTTCACGGTGGCAAATCCTCCTATGTTATATTAGGAAATTAAGTAGGTAGTTAAGCAATTTTTTTTTTTGTTTCATTAGATTGCTTTACTATTTCTATTACCTACAAGTCAAACACTGATCATAAGTTAAAAGTTAAAACTACAACTTTCGATAAAAAATTTTACTGGTTTGTATATTATATTATTATATACACTTTGTTGACGCTTTCTACCAAACGATTTTGTAATTTTTCATGGATAGGAATGAAATAGCTGTTCAATTTCACACCATTCTTCTTCCTTCTGTCCATTTAAAAATGTTTCATATTAATTATTATTTACCTACCTACCATATTATTCTAGTTGTCCACCCCTAAAAATTGACACCAGAACTTCCTCATTTTTCAACCCATCCCAAATGTGCCACATCGGCCACGCCTATAATATAATATAAGGTATGTAGTACTGTATATATTAAAGGGTCATACGGATATATATTTTCTATCCATATCACGCGTTTTAAAACGATACAATATTGGAAACATCGGATTTTTTTATCTAGATTTTGAATTCTATACCGTAGTTTATACATCTACCTATTACTTTAGTTTATAGTTCTATCGTTCTATGTAGTAGTTATATAAGCTATATTTTGTAATATCCACCTGTCACGACTTTCGGTACCATGGTTACAGCTATTTCAACCACTTCAACTGGGTACGATAATATAAATATATAATTATATATATTTTTTTTAAAAGGTCAAGCAGACACCATACCCTACCAGTCGTCAGTCATCGACTTTATAAGAACGCCTCTGCTGTTTATAATTATTCATAGGAGTATATATAGAAACAGAGGCGCCCATGTGAACTCGCCTATAATTATATATAACTCAGAAACTGAAAAAGGAAAACCGTACTTTCTATCGTTTTTAGAAAATACGTAGGTAGGCATTGAAAATTAACATCGGATTGAATTATTTATTATTGAAGAACTGAAAAGTCATAATAAGTTCACAATCCTAAAATATCAAAATTAAAGTGTGAACGTGTGGTTAAAAATTTTTGGTGGTACATTGACGCAATCATAACAATATTTGAGTCGTTTGAGATCTATGTACCATTTCCGTTTCAAGTACCGGAAAGGGTATTTTCATAGGCTATTCAGCTATATATTATTGGATGATTAGTCAGCTATTCGAATTTTAGGACAGTGATGGTCGATGGACACGTTACGAAATCGTGTTGGAACACGTCTTTATAAGGTAATCGGAAAAAAAATCCCCAAAGCAAATACTAATCTATATAATATATATTATATTATAATTGTACATCGTAAAATACACATAACTCGCTTAAAAGCTAAAATATAGTAAAAAGCCTATTATATTGCTATAATCTTACATTCTTACTTTTAAATTTTATAAGTCAATTAACCACTTAAATTTTTAAACTAACGTGATCAGCTGAGCGTAAAATTTTTCGTTTTTTTACATAAGCATTTTTATTATTTATTTTTAAAATTACTTAAATATTTACTGTGTTAGTGCTTTTGTGGACACGCGCAGTATATTTTTATTTGCCATTTCCACTTTATGAATTGGACAACTTTTCATGTTTAGATCGATTTCGTATACGAGTAGTTATATACTGTTTCCAATCAGACATTAAAAATTATATTATCTATACATTATATAAAAACGATTGTGTTTGTGTGTGCCCTTTATGCATTCCTAAACGGCCGGACCGATTGCGATGAAATTTGGTACAGAGATAGATTAGACCTTTGGGAAGAAGATAGATGGATTTAAAAATGGTAAATTTCAACGCAGGGAGGTGCTTAGACAGGGGTTATGAGATTTACGGTGGACATTTTTGTTTGTAAATGGTTGCTTTTGGTTTTAGGAGTATTAAACAATCATAATAATTTTTTTTCTGGGTCAAATTATTTTCAAAATTTGATCGTGTATAAAAAATGCTAATATAAACATTCAGTGAAATTTTCAAGTATCTACAGTCATATATCAATTACAACAAAATAAGAAAATCGTTACATGAGTTATCGAGTGAATATCAAATGTTGGAAAAATATGAATTTCAAACGCTCATAAAAATTTATTTTGACTTTCTTGTAGACATTTTTTTTTTGATAAAGGTAGATAAACTTATAGATAATCTTGTATTACATTTTCAAATCTTAGATTTAAAAAGAAAAATTTTTATGAATTCTCAACTCAAAATAAATTACTAATTTTCGTAATTTTTCCGTATTTTGTCAAGATTTGAACTTTAAATGCTTATAAATAAAAACTGTGACTAAGGATTTTTAATTTTTTTCATCTGCCTTTGAAAAAATAACCTAGGAGCCTTCTATTAAATTTTTAAGCTTTTTTACCTTTTTTTATTGATATTTATAGAAAAAAAACTAAAAAAATGGAAACTCAAAATGTCCGTAAACAGCTCAAAATAAGTCAAAATATTTGGAAAATGTCATTGTGTATAGAAAATGCTAATATAAACATTCAATCAAAATTTCATGTACCTACGACAATTTGTTTTTCTGTTATATTTGCCAAATTGGGATTCTACTTACAGTACTATTATTACCTATTGTCTATTAAAGGATACCTACCCGTATATAAACAAATAAATAAATATTTATAAAGCAATATCATATAATATAATATGTACCTATTTATCAATACTATAATAATATAGTAATTATTATTCAAATTTTATATTTTTTATCATTAAAAATAAATTTTTTACAGCAGCTGTATCCAACAGTTAGGTTGGTATTATTTTTCCAGGGATTTTTTTTTCCTATAATCCTTTATAATGGAATGTACCATTTAAAATGTAATAGAACGATGGCTTGCAAAGTTATATTTGACAAAAAAAAAAAACGATTGAAATTGTTAAATGTTATTATAACGGAAAGCGATATTCAAAAATAATTAAATACTGCAACACTGAACATAACGATTAACAAAATATATTATACCTATAAATCATTAAACAAAACACAACGCAAAACGTAATTTATAGAATATCATTAAACGAAAAATAACATAAAACAAAATATTTTAAAATCTAAATATTCAAAAGGTCTATAGGTATTTATACAGAGAAATAAAATGATTATTATAATCATGTATAATTTAAGAGCAAAGATGAGGATTAACTGGTTAAAAAGTTTGATTTTTTAAATTTTTTTTCTAAACTAGTTTAATTGACAGTTGAAATAACTTAGCTCTTAATAAATGATTTTTAGTTTTTATAGTTTTATACATAGCTAAATATTAATATAAAAATTAGAATAATACTATCGTAATACTTATCTGTTATTTTTCTTGATAAAATATTTTTGTATATAGATACATTTTAGTAGATTAGATAGGCATAACATTATATGACCTTAAATTGCTATTTGATATAAAAAAATTAATATTTGTTAAATTATTAGTTGAGATGTGTATACCTAGTTTAGATATTTAATAATCATGTAAAGTAAAATAGGTATCTACTTATTCAGTGTACATTATAATAAAATTCAATAAAATTTTTTATTATAATTCAGGAAATTATAAAAAACGCAATCACTCTTTATGTGATCCACATGCTTATTTTAAAAAGTAGATTAGTTTTTTTTAAACTGAGTTAAGTTAATACTTTTTTCCCCAACGACTTTTACAACTTATAGAGTTAAATTTATGATTTTTTTAACTGTTAACTTCTAACTTATTGATCTTGTGTTCTCTTAACTTAACTTACCAAACTTGAGTTAGGCAATCATTTCCATTAATTTGCCCACCTTTGTATAAGAATTCAGTTGTAAGAATATCTATATATATTAGTTTTGTTATTAAAATATAGGAAATTTTTAAGTGCACGAGTGCTAGTCATGTAAATCGTAAATTTATTCTCTTAAGCACAATAAGCAGTAAGTAATCATTAGCGTGTGTGACTGTGGCAAAAAAATAGCAGACCATTGAGCATGTCAATTACGAGTTACACGAATATTAATTATTTTGTTTTTTTTCTGAAAGTAGCAATCTATTGCCAATTGTACTAACTAGTCTATTCAATTTATCCAATACAGTTTCATTTATTATGTTGTCTCCGTACTATTAATAATTTAAAATGCTCATAATTCACTTAAAAATTAAAACATCGTAAAAAAATAACGAGTGGACACCTAAAAGTTTGATAATAGGTCAGTTCACTCTAATTCGCTCGAAAATTTGGTGTCGTACCACTCGTACGTGTGTTTGACTGAGACAACACATGCGGCGAGACAGGGCTTGAGATCAAAATGAAAATGTTCGATTTAAATTTAAATTTCATGTATTAATAATTGTCTTTGCTAATTTAAATTATTTTAGGTATTTAAAATATACAATAGACTGATTTTATAATTATACCTATATATATAAATATATGATTTTAAATTGTTGCACAATATTGATTTCATTGTTTTATGATTTTTAATTAGACTTTTAACATAATTTTCTATTTTTTATTATTTAAAACATCGATCAATATAATACATTTTTATGATTTTAATTTTGAAACCCAGTATTACAAAAAACCTGTCATCGTTCGTGCATTCCATGTTCGTCGTGACGCGTGGATGTGAAACGAGCTTAAAAAAAGTAATTTTTTGATTTGTGGAAAATACAAAAAAATAATAATGACAAAATATAATAAACTAGTAAACACGAAAAATGCATATTAAAAATTTCTAATGTACTTATACAAATTATTATAATATTATATTCGTATAATCGTATGTTATTGAAATACAATTTAAGCTATGAATGCATCGTCTATGTTCCAAAATAGATGCAAGAGTCATCAAAATCCGTGCCTTACTATTATTAGTTATTTTATAGTTACAGATGAAAAATATAGACATATGGGCTATTGTTGAATTTTCTAATTTAATTAACTGTTTTTAAATTTTAAATCAATTTTTCTATAAAAAATTATAAAATGATTAACTACTGGAATAGTTAGCACAATCAACATAAATCAATATTAATTTATTAATATATCAAACTATATTTTATTAGAATACCATAGCCGGATCGAATCCCCTTAAAGTGTGGAAGAAGAATTTTGGTCGCCGATTAAATATTATTATTGTTGTTGTCATTGTCAAAACTATTAGTAGTAAATGTACCTACAATTAATTACAACAACGGTATACTACACAATTCCACATCAATTTATTATAATATATTTATTAATTGTAGTGCCCAAGTGACGAATCTTGGTACAGCGAAATGGTGATAACAAAATTAACATATTGTACGTAAATAGCCTATCTAGAGCGCCGTGTGACAATGGCAGTTCGGAACATTATAATTTATTATTATATGAATAGATATACTGCCATTGGTAAACAGCCAATGGATATAATATGACACGATGGTGGCTAGTGGCTTATCTAAGCTAAGATTAAATCAAAATGTACAGTTGTTGCCACTTTTTTAAAAATAATAATTAGTCTCGATTGTAGAAAAAAAGACGGGCAAGTAGGTAGGTACTGTACTGTACTGTCTTCCGTACAGTAATAAATGTGTTAAATTTGAATTCAATGATATACCTATCATTGTATACAAAAAATGATTCTGAACGGAGGTCTGTCACATCATACCAGAAAGGATATTTAATGATATGTTTATATTGCTATTATAGTAATTAATTTTACTAAGATAGAAATACGATAGGTAGGTTGAATTATTTTTTCCCGAAAACATTGCATTTATTATATTATTAAATATTAGGTAATATTTAATTACTATAACAGTAAAATATATATATATATTTTTTTTTATTTATTTGAAAAGCATATTTACAATCTATACAATTTGTACAATAAGTAAATTTGAGACATGAGTAAAATATGACTTGAATGTCTTGTGGGGGGAAAACCGTCCATCAACAGTACCTCCTATAAAATATATTTAAATCATATACCTAATATTATATCAATATTACTGACTGACCAGTAAGACAGTGTAAACAGATTCGTGGTATAAATAAAGGCAATACCCACCTATTAATATTAATCTAAATATTTTTTAAATGTCATCGTGTATATTATAAAATATAATAATACGCCTACGTAAAAAGTTTCAAGTCCTCATGAAAAATAATGTTTTTGAGTTACAACAAAATAACTAGGTACCATCGTAATTTTTAGTTGAAGTATTTAACGGGGTTTAGAAGAACTAATTTTGTATGGTTATCATTCGTATTTAATACTAAAGCGAAATTACTAATTATAAAATTTCAAGTAGGTAAGCATGCATATGATTTGTTTTTTGAAGTCGCTTTTTATAGTATTTAAATTTTTAAGTGTAATATGAGTATCAGAGAATGTGAAGTACAATTTATAAGCTCATATATTGATTTATTATTGCTAAATTTATTATTCCTATTCAACCCTGCCTTATTGAATGTTGTATGTTTTAAGCACAACTATTATAGACTAAATTTTGCAAACATTTTAAACTTTAGACAAATTAAATACTTAAATTATTTGTTCAACCTAGTTATAGATAAGATACCCTATGAGTTATGTATAACATTTAGATATAATAGGTCAAGTTTGGTAAAACTCTTTGGTCTAAACGTGACCTTTATTAGATAAACTCTCAAATAATGTCACTAAAATCTATTTTAAGTTATCATCATAAAATTAGTCATCATGACATTTAGATACAATAGGTCAATTTTGATAAAATCTAGTGTAAACGCCGTAACATTTTTAGAAAAATGTCAATAATGTCACAATTATAGATAAGATACCCTATGAGTTATGTATAACATTTAGATATAATAGGTCAAGTTTGGTAAAACTCTTTGGTCTAAACGTGACCTTTATTAGATAAACTCTCAAATAATGTCACTAAAATCTATTTTAAGTTATCATCATAAAATTAGTCATCATGACATTTAGATACAATAGGTCAATTTTGATAAAACTCTATTGTGTAAACGCGTAATCTTTTTTAGAAAAATGTCAATAATGTCACAAAAAACTATACAAAGTTCAATTATAATTATTGTGTAAATTGATCATTAGGTACTTAACACAATTTCTATCCATTATCTACATAAGTATAGTTTATTACATTATTACTAATAAACTAATAAGTATTATAAGTTATAACATTAATGAAAATGCATATACATATTATGATTTTGGAATTCAAGGTTTATAAATTAATTACTTTGGGTTCAAAATTGATTGTATAAAAAATATCGATCGTTATTTTAATATACCAAATAAGTATTAACGTAACCTAACCATGAGTATATGACTATATGAGAACAATCATAAGATATATTATCTAATGATTATAAGATATCTTATGATTTATATATTATAACAATTAAATTTATAATAACTAGGTCAATTTAATATAACTTATAGTCTAAACATGACCTTTATTAAATAAACTTAAATAATGTCATTAAAACCTATACAAAGTTCATTTATAATTGTCTAAATTGGTCATACAGAATTATAATATAGATTATAGGTCCGTGGTATAAATTATGCAATAACTTAATATTAATCTAAATGTTTTAAAATGTTCTTGTGTACCTATAGGTATAAAATAATATAATAATGTACGTAAAAGTTTCAAGTCCTCTCGAATAATGTTTTTAAGTTACAACAAAATAACTACTATATATTAATGTTGTTTGTTATAATATCTAATTTCCTCTACATTTAAAATTCAAATAATGATTATAAAGAAATATGATTTTTTTTGTTTCAGTATCAAATACTGAAATACCTACTTTTAAGGAATCATGTATCAACTTTTTAAGCAACAGCTATAAAAATTGGACATTTTAAAAATTTTAACTACCCACAAAATAATTTCCAATTCATCTTAAATTTGACGTATTTTGTCAAAAATTTAACTTTAAATAATTTTAAAAAAAAATGTATCCAATGTATCTTTAACATTTTTAAACAGCATTAATAATAACAGATGACTAACATTATATTAAATAATCAAGCTTTTTGACAGAGTGAATAATTGCCATTGACATTTTTAGAAAAAAAAAATCGATAATTTAAATTGTCTATAAATAGTTCAAAAAGTGTCAAAATATTTTAAAATTATACCATGAGTAGAATATGATAATATATAACCATATCGTGAAAATATCGAATACCTGCCTACTATTTATTTTTTATGAAATTCCCGTTCATTTTTTTTACAAAATGTGTGTTTTTTTTGGTTATCAATTGTTATCACCTTTTATGGCAGTAAAAATACTTGGATATTCTACTTCAACGTGTTTTCTAATAGGAAAATAAATCTAGTTGGTACTTTGGGGAGTCAAGGTGAAATATTCCAGTAGCTATCAAAGACTTCTGGAAAAACAAAAACAAATTTAAGGAAAACGGGAATTTTTACAGAAAACCAGTTTTGACAAGATCGATATTGATTTTTTGCTTTAACTCAAAAACAATATACGTGGATGCTTTAAGTTTTCACCGAATATGACCATTTTCCATACATTATTCAGCTATAGGTATTATTCAAAATATTTTGAATCTTTTTGGACTATTTATAGACATGAGATATTTTCGATTTTTTATTTAGTTTTTTTCAATTTAAGTTGATAATTACTTTCCTGCTGAGACAAACATTAAGACATGAGAATTTTTCGATTTTTTATTTAGTTTTTTTCAATTTAAGTTGATAATTACTTTCCTGCTGAGACAAAACATTAATAATGTATACAAGGTTACTCATAAATTATTTATAGTGTAAATAAATAAAAAAAATTGAAGAAAATAGTTTTTCATGAGTGTCGGAAATATAATTTTAACAAAATTCGTCTAAATTACGAAATGTTGCAAAGTATTTTGAGTTAAAAATGTATAAAATTATGTTATTTTCATCATAACATTTAAATTTTTTTCTTGTATAAATCGTGTAAGAACACAAAAAAAATATCATTGTAAAATTATTTCACTCTTCCTTAAGCTGAAATCTAAAATTAAATCAAAACAAATATGTTAATGAAGCATAAAAGCTATATGAGAATTGAAGAACATTTGTGATAGTCGAAGAAAATTTTATAATTAAAAGTATTGAAAACACAAAATTATTTATGAATGAATTTACTTACAAAAACCATTTCTGTTTATAAATTATTATGTAAAACATTTAGAATTCACATCCATCCTCAACATTATAATATTCAAATTCTTGGTTTAATACATTCATGTATGTACATAAATGTATGAATATATAATATTTATATTCATTTCCTCATATATAGAAAACAATTAGTACACGTCACACACGTATTCATATTCAAGAATCTATATATATTGTGGCCTTGCACCCACGTTGGGGACGAGTCTTGAGTGGGTCTTATATAGTCATTACAACCTTTTTAGTTTTTGCATATAAAACAAGTAATAAAATCAAAATATAATAAATGGGTTTTAATCAAATTAAGCAAATAAATCAATAATTGGCAGACAAATAATGTTTATTCATTATTTATTACCTTGTCAACAATATAATATAACTGGCCTTTTATACTTATCTGTAGACTGCACTCAAAGTTGGATATCTGTGTTTAATTATCTCACTCTAATCAAAATATCAAATGAAAACTTGAGACAGAGTACCTACCTCATACCTGTATAGTGTATGCGTTATTCAATAATAATTCTATATTTTCTATTCGTTGTCTTTTAGTTTAATATAATAGGTAGGTACCTAAGTAGTAACTATTAGGTAGGTTTATATGCTAACACGCAATCCTTGCATCATGTAGTTTAGTGCTCTGTTTTTGGTCTCAACCTTTGGTTTGTGACAGAATGAAATCAAAAAACAATAGTCCAAGAACCTTGAAATTAGCGAGTTGTCACATAATATATGAACTATGATTTATAAAAATTATATCAATATATACTTAATAATTATATAAAAAAAACTTTTAAAAATCCTAAAAACTAATTGTGATAACGATATTAATATTATTAATAAGCGTTAAAAAAATGACTGTATATATAGTGCAACTACCTGTACGTTTAAGTACCTATGCTTAATATACATTTCATATTTGAAATATAATAAAAAAACTATAAAATTTATAATATTTAGGTACAATATTTGGTTTTTTTTTTAAATAAAAAAATAACAAGAATACAAGATTGTTGAAAAATATAAACTGTATACTATATTTAGATGTGATACCCATGGGCTATGATTTACTAAAAATTAAATGTACAACAATAATATAACAATACTAACACAAAATAACTATTATAGATCGATTGGATATTCATATATAGGATTTACAATTAAACGATTGTAACATAATTTGTTATTAATTACATAATTATGGAAGTTAAATAAAAGCTAGGATTACTGGATTCTGGACACCCACCGCAAGCTACTATAATCCGTAGTCCATAATTACTAATAAACATACATATTTAATAAGTATCGACTAGATACACCCACCTAAGTACCTACCTAACCTACCATGATATTGTGTTAAATAATTTGTTTTCGTGTACTTATTTTCAGCTTTCGCCACAATATATCTGTATAATATAATACACTATCGTCTATCACTATGTAATTACTATAAATTATAATACATATATATGTATAGCCGTAGGTATACCTAATAGATGTATTATTATACACAGGTAGAGTGTTTCGTCTACTGCAATTAATTTTGGAAAATATAGTATTATAGTGTGGATTAGCTATGTACACGATTCTAGCTAATTGTACCTAGATGGTACTTGGGAGGGTTTTGGGAGGCCAAAATTAAAAAGTATTTTTCAAAAAGATCAGGAAAAACAAAAAATATATAGGTATATAGGTAGAGGAAAAAGTGTATTTTTTACGAAAAAATAAATTATCTATTTTGTTGTAATTATAAAATATTATTCGAGGGGACTTAAAACATTTTCTTTATATCATTATATTTTACATGAACAACAAAATAATTTTATAAAAACATTTCCAAAATATTTAGATTACTATATTAAGTTGTACTGCCTAATTAATAATTATACTACGACGAATCTAGCTATTCACACCGTTCTACTGTATAAGTCGCTATTGACTCAAAAGTTAATAATATTATTATATTATATTATATCATATATATAGGTACTAATACTATAATAATTAATTATTACAGAGATTTCATCAACGATGATGTACACTTAAACTATGTACCTACTGTACAGCATAGCGGTTACCTACTTTCGCCATTTTAATTTTTAAATGTCGAATATTGAACGAATATAGATTATTTTTTCATAAATAACTGTTTAAATATTTAATGAGTCTATCTATATGCTTGTAGTACATTATTCTGTTTGATGCTTCAGCACCCATAAATATATTTAATAATAGGTATACAGTATAGACGATTTGTTCTCATATAGTCATATTATAGTCGTATGTTAATTCAGCTTATCAAAAAAACGATCCATATTTTTTTATACATTCAATTTTAAAACCCAAAGTAATTAATTTAAAAGCCATTAATTAAAAAATAATAATGCATATATTATACATTCTAAGTGTTGTTACTTATATTATTTTACTTATTATGATAATCTATATTATGTAATAGACGATGTAGACGAATATGAATTGTGTAGAATAATGATAAACTTACACAATTATAAATGAACTTGATATAGTTTTTAGTGACATTTAAATGTATCTAATAATAATGGTTATACGTTTAGACTATAGAATTAGACTTAGGGCCAGTATTACAATCATTAATTACACTTCGATTACGCTTAACCGTCTGATAAGAGATTTTCTTACCGGCTGAATTCGGCTGGTTAGGAGTCCGTTAAATTTAACAGCAGATGGTAATACTGGCCCTTAGACATAGACTTAAATGTAATAATATATAAATCATAAGATATCTTGTCTAACTAGGTTGAACAAATACTTTAAGTATATTTAATTTTCCCAAAGTTTAAAATGTTTACAATATGCAAATAATTGTGCTTGATAGTTAATACATACAACATTCACATAGACTGCAGGGACGTATTTAGAAATAATAAATCAAAATATGAGCATTTTTAAATTGTTCTATCTCACATTCTACAGTGATACTTATATCTCACTTGAAAGTTTAAATTCTATAAAACGCTTGCTTCAAAAAACAGATTATATTTTTATTTAAGAATTTGACAGTGGGTCAATTCACTCTAATATTAATGCAAATTTGCTTAAATTTGTTAACAATACAAAATTAGTTCTTCTGAAGTTCTGAACGTACATTTGCCATGGTGTACGTTTGTAAGAAGAATACAGCAATAACGCATGCGATATGTTAATAGAATATATGAATATAGCCAATTTGTGGGGGGAGGTAGGATACTTTGTGCCCCTTAAATACGCCCCTGCACTAAAATATAAATTACTTGTTTCCGTTGTCCACGTACATTACAAGTGTTTTTAATTTCTTATAATTTATAACTCAGAAATAAATGTTATACTGCAGAGAATACTTACTCACTGACCAAGCGTTAATATTTAATTCGGTTTAATAACAAAATCAATATTACAGTCTATGTGGAAGTTGCAATAGGTACAAAAAAACTGTAATAAATATTAATAGCAACAAAATGGGCGTAGGTTGGGTTGGTCAATTCATTCTCTTTTTACTTTAATCGCAAAAGGCTTAGCTACAAATATTTATGTTTTTGATAAATATATATTATAGTCATATAGAATATACATCATAGATCCATTAATGGGTACCTACATGTTACATTTAAAATTGTATTTTTTTTTTTTTAATGATTTTAGACTGTGGTTATACCCAATAAGTGTATGTTAATAGAAATACCTACATAGTTCAGTAGTTTGTGATTATGTTTGAGCAAGTTTATTGACAACGTGCATAGACTACACCGAACACATAGAATAAACATTTTAAGTTTCAACTCATGCAAGTTATATATAGTTTAAAATAATTGAACTTGTTATAACTTTAAAGTATTTTAGACTTTTAGAAGTTAATTAAATGTTTGAAATAACTTTGTTAAGATAAATGTGTTACACATAATTTTATCTACTGGACAGCTGTGTCACTCAACGTGACAAATTCTTCCGAGGTGTCAACACTGAACATTGTCAACATAAACAAGTACCCACGATAGTTAGCTATTAAACTTAGCTGGAATTAAATTAAAAATTATTTCGTCTTGTATTAAAATTTAAAAGTTAATGTATGTATATAATATCAACTCAAGTGAATAAAGGAATAAAAATAACTAAAAGTTAAAAAATTTAATTAACTCGTTCGTTCCCAGCCTGGGTACATTGTCAATTCTCGTGAAGGACGTCGACCCATATATGCCACTTAATAATTGTGTAATAATAATATGTTCGCCGCATTAACAATGACAATAGTTCACGTACAGTAAAAATGTATATTTTAAACACACATTATATAAATTCTAAAATTGGGATTTAAAAACGAATTGGGTGTAAAAAAACGTATGCTTAAAATATTTGAAGTGCCCGTCTACCGACTTGTTCAAATCGTCGGTTCAAAAATACACAATACCTAATATTATATTATACTATATATACCAACTAGGTGCCTCCGTATTATTATTATTATTATTATGAATTCACCTTGTACAATATTATGGTATTATTTTATTAACTACCATTACCATTCGTTTCCTTTCTGTTATATTAAACAATAAACATCCTAATCCCGAAAATCCTACCGGTATATAATATATGTATTATACGCGTTTATATCATATAAATATTTAATAGGTACCTACTCAGTTGTCAGTACAATACTGTATTATAATACTACGCGTATGTATGCGCGACGTACCTATATACACATAATATATAAATATATACACCACGACTGCAATAGGCAATGATATATATGGGTATGAAAATATATGAATATACGAAACAGCAATCAGGTATCTACTTAGTCGGTCTCCCGTCAATGCAGCCACGTTGTGTGGTATATAACAGTATTATTATAATACATAATACGTATAGTAATAATAATATATATATAATGATTTCGATGATTATTCCACAACGTGCGCACACGCCGTGCCGCAGCCGGTCACAGGTTTCACACTCCCTCGTCATCCGCGGTTACAAAATAACGAAATACCACTATCGTAACATTACATTATTGTTATAGCTGACATCGCACGTCAAACATTATTAGTTGGATTTAGTTCTCTACTATTATTGTGCGTGAAAAATACGTTTTTTGTTCCACTTGTAGTATAAGTGCCTCGTGGCGCCCTCGTGCAGCGTGCACCCGGCCTGTCTGGTGCCCATATCGTGTGTCGGTGTTGTAACAGTGGCGGTTCTACGGGGTGAGGGCCGTGGAGGCGAGCCCGAATTGGGGGTGGGGGAGGGGGTCCAGGAGGGGCCGTTGCCCCCGGGCCTCGATAGTTAGCATTTATTTAGGAGCCTCAGATTTGTCCACTACTTTTTTCGTTATAGTTGGCTATTACACTGCATAAATCAGCTAAAAAAAAAATCGATGATTATTTAGCGAGGAAAAAAGCCTGTAAATTATAATTCATCATCAAAATGATATATTATTCATTATTTATTGCTATGTACCTAATATCCGTGTATATTTATTATAACAAGTATAAGTACCTAAATATTAAATAATATAATATACATCATTATTATTTTTTTTCGAACAGGGGCCTAAAAATATCTTTATCCGGGCTTGCGTAGAGGAGGATATGGGGGTCATCATATTCCCCCAGTTGGGGGGGGGGGGTGCTCTCTCGTCAAGAATATTATGTTTTGTTTTATAGAAAAAAAATCAAAATCGTGTACCCCACGGGGAAAAATCCCAAATCCATCACTGTGTTGTAGATCGTGATGTACCCGACTATCTCGTACACGATAGCGAACCTTTTCTCGGGAACCTGAAACTGCAAACTATCTACAATCTGAACCCTCTGAATAGCGGACCTCTCCGAATAACCGACAACATTTCAGCGACCTAGTCACCCCAGACGTGTCCGGTATTTAGAGGTTATATATTATTATAATTTATAATAACATTATTATCTAAAATGTCGTCTAGTATTCGCTGTCTCGCGATTGTCACTTGCAAGTATATAATATTGGAGTATAATATTATATAATACAGTCATACGGGCTATTTAATATTATTATTGTACTAAACGTCTCCGTCTCGATTGTCCGACTGCTCAGTACTCCGAGTACCGGAGTACTCGTAATACGTACTATAATAATAATAATATTGTATAAAGTTATATTGTAATAACACAAACACACATCCGATCCGCGTAATATGTGGACGACGGTGCCGATGTGCATTCATTCATGAATATTGTTATTGTTGTTATTTGTTATTACCGTCGTCGTCTCTAGTCTTTGTCCGTTTGTCGTCGTTGACGACGGAAACCGTGTGTGTGTGTGTGTGCGTGTGGTACGGTTTACAGTAGTGTTGTAGCGTTCGGTTGTTATCCCCAGCAATCCTGTCGCCGGCCGGTCGGGCGGGTGAGGAGGTGAGTCGCGTACTCGCTTTTCCCCACCCCCACTCCCTCCAACACGACCGCGGAGACCCGCCCCTTATTGAAACACCGTCATCGGTGCCGCCGCGACTGTAGTTCGGTCTTTCGGGATACGGGTAACGGTCAACGGACCGACGGTCGGTAAGCAAAACCCGACAGGGGTCGGCGGGCGGCGGTGATGCAACAGCAAAAGGCTTGGCGGCGGCGGTAGGTACGTAGGCGGTTGCACGTTGGCGGCAAGGGGAGAGAGGGTAGCGCTGCAGCCGACCGGCCGGGCCGCTGCCGCCGCCGCCGCCCAAGATTAATAAAACGTTCACACTCGCGCTGGCTCGGTGCGTGCGCATCGCTACCGCCGCCGCCGCCGTATCGTTGATAACGCGAGAGTCGGTCCGTGTTTATTATGTGTGCGGCGTGATTAGCTGTTGGTCGACCGTCGTTTCCTGCAGTCGTCCGGCACCACGCACAACAACAACAAATAATAATTTCGTACCGTTCCGTCAGTCGTTTGTTTTCGTCCGCATCTTTCGCGTCTGTCCCGTTCCGATTTTTCGCTCTCGCAGTGTTGCTGACGTTTTTCCCACACGTACCGTTCTCAACCAGAAACGTAGTCGGCGTCATTCTTCTTCTTCTTGTACTGTTTTTCAAACGATTTCTTCCACCTACCATCGCCGTCCACCCTTCTGGACTCTGATGTACCGCCACGACGTCGGCCGTCCGCTATAGGGAGGGACGCTCCTCGCACGTTGGCCCTGTTCATATGGTGCACCATACCGTCGTGTAGACAGCCGCGACCGAGGACTGACACATCCGACCGACAGCCGTTCAGACTTCTGCCCTTAGACCTCTGACCAGACTATGGCCGAGAAATGTGTCAAGGCACCGGCTACCGGCACTCGACCGGTACCGATGAAACTGTTTGCCACCTGGGAAGTTGATCGCACGCCATCCAACTGTGTACCCAGGTAATTTGACAACAACAAATCCTGTCTGAAGTGCATTACCCAGCTACCTATGCAATAATAATTTCCAATGCCTACACACTTTAAGGTGTAAATATTTCAGTTATTTTAAAACTCAAATGGTAAAATGTATTGTTGTATAGGTATGTAAATTATTTTTGATGTGTCTTATTGTTTGGTATCTGATGTGCTTTCTAAAGTTCAATTCTAAATATTGTTCCTAATAAAACAATTATTGATTTCTATTTTGCTGTTTGCACTATTAATTCAATCAAATTCTTTGTACCTATTCTACATAGCATCTTTTGTTAAAATATCAATAGCTAGAAGTATAATTTAAATAAATCAAAAACATTTAGGCACGTATTATACTTCACTTGCTTTTGGAAGAATACAAGACACCTCCTGCATATAATATTATAACTACCTACCCAGGCACCTACCTAGTAAAATATAATAATTATATATTTTAATATCCTTAGTGATTAGCGTACCAAATATTATAATATAATAGGTAGGTATGCACTACTTGTGAATAATTATAACATTTTTAATTAATATTTTTCTGTGTTGGTCCATACTAATGTCAGTGGTTGCATAGACAATCACTGTTCATTTATGAATCAATAGTCAAATGAAGTCAGCAGTGTTGCAAATAGTCCGTTAAATATAATTTAGTGACTAATAATTGGTTCTTTAAATATTAGTGAATCATTATATTTAAAATTTTTTTTTTTACTTGTTAGTTACTGCATATAGGATGAATTCAATTTTTACTAGTAATTTACATTATTTAGTAGCATCAAATTATTCAAAATAAATTCATTGCATAGGTATTATAGATAGGTACTTAACAAGCATTAAATACCTACTGTGATATAATAAAAGAATCATTAACATATTATGACACGATTGAGGTATTATGTGATTTAATTAGGTACATTATTAAGATTAAATTCCTGATTATTAATAATTATTTAATGATAATATTGTTTATTTTGATTTTAGCTTCATCAATTTCAAATTACTGTTAGACTTTAATATTTAATCACAACATTACCTAGGTATAGGTAGGTACTTAATATAAGCCGAAGTATTTGAGTACTTTATTTTTGACTGATTAATTAAGTTGTTATTACAGATTAATTATTGTATAAACAGGCAATTTATTTTTAATAGGTAGGTAGGTACCTATACATTATAAACTAGGTATATAATTCAAAATGATCCGTAAACATCTAAATAAATAGGTATTTATCTCAAGTGATTTTTTTTCAATTTAAGGAATTAATCACAAATATTATAATATTGAACATTACACAAAATTATTTATTTTTCTATGCTCAATAATGTAGGTAATTTCAAACACATATATTATTATGTTAGTTATTATCCTCGTTATTATCTATAATAGTTCATAATTGTATTGGTGCATTACTTTATGAACTACAATATTTTCTCAATTTGAACAATATAAAATTAATTGTAAATTGTATACAATTTTTGCTAAAACAAAAATGAAATTGCAAAGATTTCATTTGAAGTAATAAAACTGTCATGTTGTATTTCTTTTTATTGTATTTTTAATAAATAAGCTTTTTTTTGTCATTTAGAGGTATCATTTTAATAGGTCTTACCTACTTAAAAATCATAAATTTAATTAATTTATAAAAAAAACTCATTGGTTTTAATTTTAAGAATTAAAACACCTATAGCACTGGAAATAATTGATACCTATAATTGCTAATAATTTTGGTATTATTGTTTCACTTTTTTATTAGTTTTATTTTTATAACTTGGTGCAATAACCAATAATAAAATGAAATAATGAGTGGTATGTACATTTTTGGTTTCACTTAATATTTAGATTGGCTTAAAATTTAAATTAATTAGGTAGGTACTTGACAGATACTGTTTTAATTTAAAATTGTTACTGTAGTTAGGTAATTAATTACATATGAATTACGATATTGATAATTAATTGTGTATTTAATAAAGTATTTTGTACACATTTTAATTAAAATATATCACTTAATTTTTTGAACATTGTAATTATACTAACAGATATGGTTAAGATATCTAAAACTATAAAAATACTAATTTCACTATCTATATTACAAAATATGTTATTTATATATGCGAATTTATCATTGTTAGGGATGTGATAAATGATTATATTGTAAGTTATGCATATTATATAGGTATGACCTTTTCAATGAATAATTATAGAAACTGCTATTGATATAAAATGATGTATGGCATTAAAAATAAAAGTTAACGCTATTATAGTATCATGACACATAACGAATTGCCTATAAACCAATAATAATTTATGGTAATGCTCTACTTTTATCAAATTCAACGTATATAAATAATATAGACATATTATCACAAAACAGTTTAAATTGATATCTATAATACATATATATTTTGTACAATGATAATAATATATGGATTGATTTTTGAGATTCTCAAACAATCAATTAAAGTCTAGAAGCCATTTTTGATAATTATATTTTAAAGAAAAAAATGTATAATATTTTAATGGTTTTAAAATATTTTCAAATAGTTTAAGTATAATTTGGTATTTAGTTTAGATTGTATGTATGGAATTTTGAAGCAAACTTGATGCGTGTATGAATTTAATCAATTTAAATTAAAAACGCGTGTGTGTTCAACAGGCCGAACACTCGATTACCAGTCTTACATTTTCTATGTCAACTTTTTATGAAATTTGCATATTTGTTATTTTAATTATTATTTTCTCTTTCTTGGTAAAAAAGTTAGTGAATATTATTGAAAAATTAAAAAAAAAATAGTTTTTCTCAGGATCATGATGTTATTATTAGGTATCAATTAGGTAACCATTTGTTTCTCGGTTATTATAGCCGGATCAGTATCTATTGAAATAAGTAGAAATTATCTCATGTTTACAGTTATACTTTTTAGTTGTTTTCTAAAGTTTTGAACGCTTTTAAACTAATTGTATTGTATCTAAATGAAAAACTAAATTATCAAACTTATATGTCGTCACTTCATATGTTATAAGAATTTGTATAAAATAGAATTAAAATTTTAAAAGGGTAATATAAAACAAATTCTTGTTTGTATAAAATATTATTTTGATGCCATAACATACATTCTACTGTAGGTAAAATATAATTATATGTTTCTTTTAACCGTATAAAATTTTAAGTGAAGAAAAATGGCCGATTGCCATGAGAGGAATGTTTTTGTTATTGTAAATTTGTTTGATTTTGTTTTAATTTTATACACATTGTTTTTATTTTTAGTTTAGTAACTTTTGGCCAGGTTTAAGTAGAAAATCTAAAACGTTTTAATTTGTTTAAATAGTTATTGATATTATTCTAGCGTTTAACAATGATTTGAAAAATAATAAATATCAATAGTATGGTATATAGTTAAATGCATATTTTATGGATTTATAATTATATAAAAATAAAACAATTAAGTACCTAAATCAAATTTCCAATTCTATTGACACATTAAAGATTTAGAAATATTTTAATATTGGACTAAAAATAATAGTTTTTTAATAGTTTGTATAAATAAACATCACATTTTTGTTTATAACTGTATGTCTGTACAATGTACGTCATATCAATTTAAATATTTATTCATTTCTTCAAATATTTATAAAGGCAAACATTTTATTTCTGAAATTTGAATAGCACTATAGTCAATATCCTCTCTTATTGCTCCGGAAGTCTGGACATTTTCCCCCTAAGATAAAAAAATGGATATGTTGCTGCAATGATGGATGTTTTTAAAGTAAAAGTAATTTACCATTTCCTTCAAAAAATCATTCTAAATGGAGTTTGACTTAATCAAAAATGGTTAAGGTTTTTTTTTTTAAATTATTATTTGTATACAGTTATATTTTTATAAATAAATGTTTTCAAATATATAAATACTAAACAAATAATTGAAGGCATCTCAGAATTCATATTTTAAACTTTAAACCAATTATTAATTATTATTAATTAAACTGTAGAGGTGTATTTTACTTTTAAATGTATTATTATAGTAATAATGATAATAAACTGAGTTTTATGAATTAAACTATATTGATTAAACCAGGCATCCTGTCCAGATATTTTTAAATTTGATTTCCAACTCCCAGTAGCGTTCTTATAAGTTTTTATTGGGGTGGAGAATTTGAAAATTCATTGCTAAGTGAGCCTTGAATACCTTCATCAATTGTAGATGTTCCATGTTCCCCTGTCAAACTATGTATTTCTACATGGGTATTTCAAAAACTTTTATGTACTTTTACACTATTTCCTATCCCCCCCCCCCGTAAGAATGCCCATGCTAACTCCTAATATTCTAGTATTAAATATTTTAAGTTACCTAACAGTTGTTTGAAAATCAAACGATATCAAATAAATGGGATCCAATTCACGCATATTTATTTTGAGCTTACTATGCTTATTTTAACTTACGGCACAATAGTTGCCACCTGAAGAAAAAGGTCGATAATTTCCTACGTAATGCCCCCTCAACATACCCTAAATTTTATCATAAACGAAACAGGGTGGTCTAGTACTGGTTAGCTCTCAATGGGCAGGTAATAAATGTTTAAGTGGTTACTAAACGATACAAAAATGTCGTATAACAAATTTGTATTTATTGACTAACTACATTATTAGTTATAATTAACTATATTATTCAATAGATGTGTATTAATGTATTATTTATATACATGAATATTATGATATATACGAGTAACTATGACTGATGATTTTAATCGTACTAGCTAAATAATTCTAATTATCTAAACAAATGTGTTCAACAAATAAAAATAATTTTTATATATTAATCTCAATAATTTTCATGTAAAGTTCTTCCCAGACTTCAAATAAAACTACGATGTTCACTATAACAAAATAGAAAAATACCTATATATATATATGTATATATCACTAGTCTACCTATAGACTAAGGTTTATCATTAATATGTAATATTAAACACATTACACTGTAAACTTATTTTTTTATAATTATAAGTTTATTTTTAATATAATATATAAGTAATATAAGTACCTATACATAGTAATATTTCTATTTACGATAATAGGATGGGAAGCAATCCGTATATTTTTGGAGACAACTAGTATGCACCGTAAAATTATGTCCTCGTTGCCAATAACTTTCAATTTATTCATAATCTATCATAACTTAATGTTTACCGTTTTTACCTACGTACGTTAAAAAGAAATCTAGTCATTAAAAAATAAAAAAATATTGTTTTTAATTTTGTATTAAATCATTATATTATAACCTACTCATTCACGAAATAATATGTTGACATCTACTACCTAACCGAGTACTTACCTAACATTAATAAAATTAATATTCCCTACTTAGTAAATTATTACGTGATGTAATTTGTGTCAAATACAATGTTTCACAATTCGTTTTCCTTGTAACAAGCTCCCATAAAACAATTGAATTAGGATGCATGGTATGGGCACTACAGGAGTCTGTCCGTGACATTTTCATAACATTTCCCGCGGGAAAACCATTTTAACACAATAATTGTTTATATAACATGTAGTCTAATAAATACAAACTAAGGGTTTAAGTTATAACTTATAGCTCTGCTTATACCTATAATAATGTGTTTTTAAAATTCGAAATTGTAACATATAGTTACCATACATATAGATACCAAAATGAGGGGATGTGCCCAATACAACACGACTGAAAATGTACACATAAGAAAAATGTATTCTTAAACTATAAACCAGTAATTTTGTTTAAAGTTACTTTTTATTTTATGTTAGGTACCTAGTTGAAAAATGATACTTTTCAACTTTTGTCTTTATATGGCTTAACATATTGTATGCATAAAATAAATTATTTTTAGGGTATCTCTTTATTATAATTTTGATTCAAATGAATGCATTTTACTTATATTACGAACCCATAAAACGGCATTCTTGATCCGTAGATAAAACAAAAATTGTACGGATTGATATTGCCGTAGAGTTATTCTAGTTGTAGTCATTATACGTACCTACTATACTCTATAAATTCATCGTAACGTTGTCCTTGAACAATCAGTGTCGTCCGAGCTTTTTAGTTTTATCACCTTGTATTATCATTAGTCAATGAATTAGCACTGTTAATAATAAAATTGTTTTATTTTTGTATACTTTAAATTAACTGGCCTTGTATAGATTTACGATGATCAATCTTTATTAAGCATGTATTTCAATATGTATAATGCACGTGGCGACATGCATGTATCAAAATATACTTTGAATATTAATCAAAATAATGATTTTATCCTAAAATTTAAACAACTTGGATACAATACATTGACAAAGTATTACTATAAGTACAAGTTTTTATCATTTCAAAAGCATTACATTTTATAATAGGTACAACAGTTTTTTTTTGTATGTTTTACGTGTTAAAGTATCGGCATTAATAAAATGATTTAAGTCGCTTAAACTAATATTTTCTTATGTAATCTGAAGTGTATTTATCACACATGTTTGATTAACATTTTTATGTACTTTCTAGTTTCTCCTTAGTGCTTAAAACTATTAGAGTAAATTTCATAGAATTTTGTTTGTACCTGTGAACTGTGGCGGCAGCAGTTTTCAGTATTTATATTATTAGGTATACACAATAACAAAATATTATATTACATTTGACATCACACTATAGTCTTAAACGTATAAGTACGTAAGTTATAAAAAAAAATGGAATTGCTTTTGTTAATTATTGGAATCATTGTGTAAGTCAAGTAACTTTTATACTTAAAACATAAGCAGCTGTACACTCATCAGCTCTATGACGTCACGCTCACAAGCTATTTATCAACCCTTATTATCTGGTTGAATAATCATTTTTTTTAACTTCAGATTATTACTTGAACATTTTTCTTTATATTGACTTCTATAATAAACAATAAGACTTAAAATAATAATGAAAAATATTAGTGTTATTATGTCCTTCAGTAATAATTTTAAATATACAATTGTTCTTAATTATTGTTCAAGTGGTAAAGGCTATAGGTAATTTTTGGCCTTTACTCAAATCAGATAAAAATATAACACAAATTAATTTATCTTAAATTTACCTTATGATACAACTTCAATACAATTCATACAATATTTAGCAAATTTAGTCGAATCGGCAGTGTGTTTTAAAAATAGACTATTAGATTTATTTATATATTTTATATTTAACGCCGTACTGTCGTAGTTAAGAGGGCGCCACACCCGCATGTGTTTTCATTACAAACGTACAACATAATATCAACTTAAAGGTATGAATATTTTTTTGAATTTACATTAGCTTATGTGAAATGCTCGTGTTCGCTTTAAAATTTAGACATCTGATAATAAATTATATACGGTTATCCTGCAGCGTCAAAACACCAGGTCGTGGTGGTCGTCTATAGTCACCTTTACATTGTTTGACTCTGCTGGGAAAACGTACCTACTACCTTTCCATTAAGTTTGATAAACTGTCAATCATTTTAATTTATAAAACCTAAAGATACAGTTTGCCTGCAGCTTCAAGCACAGCCGCATCAGACGCTGACCTTTGTCCGGATCGGTAGTGACGCTGCAGGGAAACTGTACCTTAAAAACATCACAAAATTGGAACTGCTGAACGTAAATTTGTTATGTTATACGTTAGTAAGGCGCAGAGGCAATACATGCGGTGTGAAAAGAGGCGTCTCTTTAGGCGGTATTACAATTTATTTATTGAGTCTGTCTTATCACTTAACTCATTGAATATTTTATTATAATAAATGGAAATAGGAAGTAGTGTACTGGTGTATAATAGTATATTATGTAGGTATTATAAAACAAGTGCGATGATTGTTCTTAATATAATATAAAGGCATAATATTAATGCCAATTTGTACTTTCCCAAAATATATTTTATTACTAATTTGAAATATCTATAAATACACAAAATGTAGTTCGTTATGCTAGTTAAACATATAAACAATTTTGTCACGTATTTTCAAAAGAAATAATATTATATTATGTAATATACGTTTTATGTATTAAAAAAATTATTTATTAACATTTTACGAGTTAAATTCTAAGTACCGCACACATGTCGGTTTTTTAACCACAAAAAAACTGTTAAACTTTTCAAAAGTACTGTTGATTTTTCTAAAATAAATTTTCTTTGGCCCAACTATAAAATACCGACTTCCTAAATTTGGTAAGTGTAAAATTAAAAACTATAGGTCATCCTAACCTATATTATAAAAAAATCTAAGTCAACTATAAATTATATCTTATAAGTTATAAGCATAAACAGTAATACAGTATGTTATAAAATTATAATTATCTACTAATTATTTTAATATTAATAATTATAATATAATTTTTCTATCATTCCATTATATGTTAATTGTATAGTTGTTATAGTTGTATAGTTTGTTATTTTTATAGTATATATTATTATGTATCATATTATAATATGCATACTGTTTCGTATACCTATCTAGTCACATACTACATTATTATATTATAATTTATATAGAGGACAAGTCCTTAAAAGTTTAAATCATTATATTATATCGTACTACCTATGTTGATCACTACACCATAACCTATCTATTACATTTACTTACGTTAATTTATTGGAAGTACTTTATTTGAATATAATTAATAACTTTTCACTCTAATATAATTATATCCAACGTTTGTATAGTTCAATTATTCTAGGACTATTCCATCGCGTGGGCACTAGTGTACAAGTGTACTTTTAGTGTACCTTCACTAAAAGTGAATATAGTGAAAAAAAAAGGAAACAACTTTTTAGTTTGTATTATGAAACAGTGAATTTTAATATTATATTTTAAATTGTTGTATTAGTTCTATCAATATATAATATATTATTTATATTTATTACAAGTTACTAAAGTTTGTAAAATTATTTTTTTTTCTATACCTAGTTATTGAGTATTAATTTTTACTTCTATGAAAAGTACTCGAGAAAGCTTTTAGTGATATGAAAAAAAAACGAAAAATAACATTTCATTCGTTAGTAGTTCAAAGTTAATTTATGAAAAGTTTCAGCTGCATATAATATAGCTGTAAATATTCCATGATTTCAATTTGAAAATCATCTACGAGCGTTTGAATTATAAATATACATATTATTTATTATAAAAAAAAATATCGTTTTTGATTTTATCTTTCTATAATATAATTAAAATGTATAATGTTTATATTTTTTTTATAAAGATTTTGCATATCTATCAATTTTGTTATAGGACGGTTTACCGCTGCTTTGTTAGTTTCCGGCCACAATCTATCTTGTATTAATCAATATCATCTGGTGGAAATTTGGTTGAGAACGATTTGTCACAGTATCGTGATACGGTTTAACTTAATTTCCCAATAGAACACTTTCACTATATATTCCGTTCCTACCGTTTTACACATAATATAAATATATATATATATACTTCAGCGACACTGTAATAGTATTGTATGGTTCCGGGTACGATTTTTACACGTTATTGAATGAAAGTGTGTTTAACTGTTTTTTATTTTTTTTGTCGTGTCATTCAAATGGGTTCATATAAATTTAGAATTTCGGGAGTTCATTCAATGGTTGCCATGGTACAATTTAATTAATTCGTTTTAATAAATCTACGCATGTGTAATAGTTTTTAATTTATAAGTCGCCTTTCTAAAAAAAGCCGGTCAATTTCTTTAATAAATGAACTAGTACAATAATTTCATTTAAAATACAAAAACTAGTGGTAAAAAAGAAATATAATATTAATATTAAGAAGTGTTAAACATTTTCGAATAAAAACTTTATAATTTTTTAACGGATTTCTCTGGTAAATAATAAATTACAAAAATTAAATTTGATCCTTATTTTAATCAATAAATATATACAGTACCTGTATTCAAATGTTCAATAAACATTTTAATTTAATTTCTAGAAATTAAAATAAAGAAAAAAAGACCACAAAAACTAGTAGGAAATGTGTACAACATTTAATAGTGTTCATTATTTATTTAATAATTGTTTCTATACCTACTACCCTTTGGTTTTACTTTACTTGATTAAAACATCAATTCATCAACTAGCCAATTCAGAAATAATGGCAATATATTTTAGAAATGGCTTCTCTAAATAATGACACAATATATTCTCATTAGTCACTTGTCATAGAAATAAATAATTTATTATTTAATTAAAGTTCTATTGAAGGATATGAAGGTTGCGTAAAACCATAAGTTTACTAAAAATCTATGTACAGTCGGTTATTTTCTTTAAAAACGAATATTAAAATTAAACCACTGTTGATTTATGTAGTTTTTATTGACTCGCATAACTTTTTGTGGCTATGGAAACCTTCTTGAAACAGAGGACCAAGATTGATACATAACTTTACATACACGTGCTTTTTTTTATTCTAGTCTTATTACGCAACCTCGCGTTTTGAAATAATAGGCAGACGACGTCAGTGTTAATCGATATTGTTTTTAGGATCAACAGGCTAAATACGGACTAAACAGTAAACACGCACGCACGTTCGATGTTATGTGTGTACTGTACACGTAGTGTAATATATTTTTATTCCAGTTACTTTGTTCTCTATTATTGTGTCACACGAAAAGTCCTTGGTTGGGCCGTGCACTCCTTAAATTAATACACTATCCTTTTTTAGTATACTTACAGCTGTATAAATAAAATCCACTAATAAAGTTTTTGAACAATACATTTAAAAAACGGCTTACTTCATATTAACTAATGCAATGATAAGTGATTACCGATCTTTCGCTGGTTTTAAAATAGTATAACTATTATTAGTTCATTTAGTAAGGCAATGCTTCATTCATGCGTGTTTAAATTATTTTTTTTTGTAGTAGGTATTCATTTTGGTTTTAAGTATTAACTAGTAATAATGATAAATTTCGAAATGTTTGATTAAGTATGTGTACTCATCTACATTGTGTATGCTATGATATACCTACTTCTATCAATATAAAGATGGAACATATTTTGAAATTTTACTGAATGATGGTTGAAAATCGAAATGTTTTTAATATCAATATTTTTATATCAATAGTTGCAATATAAAATATATTATAGAATATTCTAATAAACAGTATTATAGTTAAGTTAGGTAGATTTTAATGGATGATCTTGGATGATATAAATTTATAGGTATAAGGCCATTGTTGAATATTTTTTGGATGAAAGCCAATGCTTTAACCTTAATGTTTTAAGTAGGATATCTTGTTATTTGAACGATATGAATAAACTAATAATTATACTTAGGTATTATACCTATTGTTCATACAATAACAATAATTAATAACAATTTTATTTTTCGTCTGAAAAACATTAATAAAGTATGCTCATAATAATTAGTTTAATTAGTAAAATGTAATCAAAACTGATTCAATACAATGATTAAAATTCCAAGTAATCGAGTATCATTAGTTGTATCTTACAAAATCGTAATATAAATGTAGTAAGAACTGTGAGTCTGTGAAGAACTATTTACAGGCTTAACCATAAGGATAAAAAATAAAAAATAAATATTTAATAATAGTATATTAGATATATGTAAATTAAATAAACTGTTACGTTTATATTTTCAATTTAAGGCAAATATGAAGAATATTAACAATAAAATATACGAATTACTAGCTGTATTTATCGCTGGTCCGATTAGAACCATTTTTTGTGTGCAATGATTATAATTTATAATTATTGATTTATATTCCTACACAACTCCTGCTTACATATTTTGAGTGGTTTACTTATATTTGAAAATTCACGGCTACAATATTGTATGTTTGATATTCCTAAGTAAATTTATGTGTACTAAATTATTATAAAAAAAACATTTCACAACACTCCTACGTCTTACCTAAATAATTGAATACGCAAATAACTGAATCTGTTATCAAAACTACTTTTGTTGTTTACTATTCTTGAGTAAGGTGTGGCTTGGAACCCGGTTTAGATATCGGATACTTACATCATCCGCATATTGTCAATAGGCACGTCGCTTGTAGACTTAATAAACTTATAATGAATAACAGAAAACTTACTAATATATTTTTTATAAGAGGTGAAAATTGTGTAATTTGATTATGATTATTTTCAAGATATTGACATAAAATTGTAAAATAATATAATATATAATAATTCTTTCATTTTCTTTTAGTTATACGGATATCCTTATGAGATTGAAAATGCGTAGACTCCTATATTAAGGTGATAATAAATTTTCTAAAGTCTCTGTACATATCCCTACTTACATGTATTTATTTTGTTGATATTAAATTTGATTTTTGTTCTTTTCGGTTCTAATTGGTTTCTGCTGCAGACAGACGTATTTCCATTCCGAATTAATTCCGGAAATAATTTACTTTGATTGAAAATTAAAATTAGTAATGTATTCATATGATATAAATAATTTAGAATTTTACAATTGTTCAGTCATAAGAATAAAAAGTTTCATTTTTATAGCTTATTTTTGAAATAATATAACAAAATATAGTACCTACCTATAATATTGTACCTACTCTTAATTCTATAAGTATCTGATATACCTAGATTCAATATTATATTAATTAATATTGTCATACATACATATTAAATATACCTTGTATAGATTATAACACCTATATACTTTTATTTTTTTCTATTAATATGATATTTTAAACATTTTTACTTACAAATTCCGATGTTTTTTAAAACAATATTCTACTAATGAATCTATAGTTTTGACTGACTTAGGTACACAGCTTTCAAAATCAATTAGTTTACATTTACATTCGTTATATTTTTAATTTTTAATTATGTAGACATGGATTTTAAAACATTCATTTAAAAGTAAGGTTAACAAATTATAACGGACTATACTAATCATCTACTGAACAAGCCATTTATACGGTTCTTGCTTTTAAATTATAAAACTTATAACTATTCAAAAGTGAGGTTTTATTATATATTTAGAATACATTTGTATAAGCGATCTGCTGACAAAAAAATTTACCGTTGCATATATATATAGTAGGATACTAATATTATATTGACATGTGAAATTATTGTTTAAAAATATCTCTACGTGTCTGCTAAAATTAAAACATTGTTGAATTATTTTTTTGTATCGTAAACCATTCAATAATCAATGTAAAGGATACACTTTTATAGAATATTATAATCTAAGAACTTAATTATTTATTGTATAATAATTTACATGATTTTCATTTATACTTAGGTATAAGGTATACATCATAAGTTATAAATTTCAAATGTGTTTATTTAAAGAATGCAATTTGGAAAAGTATATATATTTTTTTAAATATTATTTCAATTTATCCATAGTTATTTTTAGACATTTAAAAAATAATGTTGTAATCAAAATATTGGGTCATGAATTAATATACAATTAACATACCATGATTTAATTCAATTAAGTGTATTTTTTTATCTGTTGTAATTATAGAAATTGAAATTTATGATTAGTCGTAATAATTGGTCTCATATATAAATTATATTCTATATTTCTAAATATATAAAGAAGTTTTAACTTAAAAAATGTTCTATATAACTATTTTAAAATTGTATTATTATATTATATTTTCAGATAAATAATAATTATAAAGTTATACCAACCATTTAGATTAGTTGAAAAAAGGTATCTAACAAAAAAAAGTGAACCGAGAATTCACGAGTTAACGTTATGTTTAAAAATAAACTACATATTTTATTAAAAAATAAATAACTGTAAGGGATATACGTAAATATTTACATAGTTTTAATATATGTTTCATTATCCATTTAAGATACATTATACTATACCTACAAACTACGATAGAGAAATATAACATTATATATATCTAAGAATTTCAATGAACAAAAATCGAATGTCGAACGAGTTGTTAATTAGTTAAAATTTATAAGAGCGGAGTAATGGACCGACATTATTTTACCGGGTAAAATGGTACATACCATTGTACCACTCCACTCCGCTTATCTAAACTTTAAATACTAATCAACTAGACATATTCAACATTTTATAGTGGTATTTCAATTCTCAGAAAAATGTTATATGTTTGGAAGCATACAAATTGAATATGTATGCTGTTATACAAAAAAGAAAAACTTAAAAATGTATAACGATAAAAAATCGAATAGAAGAGAAACATAATTACTCTGTACCTTTAACAAAAAAAAGTGTTCTTACCGGAAAGTCAAATTATTTCAGTTCAAATTTTTACGACATTGGATAGTTTATCCTATTTCTCATCGAACGTTTTAATTATTTCGTTGTAATTCAAAAACAAATAACCTTAAATACTTGCAATTTTTACCAAATATTTATTTCGTCATTTTATTTTCAAGATATTTTGACTCTTTTTGAGTTATTTATAGACATTTTAAATATTCAATGTTTTTTCCTACAAGTATCGATAAAAACAATTTAGCTTGGTCAAACAACTTGAAAATAGCATGTAACATATAATAATGATAAATAGTTTTTTATAAGCATTTTAAGTTAAAATTACGAAAATGTAATAATTATTTTATTTACTCTGTTCAAAATTAGAAACGCCTGCGGCAGCCAGCTACTGCGCAGCGGCATGGCAATACTACACGATAGATGTACAAAAAGTTAACACAGTGGGGTGACAAACGGGTGTTGTCTGACCGTTGGCAACGAAAACTGGTCTTGAACAGAGTAAAGTTAAAAATGTATAACATTTTAAATTTTTTTACCCAAGGGTTGAACATTTAAAACAAGGTTTCTCACAAGTATTATATACTATAACCAAAAAATTAAATTACATAAAGTTTTTTCATTAGGCATTTTAAGTTCTAATTCGGATGAAATTAGATATGTATTTAAAAAAAGAATAACAATTTTAATAATTTTTTTTTTGATTCAAAATATTATTCGTGGGTACTTGAAACTTTTAAAGTAGGTACCTATATTGTTAAATATTTTATTCGCATTGACTTTTCAAATGCAATTTTTTTGGCAAAAATGAATTCAACCTGTGTAAAATAAATTCCTTAATAGCAATATCATAAAATATTCTAAATAAGAGCTGTGGTCGTTTGGGCTAAGGTAATAATCTTGAAAGTATATTTTTTTGTAATTCGAGTTTAAATTTTATAAAAAAATATTTTAAAAAACATTCGAAATAAAGTGTTTAACCTTGAAAGAATCCTAGCTAATAATTTAAAGGTTGTAAATTTTTATTTAAACAAACAATAAAATGCGTGATTAATGTGGAATTTTATATTATATAAGTGTTTGAATAATAGTAATAACGATTTTTTTTTTTTAATGATAAATTGAGTGGATGCTGTAGGCCATTAAGAATTGCAGTTAATGTTGAATTTTAAAATAATAATTACTATCAGTACGTAGTTAATGAACAAAATATTAATGACTATTGATATACTATGCGTTGTTGATAAAAATGTTAAATGTTAAATACATTGTACACGTGTTTAGCCATTGTTAATTTTATTTATTGAACTTTCATTTTACACTATAATATAGTTGTATCTACATTGTATTTTTGTATTATTTTTTTCTGTGTGTTATTGCAATAGGTATATATTTCAAATTGTTAAGTCCGGACTTTAGAAATAAGTAATATAGTTATTTGAATGGTTAGGACTTCGGTGTAAAAGTTTTGTGCGTGCGCGTGGGGGAGGGATATCTCCCTATTTTAATTTTGTTTCAATAATATCGAGATTCGTGATCCAATTACCAGGTCCAGTTGAAATGTTCTTTTTTCTCAACTTTTCAGCCGTGATGATCGTTGACATTATTGCCCAGCGTAAAATATCTTGGAGCTAGAAATACACTTTATAAATTCAATAAATCCACTTTAATAGAATACTCAAGACGAGTACTATCTAAACATAGTCCATTCACTTAGTTAAGTTACTTAACAATAAGTCTTAGATAATATTCAAAAAACAATTTATATAAATCTAAAACAATAATAATAAGTTTTTGAGCAGAGCATGTGGCATTGAATTAACTACCTTCTTAACTATCCAATAATTGTTTTATTGTTTTGATTTAAATGGGCTTTATAAGTTATGCTAACCGTATGTATTATTTATATGTGTATATTGTATATTTTTATTTTTACTTCTCACGATAATATATTACGATAATTAGTATAATTTACGGCGTTTAAAAATTGTTTTAAATGTGCATAATACATATATTTATCATATTTTTTAATTAAAATTACATTAATACAATCTTTGAGTTTCTCGTTCATTTATGATCGTTTGAATAATTTGGTTGATTATAAAACAAAGTATGTTAACATTTTTGCGGGCATTTTAGTTAATGATACAATCAAGATAATATAATAGATTTTCGTGATGTTTTAAATTATTCCATGGCATTTACCACCCCCCCCCCCCTTCTAGACGTACTATAATATTGGTTTAAGAATAGTTTTGTCTACTTGAATTAATTTTACCTTTTATTAAGTATGTCAAATATTGATAGATTATAAAAAATTAACTATACAAAATACACTGTCTACTGTATAGGATCGCGATTATGATTGGGTCAGACAGACTGATTATAAAAGGTCAACCTACAATATAAAATATTATCTATATCTTCTCTTTCTTGCAAGTACTGTTACATAATACTTATACATCCACTTAATCCTTCTAATACGATAAGCTCAAATAATCGATCCATTTATATATCATCTATGAAATAGCATAACATTCATACTGTGCACACTTCAAAAGATTACATTCGTACTTATTAATTAACTTAAGAGGACGTCATACTCGCATTTTTTGTATCCGTATAATAAACACACAATAAACCAATTTTTGATCAGATTAATCTATTTGACTACGTTATTTTCAATATTAACAAATAATCGTGTGCATTTTAAAATGGAAAAAGAATTCCCTAGAAATAAGAGTTCCAGATAATATTCTTATGCTTAAATTTGATAATGACTCAATTAACTCCAATATTAAATATAACAGAATTAAATTGATTATTCTAAACGTAAAATGTGACAATAAAAAAATGTTCAGTCGTTAAATGTTTAAGTTTGTAACGGAGACAACCCATGCGAGTATGGCGTCCACAAGTTAAAACGAATATTTTTTAGTATAGTAAATTATTTAATAGACATATCATTAACGTATACAGTGGGACTTATTTTAAACCAATAATTGTCATATGCAATTAAATTGTTTATTAAACAATTATTCTGTAAAAATTAAAATAATATTATTTCTATGAGTGAAACATTAAATTTCATTTTTTTTTTTTTATTGATTTATTCTTACTAATAACACCCAAGTTATTATTTACAAAATTAGTCACTTATTTCACGTTTAGACGATATACGATATAATATTTCCATGTTTGTCATTATTCATAATGACTGGACTTATATTTTAGTTTGTTTATTGACGATGAACGATGATTTTATTATTACATAAATCCTAAGTATTTAATACAATAAAACATTATTAACAAGTAATTTGAAGTATTGTTTTCCATTGTCTTGTGTTTTTATACTACAAAGTCAGATAACATTGTATTAATAATTTATTTATTTATTATAGACGCCTGGGGGCTTATTAGGTATTAGAGTATTATAATAATTGCATAGTATACTTTTGCAGAAAAAATTCTAGTTTCAAAATTTAAAACATATTGGTAGGTATCGAAAAAAATTTAATTCGATATTGATTAATGTCTTGTTATCTAAATCATGTGTCTTATTAGTTATTAGTAATAAGTTATTACGCTTATTATGTATTTTTATGTTATACATTATCCACGCCGATATCCTATTCTAATTTCTACGATTTCATATATCTATCGTCATTGAAAATAGATAATAATTGACTTAAAATATTTACCATTAAGAAATAAAAAAATGTATTTCGTTACGTATAGTATTACATTTTATAATTTATCAATAATGAACGCACGTGGCACGTGCTTATTTATATAATATAGTATGTACTATATTGTTCAATGAGAATAGCATAATATAAGCGAGAGATACTGGTATATTTTGAAATATTATGTAAGATTTATATAATATTTTCAATTTACTCGTATTTTTAGATCCAATGGATTATTGTTTAGTATGTTAGCAGCTATATTATGTTATACACTTCAACCCTACTCTAAAACTATTTATAAGAATAGACATTTGTTCAACTAAGAATGTATAATGTATATTATATTGAAATTGAAGGAAGTAATTCATATGTTAACGATTATTGTTTATATAATTGTTTATTTATATCCAAATATAAATGCATTACTCAATAATATGTATAATGTATATCACTCTAAACAACTTTTTGTTTTTGTTTAATTATTTATAGGTACCTACTGTATACATTTATTTTAATCAAACATTTACGCAACAATTTAATTATGTTTTAGAGTATGTTCAATGAATTTAACAAAACTGGTACTAACCAAACCACTGGGATCGGATATGTCATCTTCGTTAACTATAGCTGTAAAAATGCAAGTACGTATTATAAATTTAATCAGTTATTTTAATTAAAACTGCATAACTCAATAAATATTTGTATATTGAATCTAATTGTATAAAATTAAGGGATCAAAAAGAACCTTACGAACAAATGAACTTCCCCTGACCGTAAATGGATCTCTAGAAATAGAATTGCAGTTGAACTTCTGTCTTCAGGTATTTAATTTAATTGCTGTTAGGTACTAGGTAATACAATATTGGGAATCACTACGAGTCTTAATATGTATTTGTTCCGCAGTATCCGCACTTTTTGAAACGAGACGTTAACAAATTACACGTAATGCTTCAACGTCGAAAGAAGTATAAAAACCGAACTATACTAGGTTTTAAAACATTGGCTGAAGGAGTTATTAATATGTCACTTGTAATTATATCAACTAAAAAAATATAGACTTGTATACATTTCAAACGTACTATTTTTATATAGGTACTACAAAGACCTCTTGATCTCGAACTAGAACTTTTAAGCGATCCTAAAGATCCCAAGTCTCTTATCGGCCGTGTTTATATCATGTGCTTAAATAGTCAACCTGTGGATCACGAAGATGCTACTAAACCTGTTACTGGTAATTAATTTAATAAAAAAATTATTCGGTTTGATAAATGTGCGGGTATTAATATTTAATGAACTATTCCAAATTTTGTAGGAAGGGGTCCAGATTATTCAGATGAAGACGAAGAGTTCAGCAGTGGGGAAGAAGCATCCGATTCTGAACCAACTTTGGAAGATAGACGACGCAAGAAAAATATCGCAACTGGAAATGCAAGAGTAAATTAAATTATTATGTTTTTAGATTCTGAGTGAAGCGATGAATGTATTGATTTTACAATTATGTGTGTTTTTTCTTATTTTATTTTTTATTTTTTTTTTGTGTCTGTCATCACCTTTTAGGACAGTAAAAGTGCTTAGATTTTTTTCAACAGTAACTTTTCTGATAGGAAAGTGAATCTAGTTGGTACTTGGGGGGTCGAAAGTAAAAATGTTTCAGTAGTTTTCAAACGCGACGTAAAAAACAAAAGAAAAATTAAGGAAAAACGGGAATTTTCCTATGAGGTTGTTTCGATAATAATCTTACCTTTAGATTTTATAAGAGGTCAAGTCGCTCTAATTTTTATACTAACGGAGCTACACGTGTTCTGCTGAGCGTAAAATTTGCTATGTTACACACTTGTAAGACGGAGACAACACATGCGGGTATATAACGTCCTCTTAAACATGTACTAGTTTATTTGAATTTTGAAATTAAAGCAGACAATATTTAGCAGGTACCTTTGAAACCTAGTTTTAACATGAACCAACTTACAAACATAAATATTGTTGATATGTTTAAATTAAAAAGTCAATTCACTTTAAGGGGAATGCATCACACGTATTTTTTGTACATTTTAGACCAATAAGCGGTGGTAAATTACAGATACTTCCGAATGTTCGATTTTAAATTTTAATATATGTATGAGTTCTTTGTCAAAATAACTAGGCTTTCTATGAAGTCGATTTTCAATTTTCAATTTTAAAAGACTTTAAAATTAAGATATTTTTTTAAAGATTCTCATGAAATAATTGCATTACATTTTAGATTCTGAGCGAAGCGATGAATTTATTGATTTTACAATGATGTGTGTTTTTTTTGTGTCTGTCATCACCTTTTAGGACAGTAAAAATGCTTGGATTTTATTCAACGGTAACTTTTCTGATAGGAAAGTGAATCTGGTTGGTACTCTGGTGGGTCAAAAGTTAAAATTCCTTAGTAGTTTTCAAACGCGACGTAAAAAACAAAAGAAAAATTAAGGAAAAACGGACATTTTTACGCAAAATCTGTTTTTAAGAAAATCGATTTTGGTTTTTGGTGCAACTCTATTAAAAATGATCGTAGGTACATGAAATTTTGATTGAATGTTTATTTTAGCATTTTCTATACACAATGACATTTTCCAAATATTTTAAGCTGTTTACGGACATTTTGAGTTTCCATTTTTTTAGTATTTTTTCTATAAATATCAATAAAAAAAGGTAAAAAAGCTTAAAAATTTAATAGAAGGCTCCTAGGTTATTTTTTCAAAGGCAGATGAAAAAAATTAAAAATCCTTAGTCACAGTTTTATTTATAAGCGTTTAAAGTTCAAATCTTGACAAAATAGAAAATCACGAAAATTAGCAAATTATTTTGAGTTGAGAATTATAAAAATTTTCTTTTAAATCTAAGATTTGAAATGTAATGCAAGATATCCATAAGTTTGTTTACCTTTATCAAAAAAAAAAATGTTTTCAAGAAAGTCAAATTAAATTTTTATGAGCGTTTGAAATTCATATTTTTACAACATTTGATATTCACTTGATATCTCATGTAACGATTTTCTTATTTTGTTGTAATTAAAAAACGTATGACTGTAGATACTTGAAAATTTTAATGAATGTTTATTTTAGCATTTTCTATGCACGATAAAATGTTGAAAATAATTTGACTATTTTTGAGCTGTTTACTGGATTGTCAGTTTTCAATTTTTTTCAATTTTTTTTTCTATAAATATCAATAAAATTTTATTTGTTGGGAATAAAGCGTGAAAATTTAATACAAGGCTCCTGATATATTTTTACAATAGCTGTTGAAAAATATTAAAAATACATAGGCACAATTTTTTTTATAAGCATTTAAAGTTCATATTTTGACATCATTTATCAAATTTATAATTTAATAATTATTTTGTAGTTAAAAATTTATAAAATGTTCAACTTTTATAACTGAGGATTGAAAATTGAAAACAAGGCTCCACTTAATAGGTTATATATAAATTACTTTATTCACTATAATATCATCAAGTATACTTGGTAATATCATAGGCTGATTGATCGTTTTTCTTATACAATGATATTATGTCATTGAATTCAAATTTAACACCATCCATTACAGTGACCCATTTGTAAACTTCTGTACAGCAGAGTGACACTCACTTGCCCACCTTTTTTTTTGTAATAGTGATTTTAATAATTAATTATAATATAACAATTTAATACAATTTGGTTCTACTTTATTAACAGCAAAGAAATCTAAAACAAAAATTTATTGCACTTCTGAAAAGATTCAGAGTTAATGAAGATTTGCATTCATTAGAAAATGATAGGGAGACCATAAGTCAAAAACTGTCAGGTATATATATTTGAAAAATAAATTTAAAAAATGTGTTAATAATAATATATTTGTGTTAATTCAATAAATGTACATTACTGTTGTTATAGGCGGTGATATGGACCCAGCAGATATTGAAGATCTTTTTGAAGAACTGGAAGATTTAAGCGACTCTGGGCCTGACTTGGATACATTATCTATTTTATCTACACCAAAACCATCACTTCGTCCATTCTTTTTTTTACTATTTATATGAGGAGGGCCCAAAACAAATAATTGTCAAGTTCATGAGTGATATTTTATTTTGTATGTATACATAATATAACTAAGCTATTTAATATATATCATATTGAAGGTTTGTGTTCCTTGTTATAATATGTATGGTCGGACACTCAATGATATAAAATTTGTTATTTATAGTTGACCTTAGTAAAATAGTAAACCACAATTAAAAAGTAAATATTTTTGCAATTATGTAACACAAAAATTTAAAACAGTTCAATCGTCCTTGTATAATAATATATATATTATTAATAATATGTTTTTCAAATATTAAAATTATTATTTGATATTCATACATATTATCCAAATAACATCCATTATACTTAAAGTTTTTCTTATTTAAAGTCATATAAAAATTGTGTTTATAAAAATAATGCATTAAATATGTTGATAAATAGAAACATTGAATACAAAACATCGAGTTTTGAGGTACTTAAGTCATAAAATATTCATCTAATATTTTCAACTAATGCCTTTTGACTCCTACTAAGATTTGAATTAAACATTATTAGATGAGAGATTTCTGAGAATTAAATGACATTTTAAATGATACGGCTTGAAAATCGGTTTTTATAGATAACCAATTAAATATTTTAACAAAACGTGATGAAAATTTGGATTTGCCGAATTAACCATGTGTTTATAATATTTAATTCTTATTCTGAAAAATTAGCATGTGAATGATTCTTCTGTTTGTTCGCTATGAACTCGATGTATATTTGCATATTTTACTAATGACAATGTGCTAATAAAACAGCACTGTGTCATTGTATCTAATATTTTTATATATTGAATTAAGTGTGTTGATGTGTCATATAATATACCTATTCATTTAATTTACAATTAATAAAACATTTCATATGACCGCAAAATTTTGACAAGAAGCTCTAGCGGTATGCTTTGCCAACAATTTGAATGATTTGCGCTTGTTTATCGTTAGTGACTACGAAAACAACTTATATTACAAATGTTGCCTTATATAACAAGCTTTCAGCTCTTTGTGCGCTAAGGTATAACAAAAACACAAATTGTTGTAGTTTAGAAAAAACGTACTCTTTACACTATTTACTTTTACACATTTTTGAACTTCACAAATTTAGGAAATACACTGGTATTACATTTTTTATTATATATAATATTAATATATATATATTTATATATATAATACTATATATAATCTTCATACTTATATAGTTGTTGTTTTTGTTGTTATATTATTATTTATTGCTATTACTTGTATTATTATTTATTTTTTTTATAAAATGTACATTAGATTTAATATGTTAATACAGTTCCGTTGATGGGTTGATATTATAATATATTATATTGTTTTTTATAAATATATAATAGTGATGGACCAGTCTTACTTTTCATATTCATAGTTTTCTTTAATTTGGCATTCACAACTGGAACCACTTTGTAACAATAAAATTATATCTTACTAGTTATGACATGAAAATATTCAATTACGATATTAGCTTGGGTGTGTTTTAATAATCTTGACATCAAAAAAATATTTCTGATGAATGTTAATTTTTATTACAGTAAAATTAATTGGACCATTTAAAACTGAAACAAATAACTTGGTTTAGAAGAAAAGTACAAACCCATAAAAAATAAGTTAAAATAATGCAAAAAGTTATGCATTTGGTTGTGTCCATCACTAATAATTATTCTAATTTATATTGTATCTATTGTAACATAATAATGCTTTTTATCTGAATATTGTTTAAAAAGTAATATTCACTTAAATTATTTTTATATTTTTTCACCCTGTCACTAGGACGGCATTCCCATAAGAAAAGTCACACCACAAGTTTTCCGCCCTACAACAGAACCAAAGGTTAGCACTATGAAAATTCCCGATCAAAATGCAGTTATAAGCACAAAGTATCTTCTTTTGTTGTATTTTCTTTATATCCAATGCACTTAATATTACTAACAATTTCTATATTATTCTCTTAAGACAACATTTTAACAATAAAATTCCCATTTTAAATACCTAGTAATTTACACATTAAAAAAATTATTATATAATAAAATAAATATGTACCTATTGTTATTTTTATTTTTTAAATTTGTACATATTTATTATTATTAGTAATTAGTATTTGCAACTACATTGCATGTGCATGATAAAAAAATGTATATAATGATTATTAACACTCATAATCTCAGTCAATTATTGTGCTTTTTTATGAAGTAAGTACATTTATTTTATGAGTCTAATGTTTTTTTATCTTGTTGATTTCGGCATTTTTTTCTTATCTAAACCTCTTATTTTGAAATAGAATATTTTTATTACATTTCTGTTCTGTGAATATTAAATTATGGACTTACAATTTTATATATTTTGTAAGAATTTTAAAGTTTTAATGAGCATAGTTATGCCCATCAACATTTTGAGGGTTGTATTCTGTACTTCTGTATCCCTGCAAGGCTGTACCTTGCTCCGTTCAATCAATCATGAAATGCTCATAAGTTATTAACTTATAAATAACTATTGGATCATTACTAGGGGTTCATTCAAATATATTTTTAGAAGAAAATATTTAAAACTATTCAAAATCACAATACAAATTTAAAATAATTAAATTTTTTTTAAAACGTAATTGACTGGAATAATAAAATATGGATAAAATTGGACGTTAAAAAATATCATTGTATTTTAAAGTACTATTATATGCAGGTAATATTTGTTGTAACCTAACCATACATTGTAATTTATAAATATTTGTTTAACAGTTTTTAATAATAATAATTATTATTATTATTATTTCAATTATTTACAGTATTGATTTTGTGTTTGTGTTGTAATTTGTAGTATTTACATTTTTAATCTTGCTATATAGTTCGTTTTCATCGTGAATACCCTGGATAATAATATAAGAATGGACAGGACATTCCGATACTAACAAAATAAGGGGTTGCGGTCCGAAATATGGATTAGAAACAGACTGCAGTTATAAATATGGTACTCTCACTCTATCAAGAGGTTTTATCATTAATTGTATTTGTTATATAATTGATCAGACCCTTTGAAACCTCAAAATATCAAACTGTTCATTCTCGCGTTATTAATTCTGGTGACTTATCCATTCTATAGTCCCATTATCTCTTATAGTCTTATCCAATCTGGACTAATTTCAATTACAAGAACTACTTCATGTATTTTTATTATATTTTCTTTCTGAAATCCTGTTACGAAAGTACATTTGGACTTTTCGATTTATCAAACCATACTTTTCATAAATCATAAGTACGATATTATAAAATAATATATGTTCTATGACATTTGCTACATTTGCTGCAATATTAAAATTACACAATTTTATAAGTATATTGACAAAAATGTTGGCAAAAAATCCATTGTTTTTTCTTAATTCTATACGTGGCCTCGCCCTTTATAAAGCTCTATCCACTGCTGTCTCACTATAATATCTACTATAATACATACATACATAAATACATCAACTATGTCCGCATGACTTCATATATCCCTATTATCCCTTAATCGTTATGCCCTTCCGGTCGGTCCACTTCTCTCGTTGCTGAAATGCTCATTCGCATCTTTATATGCGCCCAAACCATTTCAATGATGTTTTTCTCTCTAATACACCATCCGATATTCAGTTCCATTCATCATTGCCACCGGCAATCGTTTATAATACTTTATTTAATTCTTAATGTTATATTCCGCTTTAGCTGCCTAGGCTTTATTCTAAATTGCTAGTCAGTAGTCGCTATAATTTACCCTTCAATAATAATTGTCTTGCAGCAGTGCCAAAAAAATTAACATTTCTCGATAAAATTCAACACGTTTTGGTCAAGCCTATACGCGCGTTTTTATTATTTTCGTCTCGGCCGGTTTGTGAAACTGGAGCTATCGGGGTATCCCGGTGGCTGGAGAAGTTAGAAATCTACAACCTACCAACGACCCAAATTTATTGGAAATAGCGAAATTCTGCGCGTGACCTATCGAAGAGTGTATTTAGGTTTTTTTCGCCACATACCTATTCATAATTTTAAAATTACAAATAAACTGTAAAATTCTCAAGCCTATACGCGCGTTTTTATTATTTTCGTCTCGGCCGGTTTGTGAAACTGGAGCTATCAGGGTATCCCGGTGGCTGGAGAAGTTAGAAATTTACAACCAACCAACGACCCAAATTTATTGGAAATAGCGAAATTCTGTCCCTGAATAATGATCCCCGGTAAACTATGCGCGTGGCCTATCGAAGAGTGTATTTAAGGTTTTTTTCGCCACATACCTATTCATAATTTTAAAATTACAAATAAACTGTAAATTGCTGACCGTTCGTTCATCAATTTGGTACATTTAAGAAACTATAAAATCAGCATAGTATTAAATTATTTAATCGATACCTATCCAATAGAGTTTTGAAACTTTTGTTTACTAAAAACCATCGTCGTTGAACCTGGTAGTCGTTAGTGCATTAATGCTATTTCGACTTTTCTTGGAACACGATTTTAATTCACGACATTGAAAATCGTTAACGAACGTATTAATTGAATAATGAATGAATGAATGTTCACAGTCGAACGCACACAAACGGAAACAACATTACTCGGACCTTGCAATGGTGCGGGATTCGGTCTATAGTGTTTTTTTCTTAGAACAGTTTGTCGGTGCGATAATAATAATATAAACTCTACGCACGAACAATAAGTTCTAATTAAATCACGCACATATTGTAGTCGTGTAAAGCGTGTTTATTTCATACTTCATCTGTATGGGCAAATTTGAATGGCACAATAAATGAACGCAGCGTTATTGTGAAAACGAATTCCGATAATAAAAAATAAAACAATTTTTTTAATTAACGAGTGTCAAACGCACAAGTGCGGCTGCTGCGGGAGACAAACTTTCGCGGCCATAGAATTTCATAACAATATCACGCATAGCTTAGAAGAGAGAAGGCGTCGGGGCGTCCCACTGTCCCAGATGTGAAAATTTAACCCCCCCCAAAAAATCGAAATTAGGTTTTTGAATTTCAACTGTTATGCTGCCGTCGTGTTTTTTGCTGATAAAATGTTTATTCTGTTTCAAAAATAATAATGATTGTATTGTTGTCTTGGAGTTTGTACAATAATATTTATATTATGTGTACCTATATTATTATTACAAGAAAACAATTAACCTTTCTAAAGAAAATCTAATAAAATTTTTCATAATTTCACTGAAAAAACGCGTACTTACACTGTACACCTATTTCACAGTAATGTATTTTTTAACGTGATTTGATATGATAGAATGTTAATGTTAATCCGCCTTATATAATACTATATAGGTACGTATTTGAGTTAAGGTTTTATTATACTTTTATATTTATTCGATGATAAAAGTGTAAAACGACTGTTTATTGTGGTGTCAGTGTTTATGTGAGACGGGTTGGAAATGGCGAGGCCCTGCCAAACTTACATTATACAATGTATTTAGCTATTTAGGAGCCCAATTTTAAACCTACTTGCCTTACGGACTACAGTCTTGATTTGTGAAGTGATTTGCCCTAAGTACATCCCAAAGATTCTAGGTAACACATGACCATCTGTTAATATTCCAACGTTTATTATAATTCTATACTGATAGGTACTATAAAAATAATGTATCCATATTCGTTATATTATATATTTTAATAATTGTTCTTGTAATTAAAATACAACCAGGGGATTTTTACTTATACAAGGGTATACCTGTTTCTAGTCTTAAAAACGAGAGTATGATACCAACTACTTAGTAATAAAATTAGTTTTTAGTATTATTTAACTTAACATAGTTTTAAATTTTAATAAAACTCATATTTTATTGATTTTTTTGAAATCTTTAACTGCTGTAATTATTTTTGCATGTTCAATTTTCTTCACGCTTAATTAATTTTTATCATGATTTAGCTAACAATTTGTCAAATTAATAAACAATATTGGCTGGGGAAGATATATTATATGCTTACAAAACCAATATGTATTAGATCAAACAGATTCTCAAAAAAAAAAAAAAAATATAGATATAATTATACCTATATGTATATATATTTATTTAATGATATAGGTGTTCCCACCGTAGAACGCAACATTGAAAGATTTAGTGACGAAAGTTCAAAAAAGGCCGATTCCGATTCGTATTTGGACACCTGGACGGACAGTGACCCTACTCCGATGAATTCGTCACCTCCAAAAGTGGGCAACAATGACGATAAAAAGGTGTTATATATTGTATACTTGAGAACTGATAATTGGTACATTTTAATGCTAATGGTGGACACGGTGTTTTAAAGGAAACTCCTGGTACTGTGGAAAAAGAAAAGGAAAAAGAAAAGAAATCGAGAATTTTCACGAGGGACCGCACTTCATCGTCAAACAAATACAAGAAGTCTCCAATGCCAAAGCTGACAAATGACAATGATCGTACAAACGTAGGGACCGGTACTGGAGGTTCAGGAGAAAATCTAGTCTCCATGGTTGAGGTATGTTACTGCCTTCATATATTTAATGAAATGGTTCAGGCTTAAATTTGAATACAAATTTTATCAATCATCAGATACTTGAAAACAAAATTAAATACATTTAAACTTTTATTTCAAATAATAGTTTAGAAGACTAAACTCCTTAGAAAAATTCATATTTAAACAACATTATTGTGTCAAATTTATAATGTTCAATTGTCAAGTAAAGGTTCAATAAACCTTCAATGTCAGGCAGGAAAGCAATAATGTCATGTACATTGTTTATTCTATAAAAAAAATATGAAATACTTAACAAATTTCCCCAAATAATTATTTCCAGCAATAGCCACAATACATTAATTAATTAATTATTCCAAATTTTATACTCAAATAAATTGTTCTCCTTATAATCCCAACAAAGCACAATCATAGTAGATATACTTGATTCAAGCTTAATATCAAATGAAACCTTTATATTATACTGTATGTATAAGGTATGCTTAATTTACTAAATTTATGTTTTATACAAACAGCCTAGAAAAGCATTGATGGAACAGCTATCTAAAGTGTTACCACCCGAAGATAAAATGCCTGAAGTATTATGTTTAATACACTATGCGGATCCATTGGGTTGTCAGCTCGCATCCAAACTGCAGAATTACCAATTCAAAGTCATCACACCAGCTGGATTAGCGGACGTGCGTGCTACTTTTGTGTGCATTATTAACAAGATACAAAAATAGTAAGTCTAATATTCTAATACAATGGTGTATCTACGGGGGGGGAGGGGGAAATCATATCCCCCCTGATACCAAATTTTGTACACAATATATCATGTATATAATAATATAAATATAATGTGTAAACTGAATGTCTATTAAAAATTCTATATCCTCCCCCTTGAAAAAATCCTAGACACGCTACTGCCCTAATATGCAAAATAATAATTCCTAAGAACCCTATCTAACATTTTGTTGTGTACTACATATCTTGTGACATCTTGTTTAATCTTGTGTCTACCAATAATATTAATAATATATAATATTATTTGTTTTACTATTATTATTATTTTAGCTGTAATTCCAACCCCAAACCCCCGAGTCAAATGAAGATATTACTTGCTGGTTCTGATAGCTTTGTAAACTATGTATTACGACAGTATGTAGAACAGTTATCATTCAAGCCACCTGACTGGATGAATTATATAAAATTTTATATTATACCATTAGGTAATACACATAAATAATAATTAAGTTTGTACATGTATATAATTTTGACAAAATTATGATATGCAGGAATTAACACTCTCTCAAGATACTTGGGTACAGTCGACAGCTATTATGGTACAACATTTCTGTTCAAAGAAGACTACTGGAAGGAACAATTGGAATGTGGTGATGGAACAGATATAATAGTCAAAATCCAAAATTACATCATGGAAGCATCTAATACAATTCAATTGCAGATTGCTGAAGCAATGCTATCATATAAAGAAAAAAGGTTTACTAATATTTATGAAAATTTGACACAAACGACAAACTATACCTGTATATTATACATATTTACTTTTACAGTTCTGATGATGAAGCCTTACAAACATTCATACCATTTGTCAATGTAAGTTTATATTAAATTTTTTTTTGAAATTTGAGAGAATTAATGTAGTCAAAGTTGACTAATAATTATTTAAATTATATTTAAAGTATTTTATATAAATAAAAACAATAATTAATTGTTTTTCTTGTAATTAAAAAAAAAGTTATTATTAAAAATATACTTGTACATACTCGGTTCAATGAGAAAACGCACAGCGGGCAGACTAAATCAGTTATTTTACTCATCTCCACGCAACACCCTGCCATAGGGGAACCAGTTTCAATAACGGGGGATGTACAGAATCTGCGCGTTATCTCGCAGAATAGAGTATATCTGATTATATTATATTCTTATATTTTGTACTTCAATTAATGAAATTGGTTTTGTATTCACATATTTTCTTTTAAATAAAAATAATTTTTGGTTTTATTTTATTAAATTTGTATTTGCCTTGTAAACTTATTAAAACCGTACCATTATATAGGATGTGAGAATTTGCTCTGGGGATACGGCATCGGGTTCAAATGATACTGACGATCAATGTTCAATCATCATTGATCGTAAGTCAATCTTAGACAAACTACACCGCCCAATTCACCCAATATGGTATGCAATACTTGCCTCAACCCACAAAGCAAGTCAATTGGTAAATACTTGATAAACTTTAAATATTTTTGTAATCTAACCATTTTGTCCCCAATAGGGAGTTATGCGAGCCCCTAGAATTACAACTCGATTATTGGTTAGTGCCAAACACTAACAAAGAAGTCACTACTCGAGGCAATGAACCAAGTAGTAAGCGAGTGGATACCAAATTCACATTAAAGACTGGTTTTAAGAGTTTACATATCTCAAGACTGTTTTTGACCAATGAAGAACCACTAGCATTTTTTACCGTGAGCTATATTAAGGAGAAAAAACAAAAAAGTAAGCAAATTATTAATACACATAGCGATAATAATGTTCATTCAATACTAATATTATTGGCAAAATTATGTAACTGTACCTTTTAAGCCTTAAGAATCGTTAATCTTTTGATTTAATAACTTTTTTTGTATCACACATTTCGAAATTTCAAATTTCACATATATTTTGGTTGTTAGAAATTATTTTTGTAAAATAGACTTATATTCCTTACATTTAACTTCATGCACGATAAATAAAATGTTAAATCTAATATTATGTCTACCATACCTTTTCTACAACAATTGTTTATGTAAATTTAGTTATGCGATTGGGAAAAAAGAAAGAAAAAGAAAAAGACTTGGATCCCAAGAATCAAGTAATCGACAGTGTTTTAAGATTAATCTGCTCACCAAAAACTCAACATTTTCCGCTCACAAGTAACTCACTCTTACAAGTTGCTTACTTGTTAATAGTATTCATTTTACGTTTAAATTTCTAGTAACTATTGATGGATATGAATGGAGTGGTGTGAAGTTTTTCCAATTGTCGTCACAGTGGCAAACGCACATCAAACATTTTCCAGTTGCAGTTTACTCATTGGATTATCAACCAGCAAGTCTGCCGCACTTAAATCATGGACTTTAAATTGCCACAATGATCTAAAACTCTGGTAATTACATTACTGTTACGCTCAATATACAAACTTATACAGGGTGTATCTTATGTCATTGTACGTGGGGGTTTTTTAACGATTATGGATCGATGACATAGAATTTCGTTAAAACAAAAAAAGACATGTTTCTTTATTTTTATAACAATTACAAGATTTTTAAACACACAAGTGTACCAATAGCAAAATCAACTTTATTTTTTCAAATGGTAACTACTATATTTTTAACAGATTCTGTTAAAGCTTTTTTTTCTGAAAATTTTGATAGTCAAATCATCAATTTTGGTACGCTAGTTTATTAACTATAGTCCTCCAAAGTTTAGTAAAATATGCAATAATACTTTTAATTGAAATAATTGATATAGGTTTAGTTTACAAGAGCTAAATAATTTTTTCTTATAACTACCTTTTTATACACTTAAGTAAATTTTTCTTTATGACACAAAAAAAAAAAAAAAAAACAAACAAAATTGTTGGCAAACAGTTAATTATTTTTATTTTAACATACAATCATCAAAATCAATATTATTATTTTAATTTGTTATTATACGTAATCATAATTAATTACTTCACAGTTACTTTTCTTACAATATTATAAATTTAGATTCTTTATTAGGAGTAAGTATAGGGTTAAAAAAAATTGTGTAATGTTTTGTGGTGCTTTTCTCGTAATGGAATAAACTTGAAATTTGAACCATACAGGTTCCTTATATTGGTAGGTATCACATGCAAAGTATGAATTTAGGAATTGAAATTCATAACCTTTCATATTTTTTTAGTTTTGGACGTTTACATTTTATTTTGTACTTCTCCTATCATAAATTCCAATGATACTTTTCTTATAATAGTATTAATTTGGATTCTTTATGCCTAAGGTAATACCTACCTAATGGTATTTGTTTCTTGTTATAATAATATTAGAAATCTGTAATTAACTCAGATTAAAAGTATACCTAAGTTAGGCACAAACCTATATTGAGATTGACTATTTATCTAAATACCTTGCAAATAGTTTATTTTAAATCACGATTATTAAAGAATTTTAACTGCTAAATTCATACTTTGCACGTGATACCTACCAATATAGAGAACTTATGGTTCGAATTTTAAGTTATAAAAGTTAGTTATAAGAAAAAATTATTGAGCTCTTGTAAATTAAACCTATATAAATTATTTCAATTAAAAGTATTAATGCATATTTTACTTAACTTTAGAGGACCATAGTTAATAAACTAGCGTACCAAAATTGATGATTTGACTATCAAAATTTTCAGAAAAAAAAGCTTTACCGGAATCCATCAAAAATATAGTAGTTACCATTTGAAAAAATAAAATGATTTTGCTATTGGTACACCTGCATGTTTCAAAATGTTGTAATTGTTATAAAAAAATTGCCTGTTAAAAATAAAGAAACACGTCTTTTTTTATTTTAACGAAATTCTATGTCATCGATCCATAATCGTTAAAAAACCCCGCTTACAATAACATAAGATACACCCCGTATGGCTTAACCAGTCGAGCCAGTTAAGATTTAAGTGAAACGGGAGAAAAATAAAATAGTCCCTTCCCTAGTTTGCAATAACCACAAACACAGTACACACACCAGGTCACACACATACACTAAATAAAGACTGTAAGCTGTATTATTTATAGCAAGGTACTTTATAAATAATACGATAGTTTGTTATAACGTGTAAATTGTAATAACAATAAACATAATACATTATTTACTTTAAATCCATTATTCAAATTGTAATTGACATTACATATACTGATTTAGCTTGCTCTTTTTAGTTATTCTAGTCGTATAACATTAGATTTATTTCTAGTTTTTCATTTATATCATAAAATATGTTTTAAAACTTACCTTTTATAAGTAGTTCTATAAAGGCAATAAGGATCATGGTACTATGTGCTTAGTAAATGATCATTACTTATTAGTGTAAGTAAAAGTGTGGTTATAAGCAGGGGACTTGTTCTTGAATGCACACACATACACACACGTCAACAATTTGGCTTATCTCATATAATTTCACTCCTGAATCAATCAATTTTCATTCCATCATACCAACTTATCCAATGATTTGATTTTGATTTTGAAAACAAATTTTGAACATTTAAATATGTTTATCTTACGAATAATATTTTCCATTTATTTATCTGAAGAAGTGTTTATCACTGTTGAATATACAAAACTCCTATATTGAGATATAAAATCATTTTATACATTTTTAAATTGTAAGTCAAAAATTGATAAGCAAATATCCAAATTTGATTAAAAGTTTTTAGTAGGATCGAAAGAAGATAAGACAAGGAATCCAAACTTATGTTCATATGAAATATTGCATAGTTAGATAGATTGATCAGTATGAATCAATCTATGATGGATAATAGATTAATCCATAGATCTATAAACTAGTTTATAAGTCTAGGATCAATCAATCTGATTACACAATATATATTTCATATGAACATAAGTTTGAATCCCTTGTCTTATCTTCTTTAGATCCTACTAAAAACTTTTAATCAAATTTGGACATATACTTATCAATGTTTAACGTAAAATTTAAAAAATGTTTTACATACAGAGGAGTTTTGTATATTCAACAGTAATTAACACTTCAGATAAATAAATAAAAAAATGTATTCCTAGGATCCAAATAAACATTAAATATTCAAATCTGTTTTCAATATCAAAATCAAATCAATGGATGGGTTGATATGATGGAATAACAATTGATTGGTTAAGCAGTGAAATAATATGCGACTTGCTAAATTGTTGACATGCGTGTGTGTGTGTGTGTGTGTGTGTGTGTGCGATAATCCATGCAGGAAATCTAAGTGCCTTTCAGATCTCCTTATAAAAGGTGTGTTTAATATATATACATTTATATTTAATATATTTATATAGCTACTTATTAAAGGGATTCCAAACAGGCTGTTTTCCATGCTAAAAATCAAAAGTTGGAATGAAAGTAGGTATTTTCAGCATGGAAATCAGTCTGTTTGGAATCCCATTTATAAGTACCTTTATAATATATATCAGGGATGGATAACTTAATGCTACCAGAGGGCCAATTTTGAATGTGCAAAAATCTAGCGGGCCTGAAAACATAGAAAGCAAAAAAAAACCCTTATGTTAACTATATACCTATAAATAATATTATATTATTTACATTTAATAGCTCAATACTAGATAAGAATTTATATCTATGTTTTACAATAAACATTTTATCAATTTTAAAAATTTTACAAATATAATAAAATAAAATACAGAAAAATCTTAACATTTTATACGTATTGTTATAAACTAAATTAAATATAGCACGGGCAGTGAAAAAAGGTACGCGGGCCACCAGTTGCCCATCCCTGATATATATTATACTATATATTATTATATTATATTTTAACCTATATTAGTTTTATATAATATTATAATGAATCAATTATTCTACAGATCTCTCTGGATTCCAAAATATTATCAGTTACAATTATTATTTTTAACTTTTATAGTTACTTAATTGTTATAGCTTACAAGTTATTATAGCTAAGTAAAAAAGTTTCAAAACAATAATTTTTAACTTGTAATTGCCCAGACCCAATGTTTAGAACAGTTGTGCTTTTGATCAATGAACTTAAACTGGGCCATATACACTTTATACTTGAAGATGAAATGTATTCATTTTTATAATAAATTATATGTTATACCTAATTAAACTGAGCTTTTATAGTTTGCTCTCGAAATACAATTCTCTTTGAATGTTGTATTCATCTTATGCATGCCATGTTCAAATGCTCTTTAATTTTCTTGGACAGCATTTGGCCAAACACATGTATCATGCAATATAATATACTCTATTTGCCGACTTCATTAAACAATGCATTAATAATTGTTCACTAAATAAATAAAATACAAAATTATATACAAGTTGAAAAATTAACCTTATGAGTTGTTATACAAACCAATACATATATAATTAATTTAATAACAAATGTGTGATTAAAATGCAGTTATATACACAATTAATTAAATAAAAAATGTGTAATTTTTTGTTTCAGTTTTCTTATACCTAACTTTTAAATTTAAAAAAAAAACACAACAACCTTACATAAAGTGCAGTGGTTGAATATTATCTTTAACAATAGGTATTTCCATTTATTTTATAAACTGTTTTATTTATTATTCTTAAATATATAAATAAACCATTGAACCCTCGTAATTATTGTAAACCCTATATCCAATGTTTTTATTATTGTAACCAAAGACTACACGTTTTATTATTATAATTATTGTACCTAATTATCTTACTACTATTTATGTGTGATTTTTATTTATTTGTGATTTTATAAGTTTAACTACCAAGACTTTTTTTATGAAAACAATTTTTATAATGTAATACTACTATTAAAATCATTTGAAACGTTTGAAATAACGCTTATTAATTAAATTCAATATTATTATTGAAAGCTCGACATTGTTTTAGAGACCCCACTACTGCAATTTGGATATTACCTATCGAGTAGATATCAATACATCACAATAACCAATGCCAGATTCTTGCATGACCAATAGTTGGGAGACACAATGCATCGACATTGTTTTAGAGACCCCACTACTGCAATTTGGATGTGACGGATAGCAGAATTGTAAAGAACAATGTAATCGAATCGAATCTCATGAACATATTAACTGCCCTATTTAACTGGCAAGGCTTTATTTTTTTTTCTCAGCTCGTAAACAATAATACACTACCATTTAAGGGTTAAAATCAAACTACAAAATAAATGTTATTATTGACTATTGTAATTAAAAATAAATGTGTGTGATACAATTCAATTAATTTCAATACTTTCTCTAGAAGCACAATAACTAGTATATTGTGTTTATTTTTAAGATTTGAATCCTATATCAGTAATAGTGTCATAATGTCAAGTACCGGTGTGTTTGGTATGTTAGAGTGGCCGATCTTCAAGAAGTGTCGTCATTTATTACTTTTGTTATACATTAAACCACTTCTGTGGTCTATAAACTTTAATTCACTAACAATAATATGATCTACAGAAGAGTAAATACATTTATTAGCTGCCCTAATTTGGACTTTTTTGTACGTTGCTCCATAAAAATGTGTTTGCCTCCGGCTTTGTTCCGTAAAAATAGGGTGTACCTAGTAATAATTTTTTTTTTTTTTACTGATAATTTTTGTTTTTTATCATTGCATAATATGGCATATATATTATCATTTAAATGTCTGTCCATTCATTATATTTAAAAACCAAGCCATATGGCAACCCTAACAGTATATGTAAGCTCAAATCAAATAAGTATTTTTTTATATCAGAAATAGTTAGAAACTTATGTTATTCTGTTATAAGACTATAAATAATAGGTATCATAAACTAAAATAAATTGGTCTGAATTATCAACAAATAAATAAGTTATAAAATATAATATCTTTAGTTGGAATTAAATTTAATAATTGGACATAAATGATGAAGTCAACAAACACAAAAAGTTTTATAATATATAATAATAAGAAGAAGAAATAAGAAACGGATGCAGGCACAACGCCAAGGGGGGGCCTAGAAAACAGTTCAGCCCCCTCGCAAGCCCCTCACTAAAAATTATGTACGATATATTAAAGTCATAAAACATTATTTTTAAAGAAGCTACGTCAAAGAATTTATGAAATAAACTTTTTAAAAATATTTTATAAATGGAAATACTTTCATATTTTTGAAGATTTGTGTTTTAAGTTTTTGCCGTTATATAAAAACTGATAAGATAAAATAATATTAATATTTTATATGGGCGTACGACGCGGCGTATTGAAATAACAGTCTATCTTTAAATAGGTAGAAAATAAATAATAATATTAAATAATATTAATATTTTATATGGGCGTACGACGCGGCGTATTGACATACAGTCTATCTTTAAATAGGTAGAAAATAAATAATAATATTAATATTAGATTATTTATTTATTATTACCTTTATTGAGTACTAATTACTGGATGAAAATAAACCAACAAAGGTATCCCAAATCATTCCATTAAAGATGATTCAAACAAATTAATTTGTTCTTTACTAAACACAATTAATTACTTAAGTTTATATTTATGAAATATAGGTAAGTAAAAGAAACATAATTATTCATTCACAAAGGTATGTAATATTAAAGTTGTAAAGAAATTATCATTTTTGTACATCATTATTCATTATGAATATAGTTGTTGAAGGTCTGTGATTAAACATTTTCTTACATAAGGTACATAAAAAAATATTTGACATTCTTCTTAAAACATTTTTACCTATTAAAAAGTTTGTACATATTATCTGTTTAAACTTTTAGAGCATACAATATAAAAACTTGTGTACTAAATAGCTATATTATGTTATAATATTTTGTTACGAAAATATTTAAATAACCTCAGTATTTGTTAAAAAAAACCTTAGCTCATGTAAAAAAATATTTGTCCCACTCTGCCCCCCCTGGGAAAAAATCTAGTGCCGTGCTTGAATGGATGTAATAATATTGTTTGCATACATTCTATTAATGCGGCAAATTGTTAAGTGTATCCAAAAAAAAAAACTTGATTTAAAAGTAAGTTTTAATTATATTGGGGGTGCAAAATTATACTTTTGCCTTTCCAGAACAATATGTGGGGGTGTTAAGTATTTCTCATCTTTTCCACTATACTTTATAATTTATATATCTACATATTATATGATTTATATTTATAATATTAAAATTTATCGTAGAAAAAGATAGTTTTATGGCAATAATTTTCTTAACACGTTAAATGCATACTGAAGCAAATTTACGTCATGAGAATCAATTTACATATCAAATTTACGCTCAATAATTCAAGTTTTATGCCGTTAGCTTAAAAATCAGAGTAAATCGACCCATCATGAAACTTGATGGTAATAACATTATCTGTGTTTTTATGGAAGTTTTTTTACGATAGTTCAGTTTTAAGTGAATTATTGCGTGTATAATAAATGTAAATTAAAAATGCTCATAACTCATTTAAAAACTGAATTATCGTAAATAAAACCTCCAACAAAACACAGATAATGTTCTTACAATCAAGTTTCATAATAGGTCGATTTACTTTAATTTTTAAGCTAATTGCATAAAACTTGAATTTCTGAGCGTAAATTTGGTATATTACGCGTTTGTAAGACGCGGACAACACATGCGGGACAAGCGGGACAACACATTATCAAATTAACTTAAATTTATAAGATTGTATGGTACATTTTTTCGTTACCGTTAATTTCGGATCGACTGCACCTAGACAATTTTTTGTAAAAATACAATCCGCGACGAAATTATCTAATATCGAAAATCGAAATGTTTTGGTAAGTACTATTCAGATAATCTGATAGAAAAAAATAATAACTGCTAAATTGCGATATTTTCAAAGATGAAATATACTATATTATTATACGTAAGAAAAACATAGTAATATAATATTACTAATATTCATAAGCGTAGGATGGTCAATTTTTTTGAGGGGGGCTAAGCCCCTAACTACGCCTATGGTACTATTCTTACCAAAGAAGTTACATGTATTTTAATATTTTTTAATATGCCAGGCTTCTCAAAATATTGTTATCAGTTATTATGTTTTGATAATATCATATCAATGTTTGATGTTTTGAATGTTTTGATCGTTAGATGTTCATCACGTATTTATATAGTATTTACTGTACACCTGAGTCACTACGTTTCTATTCATTTTTGTTATACTTGTGTATTTGTTGTTCTTTATTATTCTACCTACTACCATCATGTCACATAATACAAGTGATAAAAGTATATTGACAAGCTTAGATGAAATTATAGCAAATGAGGAGTCGGACGACGAATTCATAAGTGACTTTTTCGGTAATTATTATTATTAAATAGCTATAGTACGTATTATATAAAATATATACACTATAAACCCCTATGTATTTCATTATTTGTGTGTTATACTCATGTATTGTATTAATTTGTATACCATTATGTTTAATTACTATACAAAAGTTCATGATAGCTAGAGACCGGATTTATATGCATAAAATATGCTTCTAAAAATGCTGTAATGTGTTACAAAATATGTAATTAAAATTGAATCGAAAATATTTTATTTAAAATTTTGTAAAAAATAAGTATTAAGTAGATATAAAAAGGTTTTAAAAGTATATAAAGTATTTTGTCGTCTTCACTAAGTTTTTTGCCATTTAACATTCGTTATCTTCAACCTATAAAATATTAGCCCACAATGATAAAAAAGGAAAAACTAAGATTGAATTCATATTTTACCTTATAACACTGAAATGCACTGAATGATCAGAAATTGTTTAATGCAAACAAATTTATCTATATATATATTTATATCTATTAAAAACCGGTCATAATTTTATTGAAATTATGTGGCTGTGTACGTGAAAATACGACACAAAACAAATATATGTGCCATAAATAATAATATGCACTATAAAACTACAAATATGCAATAGATAATAGATATTGAGATAAAAACATTGAAATATGCAAAATACAATAATCTTTATTTTAATAAGAATGATCTAAATTGGGAATAATTCTCATCAGATTTCAAAAAGGTTATTTCAATACATATATGCATTTGCATATAAATCCGGTCCCTAATGATAACATATCGTGCAAGGTATACCATGTTTATATTATATGCAACAAATTGTTTATTTATTTATACTATTTATTTTACAGTTAGTTTTGATGAATCTGATGAAGAAGAAATTGCTTCTAAGCAAGACATTGGAACTGTGCAAGGTGATGTTCACAAATACACTGTATTTCATCAAAATGAGCATAAAACTATGTCAAATACTGAACAACCTGATACTGAAGAAGAAACTGAAGTTTCTTTTCCAACACATCAACCAAAAGTAATTGTACCTCGAGAAATTAACAAAGGTCTGTTTATTCCAAATTTTAAATGGAAATCTGATACACCATTTCAACCTAAGGTTCACCAGTTTTGTCCTAGTAAAAGTGGTATTCAAAAAGAGTTTGAACTGAACAGTAACTCTACTATTTTAGATTTTTTTGAAGCTTTCGTAACTCCATTTTTATTGGGCAAAGTTGCATATGAAACAAATGAATACTATAGGCAAAACACCGAATCACATATTATGTCATATCACAATGCAAATTGGTATGACACTACATCAGAAGAATTATATTTATTTATTTCAATACTAATGCTTATGGCAAGAAATAAAAAACTTGATATTTCAGAATATTGGTCTACAGATCCACTACTTTGTTCTCCTATTTTTGGAAAAATTATGAGTAGAAAGCGTTTTCAATTACTTATGCGTTATATTCATTTTTGTAATAATAACAATCAAGTCACAAATGACCGCTTATTCAAAATTAATATGGTATTACAAGATATAAAGAATAATTTCAGATCTGCTTTGGTGCCATTTCAAAATCTTGTTATAGATGAGAGTTTGGTGCTATGGAAAGAGAGACTTTCATTCAAGAAATTCATAAGAACTAAACGTCATCGGTTTGGAATCAAATTTTTTATTTTGTGTGATGTAAAAACAAAATATATTTTAGATTTTATAATATATACTGGAAAAACTACACGTCTTGTTTCATGTGATGCTAACTTAGGCAAATCAGGTGCTGTTGTAAAAACATTGATGAAAAAATATTTGAATAAAGGTCATACTTTATATACTAACAACTGGTATACATCACCAATACTATCAATGTACTTGCATAAAAAAAAAACCAATACTTGTGGAACTGTAAGATGTAATCGTCGTGGAATGCCACCATTCAAAAAAACTAAATTTCAACCAGGTCAAAAAGAAAGTAAACATACTGGGGAAATGCTAACAATAAAATGGATGGACCATAGAGAGGTGCATATGCTTACCACAAAACATGAAGATGAACAATTACCTATTCAAAAACATGGTAAAGTAACAATGAAACCTAAATGTGTTAAAGAATACAACAAAAATATGGGATTTGTGGATAACACTGATATGTTACTAAGTAGTGTGGAATGTGTAAGAAAAACAATGAAATGGTACAAAAAAATATTTTTCCATTTGATAGATTTATCATTGCTAAATGCTTACTCGTCATATAAAACAGTTACTGGAAACCATATACCAAATTCTCAGTTTCAGATAGAACTAATAAGACAAATAATAGAAAAATATCAAACTGATCGTGTAGCAAAATCAAGACCACCAGCTAAGGACCAACCATCAAAACTAATTGATAGACATTTTCCATCACAAGTTCCAGCAACACAATCTGGAAGGCTTGCCAGAAGAAGATGCCAACTATGCAAGAAGAATAATAAGCGAACTGACACTAGATACATGTGTACAGAATGTGATGTGGGCTTATGCGCAGTACCTTGTTTTAATATATACCACACAAAAGCATTTTGACTACTGTTTTTATATATTTTAATATAGACTGTAGTACCTATAATACTTAAATGTAATTACATGTCAATTTTAAATTCTAATACATGTATTTTTTTTTTTTATAAATACTTAATTTTTTCAATTTATAATATATGCGTTATTAATTACCGGGTAACAATAAATGTTGAGAAATCCTGGCTGGTCAATTAAAAAATACTTACAACTAATTAGGAAATTAAATACTTAATTTAATTTTTATAATTATATATTCAAAGAATTCATTAAATAGAATAAAAAAAAGTGAAAATTCAAAAAAAAAAAACTCGACCTGCCAATGGTAAATAATTTACAAGTGCTTGGCAAGAAAAATATTTATGAAAACTGTTTACCACCAAGGTTCTGTCTTAATGGGAATGAGATATAATTTACTTGGTCTTAATTCATGATAGTCCAACTTGAGATTCATTCTTCTACTTCAAAGTACAATTATTTAATTACAAGCATTAAACGAACACCACAAATATTATAAAGTTCATTGAAACAAATTAAATTAAATAGGAATAACATACTTAGATTAGGTATTTAATATGCAACTTTTATAAATTGATACAGTATGAATAGAAACTAACACCAAAATTATATAATTGGATGCCGTGGAATGATTAAGTAATAAAGTAAATAGAAACTACCAAATTTCCAAAAAATAATTTTAATAAAGTAATGAAAACCACCACTAACAATTGGTAAATTTATTAAACATACAACCTGATTACTATTCATTCCTCTGATTAAATTAAAAACAACTCAATTTACGAATACTCAAACAGACATGTCAGTACCCTTAGTTTGATTTAACAATAATAATAAATAAATTACAAGTTGCATTAATTAAACATAGTGTACCATGGTTTAAATCAGTGGTCGCCAACTGGTGGTCCACAGTAAAAATTTGTTAGTCCACAGAAAAATTTGAATATTATTCGTAATGTTGTGAGCTTATAATCGTAATGTAAATAAGTAGTGTATAATGTCGATGTATGTAGATTCAATTTACAATAAATAAGATTAAAATTAAAATTTTTCTTTTTTTTTTTCATATAAAATTAATAATTATGCCTACTTTTTTTTAAAAGCTACCTAACAAATATAATAATGGAAATTCAATAAATGTCTTACAGTTTTCAAATAAATGTATAAAATGAATTACTGTAGGTACTTTTATACTTTTAATCAATAAGAAATCCAACAAAATAATTAAGTTATTTTTATGTATTTGCTTGCGTAATGGTCCACAACTGTACAAAATATTATATTAATCAAATTCATTATTAGAAAATAATTAATTGGTTATACAATATATACTTACACTTACTATATTTAATCAACAAAATTATTGTATTTTACCATATTAGTTGTAGACAGAACCTAGTGATGTGTATTTGGTGAATCATATGAATATCAAAAGTAAAATAATACAACCAAAAACAGTCGACAGACTATTTGTTTGTGACTTAATGCCTACTATTTAAATATATGCATAGTATACGTACAATCTTTGCAAGAGAATTTCAAGCTTTGTTTCTGATTATTACAGCTTGGACTTATCGGGTGATATATTTAAAAACAAAAAATTAGCTCGCGCCCTGGTATTTATTTAATTAGATAAATAGTAAATAAGATGAACTACGCAACTAGGGTATGCATTATTTATATCAATGGGCCAGGTTATCGATGTAATTTCATGAATGAATAAAAACATAATAATAAGTAAAAATATTAATAATAATTAGATAATTACTAATAAGTATCCTAGTGTAAATAGGATACTGAGCAAATACTAAATAGTTATACAGTCAACTCGCGATATAACGAATTTCAAGGGACCGAGAAAAAAATTCGTTATATCGAAATTTGTTATATCAAGAGAATATACCAATTGAATTCGTTATAACGAAAATAAAAATAAAAATTCAAAATTTTATTATTCGTATACATATGTATAAAATATATGAGTCATATAAGTATATATTTCGTTTTGAACTCATAATTGTAACTCGTAAAACACGACGTATTTTCGAATGTACGGTCACGTTTAACACAACGAACAGAACTAAAACGGTACCGATATGTTACATAGTATGTTACGTACATTTTGCGTAGAGCCACTAATCGACATAAGTCTTATCTTAATTGCGATACTGTATTTGAGTGTACTATCGCATGATAATCATCAGAAAAACTTCGTAATCTATTATGTGGTAATAGCAACATACTTATTTTTATATATTTTTCATAGAGTTATACTCTAGAGACATGTATCTTATCTTAATTAAAATTAAAAATTCGTAATAGAAAGCTCCAAAAATTCGTTACATCGCGAGAGTTTTGATCAAAAACGCTTCGCTACATCGAGGGGACCAAAATACATTACATTTGTTCGTTATACCGCGATATTTTCAAGGGACCGGTAGTTTTATTCGTTATATCAAGATTTTTGTTATATCGAATTTCGTTATATCGCGAGTTGACTGTATTTATATCAATTGACACGGTTACCCCTATAGCATTTCTGTTTATAATAACTATTATAATAAATTATTATTTATTAATTAATATATTTAATATTTCATTATTTCGGATTAATATTATTATTTTTATAAAACTATTTTTTTCAAAATTGAATGTATTTTTCATCTGTGATTTAGAAATAAAATTAACTTAATGTGACAATCAAATTAATTAACTCATAAGTTACTGAATAACATAAAATAATGTAACTCGTTATTTAACTTATTTAAAAGTAACTTAACTTTGTAACTCATTAATGCCCAGCCTTGACTATTACAATTACTAAATAAATATAAATCCTATAGCATGAGTATAATATAATACATTTAAACTAGTAAATAAGGTCATTCTAAGAAATATATTTTAATCATTATTACACAATATCTTAGTTAAATAGTATATTACAGTATAATATATAATTATAAATATTTTATTTTAACAAGAAAAAAGTACAGATTATACCTACTCTTAAGTTTTAATATTGTTGATTATTATAACTTAATTAATTTTCTGGATTTCTTGATTTCATGTAATCAAGTATAATGTTTTCCTTAATTGTTTTGAAATGACTTTCATAAACTTTAATAGTGGATTCATCATAGTATGTATTGTATTTTTTCCATAACTTCCTTTTAGTGGTATCCTTTTTGCTATTTGCTGGAGCTAAATCACACATTAAACCTACAAACATTTTCAATAATATTAAAACATTAGGTATTAATTGTATAGTAATATTATTCAGACTAAGGATAAATATAATATGTAACAATATAAGTTTATTATATACATCCAGGTATACATCATATATATAATTTGAATTATTTAGAATAGAATATATATTTGGTTGTTTTTGTTTTTTATTATTAATAGCAACTATTTGTCTCATTTTTAAATACATAATTAAAAGAACAACCACATGAACACATTTATTTTTCAGTGAGTATAAACGTAAACGAGTTCCATTTAAAAATAATGAACGTGTACTTAAATTATGTAATTTATTATTCACTAAACGTGGATGTGATCATCAAATTCAGTTTTAAAGTGAACTTTTCAAACATTAGGCAAAACTTAATATTAGGAAGATAGAAATTAAATAGCACAATAGGTACTAGTTTATAGGTACCCGCTTGTCTATGTCAAACAAAAATAAAAAGTATAATATTGAAAATAAAACTTAATGGTTTAGTATTTTTTTAATGTTTGGGAAATATTCTACAACATAACTAGACAGAAATTACCTGCTTTATGCGCCATAGACACCAATTTAGACATTCTTTTCTGCTGAGTTTTACAAAGGCCAGTAACTCGTCGTGGCATCATACAACCATCATTTCGTACAAATTGACTAAGAATCAATACATCCTACAACAAAGTAATGATCTAGAATTGACTTGAACTCATCAATATTTTAATAATATAATAGTATACCGTGTGTTTGACATTCAAGCCGAGACTGCACAACGAACAGCATTCATTGTTGTTCTGAATGAGGTAGTCTTTTCTAGGAGACGGCACGAAAGCTCCTTCGATAATCAACTTGTCGCCAACCTTATTAGCGTGGACTAGACGTTCAAACAAGAGTGACACATTAAATACACAAACACCGATGGTGCGTTGCCCACATAACACAGTTGTACTTACTCTCCTTCAGTTTCATTGGCGCCGATACATGCAAACCGATGCTGGGCACAAACATCTTCGTAGACACTTTGCTCGCGCCCAATAGAATACCCGACACCGGTATTTTGAACATTTTGTTAATTATAAAATTTATTAATAACGTGAAGAGTTTTTAAACGAAGAAATATTGAAACTTGCTAGTTCTTCACGGGGGGAGCTTGTGCTGTGATAAAATGCGAATCGTAATTTGAGGTGGATTTCAAACTGATAACAGAGTGATTAAAACTGATACCACGGATGTCGGTGTGAAAATTAGATAGATCTGCGAGCTTGACGTGTCTATTCACTATAATATTGTTCTTAACACGTCTTGTTTAGTTATTTGGATTCGAGGTTCTCAATAAGGAAAATTCAAAACCGTAGTAATTAATAATTATAATTAAGGGTATATTTTCCCGAGTCCAAAACGGGTCGGAACGTTTCGCTGGTATACCTCACGCATGAAACACTACCAAACGCTACGAAACATACAAACGTAGTTCACGGTTACGTACGCTCGATCCGAAACGATACGTATCGATGCGCTAAACATGTTGGTTGTGTTTCTCCGACGGTTTCGTTGATAACGTCATATCGTACGTCCGTGTCCGTATATCAATTTTTGGGTTCCACATTCATAATGCTTCTGATTTCCGAACACAACTTAGCGTCTGCCTAACAGTTTACATAAGTAAATTTTGTATTTATTACAGTCAAGTAGACAACAGCACGGATCTATTCCAATCCGCCATTTTTGTGACCTGTGGTTAATTTTAGTTTGGTTCAATAAAATACAATATTGTTTATATTAATCTGCGATAGTCCTGAGCAAAACCATCATGAAGTTGGTCAAGTAAGTAAAATAGTTTTGAATAGGTTATTATTAAATTTTTCTGATTAGTGAATAAACAAACCGGTAAGGTGAATTTAAACTCAAAGCTGTAATCTTTGAATACAAAATCTAGATAGGTATGTTGCCTTTATAAATTTGCCTAAGCATTGGAGTTAAGAAATATAAAATTCGACACAATTTTAAACACCCAAATGAGTGACTAAGTTTGATTTTCCTTTATTTCTTTGGTATGTGCATTATTAAAATGAAAAAAAAATATTCTTACTAATTGAAAATAAATGTACTTTTATTCCATTATGCTGTCGATAATAATACATTTCTATTAAATCAACTATTGAAGATATTAGGTATTTCAAAATTTCAAATGTTTTTTCTCAACCGTAAAGTGGTTAATCCAAGGGGGATAATCAGTGTCTATACAACAATGTCAAAAAAGTAAATATTGTTTGTAATACTAATTACTAATGTTTAACTATTATTGTTGGTGATTTATACATTAATATTATTACTACTGTTAATTCAATTATTTACAAATAGTTATTAATGGTGAAATATTGTGATTCAATTATAAATATTATTATTATAAAATTCTTGCAATTTTTGCCTTTTAGCTTTTTCGGCACATAGCAGGCTTGGATGAAACGTACCCCTATGCATCCCGCCATACAACAATTCATACAATTAGTTGCAATACTATTATATTTCTTATTATTTATAAATTATACATTATCAAATCTCTAATCTATATTCTATATAATATATATTACTATACTATTCATCATACATACTTCCTATTTTACCTATACTGACCATACTATCTTCTACTTCATTATTAAAGTGGCACCACACACCCAAAAAATAATTTTTTAAAACCATTCAACCATTAATCATAATTATTGGTTCACGGTACAAATGTCCATAGTATTTTAATTTTTTTTCTCATTCATTAAAATAAAGTTATTATTGATTTAGAATCTTTTATTTTTAATTTTTATGACTAAAAGTTAATAAAATTTCTATTTATTAATGATATCAAAAAATAAAGTAGCTATGTTGCTAAAACTCTGAAAATAATGTAGTCTATATTTTATATTAAAACTAAAGAGTGAAGACTAAGTAATTCTTTTTTGAGTGAATCAAAACTTATGTTAATATATTATGGTGGTGTTAATATAAAATGACAAACTACATACATTTAAAAAAAAACCGTTATAATTGGAGCTAAAAGTTCATAAAAATTGCTAACCTTGATAATTTATTCAGTAGATTATAATAGATTAAATGTATGTATTTTAAATTGTTTGCTAACTGCAATATAAGAAACTTTGTATATATTTAAATACAAATATCTATCAATTCTTTATCTAATTATTTCTTGTACATCAACAGGTTTTTGATGAAACTAAGTCATGAAACGGTGACATTAGAACTGAAAAATGGTACTAGTGTTCATGGGACCATTACAGGTAAACAATAAATATTTAAAAACTCAATGGCATTATATATTGCATTTTAATTAATTGCTATAATTCGAAAAAATTGAACTTTTATGAATTTTTATCTATACTAAAAGAGAAATCATTAGATGGCAACCAAAAATACATAGATTGCTAAACATCCATTTTCTGATTAACTGATTTTAAGTATTACTATTTATATTAAATTAATATGAATGAAAAAGTATGAGTATAATATAATATATTTTAACCAGTGAATAAAGTCTTTCTAAGGAAATTAATTTTATTAATTTTTAGACACAAAGTCATAGTTAAATAGTACGATAAAATATGTATTATCAATGTTTTATTTTAATAATAAGAAAACGAAATAACAATCAAGATGAGTTTAGCTGCCAAAAATGAAAACTTCAGCTATGAGTCTAATGATAAGAAATTTCAAAAATTGAATTATTATCATAATTATTTAACTGTGACATTATAACATGTACATTTTTGGTATAGAAATTGTATGAATTTTAAAATATACCTTATAGAATGATTTTTTAATAGTAAAAAAGTTCCTACCAAAGTTACTAGGCCTACAACCCAATGCCATTCATACTATGCATAACTGTTGTCTACTCTATTGGAATTGAGTTATTAAACATAATTTATGCAATTTATTATGTATTATTGTTTATTTATTGTATTATTTATCATCTATTAACTAACATAATGAAATAATAATATAGTTTTTATTTTCTGCAACATATTCAAAACTAAATTGCTTTCATATATAATAATCTATTTTATTTTTAAAGTTGTACACTCTTTACAAGTATAAACCAAATGAGAACTATATTACCTTAATGTTTCCCAGAAACTAATTAATCATCTCTTATTTTAGGTGTTGATGTAGCTATGAATACTCACTTGAAAACTGTTAAAATGACTATGAAAAATAATCAGCCAGTACATTACGATACACTTAGCGTCCGTGGTAACAATATACGGTACTTCATATTACCAGATTCTCTAACCCTTGAAACACTGCTAGTTGACGATGCTCCTAAATCAAGGTTAAATCGCAATGGGCGAGGAACTCGTGGAGGTTAGTAATATAAATGTTTCTACTATCGAAAAGGCAATAAAAGACATTTAAGTACATAAAAAATATGTATTTAATAATGAATAACAACTAATATTTCCTATTGCTCACTTGATAAGTAAAGTTAACTTAAAATATATGTGAGATTATTTATTTATTGTCTTGTTATTTTAGGAGCTGGAAGAGGAGGTCGTGGACGTGGAGGTCCAAGAGGAAGAGGAGGTCGTGGAGGACCTCGCGGCGGTGGAAGTCGAGGACGTAGTGGTGGACCACCTCGGCGTTAAAAATATAATTCATGTTCCTAATATATTAGAAAATATTTTAAATATATTATTTTACATATTTTAAATTTTTAGTTCATATTTAAGCATTTTTAATGCATATTTAGCTAATTTTTAGACGCATATAAATTCAAGTTCTACTATATATTAGAAAAAAATCCATTTGAATAGCTTTTATTTTTATTTTTTCGACCTAAAGTGATTTGATACCAGCTAGGTTTTCTACCAAAGTCAACCTATCTTATACTAATTGTACCTACCTTATTACTGTCCCAGTAATTGAATACATTTTCTGAAAATATTTTTTAATTTGAAAAAATAAGGAATGTAAGGAAGCCATTTTAAAGTAAACTTTATGACAAATACAATATTATATTTAAGAAATTTTATCTGATAAATAGTTAGACGGATTGGATACCGTGATTTTCTGTTTTTGTCTAAACACGCATGACATAATATTTTAGACAGGTTTTTGCCAAACATATAAGCAATAAGGATTCCCAAGACAGATTTGAATTTATCGTCAAGTACTTGAAATCAACCTTCCCATATTTTTGATTTTAACTTCTACAAAAATTGAAATATGACAATTTTTAAATACTTTTTTTTAATAACATTTTTAGGAATTTGGGGTATATTATCAAAAATGCGGGAAAGTTTATTTCAAATAGAGTCTGATCTGTTTTTAGAATTCTTATCACTTTGTTAGATCAATTGGTATGTTTGAAAAAAAAACACGGCTAAAATACTATGTCACGCGTGCGTTAGAATAAAAAATCACTGTATTAAATCCCCTTAATACGAAATTGGAAAAATATTGATACCTTAAAAAAAAAATAAAAATAAATAATAGTTGTATACCGCATTATTGACACATACATGCACATGGGGGAGTGCTCCACTAATTATTTTATACACAGTCACATGCACTTATAAAAAATAATGGGTATCGAATCCTTAATCATATTAATAGTAATTCAACAATTACTTATATGTATATTCTATTTTGTTCAACATCAATAAAAGTCCAAATTTACATTATTTTATTTCAACTTAAAAAAAAACTAAATTAAAATTCTAATTTATTGTAAACACTTTATTTACTATTTTGCATTATATTCCTGTATTATTCTCAACTAAAGTAAATTAGCAGTATTTGGTACACAATGCAATCAATGTAATTTTATATTTGCACTTATTTATCTCAAACTACATTAAAATTACCATTACACTTAATAATGTTTTACCCTCAATAACTTAATGTAATCGTTTTTCGTTATCTCGAGTACACAAATAATATTTTTACTACGGTAAGAACAGAAAAATGTGCAATACATTCAGTATCAGTACATTGTCAATTATTATACAGAAAGATAAAATTTTGAATTTCAAAATTCAATTGTAGTAATATGAAAAAAAAATGAGGATGAAATCCTATTTGGACATTGATAAATGGTTATTAAAATGGTTGGAAGATAGAAGTAATATTAAACAAACTGAAATGACAGTTTTTAAAAATAAAATAATTTATTCATTATTATAGTTAATTGATATGTATGTAGCATTAGTTTTTTAATTAGTACTCACATTTTTACCAACTTTTTCAAACATTTTAATAAAACTCAATATCTCAAAATTTTTCCTGTTTCCCTTGAGATTTGATTTATGAGAATCTACTGTATTAAAATCAAATTGTCCACTAGATAATATATTTTGGTTTTAGCATTTAAATAACTGATCTCAGTAAAATCTAAATAGCCAATGAAGAACATTCCAACTTCTAAGTACCTATGTATTCTATTGAACCCTTAATAATATTTCATATAGCTAATAAGTAATAAGATTATGTTTGAAGTGACTTAGAGAGTAACCCTTTACTAATTAGGTAACATTTATTAGAGCTGATCATAAAAAGTTTAATTATAAATAATAGTTTGTAGTCTTAGCAGTCTTTTTTCAAGTATAGCATCTCTTTGGAAAATTGTTTATTTTCGTTATACAATATAGATACACTCTTATACTGTAATGGTACAAATACAAATGCTATAACTATAGATATTTTCTTTACCTGGTGTATTTATTGCATCTATAATTATATTATTCTCTATGATATATTATTCTCTGGATTATGATTCTATATTAAGTCTATGCACCCACTAATGTTCTTTTACAACTCACACATAGAAATAACCCAAATGTACAAGTCATGTAAATTGCCTAAATATTACTCCTTAAAACATGATACGCTGGAATCCCTTAAATTGTATAAGTAGATAGGTATCTAATTAGCATATATTATATTAACTAACTAACTTTTTGTAGGTAGCTTTTATAGTCATGCAAACAAGAATATATTTCATATTTCCCGATAGTTGGATCCGGCGGTGGATGTCCGAGCATTACACCGATTCTCGTAAACACCCACTAATGTTAATTTACAACTCACACGTAGAAATAGCCCAAATGTTCAAGTCATGTGAATTGCCTAAATATTTCTCCTTAAAATATGATACACTGGAACCCCTTAAGAGGATGTAAGCCCACTATTTGTTTTCTCTCTCTGACTCACGTGCAACATGTACAAAACGCATTAACGCAGAATCATTTTTTCTATGTTTTTAAGTAATCTTACGAGTAAAATCACCTATTACAAAAAAGATAGAAAATAATATTTTTGAAGGAATGACATATCGATTTTATTGTTATTTGACTTTGTAATCGACTTTCAAAATAAACAAAAAAGGTTGTAAATTTAAATTATGTTTAAATTGTTTTGGTACAATATTTCGACAAAACGATATGTCATTCCCTTAAAAATATTATCCTCTATCTTTTTTGTATAGGTAATGTTACTCTAAGATAACTTAAAATCATAGAAAAAATTATTTTTTGTAAATGCGTTTTGCCTATGTTGCGCGTGGGCCAGAGAGAAAAAACAAATACTGAGCTGACATCCTATTAAACAGATATGTACCTAGTTAGCATAATATATTATAAAAATTAATGAGGATTAGGGCAAAAAATTAATACATTTAAATATTATATTGTACCAACGCACTAGTATTAGAGCAACTAATACAAATTAAATTTATATTCTATAGAAGGTCATAATTATTATAATACGCAATTCGATTTATTTGTTCTCTCAACTCTCAATTTATTTAAATTTGCAGTACATGTAATACCTATGTACAGTGTACATAGGTATAAATTAACAAATTTTAATGTCGGTTCAAGTGTTCAATCTATATTATGTTGTGTGTATATTAATACTGTTAATGTATATATATAAATACTAGCTATATTACACACATTGTTTAGGTATCCTTTGATAGTCGAGAATAGGATTTAGGAAGATAGGTATACAAAAGTATCTTTGTATTAATTTACATAGGTTTGTCTGGTGCATAGCTTTTGTAGGGTGGGTGATCCTAATTTTATTTTAAATGCATATTTTACGTGTGTGGCACTGGACATTTACATTTGCATTTACATTCGAGCTCGAGCAACTTTAGACGTAAAAATAGTAAGTAACCTATATATAATTTGGAACCCTTGATTACTTGATATTGTTTTTATTCGTATCAGAGTTATCTAAAAAAAAAAAAATGTAAAAAGATACCAGCTAGGTAAGTACTAAGTACCTATCCGTTTCTAAAAATGTAATTTTATTCGCATATTATCATATTTCAATATTTGTATACAACAATATAGGTACTTGAGAAGTTTCAAGTACCCACGAATAATTTTTAGATTTTTTTCCTTACAGAATTAACTACTTACCTACGTGAAATCTTGTTTTCAATTTTTAATCGTTAGCTATAAAAATTGAACATTTTATACATTTTTAACTACTAAATAATTGGTAAATGTCATCAATATTTGATCTGAATAAAAATTTTAACTTTAAATGTTTATAAAAAAAATTGTGGATTTGCATTTTAATACTTATCAACTACTATTATAAAAACTTATTAGGAACCTAGTATTAAACTGCCATATCTTAGGTACACAAAGACATTTTAATATTTTATTATGACTTCATTTAACCTATTATATTTATACCTAATTGTCATTGTTAAGCTTTTTAACTAAAGAAACTATTTCTTAGTATAGTAGGTACCTATTCTATATATATTATAGTATCTATGGTTAGTGTCAGTTACAACAAAAAAAGAAAATCATAGTCTTTTGCATGAATTGGTGCCCATCCAATTTTGTCAAATCTTTTACAATTTATTACGCTCAACTTTTTTTCTCATCTCTAAATAACAATATCAACAGTAGAGGGCGCCACTTAATTTACAGATATACAATGCTCGTAAGATAATCATTATGAATATAATAAAATAAAACCATTTTATCATTTTAACATTATTATTGTTAATTTTATTGATGAACATTTAAAATAACTAAAATATTATGACCAAGGCTCGGAACTTTATGCAATTGCATCTTTTTCAGGAAGCTGCATATTTCAAATCTGTTTCGATACAAATTCGTTTCATGAACCATACTATTGAAATACAACAATTTATGTTGCATATTTTTGCATATTTTACTAAGTTTATATGATTTTGCATATTTAAAGATTTTGAGTATATAAATGCATTTATGTTAAAACGTTTTAGAAATCAACAAAAATAAACAAGTTTTCAATAATTGAATATTGTAAATTAAATGATTTACAAATAAATAGTACCGTATATGATAGTGTGGGAAATCTATTTGAACGCATTCTACTCTAAAATGGTAAATGTGCTGCTCATGGCCTCCATAGAATTTTGGGAGGAAGTACGAAATCAGTTTGGTATTATTCATAAAATCGTAGCCAACTAGAAAAAAATATTTAAAAAAGCATATATTTTTGTATATTAATATACAAATTTTCAAAAATTACGCACCGGAGATCCCTTTACTTCCAGAACCAATCATAACTAGTTGGGGTACCTGCATCAATGCAGTACTTTATTATTGTAAATACTATGAAACAATTTGTGAGGTTGTAAGTATATGTTGGATAAATACTAATACTTAACATCATTTAATATTCGCTGTATTCGATAAATTCTATTTTTTTTAAATTTAGAATTCTGGGAATAGATTTAGTATAACAGTTCTAAATCATCAAAAAAAAAAAAATATAAATAAAATATATATTTTTTATAAAATAATATATGCATATTATACTGCATATTTGCGTTTTTTTAGTGCATACGTATGCAAATATTTCATTGTTTTTTAGCGCATAAAGTTCCGAGCCCTGATTATGACGTTATTTCAGAAAACTGTATTATTTAGGTATATCTATGCGCTATGCCTATTGTCTATACCTCTTATATATTATTATGCCTGGATTATGTTCAATTTATTATAACTTATATTTCAAGGAAATATTAAATTCTTTTTAATTTTTATGTAGTTAATTTTGAGATACATTTAGAGATAATATTCTATATGTATTTTAAATTCTGAGTAGTTTAAGCTAAATCGATTTTGGTTTTTGGTGTACCGTATACCCGTAACTCTAAAACAAATTACCGTAGATAATACATGATGAACATTTTACTGTTTATGGACATTTTCAGTTTTCAATTTTTTAGATTTTTTTTTTTTATAAATGTCAATAAAATTTTATTTGTAGGGTAAAAATATTTGAAAATTTAATGCAAGGCTCTTAATATATTGTAACAATGACATTTAAAAATATTACAAAGTCACAATTTTTTTATAAGCATAATCACGTAAATATAGGTTATATATAAATTACTTTACTCACAATAATATTATCAATTATTTTTATAAGTATTTAAAGGTCAAATTTTGACAAAATTTATCAAATTTAAAATGTAATAATTATTTTGTAGTTAAAAATGTATAAAATGTTCAACACTTCAACGTTTATATCTATAAGGATTGAAAATTTAAAACAAGGTTCCACGTAAATATATTATATATAAATTCAGTCTTCGGATTAGATAAGTATTGTTTTATCTGGATAAAGATAAAGATAATGCAACTCAAATGTATCTAGATATATATAAAAGATAACTTAACTCATATTTATCTAGATAAAAAAAAGATACAATTATTTTTTTAATGGTTTCAAATTTAGGTATATTTTAGTTGGGCACTAGGAACATAATAATAATGATGATGTAAATAAAAATAATTACATTACTTATAAATCATTAACTTTGTTTGAGGATCTGTATAAATATTTTAAAATTCGTTTGTACAATTTCGCGATATCTAGATGAATTTTTTTAGATTAGTAAAAATATTATCTAAGATGAACGTTTAGATAACTTGTAACTATTTATCTAGATAAGATAAAATATGAACAAATAATTATCTAGATATTCATCTAGATAAATTTATCTAGATAAGTCCGAACACTTTATATAGGTAATATAAATTACTTTATTCACAATAATATCATCAAATATACTTAGTAATATCATAGGCTATCTGACCGTTTTCGCTCAGAATCGTTTTTCTTATACAATGATATTTTATCATTGAATTCAAATTTAACACCATTTTAACCCTCTTGTAACCTACTGAGTACTGTACAGCAGAGCGATATCCACTTGCCCGCTTTTTTGTTGTTGAAAGTTACACTTTATTGTAATACATTCAGTTTCTATTAGCTTGTTGATTATCGACGTTCATTAGTTTTATATAGTTTGTTGTCGCAATCTATACGATTATTTAATAAACTGTAAGCAGATACTATTTTAGGCCGGGTCAATCAAAAAAATTTTTAGATTTTCACAAATTTTATCAAACTTATAATTTAAAAATTATTTTGCAGGTAGTTAAAAATTTATAAAATTTTCATCTTTTATACCTAAGGATTGAAAATTTAAAACAAGGTTCCACGTAATTAGGTTATATATAAATTACTTTACTTTATTTATGTGCCCGTTGGTTACTTCTCTTTTTATGTGGTTTTTATGTAGGTACTATGTATTACTTAAGTAATAAATAGATGCTTAATATTTTAAAGCATTAATAATGTTTTTTCCGAGTTTTTTTTTTAAAATTTATTATTTTTTTTTAATTTAATTTTATATTATGATGAACATTTATATAAATATAAATGTAACCAATTATGAACTATGAGTTGAACTAATCGTCATACAGAGTTTAAATTTATAACCAATTATAATAAGTGTGAAAAAAGGACATTTTGGCGATTGGGTGGGGGAGGATGTCAATTCTTATTTAACCATTAATATTTTTTTTTCCATATGCATACTTCTTTAATTTTTAATTCTAATATATACAAGTAGGTACATATTTTATAATTCTATTTTGAGATTTTCTTCAAAATTAAATTGTTGGCCAACGTATGTCGATTGTCTTAACGTCGATACTCGATAACGATCACTAATTAGCAATAGGTATACATTATACACATAAAATAAATATATCTTAATTTCAATTGTTTACATACTCATCCGTGTAAATTATTGGAACTAGAAAGGAACGAACAATTTTGTTATTTTTCCTTGAAAAAAAGAACTAGTTCATTTTCTCGTTCTTTTTTTATAAAAAGGAATTCGTTCCAGGAATCCGTTCCTTTTGGAACTCGTTCCTTTCGAACACAGACCATCGTGCATATTGAAGGAACCTTTTATATTAATTGTTTTCCATTTATCATTTTATTATTGTTTACTTATATCTAATACCTAATAAGATAGATAGATATATCATAAAACTATACTTTAAATATTGTACCTTATTTATATTTTGTTTTCTGGGTTTGAACCGTACCTAGTGGTCGTAATAACAATAAATAAATATATTACATTTAAACTTACCTATAGGGACATGGACATTTAAACACATTTAAAATTGCAATCAATATTCCGTTTCTTATATGATACAATATAATACTACTTTTAATTTTTAAAATAACATTTATTTATAAATTCTTGTATTTAAAGTATATTATTTCAATAAATAAAAATATTTTAGAATTTGTTTACTGTTTCTTCAGCATTGTTTAATTTTAATTTCATAAGTGTTTACACGTTTGTTATTTAATATTACAGATCATATTGTGATCTGTGTCAGCTTCAAAATTGGGTCAAAATGTATTTTATTAATTTAAAAAAAAGATAAATTTATGTTCATCAATTGAATGAGGCAAATACAATTAACATAACAATAATAATATTTAATACTATATTAATTAAAAATTGGTTAGTTTTCATAAGTATAACAATATTATCAATCAGATATTTTTTTTTATGGTTGCACATAAATTATAATTAAAATGGGTACAAGTTCAATACAGTGGAAGACCACTGCTATAGATTGGTATTTATGTTATATAAATACATTTGTATACGAGTTATGTAGATATGGCTTATGTTTAATTTGCTTATTACAAGTATAATATATAATGATAAATAATGACAATGATCATAAATTAATGCAGAAAAAGATATAATATTTAGTTGATTACTTCAGTGAAAAAGTGATTTATTTTCATCAAAATGAATACCTACCTACTAAACATTAGAATATGAAGTGAAAATAATTAGCGTTTTGGAGATGTTAAATTCTAACATGAAGGAAATATTATAAAGAAAAAGAGTTCATGATTAATAAAAATAAATAAAACAGAATCAAATTGAACAATAATTAAACTTTTCTTTTTTCTATTAGATGTAATAGTATAGATGAATTCTCAATAATTAAAAAAAAAATAACTTCTTTTAGTTGTTACTCACACCAGCCGAAGAATATGTTATAATATTGCTGGTGGCTTATGCTTATACATAGTGTTAACAACAATGTATATTTTGAACATGGCAATGAATGGGAGGAGTTGGTAGGATGACTTAGTGGACTAAGCTTCCTTGTATATAGTTTGAAAATAAAGCCACTTCCTTACAATATTGGTACATGGAATTCTATTTTTATATTGTTTATTAAGGAGATCGCAGCACACTTATTTTTCATACGTTGTAGACCAATAAACGGTGGTCAATTACACAATTAACTTATTGGAATGTCCGATTTCAATTTTTTATACATGTAAGAACTCTTTGACGAAATATCTAGGCTTTTTAGGAAGTTGATTTTCAACCGACTACTCACACATAGATATGGCCCGATGTACATGTTATGTGAATTGCCTAAATATTACTCCTTAAAACATGATACGCTGGAGCCCCCTCGAGATTATAACACGATGAAGATATCTTCTTTATATTATCGTGGATTATAATATGCTTTCCGTTTTAGTTATAAGTTTAATATCTGAAATGGAACACACGGGTACCAGTGAATTTAGTGATCTTGTACGATGGATTTAATTTTTGCTTATCTCGTTTTGGTGCCTATTATGAAAATTTTTCGTTATTTCAGTTTAATTCTATTGCATTACATGTTTTGTGTGTTATACCTATTCATATTTCATACCAATACAATATGACACCTCCTAATAAAGCTTCAATTTAGTTGTTGCGTGACCTGGAATTTTCGAAATAGGTATGGATATTACTATATTAGTCATATTACAAATTATATTACTATTTACCATAATGTTAAATGTATCTTTTTTTTATTTAAATAAAAACATTTCAAAAAACAATTCAAACATTGTCGTCCACGACTAACCCAATTATACAAAATATATATTACCCATGGCAGAAAAAAAATAATAAAATACAATGTAAAATGTGTTAAAATAATAAAATATAACTCAAATGCCTAGTGATTGTTATTTTTACAAAATTAAGTAAAATTTTAATTTTTTTAAATATATTTATCTTTACTATATAAACGTGAAACTTCTTATAATATACTTTAAAACGGCTAATCTGAGAAACTACGCCACCGATTTGGCATATTCTTTTTTTGTTGTGTTTGTAATTTTCAGGACAAGGTTTGTACAAAAGAAAATTATAGGAAAATGCACCGAAAAAGTAGGAAATCTGGAAGATAAAAATACAACAGTGGCGCAATCTGTCATAATATATTTTTGTTTATTGTAATATTGTATTGGTCAAAACCATATAACTTGGTAAAAATGGTATTCCTAACGCTAACTTTTCGGCCATTGTCCCGGGAACCTAAACATGATTTTCATGAACAACGAGTTAATACAACATCCGTAATTAAGTACACACCTACCAGAAAATATACTAATCGCATAATTACAAGCGTGTCGCACGGGCAACGCCGGGAGGAATGTCTATAATGTTATAATATAATCTAACGTGTCCTGACTGACTCACTGATCAACGTAGATCCTAAATAACGAAAGCTTGAAGCTTGCTATTTTCACGGGATCTATTATATTATATTAAACTCATGAGTCTAAAATATTTTGCGAGGCGAGATATTATAAGCTTGAATGGGAAGGTGTATGGTGATACACAAATATTTTACACTGGCGAAGCCGGATAATTCAGCTAGTGCTATACGTATAATATAAAAATAATAAAATATACAATATAAATTATGGGGACCGATAATCTATATATAATTTAAATAATTATCATATAATTACAGTTATAGTGTGAACTAATGAAATAAAACATATTTTAAATCATAAAATAGCATTAACATAAATTTAAATATAAGCCTTTAACATTTGGTTATTATTAAAATGAATAATTCATAAATATTCAGTGGATCGATAGCCAGTGGAATCAATATGTAAAAAAGTTTGGCGGAGTTGATACACGGCACAATCGATAGATTTCATACAGATAAATTTTGGCGCAATTAATATATGCCCGTTTCAATTACGTTCAAAAATACTGCAGTTACGATGATTATGAATACAACAATTGTGGTGAAAAAGGTCATCTATTTACTGTCTGAAAGAAGGATAAGAAGGACAAGATAAACACCAAATCACAAAATAAACTTTTGTCCAATAGCGATAGTGATGGCAAAACAGTAAAATATGATCTTTCTGACACTTTTTTTTTTATATTTCATCAAAATTCTAAAATAAGAGCAGTAAAACCGTTTACAGATTTATTTGTGGAAAATAAAAATTTGAAATCTGAATCTCGTCAAAATATTGAAAGTTTGCTCTATTGTAATTTAAAATTCATAAAACTATTAATGTAAATACTTACGATTTGAAAATAAGTTTATTTTGAAATGATCGGATAGAATAGGGGCTCTGTAAAGTTGGCCTTTTATACTTAAAAAAGCTTCTTAATGTGAAAACAAACCATGGCACCAACAAATTAAAATTTGATTTTGGGTGGTTTAACCAAATTCAAAATCTATGGTTAGTTACAAATTATTACGAATTTATTACTAATTAGTAACGTGTGAACCATTTTTGTACCGACATTTTTATTTTGTGGTGCCCGAGTCATTGACCCACTTAAAGTGCTGTAAGTTAAGCAGCAATTATTAAATTTAAATCTTTATGAGAATCTTTCAAAAAATTAATACCTACCCACCCAATATGTAGAGGAACGGCCGTTCCTTTAGACTCTCTTCACCACGCCAATACTGTAGCCAATAGCCATTGCTATTACTT